>CM042789.1:19693244-20293244 GCA_018691245.2 Ips nitidus | reverse complement strand
TAGATCCGAAAAGTAACGACAAAAACTTACCAGACCAATGTGTCCAGGTTTACACAACTCTCGTTCCTCGTGTCCCATAATAACGGCCAAAGCGTCGACCAGAACCAACGGGTCCAAGTCAATCTGCTTGTTGGGTTCGGGGGTATACGCGAAAGCGCCACACTGCTGCGCCACTGCCACCATCGTGTAATGACGCACCAGCAATACGAAAGTTTGCATCGCAGGTTGACGCAGTTCCTTGATTGCAGCACCAATAATCATGCCTGAAAGTTCGATCAGTAATACGGAATAATATTGTTGTATGTAACAGAGACAAGTGAAATCTGGATAGCGTACAGTACAATTAAATCCTGCAAAACCTTCAGGGATGCGATTTTCGACGAGGGAGCCATACTCCCCTTCCATAGAATAGGGCATGACTCTATCAGTGTTTTGACATATGGTCACATTCTGTCAACCTTTCTCTCGATGCGAGTGTGACTCCCTCGTTGAGAATCGGCCTGATCTGGAGGGATATTCTTGAAATGAGGGGAGTTACCAAGAGAAAAGTTTGCAGAATGTGACAGAACCTGCTATTGCCAGCTTTTTCTGTCACATTCTATCAAACCTTCTCTTGAGAGTCCTGCTCCCTGCTTTCAAGAATTAGGCCCCAGGAGGAGTGTTCTTGGAAAGAGGGAAGGAAGTTATCAAGAGAAAAGTGTGCAGAATGTGACAGAGCCCTGTTATTGCCAGCTTTTTCTGTCACATTCTATCAAACAATTCTCTGAGAGGTGCTTGGACAAGAATTAGGGCCCAGGAGAGGTGCTCTGAAAGATATTTAGGAAGTTATCAATAGAAATTTACAGAATGTGACAGAGCCCTTTTGTCCAGCTTTTACATTCTATCAAACCTTCTCTTGAGAGTCCTAAGGTTTCAAGAACTTGGGCCCAGAGAGGTCCTCCTGAAAGAAGGAAGGACGTTATCAAGAGTAAAGTGTATAAACATCTGAGCCATGCTATTGCCAGCTTTTCTGTCACATTCTAGGAAACCTTCACTTGAGAGTCCTGCTCCCTGCTTTCAAGAATTAGGGCAGGGGTGCTCCTGGAAAGAGGGACGGAAGTTACCAAGAGATATTGTGCAGAATGTGACAGAGCCCTGCTATTGCCAGCTTTTTCTGTCACATTCTATCTAACCTGGTTTAGAGTCCTGCTTCCTGCTTTCAAGACTTTGGGCCCAGGAGGGGTGCTCCTGGAAAGAGGGAAGGAAGTTATCAAGATAAAAGTCTTTAGAATGCCTCTGAGCCGTGCTATTGCCAGCTTTTTCTGTCACAGTCTATCAAACCTTCTCTGAAAAGGCCTGCTGATCATGCTTTCAAGACATTAGGGCCCAGGAGAGGTGCTCCTAGATAGTAGGGAAGAAACTTTTCAAGACTATAATGTACAAATGTGACAGAGCCTGCTATTGCCAGCTTTTTCTGTCACACTGGTATCAAACTTCGGGCCATTTTAAAGTCCTGACTTCCTGCTTTCAATGAATTAGGACCCAGGTAGAGGTGCTTCTGGACAGATTTTTAGGAAGGTTATCAAGATAAAAGTGTACAGAATGTAGAGGGTCCTCTGGCCATTTACAAGAAGTGCTACATCTCGTTGAGAACTTCCTTCCCTCGTTCCACGAACACTCCTCCTGGGTCCTAATTCTTGAAATGAGGAGAGTTACCAAGAGAAAAGTTTGCAGAATGTGACAGAGACCTGTTATTGCCAGCTTTTTCTGTCACATTCTATCAAACCTTCTCTTGAGAGTCCTGCTCCCTGCTTTCAAGAATTAGGCCCCAGGAGGAGTGTTCTTGGAAAGAGGGAAGGAAGTTATCAAGAGAAAAGTTTGCAGAATGTGACAGAGACCTGCTATTGCCAGCTTTTTCTGTCACATTCTATCAAAACTTCTCTTGAGAGTCCTGCTCCCTGCTTTCAAGAATTAGGCCCCAGGAGGAATGTTCTTGGAAAGAGGGAAGGAAGTTATCAAGAGAAAAGTGTGCAGAATGTGACAGAGCCCTGCTATTGCCAGCTTTTTCTGTCACATTCTATCAAACCTTCTCTTGAGAGTCCTGCTCCCTGCTTTCAAGAATTAAACGGCCCATACACTATATAATTAGTTGTACGACAAGTTGTACAACTCAGGTCGCTTCGACCGTCGAAACGATAATTGCATAGTGTGTGCTGCTATCGTCCAACAAGTCGGACGACCGGTCGAATCGTACGGTAGTTTGACTGGAGAAAAATTTATCGTACGACGGCGTTTTATATAAGACAAATCGGACTCAATTCGACATAAACTTAAAAAAAGAACTGCCCTGGTCCGTGGACTATAACTTTCATATTTGACATTTTTCGATAAAGTAAATAGCTGATGAGATAAGGATAAGAGCAAATGTAACCAATCACCCTGTACACAAAGACCAAATTTAGAGAGAGAAAGACATTTACCAGTTAAAGCCATCTGATGAGTATCCCTGGCCAATTTATGTATGGAAATATAGTTTGATCCCTTAATATTCCGGATCGTGACGGGATCCTGAAAACTGGGATGCAAGAACAGGTTAATCAAGGTCTGTTTGCTGTCTCCTAGATCTCTGGACGCGGTCAGATAGCAATTAATCACCTCCCAGGCTTGTTTACGATAGAACGGATCGGTGACGCTTTGCTTTAGCGCGTTGAATGCGGTCTCCATTACCTAAAATTTCCTAAATAGTAACGCAACCCGATAAAGTGAACGGGAACCAACTTGTGCAACTGGAAATTCGACGTTCTGTTGATAGTGATCGAACTTGGCCAAAATGGCGGGGGGATCAAAGTCGGAGGATACGTACTCTAGACGTTGCGGTTCGATCATCATTTTACGATTGCCGCCTCCAAATTTGCCGAGAACCTTAAAAGCCACCTGAGCCAGCTATCAAACAATCTTACATTAAAAAAAAAAACACAAAAACCCAAAAATCGGTCAGATTACTTGATCATTGCTCCTCAAGGACTTCCACAAAGCCTGCATTAATTCAGCTCTAACAGGCTGAATGTGCTCGTAAAGAAAATCATGCTGTAAATTGTCTACGCATAGTTCTAGCGTCCTTAAACCCTGGCTGATCAAAGTGTGTGATCCGTTCAATGCGGAAACCTACATTAACGCACATATTATTTAATTGATTAATTATTACATATGAAATATGGTTCTGTAAACTTGTTTCTATTTCTGTCCAGGCATAACGAATTTATCAGCAATTGAAGTTTAAACGCAAACCAAAACGACAAATTTCGGTCTAGGTGACGTCACGAGGCACGTTTCAGTTCAGTCGCGTTTAGCGCTTGTGATTAATAGGTATTAATTCTTCATTTGCTTGTTTCTCAATTATGATTGAAGGGAAAATGGTTATGTTAATACTAAATGGTGTCAAGGTACACAAGTTCCACAAAACTGCACCACAGGAAACATTAATTAAAGTACAATATCTTTATCTAGAGGCCTTTGGCTATAATAAACGATTTTTCCCCGGTTTAGGACACTTTTGGTCATTTCAAACGATTTTTCTAAGATTTAAGACACTTCTAGAGTCCTCTGGCAATTTTTAGGTAGTATTTAGAGGCGTCTGTCCTTTTTAACCAATTTTTCTAAAGTTCAGGACACTTGTAGAGTCCTCTGGCAATTTTTAGGACATTTTCAATAGGATTTAAAAACATCTGTCCATTTTAAACAATTTCTTAAAGTTTAGGACACTTGTACAGTCCTGACAATTTTTAGGACGTTTTCAGTAGTATTTAGAGGCGTCTGTCCATTTAAACCACTTTTTCTAAGGTTTAGGACACTTGTAGAGTCCTCTGACAATTTTTAGGACGTTTTCAATAGTATTTAGAGGCGTCTGTCCATTTTAAACAACTTTTTCTAAGATTTAGGACACTTGTAGAGTCCTCTGACAATTTTTAGGACGTTTTCAATAATATTTAGAGGCGTCTGTCCATTTTAACCAATTTTTCTCAGGTTTAGGACACTTGTACAGTCCTCTGACAATTTTTAAGACGTTTTCAGTAGTATTTAGAAGCGTCTGTCCATTTTGAACCATTTTCTAAGGTTTAGGACAATTGTAGAGTTCTTTGGCAATTTTAGGACGTTTTCAATAGTATTTAGAGGCGTCTGTCCATTTTAAACAAATTTTCTAACATTTAGGACACTTGTAGAGTTCTCTGGCAATTTTAGGACGTTTTCTATAGTATTTAGAGGCGTCTGTCCATTTTAACCAATTTTTCTAAGGTTTAGGACACTTGTAGAGTCCTCTGACAATTTTTAGGACGTTTTCAATAATATTTAGAAACATCTGTCCATTTAAACAATTTTTCTAAGATTTAGGACACTTGTAGAGTTCTCTGACAATTTTTAGGACGTTTTCAGTAGTATTTAGAGGTGTCTGTCCATGTTAACCACTTTTTCTAAAGTTCAGGACACTTGTATAGTCCTCTGATAATTTTTAGGACGTTTCAGTAATAGTTAGAGGCGTCTGTCCATTTAAACCACTTTTTGTAAGGTAGGACACTTGTAGAGTCCTCTGACAATATTTAGGACGTTTTCAATAATATTTAGAGGCGTCTGTCCATGTTAACCACTTTTTCTAAGATTTAGGACACTTGTAGAGTCCTCTGACAATTTTTAGGACGTTTTCAATAGTATTTATAAACATCTGACCATTCTAAACAATTTTCTAAGGTTTAGGACACTTGTAGAGTCCTCTGACAATTTTTAGGACGTTTTCAGTAGTATTTAGAGGCGTCTGTCCATTTAAAACCACTTTGTTAAACCACTTTTTCTAAATTTTTAGGAGGTTTAGGATTAGGTTTAGGACACTTTTAGAGCCCTCTGACAATTGTTAGGACGTTTTTAATAATATTTAGAGGCGTCTGTCCATTTTAAACAATTTTCTATGGTTTAAGGCCTCTTGAAAAAGACTTTGACAATATCTAGAAGGTTTTCGATAGTGTTTAGAAGCCTCTGGCCATTATAACCGATTTTTCTAAAGAGTGGGACACTTGAAAAGGCCTCTGATTATTTTAAACATTTTTTAGGAAGTTTTAGATAGTATTTACAAACTTTTGACTATAATAAATGGATTTTCTACCGTTTAGGACACTGGTAGAAGCTTCGGGCCATTTTAAACGACTTTTCTAATGGTTAGGACACTTGTAGAGTCTTCTGACAATTTTTAGGAGGTTTCTGATAGTATTTAGAGGGTCTTCTGGCCATTTACAAGAAGTGCTACATCTCGTTACGAACGTATTTATAAAATTAAAAAAATTAGTATCAGTATAATCAGTAACATTTTCTATCGGATTGAAAATCTTTTCTTTAAAGTTTTTTCCTCAAATTTTTTCAAAACAATTTGTTTCTGGGTTAAAGTCATGCTCAAAAATACCCCTATTTGAAAATTAGTAAAGTGACTTAAGTTAGGATCGATTTACTTTGAAAATCTACAAAATACGGAGAACTTTGTCTGGTCTTAAATTGGCAAGAATCAACAACAGCAATTTTGAACGATTCTACCGTTATAAGACACGGTCGAGTAGGAATTCTAGGCGACGAGACGTGCCTCGTGACGTAGGAGCCGTTTTTGCGTGACGTCATTTTTAGGTAGAAGGCAATGACTTTTAGTCCTGTTTTCAGTAATAAATGACGTTTTTTTTTGTAAATTTGCTATTGGCACGTTTCTAAACTAAAAAAAAAATAAATTTGTTGCAAAACTTACCAAGGGATCCATCAGCATGGGCAAATAAGGCAGTAAAGAGCTTAACCTTACTGGAACGGTAAGGCAAAGTTCCACAAAAAGATCCTTCATATCCTGCTTGTGTAAACCGCTTTGTAGGCGGTTTAGCCCTTCCAACAGTTGCGGTAAAAGAGGCAAAAACTCCTGATAAAGCAAATCATGACTACCTCCGCCTATTGACCGAAAGAGCGCGCGCAATAAAAGGAAATAGTTATGCGGTTTGGCAGCCAACATTGCGTACTCCATCGACCTGAAAATGCCACAATAACCACCACAACCAATACGAACTAGAAGCGAACCCACTTATTGACAATTTGATGTAAATGCGGCCGCAACATGTTCTCGTTCTCTTGCGGAAAGAGCGACACGCTACCGAACACAAGTTTAAAAAGTTTCAGGTACAAATTGCTTCGTTCGATGTTGGTGCCCATTTCCTCCATGCGTTCCAACAAGTACTCCACCAGTATCGTGGCAAATATGGGACTGGTGGATGGATTGGCTAGTAAAGTGTTGGGGATGGTTTGCAATGCCAGTTCTGCAAAACCAGTTTGTCCAGTAACAGTTTCCAGTAAATTGAACCACTTTACCTTATGTACTCGCTCCACTAAGTATTCAATACAACTGGAAAAGACTTCTTGGAACGTTAACGGGTTCATCATGGAAAATATACTGGTGAAATGTTCCAGGACTTCTTTTTCCTCTTTGGTTTTCAAGTTTTGCATCACCTACATTATTATGCAATCAATTGCAACGTTATCGCTTCGAGTTGAGATTAAATACCTTGGAAACTGGACCAAGATTGAGCATGTACACGTCCAAAGCCTTTAAAGCCCATTTCACGAGCCGCACGTAAATTAACGTTTCGTGAGGTTGGAAGATTCGAGCCTGGGCTAAAGTCTGGCCGGTTGCAGTTTTACGACTGACGCACACCCACGTGATTGTTTTCACTCCACAAATCTACATTTTTGAACATAAATAATTATTTGTGCCACTAAAGAGTAAAGTGATACTTTTTTGTAGTGATGGGTAAATTACCGGTAAAGTAAATAATGTATTTCTCCCTGACTGTACCAAATTTTGTGGTATTTTTCAAGGTAATGGATAGGAAAGTTAATGAGGATTCTAAAAATGTGCTTAAAACAGTCATTTTCTCACTCCAAGTGGATTTTACAGGCGATTTTGTCCTGACTATCCTTTCAAACTGTGTTTCTGGCAGTTCAAACTTTGATACCGCTTTTCTCCCTGTCTGCATCAAATTTTGTAGTAATTTTCAGGTTATTGAGCAGGAAATTTAATGAGGATTCCAAAAATGTGCTTAAAACAGTCATTTTCTCACTCCAAGTGGATTTTACAGGCGATTTTGTCCCTGACTATCCTTTCAAACTGTGTTTCTGGCAGTTCAAACTTTGATACCGCTTTTCTCCCTGTCTGCATCAAATTTTGTAGTAATTTTCAGGTTATTGAGGAGGAAATTTAATGAGGATTCCAAAAATGTACTTAAAACAGTCATTTTCTCACTCCAAGTGAATTTTACAGGCGATTTTGTGCCTGTCTATCCTTTCAAACTGTGTTTCTGGCAGTTCAAACTTTGATACCGCTTTTCTCCCTGTCTGCATCAAATTTTGTAGTAATTTTCAGGTTATTGAGCAGGAAATTTAATGAGGATTCCAAAAATGTGCTTAAAACAGTCATTTTTTCACTCCAAGTGGGTTTTACAGGCAATTTTGTCCCTGACTATCCTTTCAAACTGCGTTTCTGGCAGTTCAAACTTTGATACCGCTTTTCTCCCTGTCTGCATCAAATTTTGTAGTGATTTTCAGGTTATTGAGGAGGAAATTTAATGAGGATTCCAAAAATGTACTTAAAACAGTCATTTTCTCACTCCAAGCGGGTTTGACAGGCGATTTTGTCCCTGACTATCCTTTCAAACTGTGTTTCTGGCAGTTCAAACTTTGATACCGCTTTTCTCCCTGTCTGCATCAAATTTTGTAGTGATTTTCAGGTTATTGAGCAGGAAATTTAATGAGGATTCCAAAAATGTGCTTAAAACAGTCATTTTCTCACTCCAAGCGGGTTTGACAGGCGATTTTGTGCCTGTCTATCCTTTCAAACTGTGTTTCTGGCAGTTCAAACTTTGATACCGCTTTTCTCCCTGTCTGCATCAAATTTTGTAGTGATTTTCAGGTTATTGAGCAGGAAATTTAATGAGGATTCCAAAAATGTGCTTAAAACAGTCATTTTCTCACTCCAAGCGGGTTTGACAGGCGATTTTGTCCCTGGCTATCCTTTCAAACTGTGTTTCTGGCAGTTCAAACTTTGATACCGCTTTTCTCCCTGTCTGCATCAAATTTTGTAGTGATTTTCAGGTTATTGAGCAGGAAATTTAATGAGGATTCCAAAAATGTGCTTAAAACAGTCATTTTCTCACTCCAAGCGGGTTTGACAGGCGATTTTGTGCCTGTCTATCCTTTCAAACTGTGTTTCTGGCAGTTCAAACTTTGATACCGCTTTTCTCCCTGTCTGCATCAAATTTTGTAGTGATTTTCAGGTTATTGAGCAGGAAATTTAATGAGGATTCCAAAAATGTGCTTAAAACAGTCATTTTCTCACTCCAAGCGGGTTTGACAGGCGATTTTGTCCCTGACTATCCTTTCAAACTGTGTTTCTGGCAGTTCAAACTTTGATACCGCTTTTCTCCCTGTCTGCATCAAATTTTGTAGTGATTTTCAGGTTATTGAGCAGGAAATTTAATGAGGATTCCAAAAATGTGCTTAAAACAGTCATTTTCTCACTCCAAGCGGGTTTGACAGGCGATTTTGTCCCTGACTATCCTTTCAAACTGTGTTTCTGGCAGTTCAAACTTTGATACCGCTTTTCTCCCTGTCTGCATCAAATTTTGTAGTAATTTTCAGGTTATTGAGCAGGAAATTTAATGAGGATTCCAAAAATGTGCTTAAAACAGTCATTTTCTCACTCCAAGCGGGTTTGACAGGCGATTTTGTCCCTGGCTATCCTTTCAAACTGTGTTTCTGGCAGTTCAAACTTTGATACCGCTTTTCTCCCTGTCTGCATCAAATTTTGTAGTAATTTTCAGGTTATTGAGCAGTAAATTTAATGAGGATTCCAAAAATGTACTTAAAACAGTCATTTTCTCACTCCAAGCGGGTTTGACAGGCGATTTTGTGCCTGTCTATCCTTTCAAACTGTGTTTCTGGCAGTTCAAACTTTGATACCGCTTTTCTCCCTGTCTGCATCAAATTTTGTAGTAATTTTCAGGTTATTGAGCAGGAAATTTAATGAGGATTCCAAAAATGTACTTAAAACAGTCATTTTCTCACTCCAAGCGGGTTTGACAGGCGATTTTGTGCCTGTCTATCCTTTCAAACTGTGTTTCTGGCAGTTCAAACTTTGATACCGCTTTTCTCCCTGTCTGCATCAAATTTTGTAGTAATTTTCAGGTTATTGAGCAGGAAATTTAATGAGGATTCCAAAAATGTACTTAAAACAGTCATTTTTTCACTCCAAGTGGGTTTGACAAGCAATTTTGTCTCTGACTATCAAACTGTGCTCAAAAGTTACAAAAATCAAGGTTTAGACAAGTTTTCTTGCAGTATTCGATACAAAACGCGTTTCTTAGATTTATGACAGTGGTCACGTTACTGCCTAGCTAAATTATCCTCTAAAAACGACGTAATACGACAAAATTGTCTGTGAAACCAATTTGGAGTGAGAAAATGACATTTTTGGAGTCCTCATTAAATTTCTTATACAATAACCTGAAAAAACAGTACAAAATATGGTATTTTGCTCTAATTGGCACGGTTTCACAAATAACCTTGAAATGATGGAAATTTTGACAGTTTTTAGGGTTTTCACTCTTAAAAAAAATGACATTTTGACAAATGACACTCCACGTCACATTTCTACCATAAGCGAGCTAGGCAGTCGAAGACAATTTTCTAGCGGACATATTACACAACAGTTTAATCATATCAGTGCTTTAGTTGCTTTTTTTTATTTAGTGCTTTTTTTTATCTTTGCTTTTTAAGTGTGGGTCAGACTGTGACAAAACAGGTGAAAAAAGTCACTGTCTAAACCACACTTAACTTAAGTTTGTGCTTAAAGTACGACGGTGCAAATGGCGGTTAGAGATTGAAGCTTAAAAGACAAAATGCTTGATAACCTAAAGAACTACTGCACTTGATACTCACCAATGTTTTGACAATGCTTCTACATTCGGGAACACCGTAAGGAATCACGCTGTTATGCTGAATGCCCAACCTAGATTTAGTTTCTTTTTCCGTAGTCTGAGGCGGAATTAAACTGTCCAAAACGTCAACAGGTTCAGTCTTAACCTAAAAATGCACACGTTTAACACAGTCAGTGGAAAGAGTGCCGGCAATTTACTTCAGGGGCGGTGGCAGTTCCTTGACCAGGCAAATCCTGCTTCTTCGTGTCCGACTTATTCATTAACCGAGCCAAATGAATTTTGGACACCGTTTTGAATTTAAGCACAAACACTTCGAGCATTCGCATCAACAGGTCCCTGCTCTCGTTACTGCAACAAATAATTCTCGACTAGCAAATTGTCCGGTTTACAAAACTTATTTTGCAGAGCACAAGATTGGTTTAAAAGTAACAGATTATTACTTAATAATAATAAAACAAAGGTTCTACTCTTTAGAACAAAACAATTCAAAATTGAAAAACCTGGAACACTAACTTTTGGACAATCAAATACAGAGCTCGTAGAACATACCAAATTTCTTGGAATTCACTTGGATGAATTCCTAAACTGGTCAAATCATATTTTAGAGTTAAACAAAAAGCTTAGTTCAGTTTGCTATGGCAAACGAGTCACTGCGAAATACATGAACGAAAGAACATTAAAAATCCTATATTATGCAAACTTTGAATCTGTGCTCAAGTATGGGATAATATTTTGGGGTTCTAATAGCTTAATGGAAAAAATTTTTGTTTTACAAAAACGAGCACTTAGAATAGTCAAGAAAATGGGATACAGGGAGAGCTGCAGGGGGTTTTCAAAGCTAATGGCATTCTGACGGTGTGGGGACTATATATTTATGAATGTATAGTTTTCTTTTTCAAAAACAAAAGTATGTTTGATCTGGAGGTACATCATAGTTATAACACTCGAAGCGTAAATGTAAATTATCCGATACACAGATTAACTATAACCGAAAAAAATCCATATTATGCCTGTTTGAAGCTTTTTAATACATTACAAAATGATTTAAAATTAGAAAGAAATGAGAAACTTTTTAAAAGAAAGGTAAAACAGATGTTAATTAATTTAGAGCCATATTGTATCAGGGATTATGTAAGAGACTATTAGGTGTACGCTCATCTTAAAATGACGCTGTTTCTTTTTGTGTTTTCTTGTATGTTTTTTGTAGTTACAGGAAATGTATTGTGACCATAATTAGAAACAAAGAAGACTAACTAACTAACTAATTCACAGCACCAACTGGATAATTATACAAACTACCTGTTTTCCGTTTCCGCTCTTTGTCGAATACAGTCGACTAAATTCAACAGCAACTTGCAGGACATGGTGTGGATAGTGGACAGTAGACTGTCGTCTTGCAAATTCCGCCCGAACAAATGAACTGACCGGATCAGTTCTGACATGGGCAGTTGTTGTCTAACGTGATGCACTAAATCGGCTAAAGTGGAGTACGCCAATGAGCGAAGAGCTTCTTGACTCGTCCAACCCCGACCCATAAGCATTCCCTCGTCGAATAACGTTTTGATGTGAGGTACAAACTCTGTAAATGCAAAATTAATGGTTTCCTGTAAATTCCTACGATATAGTCAGTAACCCAATTAAGTAATCAGTATTTTGGTCAATGCAACTGTCAGAAAAAGTTTATTAACTATGCAAAGAGGAAGAAATAATCTGGAAATTGGCAACGTTGTCAAATATGACGCGTCAAGTCAGTCAAATAACTGAATTGAAATCTAAGTTCGACAACTGTCACTTTACATTCAAAAATCGTTTATTTTGACAGTTGCAGTGTAATCGGGTATATCAAATTGTAGCCACTAAAATTCGCATTTGACCACCCTGTATAGTTATATAGTGGAAAGGTCAGTGGAGTTTTGTATTCAAAAATACAGAGTGAACTGAATTGAAACCTAAATTAGACAGTTTTTACTTTACCAATTGAAAATTCGGTTATTTTGACAGTTACAGGGTAATCGAGTATATCAAATTGCAGCCACTAAAATTCGCATTTGACCACCCTGTATAGTTATATAGTGGAAAGGTCAGTGGAGTTTTGTATTCAAAAATACAGAGTGAACTGAATTGAAACCTAAATTAGACAGTTTTTACTTTACCAATTGAAAATTCGGTTATTTTGACAGTTACAGGGTAATCGGGTATATCAAATTGCAGCCAGTAAAATTCGCATTTGACCACCCTGTATAGTTATATAGTGGAAACGTCAGTGGAGTTTTGTATTCAAAAATACAGAGTGAACTGAATTGAAACCTAAATTAGACAGTTTTTACTTTACCAATTCAAAATTCGGTTATTTTGACAGTTACAGGGTAATCGGGTATATCAAATTGCAGCCAGTAAAATTCGCATTTGACCACCCTGTATAGTTATATAGTGGAAACGTCAGTGAGTTTTGTAAAAAATACAGAGTGAGCTGAATTGAAACCTAACAGAGTATATCAAATTGAGAGTTTACAGAGTGAACTGAATTGTAAATTAGACAGTTTTTACTTTACAATTGCAAATTCGGTTATTTGGACAGTTACAGGGTAATCGAATATCAAATTGCAGCCACTAAAATTCGAACCACCCTGTAAATTAGAGTAGAGTTTTGTATTCAAAAATACAGAGTGAACTGAATTGAAACCTAAATTAGACAGTTTTTACTTTACCAATTCAAAATTCGGTTATTTTGACAGTTACAGGGTAATCGGGTATATCAAATTGCAGCCAGTAAAATTCGCATTTGACCACCCTGTATAGTTATATAGTGGAAACGTCAGTAGAGTTTTGTATTCAAAAATACAGAGTGAACTGAATTGAAACCTAAATTAGACAGTTTTTACTTTACCAATTGAAAATTTGGTTATTTTGACAGTTACAGGGTAATCGGGTATATCAAATTGCAGCCACTAAAATTGACATTTGACCACCCTGTATAGTTATATAGTGGAAAGGTCAGAAAGTTTTGTATTCAAAAATACAGAGTGAACTGAATTGAAACCTAAATTAGACAGTTTTTACTTTACCAATTCAAAATTCGGTTATTTTGACAGTTACAGGGTAATCGAGTATATCAAATTGCAGCCACTAAAATTCGCATTTGACCACCCTGTATAGTTATATAGTGGAAACGTCAGTGGAGTTTTGTATTCAAAAATACAGAGTGAACTGAATTGAAACCTAAATTAGACAGTTTTTACTTTACCAATTCAAAATTCGGTTATTTTGACAGTTACAGGGTAATCGAGTATATCAAATTGCAGCCACTAAAATTCGCATTTGACCACCCTGTATAGTTATATAGTGGAAACGTCAGTAGAGTTTTGTATTCAAAAATACAGAGTGAACTGAATTGAAACCTAAATTAGACAGTTTTTACTTTACCAATTGAAAATTCGGTTATTTTGACAGTTACAGGGTAATCGAGTATATCAAATTGCAGCCAGTAAAATTCGCATTTGACCACCCTGTATAGTTATATAGTGGAAAGGTCAGTAGAGTTTTGTATTCAAAAATACAGAGTGAACTGAATTGAAACCTAAATTAGACAGTTTTTACTTTACCAATTCAAAATTCGGTTATTTTGACAGTTACAGGGTAATCGGGTATATCAAATTGCAGCCACTAAAATTGACATTTGACCACCCTGTATAGTTATATAGTGGAAAGGTCAGTGGAGTTTTGTATTCAAAAATACAGAGTGAACTGAATTGAAACCTAAATTAGACAGTTTTTACTTTACCAATTCAAAATTCGGTTATTTTGACAGTTACAGGGTAATCGCGTTTGTATATCAAATTGTAGCCACTAAAATTCGCATTTGACCACCCTGTATAGTTATATAGTGGAAAGGTCAGTAGAGTTTTGTATTCAAAAATACAGAGTGAACTGAATTGAAACCTAAATTAGACAGTTTTTACTTTACCAATTCAAAATTCGGTTATTTTGACAGTTACAGGGTAATCGGGTATATCAAATTGTAGCCACTAAAATTCGCATTTGACCACCCTGTATAGTTATATAGTGGAAACCTGAGTAGAGTTTTGTATTCAAAAATACAGAGTGAACTGAATTGAAACCTAAATTAGACAGTTTTTACTTTACCAATTCAAAATTCGGTTATTTTGACAGTTACAGGGTAATCGGGTATATCAAATTGTAGCCACTAAAATTCGCATTTGACCACCCTGTATAGTTATATAGTGGAAACGTCAGTGGAGTTTTGTAATCAAAACATACAGAGTGAACTGAATTGAAACCTAAATTAGACAGTTTTTACTTTACCAATTCAAAATTCGGTTATTTTGACAGTTACAGGGTAATCGGGTATATCAAATTGTAGCCACTAAAATTCGCATTTGACCACCCTGTATAGTTATATAGTGGAAAGGTCAGTAGAGTTTTGTATTCAAAAATACAGAGTGAACTGAATTGAAACCTAAATTAGACAGTTTTTACTTTACCAATTGAAAATTCGGTTATTTTGACAGTTACAGGGTAATCGAGTATATCAAATTGTGGCCACTAAAATGCGCATTTGACCATACCGTATAGTAAAAATGTCAACCGAGTATTTATTCAAAAAATACAGAGTGAACTAATTAGGAACCTAAATGTTCACTTTACCAGTCCAAAACTCGGTTAATTTGATAGTCTCTATGTGATTCAATATCCAATTTACAGTCGTTACTACCATTTTTTGAAAACCCTGTATAGTTTTATAGTAAAAATGTCAAATTATTGAACTGTCTATTTCGACTGTTCTATTTGATTTCTTTTTGAAGGAGCAAAAAGTTTTTCTTTCTCTCTTCACTCAGACGTAAAATATATAAAACACCTTGTAGAATATTAATTTAAATAAAATAGAAATACATACTATTCCTCAACTCTGTAGCCAGAATATGTCTGGTGGCAATTAGTAGCTCTTTCCTTAGATGAGACACTTCCATAGGACATAAAGATAACAATCCCAACATCCCTTCCACTAACATATCGGAATGGGTTTTAACCTGAAATTTTGCGATTTTATTAAAACCTAGAACAAAATTCAATTTACGTACCACTTCCAGATAACTTTTGATGATATACGCCATAAAACTCAGTGTTTTAATCTGAGCCCCCATAAAATCTACAAAAATCTCCTTGTTGAACGTTTCCAGTTGCCGTTGCTCTAAGGCCGGCTGTAAAGTGATAGTTTTCACAATAAGCGGAATGAAATCGCTCACGTCCTGGTGCACGTCTTGTTTGTACAGTTGATACATCAAAACCACTATAATGGGCAGTTCTTGAAGCACTTTTAAAGATAACACAGCCTTTGGAATTAAATAGTAAGAAATTAGGGTTCCATCTTCGTTTCTCGTTTCAGTTTGAATGCCGGTGATGGTAAACGTCTCTTGCAGCAGCTCCTCAATGTTGACTTCGCTGAGATCTTTTACTTTGATGGGACTTCTCGGTTCGAAGATTTTCGGCATGTGATTGGGTAGGTTGGAGTAAATCGACTTGACGAACTGGAGGAAACGATGAATGCCGTCGTTGATTTTCGGTTTGTAGATTTTGTGCAACTCGATGATGATCTTTAGACACACCAAGACGTTTTCTTCATTGTCTGTTCCTAGTAGTTCCATCATTAAGTTCAATATAGGACGCACGTAGACTTGTAGTTGGTCGTTGGCCGGTAACCGATATAGTATCTCTAGAATCAACTTCCTCACCTACAAAATATGAGACATTTTAATGACTAATTTCAAGTTTACAATCTTGAAAACCGACTTCGAACTCATACAAATTTACTTTAAGGCTTAAATTTGTCTTTCACGTCAATTTTGATGGTTTTCAGACTGAATTCAAATTTTCAGCCTTGAAAATTGTCATCAAACCCATAAAAATTGACTTGACAGCTTAAAATGTGCCTTTCAAGTCAGTTTTCATGGTTTTCAGGCTAATTTCATGCCTCTAGTCTTGAAAAACGACTTCAAACCCATGAAAGTGTACTTTAAGACTTTAAATTTGTCTTTCAAGTCAATTTTCATGGTTTTCAGACAAATTTTAAGTCTTCAGTCTTGAAAATTAGCTTGACCCCCATGAAAATTGACTTCAAAGATTAAAATTTGTCTTTCAAGTCAATTTCCATGGTTTTCAGACAAATTGTAAGTCTTCAGTCTTGAAAGTTGCCTTAAAATGTGTATTTTAAGTCAGTTTTCATGGTTCTCAGGCAAATTTCATACCTCTAGTCTTGAAAACTGACTTCAAACCCGTCAAAGTGTACTTTAAGGCTTAAAATTTGTCTTTCAAGTAAATTTTTATGGTTTTCAGACAAATTGTATGTCTCCAGTCTTGAAAGTTGACTTAAAATGTGTATTTTAAGTCAGCTTTCATGGTTTTCAGACCAATTTCAAGTCTCCAGTCTGGAAAATTAGCTTGAAACCCATGAAAATTGACTAGAAGGCTTAAAATTTGTCTTTCAAGTCTGTTTTCATGGTTTTCAGACAAATTGTAAGTCTCCAGTCTTGAAAGTTAACTTAAAATGTGCATTTTAAGTCAGCTTTCATGGTTTTCAGGCTAATTTCATGCCTCTAGTCTTGAAAAACGACTACAAACCCATGAAAGTGTACTTTAAGGCTTAAAATTTGTCTTTCAAGTCAATTTTCATGGTTTTTAGACAAATTTCAAGTGTCCAATCTTGAAAATTAGCTTGAAACCCATGAAAATTTACTTCAAAGCTTAAAATTTGTCTTTCAAGTCAATTTTTATGGTTTTTAGACAAATTTCAAGTGTCCAATCTTGAAAATTAGCTTGAAACCCATGAAAATTTACTTCAAAGCTTAAAATTTGTCTTTCAAGTCAATTTTTATGGTTTTTAGACAAATTTCAAGTGTCCAATCTTGAAAATTAGCTTGAAACCCATGAAAATTTACTTCGAGGCTTAAAATTTGTCTTTCAAGTCAATTTTTATGGTTTTTAGACAAATTTCAAGTGTCCAATCTTGAAAATTAGCTTGAAACCCATGAAAATTTACTTCAAAGCTTAAAATTTGTCTTTCAAGTCAATTTTTATGGTTTTTAGACAAATTTCAAGTGTCCAATCTTGAAAATTAGCTTGAAACCCATGAAAATTTACTTCAAAGCTTAAAATTTGTCTTTCAAGTCAATTTTTATGGTTTTTAGACAAATTTCAAGTGTCCAATCTTGAAAATTAGCTTGAAACCCATGAAAATTTACTTCGAGGCTTAAAATTTGTCTTTCAAGTCAATTTTTATGGTTTTTAGACAAATTTCAAGTGTCCAATCTTGAAAATTAGACAAATTTCAAGTGTCCAATCTTGAAAATTAGCTTGAAACCCATGAAAATTTACTTCGAGGCTTAAAATTTGTCTTTCAAGTCAATTTTTATGGTTTTCAGACAAATTGTAAGTCTTCAGTCTTGAAAGTTGACTTAAAATCTGTATTTTAAGTCAGTTTTCATGGTTTTCAGGCAAATTTCATACAATTAGTCTTGAAAAATGACTTCAAACCCGTGAAAGTGTACTTTAAGGCTTAAAATTTGTCTTTCAAGTAAATTTTAATTGTTTTCAGACAATTTTCAAGTCTCCAGTCCTGGAAATTAGCTTGAATCCCATAAAAATTTACTTCAAGGCTTAAAATTTGTCTTTCAAGTCAATTTTTATGGTTTTCAGACAAATTGTAAGTTTTCAGTCTTGAAAGTTGACTTAAATTGTGTATTTTAAGTCAGCTTTCATGGTTTTCAGGCTAATTTCATACCTCTTGTCTTGAAAAACGAATTAAAACTCATGAAAGTGTACTTCAAGGCTTAAAATTTGTTTTTCAAGTCAATTTTCATGGTTTTCAGACAAATTTCAAGTTTCCAGTTTTGAAAATTAGCTTGAAACCCATGAAAATTTACTTCAAAGCTTAAAATTTGTCTTTCAAGTCAATTTTTATGGTTTTCAGACAAATTGTAAGTCTCAGTCTTGAAAGTTGACTTAAAATGTGTATTTTAAGTCAGCTTTCATGGTTTTCAGGCAAATTTCATACCTCTAGTCTTGAAAAATGACTTCAAACCCGTGAAAGTGTACTTCGAGGCTTAAAATTTGTCTTTCAAGTCAATTTTTATGGTTTTTAGACAAATTTCAAGTGTCCAATCTTGAAAATTAGCTTGAAACCCATGAAAATTTACTTCGAGGCTTAAAATTTGTCTTTCAAGTCAATTTTTATGGTTTTTAGACAAATTTCAAGTGTCCAATCTTGAAAATTAGCTTGAAACCCATGAAAATTGACTAGAAGGCTTAAAATTTGTCTTTCAAGTCTGTTTTCATGGTTTTCAGACAAATTGTAAGTCTCCAGTCTTGAAAGTTAACTTAAAATGTGCATTTTAAGTCAGCTTTCATGGTTTTCAGGCTAATTTCATGCCTCTAGTCTTGAAAAACGACTTCAAACCCATGAAAGTGTACCTTAAGGCTTAAAATTTGTCTTTCAAGTCAATTTTCATGGTTTTCAGACAAATTTCAGGTCTCCAGTCTTGAAAAATGACTTGAAACACATGAAAATTTACTTTAAGAATTAAAATTTGTCATTCAAGTAAATTTTCATGGTTTTTAGATAAATTTAAAGTCTCCAGCATTCAAAATTGGCATGAAACCCATGAAAATTAACTAGAAGGCTTATAACATGGTTTGGACACAACTTCGATGCTCTAGTATTGAAAATAGTCTCTTCTAAACCAGTTAAAGAGCATTTGAAAGCTTGTAGACACTGTTTTGAAAACTTTTGGAGTTTCTAAATTGTTTTAGAAGCTTTTGGAAGGTTTTTGGATAGTTTAAAGAGCTACGGACGGAACAGAAGCTTTTAGACTGTTCTAAAAGCCTTTGGAGTTTCTGTAGTGTTTTTGGAATCGTTTGAGACCTTCCTCGACTAGTTCAGGAGCATTTGGAAGGTTTTTGGACAGATTAAAGAGCACATTTGGCAGGTTTTGGATTGCTTTAAAAGCATTTGGGAAATCTTGGACGGTTTTGGAAATTTTTAAACTACTCTAGAAGCGTACCGAAGTTTTTATACTGTTTTCAAATATTTTGAAAGCTTCTAGACTAGTTGAGGAGCTTTGGAAACCTTTCTATACTACTTCAGGAGTATTTGAAAAGTTTTTGGACAGTTCTAAAAGCTTTTAAGCCATTTCAGGAGCGAAAAAAGTTTTGGACAGTTTAAAGAGCATATTGCAGGTTTTGGCCAGCTTTAAAGGCTTTTGGGAACTCTTAGACAAGTGGGGAAATTGTTGCAAGCTTTCAAACTGTGTCTAGACTAGTTGAAGAGCATTTATACTGTTCTAAAAGCTTTTGGAAGCTTCTTGTTCAGTAGCACTTGGACAACTACAAACAATGCTGTAATTTGCTATGTAGACTTTGATGTAATAAAGTTGTACTTGCCTGCTGAATGTTATATTCAGCGATAAAATACGGTTGTCCTTCCTTTAGGATTTTAAGGAAGACGTTGATGGACAACTTTAAAAACGTCACATAATGGGTGGAGCTTAGTATCATCTGAAACACACACACACTTAGTGTACTGCAGTAAATTTGCGTTAACGTTACCGTACCTCAAAGTTTTTACTAATTTCCTGTATGGCTTTAAGTTTGACGAAATCCTTACTGTCCGAGTTTCCCAGCGTCTTAATGTAAGACATAAACTGGTTCATTTGGGTGGTGTGCGGATCCACGACCACCTCCATGCTGGTGGACGGTTGGGCTTGCATTTTGCCCTCGATGAATTCAGTAGTTTACCTCATTGAAAACTGTAACAAAATAAAGTTCGCGATTGATCGATTTGTTTCGGGGAATTTCAGCGGTTTGAGGAGTTGAACGCAACTCAGTGCAACCTCGAACTTCACCAAGTTAGCGGTGTACCTTTAAAATGGATGACAGAACCATAGATTTGATATTCGCGGGTTCTTTGGAGAATTTACCGCCGGTCAGCTCGAAAATTGTTCGTATTTTCACCAGTTCAACTTTCACAGGTAAAACCGCAAAAATACGCTTCGACCGTACATTTTCAAAACTTTCAGACACAACAATGGAACGAAACACTTTAATGGCCAAATGCTATCCGAAAATTAAAGATTACTGTCGGGAGAAACACGGTTTGGAATTTCAGGTAGGCTTTTGCACCTAAAAACGTTCGAATCATACCCAAAGAGAATCGATTTTATCGTAAGTATTCGGGAAATTTGTAGGTCAAGTCGCGTACCATTTCGCGGCCTGTTACTAAATGGGTCCAAGGGCAAATTCCCGCGTTTATGGGGTTAAATAATACGTTCACCTACATCCACCCCATCTGATATCGATATTTTTTCCGAAATACCGAGTTGTATTGTATACCTATAGTTTTGAAATCGTGACGTAATGTATGCAGAGCGTTTTTGACGTCACAATGACGTAATTTGACAATTGGTTAAATTACGGTTATGCCAAATTACGTCATCGCGACGTCAAAAACGCTCTGCTCGCTCCATGATCACGTGACTGTTTTTAACTACTGTCACTTTGCCTGTACAGTGTTGCAAGCTCAAAGTTTGCAATCTTAAAGTCACGTGTCGTGTATTTTACCCATAAAACTTTTTCAAACTACCTTTTTCTGGTCACGTGACTGCTTTTGACTAATGTCATTTTGCCTGTACTGTGTTGCAAGCTATTAAATTGTAGTTTCCATGTCACGTGACGATAAATTTACAATTTCAGACTCTCTAAATTGGATTAAGTAAATTTTGACAGCTCAAACTACCTTTTTCTGGTCACGTGACTGTTTTTCACTACTGTCATTTTGCCTGTACTGTGTTGCAAGCTATTAAATTGTATTTTCCATGTCACGTGACGATAAATTTACAATTTCAGCTTTTCCCACTCTCTAAATTGGATTAAGCAAATTTTGACAGCTCAAACTACCTTTTTCTGGTCACGTGGCTGTTTTTCACTACTGTCATTTTGCCTTTACAGTGTTGCAAGCTCTGATAAATTTACAATTTCAGCTTTTCCCACTCTCTAAATTGGATTAAGCAAATTTTGACAGCTCAAACTACCTTTTTCTGGTCACGTGACTGTTTTTCACTACTGTCATTTTGCCTGCACAGTGTTGCAAGTTCAAAAATTGCATTTTTAAAGTCACGTGACGTGTATTTTGCTGTTTTAGCTTTTCCCACTGTCTAAATTGGATTAAGCAAATTTTCACAGATCAAACTACCTTTTTCTGGTCACGTGACTGTTTTTAACTAATGTCATTTTGCCTTTACAGTGTTGCAAGCTCTGAAATTGTATTTTCCATGTCACGTGACGAGAAATTTACAATTTCAGCTTTTCCCACTGTCTAAATTGGATTAAGCACATTTTGACAGCTCAAATTACCTTTTTCTGGTCACGTGACTGTTTTTCACTACTGTCATTTTGCCTGCACAATATTGCAAGCTTATAAATTGCACATTTTTAAAGTCACGTGACGTGTATTTTGCTGTTTTAGCTTTTCCCACTGTCTAAATTGGATTAAGCAAATTTTGACAGCTTAAACTACCTTTTTCTGGTCACGTGACTGTTTTTAGACTAATGTCACTTTGCCTTTACAGTGTTGCAAGCTCTTAAATTGTATTTTCCATGTCACGTGACGATTAATTTACAATTTTAGCTTTTCCCACTCTCTAAATTGGATTAAGCAAATTTTCAAAGTTCAAACTACCTTTTTCTGGTCACGTGACTGTTTTTCACTAATGTCACTTTGCCTTTACAGTGTTGCAAGCTTAAAAATTGCATTTTTAAAGTCACGTGACGTGTATTTTGCTGTTTTAGCTTTCACCACTTTCTAAATTCCATTTAGCAAATTTTGACAGCTCAAACTACCTTTTTCTGGTCACGTGACTGTTTTTAACTACTGTCACTTTGCCTTTACAGTGTTGCAAGCTCTTAAATTGTATTTTCCATGTCACGTGACGATTAATTTACAATTTTAGCTTTTCCCACTCTCTAAATTGGATTAAGCAAATTTTGACAGCTCAAACTACCTTTTTCTGGTCACGTGACTGTTTTTCACTACTGTCATTTTGCCTGCACAGTGTTGCAAGCTTAAAAATTGCATTTTTAAAGTCACGTGACGTGTATTTTGCTGTTTTAGCTTTCACCACTTTCTAAATTCCATTTAGCAGATTTTGACAGCTCAAACTACCTTTTTCTGGTCACGTGACTGTTTTTGACTAATGTCACTTTGCCTCTACAGTGTTGCTAGCTCAAAAATTGCATTTTTAAAGTCACGTGACGTGTATTTTGCTCTTTTAGCAGCTTCCACCACTTTCTAAATTCCATTTAGCAGATTTTGACAGCTCAAACTGCCTTTTTCTGGTCACGTGACTGTTTTTGACTAATGTCACTTTGCCTTTACAGTGTTGCTAGCTCAAAAATTGCATTTTAAAGTCACGTGACGTGTATTTTGCTGTTTTAGCTTTTCCCACTGTCTAAATTGTATTAAGCAAATTTTCAAAGTTCAAACTACCTTTTTCTGGTCACGTGACTGTTTTTAACTAATGTCACTTTTGCCTTTACAGTGTTGCAAGCTCTTAAATTGTATTTTCCATGTCACGTGACGATAAATTTACAATTTCAGCTTTTCCCACTCTCTAAATTGGATTAAGCAAATTTTGACAGCTCAAACTACCTTTTTCTGGTCACGTGACTGTTTTTAACTAATGTCATTTTGCCTGCACAGTGTTGCAAGCTCAAAAATTGCATTTTTAAAGTCACGTGACGTGTATTTTGCTGTTTTAGCTTTTCCCACTGTCTAAATTGGATTAAGCAAATTTTGACAGCTCAAACTACCTTTTCTGGTCACGTGACTGTTTTTGACTAATGTCACTTTGCCTTTACAGTGTTGCAAGCTCTGAAATTGCATTTTTTGTCACGTGACGTGTATTTTTTCCCACTCTCTAAATTGGATTAAGCCAGCTGTTTTTCTGGTCACGTGACTGTTTTTAACTAGTGTAACTTTGTTTACAGTGTTGCCACTCTGACGATTGTATTAAGCAAATTTACAATTTCACTGTTTTTTAGCTAATGTCACTTTGCCTTTACAGTGTTGCCAGCTCTGAAATTTTCAATTTCAGCTTTTCCCACTCTCTAAATTGGATTAAGCAAATTTTGACAGCTCAAACTACCTTTTTTCTGGTCACGTGACTAAATTTTTTAAAGTCACGGATTAAATTGTATTAAGGAAATTTTCAAAGTTCAAATTACCTTTTTCTGGTCACGTGACTGTTTTTCACTACTGTCATTTTGCCTGCACAGTGTTGCAAGCTTTTGATTTTTAAAGTCACGTGACGTGTATTTTGCTGTTTTAGCTTTTCCCACTGTCTAAATTGGATTAAGCAAATTTTGACAGCTCAATCTTTTTTCTGGTCACGTGACTGTGCCTTTGCAGTGTTGCTAATTCATTTTGTCACGTGATGTGTATTTTGCTGTTTTAGTTTTCCCACTGTCTAAATTGTATTAAGGAAATTTTCAAAGTTCAAATTACCTTTTTCTGGTCACGTGACTGTCAAAAAATTGCATTTTTAAAGTCACGTGACGTGTATTTGCTGTTTTAGCTTTTCCCACTGTCTAAATTGGATTAAGCAAATTTTGATGCTCAAACTACCTTTTTACACGTGACTGTCACGTAACTTTGTTTTTTAAATTGATTTTCCATGTCACGTGACGAGCAAGTTTTCACTGTCTATTTTATGTATTTTTACTACCTTTTTTCTGGTCACTGATAAACTTTGTTTTGGTGCAGTCACTTGTTAACACACTGATGTATAACTTTCAAATTTGGGGAGGAAGATTTATGAAAATTTCACAAAATATACTGGACACTTTGAAATGACACAAATGAAGGTCTTCACGGCACTGTTTAATGACATTTGACAGCTGTCAGGTGACTATAAGCCTGTCTGTTAATATCATAGTCGGTTCAGTTCGTCAAAGTGCTATTTCAAAATACTATACATTTAATCATCATGCCAAGTCCAATTTGTGATTGGTCAGAAAAAGCAGCTTTCGGCTTGCTGCTTTTTCTTGACCAATCCCAAACCACGAACAGTGCTGTAGATTGTGTACTAGTAACTGTCAAAATTATTAGAACGAACTACCATCTTTACGCACAGTAAGCTGTGTGGAGAAAGCACCACTTTGTCTACGCAATGAGGTAATGAGCTGTTTTCGCACGGTTCGCTTTGAATCCTGTGTTTTTACTTAAGACTTATCAAATATTTTATTGTTTTGGGTGTCAAACTACAAATCCATAAAACATTTTGGAGACTGCTGTTCTATATGGAAATCGTTTGCGACCCATGGNTNNTGACGCCCTNCTAGNTNTTAATATNTNGCNCCNGCNANCACTCTGGCGANNCNGTGTTNNCTANTNGNGTTAAAGTGGCACTNGNNGGNANCTTGATACTAGAANAANNCTAANNGATCANGGTGACGNGTANCGCNAANTGGTTCNTNCATTTTAGTNTGCNNCAATNCGAGNCAGNANACTTATNNNTNAAGTNTAGTAAGNCANNCCCTCNGCTNCGAANAATCATANNAATAACCTAANGNTGGCAANNGCCGTNAACANGGGCCCATTNAATNGNCNGGTGTGNGCNCNATGNTCTTGGCGAATCAATNATNCGATACGTNTCGTCCNNTNTCNCTCCGNACNTGGTTGTCGNNGGNGGCCGGGGATNNTANNCANAACCCGAAGTANTANNTNGNACCGCAANNANATNCGGAGNCCTCTATATGGTTCANTGNGAACNAGANTTAGACGTGGAGCNACTGCATGGAATAGGAGGAATCGNATAAAAAAAACTCTCACGTTACAAAAAAAATATCCCAGTTGGCATAATTAACGAAAATGGTTCAGAACAAAACACAGAACAAGACAAAGCTAACGCTTTTGCTAGACACTTCGAAAAGGCTTTCCAAATCTCCACCAATCCTAACTTTGACCATCAGAACTGGACCCTAATAAACGAATGGTACGACAATTACTTTGACGACCAAACTAACAACAGATTTCCACTAATTTCAGACAATGAATATGATGAAGCACTAACGCACCTTAAGAACACCGCACCTGGCAAGGACAAAATAAAAAGCAAACTACTAAAAAGCTTAACTCCTGAAACCCACTAACTCATACTAGACTCACTTAACGACTGCATTAAATCCAACACAATTCCGGATACATGGAAAACTGGTATAATAATACCATTCCAAAACCTGGACTTGACAACACACAAACACAAAATTACAGACCATCACACTACTTCCAGTACTTAGTAAACTGCTTGAACTTATTATTAAAAACAGACTTCAAGAGCAGATCGGACAACATATACCACCATACCAGTTTGGTTTTAAACCAAAGCACTCGACTTATACACCCACTTTCATCTTAACCAACAACATACAAACAACACACCTCAATAACAATAAAACAGCATGTCTATTCATGGACATAAACAAAGCTTTCGACAGTGTTTGGCATAAGGGACTACTCTACAAACTACATAGACTTAACACACCAAAATACTTACTTTACACTATCAGAAACTTACTGGAAAACAGACAACTGCACGTTCGAATAGACAACAAACTCTCCTTTTCCTTCAGCCCTGAGCAGGGACTACCGCAAGGCTCACCTCTTTCACCTTTACTATATAATCTGTACTGCCATGACATATACAACCATAACAAACAAGACAAAAACCATATTGACGAAACAGCATACATATTACAATACGCAGACGACACTGCACTTATTGTTCACGACAAAACTACAACAAAAGCAGTTTCAAAACTACAATCACTTACTGACGACACCATGACATGGTTCTACAGATGGAGACTAACGCCTAACGCAACTAAAAACCAGCTTTTATTACTGAACCATCAAATAAAAAACGACTCACCAAACATAACCGCAGACGGACACACAACTGATCCCAAACAAGACGTTAAATACTTAGGGATAACACTGGACCAAAACTAAAATTCACAAAACACCTTAAAAAATGTCCGGACTGAAATCATTAAAAGAACAAAACACTTTAGGTCACTAACAATACAAAAACAAAGGCATTAGTACAAAAACGGCAACTCAAATATACAATTTTCATATTTTAGAGCAAACGCTATTTTTCAACAGATTTTAAGACTAATTGAAAATTGAACGTAGAACATGACTCCAAATAGTCCGGTCCACTATGTTAATTTTCTTATGATATTTGACTGTTTTTCAACATTTTGACGTTGAAAATTGTCTAAAATGACTGCAAATAGTCCAGCAAATCAATTTTCATGATATTTGACTATTTTTCAACGTTTTGATGTTGAAAATTGGCCAGAAATTACTCCAAATAGTTCGGTCAGTTAATTTCCATGATATTTAACTGTTTTTCAACATTTAGACGTTGAAAATTGTCTAAAATGACTGCAAATAGTCCAGCAAATAAATTTTCATGATATTTGACTATTTTTCAACGTTTTGATCTTGAAACTTGGTCAGAAATGACTCCAAATAGTTTGGTAAGTTAATTTTCATGGTATTTCACTGTTTTTCAACATTTAGACGTTGAAAATTGTCTAAAATGACTGCAAATAGTCCAGCAAATAAATTTTCATGATATTTGACTATTTTTCAACGTTTTGATGTTGAAAATTCGCCAGAAATTACTCCAAATAGTCTGGTAAGTTAATTCTGATGATATTTGAGCGTTTTTCAAGATTTTGACGTTGAAAATTGACTAAAATAACTGCAAATAGTCCAGTAAATCAATTTTCATGATATTTGAGCGTTTTTCAACATTTTGACCGTGAAAATTGACTAGAATGACTCCAAATAGTCCGGTCAGTTAATTTTCAAGGTATTTGACTGTGTTTTAACATTTTGATCTTGAAACTTGGTCAGAAATGACTCCAAATAGTTTGGTAAGTTAATTTTCATGGTATTTCACTGTTTTTCAACGTTTTGACCTAGAAACTTGACTGCAAATAGTCCGGTAAGCAAATTTGCATGAATTTGAACTGATTTTCCAAAATTTAGCCATAAAAATCGATTCGAAGACTGAAATTTGCTCGCTAAATTAATTTTCATACTTATTGCTTACATAATCGTTGTGTGACATTGGCGTTTGAAGAGTTCAAATGTTTTTTTTGGTTTTCGATTTTTACGAAAAAACCCTATATTTTTTTGAAAAATTTGACAACCTATTGACATATGTCAATTTTGTCTAAATATAATAAATCAACCTGTAACGTATTAAGTGGGGCATATGGTTTTAATTAAAAACTTTATTAATATAATAATATAGAATAAATTGCATTGTAAAAAATATTAATATGTATGTATAGAAAAATATGTACTTAGATAAAAAGCAAACTAAACTCTTAAGCACCAAACTCCTTAATAACATGGGCGGCAATAACTAATCTTTGAATTTCCGAGGTACCCTCGTAGATTTCCGTTATCCGCGCATCGCGGTAATGTCTTTCGGCCGGCATATCCGACACATACCTGAAATAATTTGAAATTTAGTTAATTTATGGCACATTATAGAGTTTATATTCATTTTTTAAGCAGGTTTTACACCAAAAGTTTTACTTCAAAGAAATTGGACACATTTATTTGATCAAATTTTATGCATCAAATAAATTCATGAATTTCCTGAAGCATAATGTGATTTCGTTTTACACCTATCAAACTTTTATGTCAAAGCTGTCAATGAAAACAGTTTGGCCAACCAAGAAGATTATTCCTACTTTGTTTTCTTATTTTTCTGGTTTTTTGAATATTTTGAAATCTCATAATCGCCTTGAATACTGTATTTATGTATTGAATTCTGCAGCTTCAACTGAATACTAATAGTCAGTCTCTGATTTTAACCTCACTTTACTTTTCGTTTTTATCTGTTGGCAGTTGGCATTACGCAAAACGGCAAGTTTGATCAAATAAGTTGGATGAAAATAGAACCTGTCCTATTTGGTGAAAAATTTGAAGTAAAATTATTTGAAGGTAAATTTGACATAAAATTTTGTTTTACACTGGTAAAATTTGTCCTTGAAGCAGCTTCATGAATAAATTCATGAATTTCTTTGACATCAAAGCGCGGTGTAAAACCTGCTTAAGGATTCTTACGCGAAAAACTGTCAAAAGTGTCAAAAATATACAAGTAGTACACAGAAACCATGTGTTTCTGTAGTCCAGGGTGATTGGTGGTGGTGTATAGTAAGCAACTCAGCTATTCGACATTTTAGGTAAAAACGCTATACAGGGTGGTCAAAAGAGAATTTCAAGAGCTACAAATTGGTATATTGAACCACCTTGTAACTGTCAAAATAACAGAGTTATGGGCTGTCAAAGTGAAAACTGTCAAATTTAAACTTTACAGCAAACCACTCAGTTTTTCCATAAATAACTCAGTTATTCGACATTTTAGGTTAAAATCTATACAAGGTGGTCAAAAGAGAATTTCAAGGGCTACAAATTGGTATATTGAACCACCTTGTAACTGTCAAAATAACCGAGTTATGGGCTGTCAAAGTGAAAACTGTCAAATTTAAACTTTACAGCAAACCACTCAGTTTTTCCATAAATAACTCAGTTATTCGACATTTTAGGTTAAAATCTCTACAAGGTGGTCAAAAGAGAATTTCAAGGGCTAAAAATTGGTATATTGAACCACCTTGTAACTGTCAAAATAACCGAGTTATGGGCTGTCAAAGTGAAAACTAGTCAAATTCAAACTTTACAGCAAACCACTCAGTTTTAACAGTAAATAACTGAGTTATTCGACATTTTAGGTAAAAACTCCATACAGGGTGGTCAAATAACAATTTCAAGGGCTACAAATTGGTATATTGAACCACCTTGTAATTTGTCCAAATAGCCGAGTTATTGACAATACTATGGAGTAGTTTACAGGGTGATTCATTGAATTTTTAACCACCTCGTAACTTGTTTAATTTTCATTTTATCAAAAAATTACCAAATATGAATCTTGTAGATATTTGCGTCTACTTTATTCCTAGATCAGTATACAGGGTGTCCCAAATTTGAGCAACAAACCAAACTTATAATTTTTCAAATGGGGTGACCAATTTTTTATTTGATTTTTGGAATCTACGTCAAATTCTAGGCCTACTTGATGTAAAATGTTGGTATCGATATTCAATTGTTTTTGCTCTAGCAGTCTTACTTTGACCATCCCCCTCGAAAGCAGAAATTTCCAATTTGAGCGAAATTTTGGTGCACTTTTCCAGAAAATCGTCCATAACTCGGTTATTTGAAACACCCTGTAGAAAACCACCGTATAACAAAAGAAAGCTTATGAATGAGGCTAACACGTGACGTTGAGTGGGCTAGGCTAAGTTGCCCCGTTTAGCCGCTAGAGGACGTCAAAGTTGACTCTCGTTTTTTTGCAGTTTTTGCTCAATATCTCAGGAACGTTTTAGGTTAGAGGTTTGAAAATTTTACCCCAAATGCACCTCGATGGGATGCAACTTTAACCTTCTCTACACTTTTTTGGTACCATGCACCGTTTGACTTTGAAAAATTAAAAACTAGAAATGTCAAGAAATTTTAAGGGTGATACCTTCTGATTTTTTTCAGAAAATTTTTTATTTTCAAAATTAACCTCAACTGCCTAAATACCTTCAGGTTAATAGTACAAAAATAACGTAAAGTGTCATTTGTCAAAATGTCATCATGCAAGGGTGCCACGCCCTAAAAAGTGTCAAAATTGACATAATTTCAAGGTCACCTCCAAAACGGTGTCAGTTAGAGCAAAATGAACGTCAGATTTGTGTTCCCCAGGTTGAAATTAGTTAAAAAAGTCACTTTGATTGAGCAAAATCCAAAATGGTCGCCGTTAGTATAGTAGGCCCAAAAAATCCCTAATTTAGACTAAATTTCAGTGCTTTTTTCCAGAAAATCATCAATAACTCGCTTATTTGAAACACCCTGTATAACACCACCGTATAACAAAAGAAAGCTTATAAATGAGGCTAACACGTGACGTTGAGTGGGCTAGGCTAAGTTGCACCGTTTAACCGCTAGAGGACGTCAAAGTTGACTCTCGTTTTTTTGCAGTTTTTGCTCAATATCTCAGGAACGTTTTAGGTTAGAGGTTTGACATAAAGTCTATAATAGTTCAAGAGATGCGGATAGGAGCAAATGTCACCAATCACCCTGTACATTCTTTTACATTAAATATAAACGAGGTTAAAAATCTTACGTGAATCTTAAATGAATATGAACCGTTATAGAAAATGGAAAAAATCAAATACTCAACCCCATTCCGCCTAAAATTTGGATGCACTGGTGGCTTATAAATGTGGCGGCTTCGCTCGCCGCCAACTTGGCCATTGCCGCCTCTTTAGTGAACGGTAAATGGTTGTCTTTCAGCCAGGCGGCTCTCCACGTCAACAGTCTCGCCGATTCCAGTCTTAAAGCCATTTCGGCCAACTTGTCTTGGATTAATTGATGCTGAAACAGTCAATATAAGTAAAAATAAAGAATAAGTGTAAAATACAAGTAAAAATAATCACAAATTTATAAACTCTGCTCGCGGAAAAGATCGATATACAGCAAAGCTTTTGGCCATTTTTCATTCATCTCCCATATTTGATTAGGACGCAAAAAATATGAAATACACGTAATATTTTACTATTTTTCAAAATACTAAGTCTAACATAAAAGAATTAAATAAAAAGATTCAAATTTAATTAATTTAAAACGCCTCCTAGATATGACGTAGACGGTTTTCAACCAATTAGATGCGAGGAGCCATTATTCTATCATCAGCTTTTACTAGGCCCGCTTTCGTGTTGCCAGTTTGGAAACTTTTATCGATTCAAATTAATCTTGACAAATTAGAAATGTTTCTAACAATAACAGTAAACTAACGACATTATGTCAAATTGACATCAAATTACTTTTTGTCCAGTGAAATAAAAAAAGTTGTAGTGCGGTGCTATAAAACGTGTTACTTGGCAACATTGCACTCTGCGGACTTGACTTTGAGGTTATAAATCAGCTGATCCCAAGATGCTGTCAACCATCAGACAGCCATGCAGCCAATAAAACGGCTGAAAGTCGTCTACGTCATATACGCGGCAGAACCGTCGATTCGAATTTGTTCAAAGTTCTGTAAATGACTGAAAAACCTTCTTTTTTGCTAATAAACTACAAATTTCGACTAAGATTTCCGATTTATATGCATGGAATAGCAGTTTTACGTTATGTGAGCCCGTTTAATAAACAAAAAAGTGTTTGAAAGGCCGTTTCTTCTAGAATCGTTTAGTTTGCTTCAAAAGTGGTTTCTTCACCGATATACAGGGTAAAGAAAAATGTGATGCAAATTTCTTGAATTAAGGGCCGATTACACCGACATATTTAAGGGCACCCTAGACTAGGTTTTAATTTGACTATGACATTTTGCACGTGATCTGTCACAGTCAAATCACAACTTAGTCTAGGTGAACCTTAGGGTGCCCTTAATTACGTCGGTGCAATTAGCCATTAAACCATGAGCAGCATTTGACAGCTGAGATAATTTTAGAACATTCTTATGTCATTTCCAGGGTTTGAGTGATATTTCCCTGGACATGTTTGGGGGGGTCTTCAATTTTTGGTCTACAAAAGGAATTACAAGGGTGCAAAAGACGCGATTTTTTAGTTTATTTCTTTAATGCAATTCTAAATATGAATCTTTTTATTAAAATTATCCTCAGTATTCCAGCAGTACAGGGTAACTTGTAAGTAGCGTTAGGTAAATTTGTAACTTTACCAGGAAAATTATTTACCTATGTTTATGGCAGTTCAAACTTTGACACCGCTTTTCTTCCCGACTGAACCGAATTTCGTAGTGTTTTTTCAGGTTATTGGATAGGAAATTTGAAGAGGATTCCAAAAATGTGCTTAAAATAGTCATTTTCTTACTTCAAGAGGGTTTTACAGGCGATTTTGTCCGTGACTGTCCTTTCAAACTGTGTTTCTGACAGTTAAAATTTTGAAACCGCTTTTTTCCTGACTGTACCGAATTTTGTAGTATTTTTTCAGGTTATTGGATAGGAAATTTGATGAGGATTCCAAAAATGTGCTTAAAATAGTCATTTTCTCACTCCAAGTAGGTTTTATCAGCGATTTTGTCCCTGACTGTCCTTTCAAACTGTGTTTCTGACAATTCCAACTTTGACACTGCTTTTCTTCCTGACTGTACCAAATCCAGTAGAGTTTTTTCAGGTTATTGGATAGGAAATTTGATGAAGATTCCAAAAATGTGCTTAAAATAGTCATTTTCTCACTCCAAGTAGGTTTTACCAGCGACTTTGTCCCTGACTGTCCTTTCAAACTGTGTTTCTGACAGTTCAAACTTTGACACCGCTTTTCTTCCTGACTGTACCAAATCCAGTAGTGTTTTTCCAGATTATTGAATAGGTTTCTCACTACAAGTGGGTTTTAACAGGCGATTTTGTCCCTGACTCTCCTTTCAAACTGTGTTTATGGCAGTTCAAACTTTGACACCGCTTTTCTACCTGACTGTACCGAATTTTGTAGTATTTTTTCAGGTTATTGGATAGGAAATTTGATGAGGATTCCAAAAATGTGCTTAAAACAGTCATTTTCTCACTCCAAGTGGGTTTTATCAGCGATTTTGTCCCTGACTGTCCTTTCAAACTGTGTTTCTGACAATTCCAACTTTGACACCGCTTTTCTTCCTGACTGTACCAAATTTTGTAGAGTTTTTTCAGGTTATTGGATAGGAAATTTGATGAGGATTCCAAAAATGTGCTTAAAACAGTCATTTTCTCACTCCAAGTGGGTTTTACAGGCGATTTTGTCCCTGACTGTCCTTTCAAACTGTGTTTCTGACAATTCAAACTTTGACACCGCTTTTCTTCCTGACTGTACCAAATCCAGTAGAGTTTTTTCAGGGTATTGGATAGGAAATTTGATGAAGATTCCAAAAATGTGCTTAAAATAGTCATTTTCTCACTCCAAGTAGGTTTTACTGGCGATTTTGTCCCAGATTGTCTTTTCAAACTGTGTTTCTGATAATTCCAACTTTTACACTGCTTTTCTTCCTGACTGTACCAAATCCAGTAGAGTTTTTTCAAGTTATTGAATAGGAAATTTGATGAAGATTCCAAAAATGTGCTTAAAATAGTCATTTTCTCGAGCATTTTCTCACTCCAAATAGGTTTTACCAGGGACTTTGTCCCTGACTGTCCTTTCAAACTGTGTTTCTGAGAATTCCAACTTTGACACTGCTTTTCTTCCTGACTGTACCAAATCCAGTAGAGTTTTTTCAGGTTATTGGATAAGAAATTTGATGAAGATTCCAAAAATGTGCTTAAAACAGTCATTTTCTCACTCGAAGCAGGTTTTACCAGCGATTTTGTCCCTGACTGTCCTTTCAAACTGTGTTTCTGAGAATTCCAACTTTGACACTGCTTTTCTTCCTGACTGTACCAAATCCAGTAGAGTTTTTTTCAGGTTATTGGATAAGAAATTTGATGAAGATTCCAAAAATGTGCTTAAAATAGTCATTTTCTCACTCCAAGTAGGTTTTACTGGCGATTTTGTCCCAGATTGTCTTTTCAAACTGTGTTTCTGACAATTCCAACTTTGACACTGCTTTTCTTCCTGACTGTACCAAATCCAGTAGAGTTTTTTCAAGTTATTGAATAGGAAATTTGATGAAGATTCCAAAAATGTGCTTAAAATAGTCATTTTCTCACTCCAAGTAGGTTTTACCAGCGACTTTGTCCCTGACTGTCCTTTCAAACTGTGTTTCTGACAATTCTAACTTTGACACTGCTTTTCTTCCTGACTGTACCAAATCCAGTAGAGTTTTTTCAGGTTATTGAATAGGAAATTTGATGAAGATTCCAAAAATGTGCTTAAAACAGTCATTTTCTCACTCCAAGTAGGTTTTACTGGCGATTTTGTCCCAGATTGTCTTTTCAAACTGTGTTTCTGATAATTCAAACTTTGACACTGCTTTTCTTCCTGACTGTACCAAATCCAGTAGAGTTTTTTTAGGTTATTGGATAGGAAATTTGATGAAGATTCCAAAAATGTGCTTAAAACAGTCATTTTCTCACTCCAAGTAGGTTTTACCAGCGATTTTGTCCCTGACTGTCCTTTCAAACTGTGTTTCTGACAATTCCAACTTTGACACCGCTTTTCTTCCTGACTGTACCAAATCCAGTAGAGTTTTTTCAGGTTATTGGATAGGAAATTTGATGAGGATTCCAAAAATGTGCTTAAAACAGTCATTTTCTCACTCCAAGTGGGTTTTACCAGCGATTTTGTCCCTGACTGTCCTTTCAAACTGTGTTTCTGACAGTTCAAACTTTGACACCGCTTTTCTCCCTGACTGTACCAAATCCAGTAGAGTTTTTTCAGGTTATTGGATAGGAAATTTGATGAAGATTCCAAAAATGTGCTTAAAATAGTCATTTTCTCACTCCAAGTAGGTTTTACTGGCGATTTTGTCCCAGATTGTCTTTTCAAACTGTGTTTCTGATAATTCCAACTTTGACACTGCTTTTCTTCCTGACTGTACCAAAATCCAGTAGAGTTTTTTTAGGTTATTGGATAGGAAATTTGATGAAGATTCCAAAAATGTGCTTAAAATAGTCATTTTCTCACTCGAAGCAGGTTTTACCAGCGATTTTGTCCCTGACTGTCCTTTCAAACTGTGTTTCTGACAATTCCAACTTTGACACTGCTTTTCTTCCTGACTGTACCAAATCCAGTAGAGTTTTTTCAAGTTATTGAATAGGAAATTTGATGAAGATTCCAAAAATGTGCTTAAAATAGTCATTTTCTCACTCCAAGTAGGTTTTACCAGCGACTTTGTCCCTGACTGTCCTTTCAAACTGTGTTTCTGACAATTCTAACTTTGACACTGCTTTTCTTCCTGACTGTACCAAATCCAGTAGAGTTTTTTCAGGTTATTGAATAGGAAATTTGATGAAGATTCCAAAAATGTGCTTAAAATAGTCATTTTCTCACTCCAAGTAGGTTTTACTGGCGATTTTGTCCCAGATTGTCTTTTCAAACTGTGTTTCTGATAATTCCAACTTTGACACTGCTTTTCTTCCTGACTGTACCAAATCCAGTAGAGTTTTTTTAGGTTATTGGATAGGAAATTTGATGAAGATTCCAAAAATGTGCTTAAAATAGTCATTTTTCTCACTCGAAGCAGGTTTTACCAGCGATTTTGTCCCTGACTGTCCTTTCAAACTGTGTTTCTGACAATTCCAACTTTGACACTGCTTTTCTTCCTGACTGTACCAAATCCAGTAGAGTTTTTTCAGGTTATTGAATAGGAAATTTGATGAAGATTCCAAAAATGTGCTTAAAACAGTCATTTTCTCACTCCAAGTAGGTTTTACCAGGGACTTTGTCCCTGACTGTCCTTTCAAACTGTGTTTCTGACAATTCCAACTTTGACACTGCTTTTCTTCCTGACTGTACCAAATCCAGTAGAGTTTTTTCAGGTTATTGGATAGAAAATTTGATGAAGATTCCAAAAATGTGCTTAAAATAGTCATTTTCTCACTCCAAGTAGGTTTTACTGGCGATTTTGTCCCAGATTGTCTTTTCAAACTGTGTTTCTGATAATTCCAACTTTGACACTGCTTTTCTTCCTGACTGTACCAAATCCAGTAGAGTTTTTTCAGGTTATTGGATAGGAAATTTGATGAAGATTCCAAAAATGTGCTTAAAACAGTCATTTTCTCACTCCAAGTAGGTTTTACCAGCGATTTTGTCCCTGACTGTCCTTTCAAACTGTGTTTCTGACAATTCCAACTTTGACACTGCTTTTCTTCCTGACTGTACCAAATCCAGTAGAGTTTTTTCAAGTTATTGAATAGGAAATTTGATGAAGATTCCAAAAATGTGCTTAAAATAGTCATTTTCTCACTCCAAGTAGGTTTTACCAGCGACTTTGTCCCTGACTGTCCTTTCAAACTGTGTTTCTGACAATTCTAACTTTGACACTGCTTTTCTTCTGACTGTACCAAATCCAGTAGAGTTTTTTCAGGTTATTGAATAGGAAATTTGATGAAGATTCCAAAAATGTGCTTAAAATAGTCATTTTCTCACTCCAAGTAGGTTTTACTGGCGATTTTGTCCCAGATTGTCTTTTCAAACTGTGTTTCTGATAATTCCAACTTTGACACTGCTTTTCTTCCTGACTGTACCAAATCCAGTAGAGTTTTTTTAGGTTATTGGATAGAAATTTGATGAAGATTCCAAAAATGTGCTTAAAATAGTCATTTTCTCACTCGAAGCAGGTTTTACCAGCGATTTTGTCCCTGACTGTCCTTTCAAACTGTGTTTCTGACAATTCCAACTTTGACACATGCTTTTCTTCCTGACTGTACCAATCCAGTAGAGTTTTTTCAAGTTATTGATAGGAAATTTGATGAAGATTCCAAAAATGTGCTTAAAATAGTCATTTTCTCACTCCAAGTAGGTTTTACCAGCGACTTTGTCCCTGACTGTCCTTTCAAACTGTGTTTCTGACAATTCTAACTTTGACACTGCTTTTCTTCCTGACTGTACCAAATCATCAGTAGAGTTTTTTCAGGTTATTGAATAGGAAATTTGATGAAGATTCCAAAAATGTGCTTAAAATAGTCATTTTCTCACTCCAAGTAGGTTTTACTGGCGATTTTGTCCCAGATTGTCTTTTCAAACTGTGTTTCTGATAATTCCAACTTTGACACTGCTTTTCTTCCTGACTGTACCAAATCCAGTAGAGTTTTTTTAGGTTATTGGATAGGAAATTTGATGAAGATTCCAAAAATGTGCTTAAAATAGTCATTTTCTCACTCCAAGTAGGTTTTACTGGCGATTTTGTCCCAGATTGTCTTTTCAAACTGTGTTTCTGATAATTCCAACTTTTACACTGCTTTTCTTCCTGACTGTACCAAATCCAGTAGAGTTTTTTCAAGTTATTGAATAGGAAATTTGATGAAGATTCCAAAAATGTGCTTAAAATAGTCATTTTCTCGAGCATTTTCTCACTCCAAATAGGTTTTACCAGGGACTTTGTCCCTGACTGTCCTTTCAAACTGTGTTTCTGAGAATTCCAACTTTGACACTGCTTTTCTTCCTGACTGTACCAAATCCAGTAGAGTTTTTTCAGGTTATTGGATAAGAAATTTGATGAAGATTCCAAAAATGTGCTTAAAATAGTCATTTTCTCACTCCAAGTAGGTTTCATCAGCGATTTTGTCCCTGACTGTCCTTTCAAACTGTGTTTCTGACAATTCCAACTTTGACACTGCTTTTCTTCCTGACTGTACCAAATCCAGTAGAGTTTTTTCAGGTTATTGAATAGGAAATTTGATGAAGATTCCAAAAATGTGCTTAAAATAGTCATTTTCTCACTCCAAGTAGGTTTTACTGGCGATTTTGTCCCAGATTGTCTTTTCAAACTGTGTTTCTGACAATTCCAACTTTGACACCGCTTTTCTTCCTGACTGTACCAAATCCAGTAGAGTTTTTTCAGGGTATTGGATAGGAAATTTGATGAAGATTCCAAAAATGTGCTTAAAATAGTCATTTTCTCACTCCAAGTAGGTTTTTACTGGCGATTTTGTCCCAGATTGTCTTTTCAAACTGTGTTTCTGATAATTCCAACTTTGACACTGCTTTTCTTCCTGACTGTACCAAATCCAGTAGAGTTTTTTTAGGTTATTGGATAGGAAATTTGATGAAGATTCCAAAAATGTGCTTAAAATAGTCATTTTCTCACTCCAAGTAGGTTTTACTGGCGATTTTGTCCCAGATTGTCTTTTCAAACTGTGTTTCTGATAATTCCAACTTTTACACTGCTTTTCTTCCTGACTGTACCAAATCCAGTAGAGTTTTTTCAAGTTATTGAATAGGAAATTTGATGAAGATTCCAAAAATGTGCTTAAAATAGTAACTTTGACACTGCTTTTCTACCTGACTGTACCAAATCCAGTAGTGTTTTTTCAGGTTATTGGATAGGAAATTTGATGAAGATTCCAAAAATGTGCTTAAAACAGTCATTTTCTCACTCCAAGTGGGTTTTACAGGCGATTTTGTCCCTGACTGTCCTTTCAAACTGTCTTTCTGAGAATTCCAACTTTGACACTGCTTTTCTTCCTGACTGTACCAAATCCAGTAGAGTTTTTTCAGGTTATTGGATAGGAAATTTAATGAGGATTCCAAAAATGTGCTTAAAACAGTCATTTTCTCACTCCAAGTGGGTTTTACAGGCGATTTTGTCCCTGACTGTCTTTTCAAACTGTGTTTCTGACAGTTCAAACTTTGACACCGCTTTTCTTCCTGACTGTACCAAATTTTGTAGTGTTTTTTCAGGTTATTGGATAGGAAATTTAATGAGGATTCCAAAAATGTGCTTAAAACAGTCATTTTCTCACTCCAAGTGGGTTTTACAGGTAATTTTGTCCCTGACTGTCCTTTCAAACTGTGTTTCTGACAGTTCAAACTTTGACACCGCTTTTCTTCCTGACTGTACCAAATTTGTAGTGTTTTTCAGGTTATTGGATAGGAAATTTGATGAGGATTCCAAAAATGTGCTTAAAACAGTCATTTTCTCACTCCAAGTGGGTTTTACAGGCGATTTTGTCCCTGACTGTCCTTTCAAACTGTATTTCTGACAGTTCAAACTTTGACACCGCTTTTCTCCCTGACTGTACCAAATTTTGTAGTGTTTTTCCAGATTATTGGATAGGAAATTTGATGAGGATTCCAAAAATGTGCTTAAAACAGTCATTTTCTCACTCCAAGAGGTTTTACAGTCGATTTTGTTCCCTGACTGTCCTTTCAAACTGTATTTCTGACAGTTCAAACTTTAACACCGCTTTTCTCCCTGACTGTACCAAATCTAGTGAGTTTTTTCAGGTTATTGGATAGGAAATTTAATGAGGATTCCAAAAATGTGCTTAAAACAGTAATTTTCTCACTCAAAGTGGGCTTGACAAGCAATTTTGTCTTTGACCGTCAAACTGTGCTCAAAAGTTGCAAAAATCAGGGTTTAGAAAAGTTTTCTTGCAGTATTCGATACAAAACGCGTTTCTCAGATTTATGGCAGTTATTTTGACAACGGTCACGTGGCTTCCCAGCTAAATTATCCTCCAAAAACCACGTGATATCACACAATCAACAGCACAACAATCTAGATGTTTAAGAAATTAATTTTTAACACTGAGGTGTCAATTTAATACTGGCAAAGCTTGAAATGACATTTTTAAACCTATGGAGCATGTAAAAATTGTTTTTTTAAGTCTGCTATGCCAAAAACTAGTTGAAGATAATCTTGAAAGTCTATTTTCCAAGCTGAAAGCACTAAAAATAGTCCAGAGTTCAAAGAAAGTGAAAAGCAAAGTAAAAAAACTTGAAAAGTTAGTCTTCAAGTCAATTTTCATGAACCTAATGTCAATATCCTGTATTTAAGACTAAAATATTGAAATTTGCCTTCAAAGTATGAAAACTTTCTTCAAATGAAATTTTTAAGCTTCTGATGTCACTTTGTGGTGTCCAAGTCAATTTTCTAGGTTTAAATGTGTGAATTTGTACTAAAAAATTCTAGAAAAAGTAGTTTTTCACGTTTACAAGTCAATTTTTAATACCAAAGTTTTTTATCTGTTATTATTATTATTTTTACCATTCATCTGTAAAAAACCGGTTTTTTAAAACCTTTTTTTATTAATTTAAATTCGGTTGAGGCATTTCGGAGATACTGATACAGAAATTGCCAAAAATTATGCTGTAGCGATTTTTTCCCTTACTAAGACTAATCAAACCTTTAGCAGGGGTTTTCCAAAAGTCAACCTTTTGGCAGCATAATCGACTGCCACTTCCAGAGCGGCCTGTCCAATCCCTAAAGCTTGGGAAGCGATCCCGATACGTCCACCGTCCAAACAAATCATGGCAATCTAAAAGTGATTTGTGTTGCAAATTGCCTATAATCAGACATCAGTTTAAGCGTACTTTGAATCCAAAACCCAATTCTCCTAACAAATTTTCCTTTGGTATCTTACAATTATCGAACATAAGGGAGCAGGTCGAGGACGCTCTAATTCCCAGCTTGTCCTCTTTTTTGCCTAGTTCTAAACCGTCCACAGGTTTCGGTATCATTATTGCGGATATTCCTGAAAATGTGGAAAAAATAAAAAAATATAAAATATTAAAATTAGAAAATAATAAATAAAAAAAAATAAATAAATAAAAAATACAAAAATATAAAAAAATTAAATATTAAAATTAAAAAATAATAAATAAAAAAAAATAATATAAAAAAAATTAAATTAAATTTTAATTTTTTTTTTATAAATTAATATTATATTAAAATATTAAATATTATTTTATTATTTATTATTATATTTTTAATTTTATTAGTTTATTAAATATTATTTTTGTCGTCATATTTTGTAGTTTTCGAATTAAACGTATTTTCCGGGGATTTAAAAAGCTTTTTTCTTCTTGAACCAGACATATTTTTAAATTGAATCCAAAAGCTTCAAGAATTTTCTGGAAGCAGTTTAAATTGTGCTAGAAGGTTCCAAGTACTTCTAGAAAATTCCAGAATTAGGAAAAACTTTATAAAAAAGTCTAAAACTTTGGGAGAGCTTCAAAAACTTCCAAATGTTTTCTCAGCTTACTTTAGATATTTCTGAATGTTCTAAAAGCTTCAAGAATTTTCTGGAAGCAGTTCAAATTGTGCTAGAAGGTTCCAAGTACTTCTAGAACATCTCAGAACTAAGAAAAACTTTCTAGAAAAGTCTAGAATTAGAGAAAAACTTTTTCTGCTTACTTTAGATAATTCTAAATGTTCCAAAAGCTTCAAGAAAAGTCTAGAAAACTTTGGGAGAGCTTCCAAAAAATTCCAAATGATTTCTCTGCTTACTTTAGACAATTCTGAATGTTCTAAAAGCTTCAAGAATTTTCTGGAAGCAGTTTAAATTGTGCTAGAAGGTTCCAAGTACTTCTAGAACATTCCAGAATTAGAAAAACTTTCTAGAAAAGTCTAAAACTTTGGGAGAGCTTCAAAAAATTCCAAATGTTTTCTCAGCTTACTTTAGATAATTCTGAATGTTCTAAAAGCTTCAAGAATTTTCTGGAAGCAGTTCAAACACTTCTAGAACATTGTGCTAGAAGGTTCCAAACTTACTTCTAGAACATTTTCTGGAAGCAGAAATTGTGCTAGAAAAACTTTCTAGAAAAGCTTTCTAGAAAAGTCTAGAACTTTGGGAGAGCTTCCAAAAAATTCCAAATGATTTCTCTGCTTACTTTAGATAATTCTGAATGTTCTAAAAGCTTCAAGAATTTTCTGGAAGCAGTTCAAATTGTGCTAGAAGGTTCCAAGTACTTCTAGAACATCTCAGAAACTAAGAAAAACTTTCTAGAAAAGTCTAGAACTTTGGGAGAGCTTCCAAAAAATTCCAAATGATTTCTCTGCTTACTTTAGACAATTCTGAATGTTCCAAAAGCTTCAAGAATTTTCTGGAAGCAGTTCAAATTGTGCTAGAAGGTTCGAAACACTTCTAGAACATTTCAGAATTAAGGAGAACTTTCTAGAAGAGTCTAAAACTTTGCAAAAGCTTTCAAAACATTTCTCAGCTTACTTTTTAATTTTAAATGTTCCAAAAGCTTCTGGAAGCAGTTTAAATTGTGCTAGAAGGTTCGAAACACTTCTAAAACATTTCAGAATTAAGGAGAACTTTCTAGAAGAGTCTAAAACTTTGCAAAAGCTTTCAAAACATTTCTCAGCTTACTTTTTAATTTAAAATGTTCCAAAAGCTTCTGGAAGCAGTTTAAATTGTGCTAGAAGGTTCCAAGTACTTCTAGAACATTCCAGAATTAGAAAAATGTTTCTATAAGAGTCTACAACTTTGCCAAAGCGTCCAAAAAAATTCAAATGCTATCTCAGCATTCAGAAAATTCTAAATATTTCAAAAGCTTCAACACATTTCAGAAAATCAGTCCAAAATACTTCTGGAACATTCCAGAAGTAAAAAGAACTGTCTGAAAGAGTCTAGAACCTTCAGAAAGCTGTCAAACACATTGACGTAACAGTTAGGTTAGTTAAGTTTCAAAACAGTTTAGAAGCTTCCAAAAAATTCTATAACCGTCTAAGAGTTTCCAAATTCCTCTAAATAAGCATTCCAGAATCTTCAATATGTTCTTTAAACTGTCCAAATGCTCCTCAAGTAATTTAAAAATGCTTTAAAATACTATGGTAACTCCAAAATGCTTCCCAAGCAATCGAAAGCCTTCCAAAACGATCTAAAAGTTTCCAAAAGCTCTTCAACTAGTCTAGAAGCTTCCAAAAAATTCTAGGACCGTCTAAAAGTTTCCAAATGCCTCTAAAGCATTCCAAAATCTTCAATATGCTCTTCAAAGTGTCCAAAAAACTTACAGTCACGTGACATCTGTCACAACTTTCAAAATTGACCGGATAATGCTATGAAACTATAAAAATCCAAAACAATGTGCCTTTTTGGGTAACCACAGTCCAAATTGTATTTACAGCTCCACGAAACCATATTTGCACAGTTGTGACGTTAAATGACAGTTTTAAATGTCACTTACAGTCACGTGACATCTGTCACAACTGTCAAAATTGACTGGACAATGCTATGAAACTATAAAAATCCAAAACGATGTATCGTTTTGGTTAACTACAGTCCAAGTTGCATTTATAGCTCTACGAAACAGTATTTGACAGTTGTGACGTCAAATGACAGTTTTAGATGTGATTTACAGTCACGTGACATCTGTCACAAGTGTCAAAATTAACGTGGTAGTGTTTTGAAGCTGTAAAACTTCAAAATAGTGTAACCGTTTGGTTAATTACATTTCAAGTTGCATTTACGGCTCCACGAAACAATATTTGACAGTTGTGACGTTAAATGACAGTTTTAGATGTGACTTACAGTCACGTGACATCTGTCAAAACTGTCAAAATTGACTGGATAATGCTATGAAACTATTAAAAGCCAAAACGATGCGTCGTTTTGGTTAACTACAGTCCAAGTTGTATTTACAGCTCTACGAAACAGTATTTGACAGTTGTGACGTTAAGTGACAGTTTTAGATGAGCCATGGAGTCACGTGACATCTATCACAACTGTCAAAATTAACGTGGTAGTGTTTTGAAGCTGTAAAACTTCAAAATAGTGTAACCGTTTGGTTAATTACAGCTTTCAAGTTGCATTTAGGGCTCCACGAAACAATATTGATTGGATAATGCTATTTAAAACAGTTGTGACGTTAAATGACAGTTTTAGATGAGCCATGGAGTCACGTGACATCTATCACAACTGTCAAAATTAACGTGGTAGTGCTATGAAGCTGTAAAACTTCAAAATAGTGTACCCGTTTGGTTAATTACATTTCAAGTTGTATTTACAGCTCTACGAAACAATATTTGACAATTGTGACGTTAAATGACAGTTTTAGATGTGACTTACAGTCACGTGACATCTGTCACAACTGTCAAAATTGACTGGATAATGCTATGAAACTATAAAAATCCAAAACGATGTGTCGTTTTGGTTAACTACAGTCCAAGTTGTATTTACAGCTCTACGAAACAGTATTTGACAGTTGTGACGGTTAATGACAGTTTTAGATGTGCCTTTCAGTCACGTGACATCTGTCACAAGTGTCAAAATTGTTATGTATTCTTCCAAAAAATTACTAACCAAACCTAACAGTATCATAAAAAAAGGTTTAAGACTGTTTTGATGCATTTGCCATAGAATGAAAGCTTTTGGAATGTCTCGGAAGCCTCCTGAAGGTAAGAGGTTTTTCCAGAACGTTCTGGTTCATTCTGGAATGTTTTAGAAGCATTTGGAATCTGTCAAAACTTATTGATTGACCCTAAATTACTGAACATTTTAGACAGTTTTTGTATGCTCTTACAATCTAATCAATTTGGAATGTCTCTTTTGAAGTTATTTGACTTAGTTTGTCACGTGACACGGGTTCGTTTTTTAAATTGTTGATCAGATGACACATTGTCAAATTACAGGGTTTCTGAACGTAACCATGCGACAGCCCCCAACCAGCAGGAACTAAAAATTCGTAAATACCATACGTCAAATTTGCATCTCCCTCAGTTTAGACAATTATTATGTCACTGTCATTAGCCCTGAGACGGACTTTAGTTTTTGACAGCCTTAGCATAAATTGCAGTTTTGCACCGCCCTCTGTACAAGAAAGCCAAGAAGGTGCATGCCAAAAATTCCAATATGGCCGAAATAGTGGTTGACAGTTTGCATTTGTTTGTATTGTGGAAATTGAGTTTTTCGATGATTAAATTAATTTTTAAGGTTTAAAGTCAAGACTTGGGATTACTTGCCAAAGTAATTTTTGTTTGCTATTATATATTGTTGTTTATATGTTTATTGTTCTAGTGAAAGTGTAGTTTGTGTTCATTTTATTGTGTTATCACTATTGTTATTGTTCCTTCATTGTTCTATAATTTGTTGTTGGTTTTTTAACTTAAATTCTATTGCCTCTACAATATGCCGTCTACTTGTTGTTTGCCAAATTGTAAAAGCAATTTGGTGAAAGGCCCAAAAGTGTCAGTCTTTTACTTTCCAAAAGACCCTGCTCGAACCCAACAGTGGTTGAAAGCTTTGAACTGGAATGATTTTACACAATACTCAGTGGTAAGTACAATATGCTTTCTCATTCAGTAAACTTATTGCCTCTTACATACATAGTATGTGAGTTACATTTTGAGGCCGCCTGCATTTTGAGAGCAACAAAGGTTTACTCTGAAGAAACAGGACAGCTTTTAGAAGTTCCATTGGCACATTTACATTTTAAAAGAAAGGTGTTGGTAATAATATAAAACCCATTTACCAGTTTTGCTTACCTAGCTTCAAGGATTTCCAAATTTTCTTTGATTGAGAAGTTTTCACATTAGTTTGTTGTACTTTCCAGGACAAAGGGTTCTAACCAAACTTGCTTTGGCTGGACTTTATTAAGTATAAAAAGCCATATCTATACATATCTGGATAAGGAATGAAGCGTTCTTTGATTTTTCACTCACAACTTCTAATCAACTACACGAAAAAAAAACATATTTTCTACTGCATCTGCATAGGTTTGTATACAAAACGAAAACCGCTAACGCCGCCATTAAAAGTGACATTCTAGGCTTTCTTGTACAGAGGGCGGTAGGTTTTGTGATTAATCAGGAAGCTCCTTTTGTGACCAATGGTATACGGAGATTTATGCAAATATAAACGTTAATTCCACTAACCTTTGTGTTTTAAAGATTTGTCTGTCGTGGCAAATACCACGCCCGCCTCACTTTCGTACCCATTCGTGATCCAACACTTTGTTCCGTTCAACACAAAGTGATCGCCTTCCAGTTTGGCGGTTGTAGATGCTGCGCCGGCGTCCGAACCGTTTCCCGGTTCGGAAAGCGCAAAACATCCCACTTTGTCACCCCCAGTGAAGGGAGTGATCCATTTTTCCTTTTGCTCCTTATTCGCCCATTGAAGGACTGGTCCCAGGTACAAAGAGTTGTTTACGGACATGATAACACCCGCACTTGCACATCTGGAAGATAGATATAGTAATGGGCCTATCCCACATATCATAAATTTTTGTTTTAATGACTGGAATCGAAAGAATAGGATCAAAAAACTAATTTTTCATATTCTTGAAAAAAAAATTATGGTCGTAAATGTTCCTACATTAGTTTGAATTTGTCCATTAAATTTAAAAGATCTGTTTTGGCGCGCATGTGACGTACGTAATTCTGGGCGATTTTATTGGCTGTTGCACGCCAACTGTTTCACTTCTTGTCGCTGATTGGTTGATAGTGTAGTACGTCACCGGCGGCGGGCGTTTAAAACATGAGATTAATGTAGTTTTTATCATCATTTTTTTTCTATTTAGACTTAATATTTTTGAAAACAAAAAAATACGGGTATAATATTTTCAATCCGTCTTTGTAGTTATGAAATAAAAAAAAATTGTGGGACAGGCCCATTGTTTATTGTTATTCCACTAATGCTAAGTCTAAATGGGCAGTATTTGCCTGAATCACAGCAGTGTTTGTAGTTTGTGATTGGTCAAGAAAAAGCAACAAACTGTAAGCTAAAACATAGATGACAGGTGTCAATATTTTTGGATGTTTTTGTCGCTAATTTGCGTTTCAAGATCCGCCCTCTGGTGGTCAATTTTATGTCGGTGGTGTTATTTTTTTTATGAAGTTGCGGTACCGTGTGTGTAATGAAGAAACGGTACCGCAACTACAGATAAACGTAATAAACAAAACATGTTCGGTAAGGAACAAGCTACCCGTTTTTAGCATCAAATTGCTCTGCGAACTTAAATTTCCTATCCAATAACCTGAAAAAACATTACAAAATTTGGTACAGTCAAGGAGAAACAAGGAGTCAAAGTTAGAAATGCCAGAAACTGTTTGAAAGGACAGTGAAGGACAAAATCTCTGGTAAAACCCACTTGGAATGAGAAAATGACTGTTTTAAGCACATTTTTGAAATCCTCATTAAATTTCCTATCCAATAATGTGAAAAAACATTACAAAATTTGGTACAGTCAGATAGAAAAGCAAAGTCAAAGTTTAAATTGCCAGAAACACAGTGTGAAAGGACAGTCAGGGACAAAATCGCCTGTAAAACCCACTTGGAGTGAGAAAATGCCTGTTTTAAGCACATTTTTGGAATTCTCAGTAAATTTCCTATCCAATAATGTGAAAAAACATTACAAAATTTGGTACAGTCAAGGAGAAAAGTGGAGTCAAAGTTTGAAATGCCATAAACACAGTATGAAAGGACAGTCAAAGACAAAATCTGTGGTAAAACCCACTTGGAGTGAGAAAACACCTGTTTTAAGCACATTTTTGGAATTCTCATTAAATTTCCTATCCAATAACCTGAAAAAACATTACAAAATTTGGTACAGTCAAGGAGAAAAGCAAGGTCAAAGTTTAAACTGCCAGAAACACAGTGTGAAAGGACAGTCAGGGACAAAATCGCCTGTAAAACCCACTTGGAGTGAGAAAATGCTTGTTTTAAGCACATTTCTAGAATCCTCATTAAATTTCCTATCCAATAACCTGAAAAAACATTACAAAATTTGGTACAGTCAAGGAGAAAAGATGAGTCAAAGTTTGAACTGCCAGAAACACAGTTTGAAAGGACAGTCAGGGACAAAATCGCCTGTAAAACCCACTTGGAGTGAGAAAATGATTGTTTTAAGCACATTTTTAGAATTCTCATTAAATTTCCTATCCAATAACCTGAAAAAACATTACAAAATTTGGTACAGTCAGATAGAAAAGCAAGGTCAAAGTTTAAACTGCCAGAAACACAGTGTGAAAGGACAGTCAGGGACAAAATCGCCTGTAAAACCGACTTAGAGTGAGAAAATGCTTGTTTTAAGCACATTTCTAGAATCCTCATTAAATTCCCTATCCAACAACCTGAAAAAACATTACAAAATTTGGTACAGTCAAGGAGAAACAAGGAGTCAAAGTTAGAAATGCCAGAAACTGTTTGAAAGGACAGTGAAGGACAAAATCTCTGGTAAAACCCACTTGGAATGAGAAAATAACTGTTTTAAGTACATTTTTGAAATCCGCATTAAATTTCCTATCCAATAACCTGAAAAAACATTACAAAAATTGGTACAGTCAGGGAGAAAACAGGAGTCAAAGTTTGAACTGCCAGAAACAGTGTGAAAAGACAGTCAGGGACAAAATCGACTGTAAAACCCACTTGGAGTGAGAAACTGACTGTTTTAAGCACATTTTTGGAATTCTCATTAAATTTCCTATCCAATAATGTGAAAAAACATTACAAAATTTGGTACAGTCAAGGAGAAAAGAGGAGTCAAAGTTTGAACTGCCAGAAACACAGTATGAAAGGACAGTCAAAGACAAAATCTGTGGTAAAACCCACTTGGAGTGAGAAAATGCCTGTTTTAAGCACATTTTTGGAATTCTCATTAAATTTCCTATCCAATAACCTGAAAAAACATTACAAAATTTGGTACAGTCAAGGAGAAAAGATGAGTCAAAGTTTGAACTGCCAGAAACACAGTATGAAAGGACAGTCAAAGACAAAATCTCTGGTAAAACCCACTTGGAAGTGAGAAAATGATTGTTTTAAGCACATTTTTGGAATTCTCATTAAATTTCCTATCCAATAATGTGAAAAAACATTACAAAATTTGGTACAGTCAGATAGAAAAGCAAGGTCAAAGTTTAAACTGCCAGAAACACAGTGTGAAAGGACAGTCAGGGACAAAATCGCCTGTAAAACCCACTTGGAGTGAGAAAATGCCTGTTTTAAGCACATTTTTGGAATTCTCAGTAAATTTCCTATCCAATAATGTGAAAAAACATTACAAAATTTGGTACAGTCAGATAGAAAAGCAAGGTCAAAGTTTAAACTGCCAGAAACACAGTGTGAAAGGACAGTCAGGGACAAAATCGCCTGTAAAACCCACTTGGAGTGAGAAAATGCCTGTTTTAAGCACATTTTTGGAATTCTCAGTAAATTTCCTATCCAATAATGTGAAAAAACATTACAAAATTTGGTACAGTCAAGGAGAAAAGAGGAGTCAAAGTTTGAACTGCCAGAAACACAGTATGAAAGGACAGTCAAAGACAAAATCTGTGGTAAAACCCACTTGGAGTGAGAAAATGCCTGTTTTAAGCACATTTTTGGAATTCTCATTAAATTTCCTATCCAATAACCTGAAAAAACATTACAAAATTTGGTACAGTCAAGGAGAAAAGATGAGTCAAAGTTTGAACTGCCAGAAACAGTTTGAAAGAACAGTGAAGGACAAAATCTCTGGTAAAACCCACTTGAAGTGAGAAAATGATTGTTTTAAGCACATTTCTAGCATTACAAAATTTGGTACAGTCGGAGAAAAGCACAGAACTGCCAGAAACACAGTGTGAAAGGACAGTCAGGGACAAAATCGCCTGTAAAACCCACTTGGAGTGAGAAAATGCTTGTTTTAAGCACATTTTTAGAATTCTCATTAAATTTCCTATCCAATAACCTGAAAAAACATTACAAAATTTGGTACAGTCAAGGAGAAAAGAGGAGTCAAAGTTTCAACTGCCAGAAACACAGTGTCAAAGGACAGTCAGCAGTTGAAACGTCAATAGGTGATGAAAGACCCAATTAACAAGAATTTGGATGACACATCATTACTCTAGGAAAGTGCATTTTCTCCCACTAATTTGAGTGCGGGAAGAAATATACATTCTTAGATATTTTTAGAAAATTAAGGAAAAAGCTAATAAATGCCAAGTGTGGATGTGTTTCTTAGAGGAACTTCTAAATAGTCTTTACAGCTGCGTGAAGCTAAATTTGACAGTTCTAACGCTAAAGAACACTTTTATACTTTCTTTACGTCACGTGACAGCTGTCACAACTGTCAAAACCCGTAAACCAGTAACCTGAAACTATCAAATTACAAATAGTTACTTATTTGACAAAGTTCACTGAAAGTTGTGTTTAAAGCTCCATGGAGCCAAATTTGACAGTTGAATTGGTAAGGAACACTTTAATACGTTGCTTGCGTCACGTGACAGATGTCATAACTGTCAAAACCCACGCACCAGTGACCTGAAAGTATAGAATACCAAATAGATGTGTTTTGTTGAGGAATTACACTGTAAGTTGTGTTTACAGCTAGGAGTCAAATATAAGAATACAACTTGTCACTTTACCACAGAACTGATTTACATTCAAAGAAAATACAATTGAATGCAGAGTGATTCATTACAAGCAATAGACACAAATTTCACCTTACAACTGCGTGAATTTTGACAGCCGTCAGGTGGCGTAACAAAACATATCAGGGTCTGTTAATGTCATAACTGTCATATTTAACTCTAGGGAACTATAAATACAACTTGTAACGCGATTTATCAAAGAAATACAATTAATCTGCATATTCCAGTTGTATGTTAGCGCTGAATAAGTTTTGACAGTTGACAGCTGTCAGGTGACGTAAGAAACATATTACAGTATTTCTTAACCTCATAAACGTGAAATTTGGGGCTCTATTAAGGTGTAAATAAAATCTACAACCGTTTTGCATTTGATAGTTTCATGTCATTGTTGAATGAGTTTTAGTAATAACAAGTGTCACCTGACTATAAACCACACTTTCAAGTGTCACAACTGTCAAATTTAACCTCTTAAAGTGTCATTTAGCCTCACTACTATTAAATCTAACTGCCCAGAGTTATGAATTTAACAATAAATGACTGAATCAAGTTTTGGCTTTGGCAGCATTGATTTGAATGTAATTTTCAAGCTTTTCCCCATGAAAAAGGGGTTTTAGAGTCTGAAAAACTGTCATTTTTTGGGTTGGTTAAGGTTATTTTTCCTACAAAATTAGGCATCAGAAATTACAAATATTTTGGTTTGTAATGTTTTCCTTCACACACTGGTCAAGTAAAGTGTTGCATTCATAACTGTTTATTAATTTATTTTTTTGATGTCTCACTAGTGATTAGCAATATTTAAAGTTATTTTGCAGTTTAAATAAATGAAAAAGCTAAATTTTATTAACAAGGTTGGCACTCTGATGGTAATAAATTGACAGACATTTGCAATAAATTCAGTGTTTGGATTGGCCAGAAATGGCAGTACTTTTGACCAATCACAAAACAGCAAATTTATGCTTTAAGACTAAAATCCAAGTTTAGTAGGACATAAAAACAGCTCATACTCACCCCCTTGATATTTCTTCTAAAGCTATGGCATAAGCCAAATAGTCAAGCCCAGTGCCTCCATACTCTTCAGGAACGGAAATAGCCATCAGACCCAATTCTCCCATTTTTTTAATTTGTTCCTTGGGGTACAAGTGTACCCTGTCATGCTTAGCAGCAACAGGTTTCAGTTCGCCTTCGGCAAAGTCTCGACAAGTCTTTTGGAGCATTTGATGGGTTTCGGACAGCGCGGCCAACGAGGCTATGCCCCTCTGTCTGACCGCGGACGCTAAAACTTGTTTTGATATAGAGTAGGACATTTTTAGGGGCAGGAAATTACCTTTCTGGAGGAAATTGCCGAAAAGAGTCATTGTGCAGCCGTGAAGTGGGATGAACTTTGATTTTCATATATGGAGTGTACGGTACTAAATGCGGGTAAACAAATACGGGGCCAATAATCCCAGACGTGTTCAAAGGTTAAAAAAAAATAAAATTACAAAAATATTGGACCTAAATTTATCAGTTAGTAAACAAACTTGAAGTTAGGTTAATGTTAATTCCGTATACTCGTTTTATTTTCAGTGTGTTTCGAGTTACTCGATCGGGGGAAGTCAGCTGACTTTGCACCAATCAACTGGTTCTTGTTTGAAGTTTGACAAGTTAAACGTCAAAAGTCAAATTTCAGATTACCCATCAAGCATCAAGGGGAATTCAAATTTGTACATAAAACGTTACAGATCAAAGCAGTTGTAATTTTGTAGTTGTGTTAGTAATTTGGATGTTATTTTTGCTTTATTACCTATATTTTATTTGGTAAGTTGATTTGCAATTATTGTGCCCAATCATATGATCATAATTTAAAATGTTTGGCCACAGGACCTTGGAGGTGGTTCTGATAGTGCCCTAAAGCTTCCAAACCTGTAAACCCAACTAAAGTAACTAAAATAGCTGGTAGAAAGTAATGTAGTTGGAAATAGTAATCATAAAGCCAATTCCTATAGCATTTTCTGATAAGGAGAACTTTCCTCACAAATCCCACAAGAAATGTTACTAACAAGAAGAAATCTTTATTATTTCCTGAGTTATTGTGTATAATCAGTTTACAGAAAGATCTGGTAGCAAATTAAACATCAATTACCCATGCATACTAATGTTGAACTTTTATTCCTTGTGCTGATCTAGTTCAAAAATGTTTCTTCAATGAATGCTCAAAGTATTGTTCACTAAGGGACAATAGTCTAAACAAAACTCAATTTTTGTTTAAGACTTGTCCCTAAATATCCAGGTGATGTATTTCCAGGCAGGTACATTGGAAGAGGAGGACCTTTGAGAGACCTTCTAGATGTCTAGATCTAACACCTCTGGACTTTTTGATGGGGATATTGTGTGCATACTGAGACAACTGCAAGAAGGAGCTAAGAGTTTCTCAGCCATATTTTGAGCATTTATCGAACAAACATTTTTGGATGAGAGCATTATTCAGGTTAGGAATAATAAAAGATTCACCACTGTGTGAATATGGCCTAATTGAAAGTCTGTATTATACGATTTTTGAATTTATGTTTGTACTGAGTGATTGTTTATACATTACTCATTAGCATTAATTTTGATCTGACAGCTTAGTTTTGCAGTATTTTTCCTGAATTTGTCAATCGCTTTGTTGTTATTCAGTTTTAAACATGCAACCAGTTAAAATACACGTCACGTGACGTTGATAAGGCAATTCTGGGATTGCAACACTGTAAAAGCCAGTTGACACCTGTCAAAATTAGTCACGTGATTTTCGAAATGTAGTTGAAACCTTGAAAATTTGGTAAATTTAATGTAAACAATTGTATAACCTACATTTTTAAGAGCCATGTCAGGAGACGTTGATAATGCATTTTTGCGCTTGCAACACTGTAAAGGCCAGTTGACATTTGTCAAAAACAGTCACGTGACCTTCTAAATGTAGTTTAAACTTTAAAAATTTGCTAAATTAAATTTAGATTGTTGTAAAAGCTGAAATTGTAAAAGACACGTCATGTGACTTTAATAATGCAATTTTGAACTTGCAACACTGTAAAGGCCAGTTGACATTTGTCAAAAACAGTCACGTGACCTTCGAAATTTACTTGAAACATTGAAAATTTGGTAAATTTAATGTAAACAATTGTAAAACCTGAATTTTTAAGAGCCATGTCACTAGACATTGAAAATTCAGTTCTGAGCTTGCAACACTGTAAAGACCAGTTGACGTTTGTTAAAAACAGTCACGTGACCTTCTAAATGTAGTTGAAACGTTGAAAATTTGGTAAATTTTATGTAAACAATTATAAAACCTGAATTTTTAAGAGCCATGTCACTAGACATTGAAAATTCAGTTCTGAGCTTGCAACACTGTAAAGACCAGTTGACATTTGTCAAAAACAGTCACGTGACCTTCTAAATGTAGTTGAAACATTGAAAATTTGGTAAATTTAATGTAAACAATTATAAAACCTGAATTTTTAAGAGCCATGTCACTAGACATTGAAAATTCAGTTCTGAGCTTGCAACACTGTAAAGGCCAGTTGACATTTGTCAAAAAACAGTCACGTGACCTTCTAAATGTAGTTGAAACGTTGAAAATTTAGTAAATTTAACGTAAACAATTATAAAACCTGAATTTTAAGAGCCATGTCACTAGACATTGAAAATTCAGTTCTGAGCTTGCAACACTGTAAAGACCAGTTGACGTTTGTTAAAAACAGTCACGTGACCTTCTAAATGTAGTTGAAACGTTGAAAATTTAGTAAATTTAATGTAAACAATTATAAAACCTGAATTTTTAAGAGCCATGTCACTAGACATTGAAAATTCAGTTCTGAGCTTGCAACACTGTAAAGGCCAGTTGACATTTGTCAAAAACAGTCACGTGACCTTCTAAATGTAGTTGAAACGTTGAAAATTTAGTAAATTTAATGTAAACAATTATAAAACCTGAATTTTTAAGAGCCATGTCACTAGACATTGAAAATTCAGTTCTGAGCTTGCAACACTGTAAAGACCAGTTGACGTTTGTTAAAAACAGTCACGTGACCTTCTAAATGTAGTTGAAACGTTGAAAATTTGGTAAATTTAATGTAAACAATTATAAAACCTGAATTTTTAAGAGCCATGTCACTAGACATTGAAAATTCAGTTCTGAGCTTGCAACACTGTAAAGACCAGTTGACGTTTGTTAAAAACAGTCACGTGACCTTCTAAATGTAGTTGAAACGTTGAAAATTTGGTAAATTTAATGTAAACAATTATAAAACCTGAATTTTTAAGAGCCATGTCACTAGACATTGAAAATTCAGTTCTGAGCTTGCAACACTGTAAAGACCAGTTGACGTTTGTTAAAAACAGTCACGTGACCTTCTAAATGTAGTTGAAACGTTGAAAATTTGGTAAATTTAATGTAAACAATTATAAAACCTGAATTTTTAAGAGCCATGTCACTAGACATTGAAAATTCAGTTCTGAGCTTGCAACACTGTAAAGACCAGTTGACGTTTGTTAAAAACAGTCACGTGACCTTCTAAATGTAGTTGAAACGTTGAAAATTTGGTAAATTTTATGTAAACAATTATAAAACCTGAATTTTTAAGAGCCATGTCACTAGACATTGAAAATTCAGTTCTGAGCTTGCAACACTGTAAAGACCAGTTGACGTTTGTTAAAAACAGTCACGTGACCTTCTAAATGTAGTTGAAACGTTGAAAATTTGGTAAATTTAATGTAAACAATTATAAAACCTGAATTTTTAAGAGCCATGTCACTAGACATTGAAAATTCAGTTCTGAGCTTGCAACACTGTAAAGGCCAGTTGACGTTTGTTAAAAACAGTCACGTGACCTTCTAAATGTAGTTGAAACGTTGAAAATTTGGTAAATTTAATGTAAACAATTATAAAACCTGAATTTTTAAGAGCCATGTCACTAGACATTGAAAATTCAGTTCTGAGCTTGCAACACTGTAAAGACCAGTTGACGTTTGTTAAAAACAGTCACGTGACCTTCTAAATGTAGTTGAAACGTTGAAAATTTGGTAAATTTAATGTAAACAATTATAAAACCTGAATTTTTAAGAGCCATGTCACTAGACATTGAAAATTCAGTTCTGAGCTTGCAACACTGTAAAGGCCAGTTGACATTTGTCAAAAACAGTCACGTGACCTTCTAAATGTAGTTGAAACGTTGAAAATTTGGTAAATTTAATGTAAACAATTATAAAACCTGAATTTTTAAGAGCCATGTCACTAGACATTGAAAATTCAGTTCTGAGCTTGCAACACTGTAAAGACCAGTTGACGTTTGTTAAAAACAGTCACGTGACCTTCTAAATGTAGTTGAAACGTGAAAATTTGGTAAATTTAATGTAAAGAATTATAAAACCTGAATTTTTAAGAGCCATGTCACTAGACATTGAAAATTCAGTTCTGAGCTTGCAACACTGTAAAGACCAGTTGACGTTTGTTAAAAACAGTCACGTGACCTTCTAAATGTAGTTGAAACGTTGAAAATTTGGTAAATTTAATGTAAACAATTATAAAACCTGAATTTTTAAGAGCCATGTCACTAGACATTGAAAATTCAGTTCTGAGCTTGCAACACTGTAAAGGCCAGTTGACATTTGTCAAAAACAGTCACGTGACCTTCTAAATGTAGTTTAAACTTTAAAAAATTGGTAAATTAAATTTAGACAGTTGAAAAAAAAAATACAGGGTGATCTATTTAAAATAAGCTAAATGTGTGTCAAAAAATTGATTCTGGCTATTCAGAAAAAATACTGCAACACCCTCTGTATGTGACTTATTAATTAACATTCACCTTCGACTTGGGTGTCCTGATAAACAGACCTTTTCATTAATCATTCACTATTTGAATTATAATGAAATCAATTTGCAGATCAGTGTAGAGCAGATCAACTGTTTTCCTGTGAAGGTGTCCCTGTCATGTTAAATGTAAGTAACCATTCACTCTTAACGAACAACTTACTGACTAAATATTCATTCCAACAGGTCCAACCAAAGTTAGGTTACTCAGTGTGTGTTGCAAATTTGATTAATTTTGAGTTATTTAAAACTATTTTTTAAAATGGAAATGACCGACTTTATGAAAGCTTATTGGACGCAACTCCGTTTGGGGGATGGTACCGAACAAACAGAAATCATGAAAAATAGGAAACAATCATTGATCGAGAATCGAAAAATTAAAAGAGACACGGAGACCTTAACGAGGCGAAAAATACCCATTGAAATGTCCCCGTACGTAACGCCCAGGCCTCCCAAAGCCCCAGCAAAAATCACTAAAAATGATTCGCCAAAAATCACAGTAGACTCACGTCGGGAGGCGTTGGCTAAGTGGAAAGTGGAAAAGGAAAAACGTCGTCAACAGGAAAAGGCCAAACAAAAACCGGTGTTTAAAGTGTGTCACATAACGACAAGTTTAAAAGTGGAGTTGGATGTAAATAAGGTCATTAAAGGCAAATTGATACCACCTAAGAAAATGGAGAGTGTGCCCAAAAAGTATAAGTTTGAGCCACCAAAAGGTGTGAAACCTGTACCAAATTTCATTACCAAACAAAAATCTGCAATTAAAGTGAGTAGTGTTATTTCGTTACTAGATTAGTTATTTATTGTGTTTTTTTTTTGTTAATTTATGTAGAATTTTTGTTCATTTCAGGTGACAGAGTCAGTAAAACCTAAATTATCAAGGAATGTTAAGGTTACTACTCAAGCTACTCGTCAAAAGCAGCAGGAATCACTAAAGGTATCATTCAAGAAACGTACAAACATTGAAAATAATTTATTTCCATTGATCCCAATGAACGTTTTCGAAACGAGACGTGTTTCTGAGATTTTTGACAGTTATTTTAGTTCAATTGTCACGTGATTTTAGAACACTATTTAGCAAGACGGTCACGTGACAATTGTCATAAACCTCAGAAATAAGCCTGGTTTTGAAAACCGTATTAAACTGTATTAAACTGTATTTAATATCAAACGTGTTTCTGAGATTTACAGACAGTTTTCTAGCAGTATTCGATATCAAACGTGTGCTCAAAAGTTGCAAAAATCTGGAAAAGTTTTTTTCAGATTTATTACAAACGAGTTATTTTGACAGTTGTCACGTGACCGTCTAGCTCAATAGTGTTCTAGAACTATGTGACACCTGTAGCTGTGCTCAATAAAAATCAAGTGTTCTTTGCAGAAGTATAAAACGTGTGACAGTTATTTTGACTGTCACTGACGTCAAAACTGTCAAACTGTCAAACTGTGCACAAAAGTTGCAAAAATCAGGAGCTTTAGACAGTTATTTTGAGCAGTTTCACGTTCTAGCAGTATTTCAAAACTGTCAGTATGAAACGTGTTTCTGAGTTTTGAGCTTTATGACAGTTATTTTGAGAGTTGTCACGTGACTGTGCGGCAAAAATCAGGGTTTAGCTAAATTATCCTCTAAAGCTAAATAGTGTTCCAAGCGATATCTGTCACTCATACCAAAACTGTCAAATTTATTTGACTACCGTCTAAAATCGCGTCACTCAATTAAAATTTGTTTAACACAGTTTTCGAAACAAGACGTGTTTCTGAGATGTATCCCAGTTATTTTGACAATGGTCACGTGACCGTCTTCTTAAATAGTGTTTCAGAACCACGTGGCAACTGTCACTAACGTCAAAACTGTCAAACTGTGCTCGAAAGTTGCAAAAATCAGGGTTTAGAATAGTTTTTTTCAGTATTTGATTTAAACGTGTACGTCTGAGATTTATGAGAGTTATTTTGACAGTTGTCACGTGACTGCCTAGCTAAATTATCCTCCAAAACCACCTGATATCTGTCAATAATGCCAAAACTGTCAAAATTTGACTAGAATGCTTAGAATTTTGAAAGAATTACAGTTTAGAACAGTTTTCGAAACAAGACGCGTTTCTGAGGTTTATGACAGTTATTTTGACAATTGTCACGTAACCATCTAGCTAAACTATGTTCTAAAATCACGTGATAACTGTCTCTAACGTCAAAACTGTCACTAACGTCAAAACTGTCGAACTGTGCACAAAAGTTGCAAAAATCAGAGGTTAGAAAAGTTTTTTTGCAGTATTTGATAGAAGACGTGTTTCTGAGATTTATGACAGTTGTCACGTGACTGTCTAGCTAAATTATCCTCTAAAACCACGTGATATCTGTCAATAATGCCAAAACTGTAAAAATTTAACTAGAATGACTAGAATTTGCAAGAATTACAGTTTAAAACAGTTTTCGAAACAAGACGCGTTTCTGAGATGTATGACAGTTATTTTGACAATTTTCACGTGACCGTCTAGCTAAATTATGTTCTAAAATCACGTGACAACTGTCACTAACGTCAAAACTGTCGAACTGTGCACAAAAGTTGCAAAAATCAGAGGTTAAAAAAGTTTTTTTGCAGTATTTGATAGAAAACGTGTTTTTGAGATTTATGACAGTTGTCACGTGACTGCCTAGCTAAATTGTCCTCTAGAATCACGTGATATCTGTCAATAATGCCAAAACTGTAAAAATTTAACTAGAATGACTAGAATTTGCAAGAATTACAGTTTAAAACAATTTTACGAAACAAGACGCGTTTCTGNCCANTGTTGANAGCNATGAGNGGNNGGACGCTGNTAACCAATAANCNTTGAANCNGTNAGACAGTTCTNAGGNGCGTGATNGCCTCACNATATAGGTGNTAANTCTTGTGCCNGGTCANATGCTGTTTGTTCTANCGGGATGACCCCAAATAAAGGCCCTGNCGTCNNGACNTANCACGCCACNNNTTACCTNGACCCCTTTGAGTNCNGTNACGGNNTNNAGAGTTCNGGCTGNCNTCCANGAANCGCGCATGNNANGNGNTCCTGCTATGGGCNAGNATCGTCNGCCGNCNCAGATNATNAGCCCGGGCTCNGACTGNNGCGNGNTTANCANGNNCTGGNAANTTNAANNNCGANNGACNCCAGNCTNATAGCCCGGTCNGNGNTTAGCAAAATTTTCTNCCGCATNCGTGTCNCNTNGAGCTCTGTGCNCATCANNNCNACNGCNGCTNNCANCCTGGCAGGNTNCCGTNCCACGAGGGAGNCGTAANTAANGCTNAATTTCATTACCAAACAAAAATCTGCAATTAAAGTGAGTAGTGTTATTTCGTTACTAGATTAGTTATTTATTGTGTTTTTTTTTGTGTTAATTTATGTAGAATTTTTGTTCATTTCAGGTGACAGAGTCAGTAAAACCTAAATTATCAAGGAATGTTAAGGTTACTACTCAAGCTACTCGTCAAAAGCAGCAGGAATCACTAAAGGTATCATTCAAGAAACGTACAAACATTGAAAATAATTTATTTCCATTGATCCCAATGAACGTTTTCGAAACGAGACGTGTTTCTGAGATTTTTGACAGTTATTTTAGTTCAATTGTCACGTGATTTTAGAACACTATTTAGCAAGACGGTCACGTGACAATTGTCTTAAACCTCAAAAACACGCCTGGTTTCGAAAACCGTATTAAACTGTAGTTCAGACAGTTTTCTAGCAGTATTCGATATCAAACGTGTTTCTGAGATTTACGACAGTTATTTTGACGGTTGTCACGTGACCGTTTAGCTTAATAGTGTTCTGGAAGTACGTGACACCTGTCACTGACGTCAAAACTGTCAAACTGTGCTCAAAAGTTGCAAAAATCAGGGTTTAGAAAAGTTTCTTTGCAGTATTTAGTATGAAACGTGTTTCTGAGTTTTGAGATTTATGACAGTTATTTTGACAGTTGTCACGTGACCGTCTAGCTAAATAGTGTTCTAGAACTACGTGACACCTGTCACTGACGTCAAAACTGTCAAACTGTGCTCAAAAGTTGCAAAAATCAGGGTTTAGAAAAGTTTCTTTGCAGTATTTAGTATGAAACGTGTTTCTGAGTTTTGAGATTTATGACAGTTGTCACGTGACCGGTTAGCTAAATTATCCTCTAAAACCAAGCGATATCTGTCACTCATACCAAAACTGTCAAAATTTGACTAGAAATCGCGTAAATTAAAGTTTAACACAGTTTTCGAAACAAGACGTGTTTCTGAGATGTATCCCAGTTATTTTGACAATGGTCACGTGACCGTCTTCTTAAATAGTGTTTCAGAACCACGTGGCAACTGTCACTAACGTCAAAACTGTCAAACTGTGCTCGAAAGTTGCAAAAATCAGGGTTTAGAATAGTTTTTTTCAGTATTTGATTTAAACGTGTACGTCTGAAATTTATGAGAGTTATTTTGACAGTTGTCACGTGACTGCCTAGCTAGATTATCCTTTAAAACCACCTGATAACTGTCAATAATGCCAAAACTGTCAAAATTTAACTAGAATGCTTAGAATTTGACAGAATTACAGAAGACGCGTTTCTGAGGTTTATGACAGTTATTTTGACAATTGTCACGTAACCATCTAGCTAAACTATGTTCTAAAATCACGTGATAACTGTAGACTTTTTAGGCATTTCTGGTGTCTTAAAGTAGTCAAACGACGTCACAGAGACTGTTTTCATTTTGAAATTGTCAGAATTGACGTCATAAAGACTGAAAAATGTCCGAAAATCGTCAAATACAGTCAATCACAGTTTTTCTGTTTTGGAGTTGTCAAAATTGACTTTTTAGGCATTTCTGGTGTCTTAAAGTAGTCAAATGACGTCACAGAAACTGTTTTCGTCTAAAAATTGTCAGAATTGACGTCATAAGGACTGAAAATGTCCGAAAAGTGTCAAATACAGTCAATCATTGTTTTTCGGTGTTAAAATTGTCAAAATTGACGTTTGAAGCCTTTTTAGTGTCTTGAATTAGTCAAATGACGTCACAGTGACCGCTTCTGACTAGAATTTGTCAGAAATGACGCCAAAAAGATTGAAAACTGACCAAAAAGTGTCAAATACAGTAAAAAATGATTTTCTGTCTAGAGTTGTCAAAATTTACGTTTAAAGTATTTCTGGTGTCTTGAAATAGTCAAATGACGTCACAGAGACTGTTTTCATCTAGAAATTGTCAGAAATGACGTCATAAGGACTGAAAATTGTCCGAAAAGTGTCAAATACAGTAAAAAATGTTTTTCTGTGCTAGAGTTGTCAAAATTGACGTTTAAAGCATTTCTGTTGTGTCAAAGTAGTCAAATGACGTCACAGAGACTGTTTTCATCTAGAAATTGTCAGAATTGACGTCATAAAGACTGAAAAATGTCCGAAAATCGTCAAATACAGTCAATCTCAGTTTTTCTGTTTTGGAGTTGTCAAAATTGACTTTTTAGGCATTTCTGGTGTCTTAAAGTAGTCAAACGATGTCACAGAGACTGTTTTCATCTAGAAATTGTCTAGTCTATAGCTAAATGATCCTCTAAAACCACGTGATACCTGTCAATAATGCCAAAATTTGACTAGAATGACTAGAATTTCCAAAAATTACAGTTTAAAACCGTTTTCGAAACAAGACGCGTTTCTGATGTTTATGACAGTTATTTTGACAATTGTCACGTAACCATCTAGCTAAGCTATGTTCTAAAATCACGTGATAACTGTCTCTAACGTCAAAACTGTCACTAACGTCAAAACTGACAGACTATGCACAAAAGTTGCAAAAATCAGAGGTTAGAAAAGTTTTTTTGCAGTATTTGATAGAAAACGTGTTTTTGAGATTTATGACAGTTGTCACGTGACTGCCTAGCTAAATTATCCTCTAAAACCACGTGATATCTGTCAATAATGCCAAAACTGTAAAAATTTGACTAGAATGACTAGAATTTGCAAGAATTACAGTTTAAAACAGTTTTCGAAACAAGACGCGTTTCTGAGATTGTGACAGTTATTTTGACAATTGTCACGTGACCGTCTAGCTAAATTATGTTCTAAAATCACGTGACAACTGTCACTAACGTCAAAACTGTCAAATTTGACTAGAATTTGCAATGAATTACAGTTTAATAATGCCAAAACTGTAAAGTTTAAAACAGTTTTCGAAACAAGACGCGTTTCTGAGGTTTATGACAGTTATTTTGACAATTTTCACGTGACCGTCTAGCTAAATTATGTTCTAAAATCACGTGACAACTGTCACTAACGTCAAAACTGTCGAACTGTGCACAAAAGTTGCAAAAATCAGAGGTTAGAAAAGTTTTTTTGCAGTATTTGATAGAAAACGTGTTTCTGAGATTTATGACAGTTGTCACGTGACTGCCTAGCTAAATTATCCTCTAAAACCACGTGATATCTGTCAATAATGCCAAAACTGTAAAAATTTGACTAGAATGACTAGAATTTGCAAGAATTACAGTTTAAAACAGTTTTCGAAACAAGACGCGTTTCTGAGGTGTATGACAGTTATTTTGACAATTTTCACGTGACCGTCTAGCTAAATTATGTTCTAAAATCACGTGACAACTGTCACTAACGTCAAACTGTGCACAAAAGTTGCAAAAATCAGAGTTTAGAAAAGTTTTCTTGCAATATTGGATAGAAAACGTGTTTCTGAGAAGTGCTCTAGCATTCAAAAAAACATATGTTTTTAAAGTTGTTTTCCAAGTACTTTGGCGTTTCCAAAATGACTCTAAAGTTTCTAATAAAAACCCAAAAATTAAATAGAAGATTCTAGAGGAATTTTCAATTAGTATTGGCGTTTCAAGATAAGAGATACTCTCCCTCTGGTGGATCAGTTTTGAAAACAGTTTCGGGCATTCCAGCTGTCATTTTTTCGTTTGTTTACATTGATTTTGGTTAGGAATTTAGCACTGGTTTCATAAATTGAAGTGACAGTGTCTATTATTTATGAAATGGTCAGAAACAAAATTTGATTTAGCATTAACTTTAGTGTTACCATTAAGCATAGAGCTACGTTTTAAATTGTGATGTTTATAAACAAAATTTAACTTTCTGTAAAATTAGCTGTAATGCAGCGTTTTACAGCTAATTAAAGTTTCTGCAATTTTCTAAGACTTTCTTAAGTTGATATTTGCATGAAATGCCTGCAGAAATTCATAAGAATATCCTTTTGCTAATTTTGCCGTGTTTGCCAAAACTTGGAAAAGTTGACAATCAGTCTGTACTTTTCAGAAAACTGTATGGTTAAATTGGAGTTGCCTAATACCCTTCTTTTTTAGAGTGTAATACTAAATTCTATTTACTAATGTTAAGTTACAGAAAGTTAAAATTTCAGGATTTAGAAACGGGTTGCCCGATTTTAGTTCAACTGGCGCTGCAATCGTAACGTGAAACGCCAATAGTAACCACTGTTTTCAGGTGGGCGGAGCACAAAGTAACCACTACTACTTGAGAACTCAGAAAGCGGTAGCAACGCAAACTGCTGAACCTGCGCCGGCAAAAACCACCAAAGGGGCTCCTCCAAAAAAACCCATTTCGCCCAAGAAGACCACATTGAAAACGCTAAAAACGCCACAAAAACAGAAGATTGCGACCAGTCCGCGTGATCCAAAGCAACGAAACGACGTCAGTCCGCGCTTGTTAAGTTCTCTGATGAAGCCAAAGTCACTGGTCAATGTCGCTAAACAGGACAGGACGCCTGAACTGGTCAAAACGGCTGTAATTAGTCCGTTCGTCACAATGTCTAGAGGTAAGCAATTTGAGTGTAAAAAAGGAAAACTTTAGAAAAACTGGACATTTTTTTGTAAAACAAATTTTGTATTGATGATCAAACGTGACCGTATTTACATTTTTAATAAATTTTGCCTTTTTGAGATTTGAAACTAAAGTTTTTTACGATCTTCTTCATGAAGTGCCTTCATTACTGAAGGTTGGCGACAATACCAGCAAACTCCTCTCTATTTCTTGCTGCTCTCAATAGGGTGCATGTGTCTAATCCTGTCCACTCTCTTATATTTTTTTACGATCACGTGACCGTATTACAATTTCCAACGACCATTTAGGTCTTCAGACAAAAATTTTAAAATGCTTTTCAGAAATGTATTTATTTTTTTTAAATGCCAAGAGAATTTAAGGAAAATCACACCGTAAGCAGTCTTTACAGCTCCGCGAAACCAAATTTGACAGTTGTGACGTTTGGAAACACTTTTATACTGTCCTTACGTCTCGTGACGGCTGTCATAACTGTCAAATCCCGTTCACCAGTGACCAGAAACTATAAAATTACAAATAGTTGCTTATTTGAGGAATTACACTGGAAGTTGTGATTGAATATCCATGAAGCCAAATTTTACAGTTGGGACGTTAAGAAACACTTTTATACTTTGTCTGCGTCACGTGACAGCTGTCATAACTGTCAAAATTCACTCATCAGTGACCTGAAAGTGTCACATACCAAATAGATGACTTTCTTTGAGGAATTGAATTGTGAGATGTGTTTACAGCACCATGGAGCCAAATTTGACAGTTCTGACGTTAAGAAACACTTTCAAACTTTCCTTACATCTCGTGACAGCTGTCATAATTGTCAAAACCCGTTTACCAGTTACCTGAAACTATAAAATTACAAATAGTTGCTTATTTGAGGAATTACACTGGAACTTGTGTTTAAAGCTATATGGAACCTAAATTTGACAGTTGGGACATTAAGAAACACTTTTATACTTTGTTTGCGTCACGTGACAGCTGTCATAACTGTCAAAATTCACTCACCAGTGACCAGAAACTATACAGGGTGGTCCAGTTTTAAATGTCAATAATTCACCAATCCATAGCCAATTAAAAAATAAGTTGACATTCATTATGTCATTTTCCTGAAAAGTGCTTCCTAAGGAAAATACAGTCCTTCAAATTTCTGTTTAAAAAATCGTTTTTTTTTTGTCGTAACTGTCAGACCGTTGGAGCAATATTGATCAAATTTGGAACAAGCACTTTATTACACGTTATTACGGTCAAAGACCCAAAACTAACCCAACCCAACTAAAAAATTGTCTTGGAAACGGAAAATTCACTTAAGAAGTTTAAAAAATATTATTGTAGCCAGTTTTTATAGTTTCCAGACAAACTAAAAGACTTTAGTTTTAAAAATTGAATTAGAAAAGATAAAAATTTCAGAAGCTTAAAAATTGTGTTTGTAACCAGTTTTCATTTCAAATCGAGAGACTTTAATACTAAAAATTGACTTGTAGACATAAAAACTACTTTTTCAAGAATTTGTTACTACAAATTCATACATTTAAACCTTAAAAATTGACTTGAACCCCAAAATGTGACTGAACTAATGAAAAGTGACATCAGAAGCTTAAAATTTGCATGTGAAGTAAGTTTTCATAATTTGAAGACAAATTTCAATATTTTAGTCTTGAAAATAGTCTTAGACGCAGGACATTGACATTAGATTCATAAAAATTGTCTTAAAAACTAACTTTTCGAGCTTTTTACTTTGCTTTTCATTTTCTTCGAGTTCTGGACTATTTTTAGTGCTTCAAAACTGCTTTCAGCTTGGAAAATCGAGTTTCAAGACTATCTTCACCAAGTTATTGACATAGCAAACTTAAAAAACAATTTTTACATTCTTCATAGACTTAAAATGGCATTCCAAGCTTTGTCACTATTAAATCGACTTCTAGACACCTCAGTGCTAAAAATTCGTGTATTTCTTAATAAACTAGACTGTTTTTAGTGTTTTAAGGCTGTTTTCAGTGCCTCAAATCGAGTTTCAAGACTATCTTTACAAAGTTTTTGACTTATCAGGCCTAAAAGCCAGTTTGTCCACTGACCATAGTCTTGAAAATGTTATTTCAAGCTTCTTCACTATTAAATTGACTTCTACACTCATAGGTGCAATAAATTGTAGCATCTCTAAGAAATTCAGACTGTTTTTAATGCTTTTTAAGACTGAAAAATTGAGTTTAAGACTATTTCCAAAAGTCAAGTTTCTTCAGTAATAAAAGTAAAAAATTTTGGTACCAAATGCTACAATAATAGTCTTGAGAACTAATTTTTAGAAATAAAATAGTCCGAAAATTTAATTTACTTCTAGACTTGTTGTCCAGTCCAGAAAATTCAGTTGTACACCAATTAAAGTCTTGAAAATATACTTTTGGACTCTTTTTAGTCCTAGTAAGGTCCGTTATAGCATTAAGTCAACTTTTATACTATTTTTAGTAGTAAAAAATGAGTTTTATGCACAATACAATCTTTGTCTTGATTTCCGGACTTTTTTAGTTCTTGAATGCCAGTTTCAGACACTCAATCAGGATGGCAGTCTGAGAAAGCGAATCATAAGACCATTCCTAGTAGTAAAAAAGTTTTTAGACTATTCAGTACAAATTTGGACTTTCACAAGTCTTGGATGTTCAGTTTTAAACTATAAAACGATTTTTTAAATTTAAATTTGGAGGACTGTATCTTCCTTAGGAAACGTTTTTCAGAAAAATGACACAATGCAAGTCAACTTATTTTTTGATTGGCTATCAAATGGTGAATTATTGACACTTAAAACTGGACCACCCTGTATAATTACAAATAGTTGCTTATTTGAGGAATTACACTGAAAGTTGCGCTTGAATCTCCATGAAGCCAAATTTTACAGTTGGGACGTTAAGAAACACTTGAAACTCACTCATTAGTGACTGTTAAATTAAAATGGATATTGGAATATGTTCTGTTTGCTGTATGCCGATATTATAAAACATTTCAACACGTGAATATCAAAGACATAAGAATAGTCGCGTTCTAAAATTCATTCACCGTAATGAACCAAATCATTAGTGACCTGAAAGTGTCACATTGTGAGATGTGTTTACAGCACCTTGGAGCCAAATTTGACAGTTCTGACGTTAAGAAACACTTTCAAACTTTCCTTACATCTCGTGACAGCTGTCATAATTGTCAAAACCCGTTTACCAGTTACCTGAAACTATAAAATTACAAATAGTTGCTTATTTGAGGAATTACACTGGAACTTGTGTTTAAAGCTCTATATGGAACCTAAATTTCACAGTTGGGACATTAAAGTACACTTTAATAGTTTACTTGCGTCACGTGACTGTTGTTATCACTGTCAAAAGTCACTCATCAGTGACTTGAAAGTATAAAATGCCGAACAGATGTGTTTCTTTGAAAAATTGCACTGTAATAGGTGTTTAAAGCTTCATAGAGCAAAATTTGACAATTGGGACGTAGGGAACACTTAAATACTGTGCTTGCGTCACCTGACGGCTGTCAATACTGTCAAAACTCAATCATCAGTGACCTAAAAGTATGAAATGCCAAATAGATGTGTTAATTTGAGGAATTGCATGTTTACATCTCCATGGAGCCAAATTTCTCAGTTTTGACGTTAAGGAACACTTTGGTACTTACGTCACTTAACGTCACAACTGTCAAATTTTGCTCCATAGAACTATTACTATTATGGATTGGTAACTTTTTGACAGCTGTCAAGTAACGTAAAAAATATATCAAAATGTCAAACAAATTACAGCTTTTGCGGCACTGTTTAATGAGTTTTGTCAGGTGACTGTAAGCCGGTCATTAAACGTCATAACTAGTTCAGTTTGTTAAATGGTCCGCGTTTTTCCAACCGCACAAATTTAAGGTTTTGCCGGCCAAAATGACTGAATCAACAGTTTTGGCTTTGGTAGCGTTGATTTCAATGTAATTTTCAAGCATTTCCCTCTGCTAAAGTTTAATTTTCAATTGTAGGACAATTCTCAAGCCGGAATTGTAATTTTTAATGTCACGTGACTTTTTATGTATCAAAACGTTGATATTTTTTCTTTTTCTAAAGCTTTTAAAATTGAATTTTTATGGTCTTTTAATTTGTAACCAAAATTTTGATTATTTTTGTACGGTGTGTCCAGGATGATGAGGACACATCACTATTGGGATCTTAAAAATGGGAGAAAAGTTGGTAATAAAATGACATTTAGAAAACATAAATTTTTGTTTTTTTTAATCAATTGTTTCTAAAGACACGTTGAATATGAATATCATCATCACAAAATGAGGCGTTTTGTAGGAAAAAAGAATGCCAGAGACGAGTACAAAATCAAACATGCCAGCTGCGAAAACGACGTAAAAAACATCGATCCAAATATTGTAACTAAAGTCAGAAAATCCACCACTCCAAACGACGGTCCTGATTACTTTATGCACTTGTTAAGCTCCGAAATAGAACGAATTTCCGGCATGTGCGAGGTAACAAAAAACGGTCCGTTTCGAACGTATTTATTGAATAGAGCGATTAACAGAAATGGGACAAGTTCGTGCAAGACAATGAAGTGCCGGAAGAAGCTACTTCGTCCATCGATGTGGCAATCGGACAAGCCCGTTTGTTGATGTCGAAAAAGTTCAACCAATTCCGAAGCTTGATCGTGCAATGCCAAACGGAACAATACGAAGAAAAAGTCATAACTTGCGAGGATTTGCACGGTTTTTGGGATATGGTCTACATGCAGGTATGTGATTTAGAAGTAGACATGCATTATTGACTTCATCCTTGTCTATTGTTCACTTTCAGAAAGGGTAAATATCTAAGTGAATGTCTTCCAAAAAAAAACATTTACTGATTAGCGCTTCTATTTCAGTCATTGTCAGTTTGAAAACCATCGAAATTTATTTGATTTGTTTACTATTAATTCTTTTCCGTTTCTTTGTGATGTTAATCATTTATAAAGTTTTCTATTTACCACACCACCACAGTTCTTTTAAGAGCTATTGTTTCTACGCTTTTACCATTCTGTAAGTACTTTCATAATATTGTTATTAATATTTTTATTTTTTTTATGTCGGCTGTCACGATTTAATCAAAATTGGCACAATTACTAACCTGTTTTGAAAAAAAAGTGGGAGTGTCTATTATGGTTTTTATTTAGCCATTTGGTTTTTCCGAAATTCGGAATTACTTACTATTACAGTATTTTTTTATAAAATGCCTGGAAAAATTCTCCACAGACAAGCCCAGCAGTTAATTCTTAACCTTTGTGAATATTTTGAATTGGAAAAAACCAATGGAAGACCTTTAGAAGCTTTATCATTCGTTCAGGAAGAAAATAAGAAATTTTAAGACCTTACATATTCTTACTGATGTATTTTTTTGGATACTAGAAGGTTGCAGCTGCTTTGAAAATTTCCCGCAAAACTGTTTATTCGATTCGGAAAAAGCAAGCAAGTAATCTTATGATTTCCTCACCTAGAAAACGTAAATCGAGACGTTATCGATGGGCCAAGACCACTGATTTATCTGAAAGCATTAAAATGGATGTTCGAAATACATTATATGATATGTACAACGATAGTATGTTAATAATAGTAAAATATATCTACTTTTGTAAGAAACATCTATTAACATTTCATTGTTTCCAGAGAGTGAGATTTTTAGGTTGCATTATAGATTTTTCATAAAAATTTCTTCAAACATATTAATAATAAAGTCACAGAAAAAATAAAATAAGCGTCTAAAATGTTTTCCAGCGGGTTTAAAATAAAATAAGTGGATTGCAACCTGAAAATGAGATATGAGATACTACAGCATCATTTAGAATGTCTTATTGAATTTTTAATTTGTTGTATTTATTTTAGAGAAACATGTAACCATCCAGAACCTAAATCAAGAGCTTAAAGTTAAAGAAATACTACATATTGGTGATACATCTCTGCGAATTTTGGTAAATTAATTAGGTTTCAAATTTAGACATAATTCTATGATCCAAACGAAGACTTCTCATAAATAAAAAATGTTATTTCGGTCAAGATATTTTTGATTTGCTTTGGTATAAGGTTGTTTTAGTGCAAAGATCTCTACTTTCTGACTGACAATACACGCAAAATTTTAAACGTGACGAAGCTTTAGACACGCCCTTTTCTATAATATGAACACAACAGGTTTGTTGACGAAAACTTGATTTGATTCATATGATTATAAATGACGTAGACGCACGGGTAAACTCACTCCGCGAGAACAGTAACTTAACTGTCCTCTGACGTTCATAATTCGCTCGTTTCAGGTCGAGGACTTGAACAAACGGTTTAGCAACTTGGACAGATTGAAGGACAGTAACTGGGAAGAGATGATACCCGAGAGAAAACCGGAAAAACCAGATAAAGTGCAGAACAAACCGAAAGTTAAAGCGAAGAAACCTGCCGCGTCCAGTAGATTGAAGGATATGATCAAGGCGGCCAGAGCGAAACAAAGACAAGGTGGAGGTAACGATGATGAGATTGTTGGGAACGGTGGTTTGGAAACTGCTCACTCTCAAAGTCCCAAAGAACAGGTAAAGATTGATCTAAACTAAGTTTTAATTCTGACGTTAACTTCTGTGCAGTAAATTACAGCTTACGTGATTGGTCAAAATAAAAGCAGCAAGCTGGAAGCTGCTTTATTTTTGACCAATCACGCTTTAAGGAATGCACACAATGGCGCGAATAATTCGGTGCGACGGCGAAATTTTCGCCTCGCGAAATATTCGTCGACTCTTTGGCGTATAACGAGGAGCAACAAACTGGCGCGAAAATTTCGCCTGGCGACAACGAAACTCCAGCGAATTTTATTTCTTTCGCGACAAGCCGCGTTTTCTGTCGTTTTCGTTGCGAATCAAAGATGGCTTCAACTTAAATGATAATAGAGTTTGTGAAGAAATATCCGATTTTATACGATTTAAGTCTTCTCGTAAATTGGTATATCGTTTTTCGATGTCATCTTTAATTAGATTTAATATTTCATCAAAACCAGCAATGTCCATTCTGAAATATTTATTTATTTATTTATTTATTTAGGTACACTTTACAAACACCCTAAGGGGTACTTACAAGTAAAGGAACAGTTGAGCTAAAACAGTAGCTCATAAGGTAACAAAATAGCTTTCAAATCGCTTAAGGTAACAAACAGAATATCTGGTATCACATTAGTAGAGATCAGCTCATTGCACTGTAAAGTCATATCGCTGAGGGGTGAAGCCACAGACCTATTATCAACATAGAAAAGGCTGGGGGATAAAATTCTTAAATTAACTTTAGGAACTTTGAAGTTTATATAATTAATCAGATCACAGCCAGAATATTTAGTGTTATTTACAATGTGGTAGATGAAGAGAACAGCCTGAGTTTTCCTCCTAGCACCAAGAGCAGTCAAGTCAAAAGTGACAAGCATGCTACTGTACGACACTTTAAAAGGATACACATTGTTTTGTTTTACATATAAATAGCGCAAGAACCTTTTTTGAACCTTCTCAATTTCATTGCCATTAGAAAAATCATCATTCATAAAAACGCTTTTTATCTAGTCGCAATTGTGGCATGAGTGTATGAAATTCGCCTTTTTCTTTTCTTTCCAAATTTATATCATGTGTCCAGAGCTTTTTTCTAAAAAAAAAAACACCAACTTTAGCACAAAATGTTACTTTTTATTACTCAATTGACGATAAACATTTTCCTGTCCTGTAAATGTTAAGGCGCTACTGAATTTAAAGTTCCCACATAATTATATTTAATAAAAAATTGTTAGAATGCCTTACTTTTTACCTTCCTCATCTTCTAAAGCAGCCAATAATACTATTGCTTCTTCTTCAGAGCTTGAAGAATCCATCTTTCTATATAACCAATAAAAAAATATGTCTTATGAAATTTTTGCGCAAGTGTACCCAGAAATTTTGACGTGTCGCGAAATATTCGCGCAAATGTGATAGGAGAGACGAATTTTTCTACCGCTTGTGTCGCGAAATATTCGCTTCGTTATCGCGGCGAATCAATGTGTGCATTCCTTTATTTAACGTCAAAATATGTACTCTCTGTCCCAGAGAAAGTGGCAGTGACGACATAAACTGTGTCGTCATATTGAAATTCACTTCTGTCTTAGTTTTCTTTTGTGAGGGCTTAGGGCTTACAATCCCGGGATTGTGGGTGAGTTTGGAACCAGATTTGGTCCCAAAATTTAACAAAATGGCGGAAATTGAGGGCATTTTTTACGGTCGGTCTATGAACAATTGTCGAGCATTTCCTCATACTGGTGTGGAGTCTGAACGAGCTTTCTCAGTGGCTCAGATCGTTCCCAGCCTAGAGAACGACTCTAAAGACTCTAGTAGCCTTATAATTTTAATTTACTCGAAAAAAATAGGTAATAAAGGGTGGGTTTTCCGAGGGGTTGTCAAATATTTGTTAATATTTTTTGCTCCCAAAAAAGACTTAAATTTTATTATAAACATTATTTTTTCGGTTAATTTTCATATTTTTCGGGACCATCGGACTTTTCAATTCAGTCCCGAATAGCTTTCTACTCTCGGGACTTGGAAGCTTGTAAAAAATGTCAGAAATTCAGTTTTTTATTTTTCAAGGTCGGACAATGCGCTGTACAGAAAAATGTAATTTTTAGTGAAAGTTGCCTCCTTTCAGGGTGTATACGTGATAAAAATTTCATAACCCAACTCTAACCGTTTTTGAGATATTCATGAAAATATCCGAGAAAAAAAAAAGTCAATTTTGAGGACCTCTAGCGGCCAAACGGTACAACTTAGTCTGGTCCGGTCAACGTCACGTGATTGTCTCGTTTATTAGCTTTTATTTGTCACATGACGTGTCTAAATGGAAAGTTTGAATTAAGCGAATTATGGGTGATTTTCTGGAAAAGTGCACGAAATTTTGACGCAATTTTGGGATTGTTGGGCTTACTATACTAACGGCGGCCATATTGGATTTTGTACAATCAAAGTGACCTTTTTTACTAATTTCAAACTGGGGAAGGCCATTTTGCTTTAACTGGGATGTTTTCGGAGATGCCCTTGAAATTGTGTCAATTTTGACAGTTTTTAGGGCGTGGCACCCTTAAAAAGTGACATTTTGACAAATGACACTTTACACCATTTTTCTATCGTTAGCCTAAAGGTATCTAGGCAGTCAAAGATAATTTTCAAAATTCAAAAATTTTACAAAAAAATCCATGGGGTACCCCCCGTAAAAAATGTCAGAAATTCAGTTTTTTATTTTTCAAGGTCGGACAATGCGCTGTACAGAAAAATGTCATTTTTAGTGAAAGTTGCCTCCATTCAGGGTGTATACGTGGTAAAAATTTCACACCCCCAACTCTAACCGTTTTTGAGATATTCATGAAAATATCCGAAAAAAAAAAGTCAATTTTGAGGACCTCTAGCGGCCAAACGGTACAACTTAGTCTGGTTGTCACGTGATTGTCTCGTTTATTAGCTTTTATTTGTCACATGACGTGTCTAAATGGAATGTTTGAATTAAGCGAGTTATGGGCGATTTTCTGGAAAAGTGCACGAAATTTTGACGTAAATTTGGGATTGATGGGCTTACTATACTAACGGCGGCCATATTGGATTTTGTACCATCAAAGTGAACTTTTTTACTAATTTCAAACTGGGGAAAGCCATTTTGCTTTAACTGGGATGTTTTCTGAGATGCCCTTGAAATTGTGTCAATTTTGACAGTTTTTAGGGCGTGGCACCCTTAAAAAATGACATTTTGACAAATGACACTCTACGTCACATTTCTACCATTAACCTACAGCTATCTGGGCAATCAAAGATAATTTTAAAAATTCAAAAATTTTACAAAAAAATCCATGGGGTACCCCCCTGTAAAAAATGTCAGAAATTCAGTTTTTTATTTTTCAAGGTCGGACAATGCGCTGTACAGAAAAATGTCATATTTAGTGAAAGTTGCCTCCATTCAGGGTGTATACGTGGTAAAAATGTCACACCCAACTCTAACCGTTTTCGAGATATTCATGAAAATATCCGAAAAAAAAAGTCAATTTTGAGGACCTCTAGCGGCCAAACGGTACAACTTAGTCTGGTCCGGTCAACGTCACGTGATTGTCTCGTTTATTACCTTTTATTTGTCACATGACGTGTCTAAATGGAATGTTTGAATTAAGCGAGTTATGGGCGATTTTCTGGAAAAGTGCACGAAATTTTGACGCAAATTTGGGATTGATGGGCTTACTATACTAACGGCGGCCATATTGGATTTTGTACAATCAAAGTGAACTTTTTTACTAATTTCAAACTGGGGAATCTGATGTCCATTTTGCTCTAACTGGGACGTTTTCGGAGATGACCTTGAAATTGTGTCAATTTTGACAGTTTTTAGGGCGTGGCACCCTTAAAAAGTGACATTTTGACAAATGACACTCTACGTCACATTTCTACCATTAACCTACAGCTATCTAGGCAGTCAAAGATAATTTCCAAAATTCAAAAATTTTACAAAAAAATCCATGGGGTACCCCCTGTAAAAAATGTCAGAAATTCAGTTTTTTATTTTTCAAGGTCGGACAATGCGCTGTACAGAAAAATGTCATTTTTAGTAAAAGTTGCCTCCATTCAGGGTGTATACGTGGTAAAAAATTTCACACTCCTAACTCTAACCGTTTTCGAGATATTCATGAAAATATCCGAAAAAAAAAAATAGTCAATTTTGAGGACCTCTAGCGGCCAAACGGTACAACTTAGTCTGGTCCGGTCAACGTCACGTGATTGTCTCGTTTATTACCTTTTATTTGTCACATGACGTGTCTAAATGGAATGTTTGAATTAAGCGAGTTATGGGCGATTTTCTGGAAAAGTGCACGAAATTTTGACGTAAATTTGGGATTGATGGGCTTACTATACTAACGGCGGCCATATTGGATTTTGGACAATCAAAGTGAACTTTTTTACTAATTTCAAACTGGGGAAAGCCATTTTGCTTTAACTGGGATGTTTTCGGAGATGCCCTTGAAATTGTGTCAATTTTGACAGTTTTTAGGGCGTGGCACCCTTAAAAAGTGACATTTTGACAAATGACACTTCCCGCCATTATTCTTTTGTTAACCTAAAGCTATTTAGGCAGTCAAAGATAATTTTCAAAATTCAAAAGTTTTACAAAAAAATTTATGGGGTACCCCCCCGTAAAAAATTTCAGAAATTCGTTTTTTTTATTTTTCAAAATCAAACGGTGCGGTGTACAGAAAAATGTTATATCTAGTGAAAGTTGCCTCTATTCAGGGTGTATACGTGGTAAAAATGTCACACCCCTAACTCTAACTGTTTTCGAGATATTCATGAAAATATCCGAAAAAAAAAATAGTCAATTTTGAGGACCTCTAGCGGCCAAACGGTACAACTTAGTCTGGTCCGGTCAACGTCACGTGATTGTCTCGTTTATTAGCTTTTATTTGTCATATGACGTGTCTAAATGGAATGTTTGAATTAAGCGAGTTATGGGCGATTTTCTGGAAAAGTGCACGAAATTTTGACGCAAATTTGGGATTGATGGGCTTACTATACTAACAGCGGCCATATTGGATTTTGTACAATCAAAGTGAACTTTTTTACTAATTTCAAACTGGGGAAAGCCATTTTGCTCTAACTGGGATGTTTTCGGAGATGCCCTTGAAATTGTGTCAATTTTGACAGTTTTTATGGCGTGGCACCCTTAAAAAGTGACATTTTGACAAATGACACTTCACACCATTTTTCTATCGTTAGCCTAAAGGTATCTAGGCAGTCAAAGATAATTTCCAAAATTCAAAAATTTTACAAAAAAATCCATGGGGTACCCCCCGTAAAAAATGTCAGAAATTCAGTTTTTTATTTTTCAAGGTCGGACAATGCGCTGTACAGAAAAATGTCATTTTTAGTGAAAGTTGCCTCCATTCAGGGTGTATACGTGGTAAAAATTTCACACCCCCAACTCTAACCGTTTTCGAGATATTCACGAAAATATCCGAAAAAAAAATAGTCAATTTTGAACCTCTAGCGGCCAAACGGTACACTTAGTCTGGTCCGGTGCGTCACGTGATTGTCTGGACATAACGTGTCATGGAATGTTTGTAAGCGAGTTAACTGGAAAAGTGCACGAAATTTTACTAAAATTTCAAACTGGGGAAAGTGCCATTTTGCTTTCAAAAAGTCCTGGGATGTTTTCGGAGATGCCCTTAAAATTGTGTCAATTTTGACAGTTTTTAGGGCGTGGCACCCTTAAAAAATAACATTTTGACAAATGACACTCTACGTCACATTTCTACCATTAACTTACAGCTATCTGGGCAGTCAAAGATAATTTTCAAAATTCAAAAATTTTACAAAAAAGTCCATGGGGTACCCCCTGTAAAAAATGTCAGAAATTCAGTTTTTTATTTTTCAAGGTCAGACAATGCGCTGTACAGAAAAATGTCATTTTTAGTAAAAGTTGCCTCCATTCAGGGTGTACACGTGGTAAAAATGTCACGCCCCTAACTCTAACCGTTTTCGAGATATTCACGAATATATCCGAAAAAAAAATAGTCAGTTTTGAGGACCTCTAGCGGCCAAACGGTACAACTTAGTCTGGTTTGGTCAACGTCACGTGATTGTCTCGTTTATTACCTTTTATTTGTTATATGACGTGTCTAAACGAAATGTTTGAAATAAGCGAGTTATGGGCGATTTTCTGGAAAAGTGCACGAAATTTTGTCGTAAATTTGGGATTGATGGACTTACTATACTAACGGCGGCCAAATTGGATTTTGTACAATCAAAGTGACCTATTTTACTAATTTCAAACTGGGAAACATAAATCTGATGTCCATTTTGCTCTAACTGGAACTTTTCTCAGAGGATCTTGAAGTTATGGCAATTTTGACAGTTTTTAGGGCGTGGCACCCTTAAAAAATGACATTTTGACAAATGACCCTCGACGTTACATTTCTACCATTAACCTACAGCTATCTAGGCTGTCAAAGATAATTTCCAAAATTCAAAAATTTTTCAAAAAAATCCTTTGTGAAAAATGTCAGAAATTCAGTTTTTTATTTTTCAAGGTCAGACAATGCGCTGTACAGAAAAATGTAATATTTAGTAAAAGTTGCCTCCATTCAGGGTGTATACGTAGTAAAAAATTCACACTCCCAACTCTAACCGTTTTTGAGATATTCATGAAAATATCCGAAAACAATTAATCAATTTTGAGGACCTCTAGCGGCCAAACGGTACAACTTAGTCTGGTCCGGTCAACGTCACGTGATTGTCTCGTTTATTAGCTTTTTTTTGTCACATGACGTGTCTAAATGGAATGTTTGAATTAAGCGAGTTATGGGCGATTTTCTGGAAAAGTGCACGAAATTTTGACGTAAATTTGGGATTTTTGGGCTTACTACACTAACGGCGGCCATATTGGATTTTGGACAATCAAAGTGAACTTTTTTACTAATTTCAAGCTGGGGAATACGAATCTGACGTTCATTTTCCTCTAACTGGGACGGTTTCGGAGATGCCCTTGAAATTGTGTCAATTTTGACAGTTCTTAGGGCGTGGCACCCTTAAAAAGTGACATTTTGACAAATTACACTCCACGTCACATTTCTACCATTAACCTACAGCTACCTGGGCAGTCAAAGATAATTTGACTCCATTCTTGTTCGTCTTTTTTTCAATTTTTAGTATTTAGTTATTAATTATTTAAGTTTGAGTTCGTATACTATCTTTCAATTTCCTGTAAGTGGGCTGTTGGAAATAAATGGCTTTTTCTAATTATGGCATATAAAGTGACACGTTTCAAAACTGATTAGAGTGACAAAATGTTTTACTTTATGTAACTAGTTACATAAAGTATCACTTTATGTAACTAGTTATGAAATGTTCATTTCATCACTCCCTGTTTTTATGCATTTCCGTAGAAACGTATGGGCGATATCCATCATAACATGTCGTTGTCACTGTTTATACAAGGTGCTATGAAAGTGAATATTTGTGTTAAATCACTATAAAAGATGGTTTTTACCGCTTTTTGGTCAAAATTAGAAAAAATTATGTATGCAACACGTTTCGAAAATGTCTTATTGTGTAACTCATTCAAATTGTAGGACCTCGCTGCGCTCGCCCTACAAACATTCATTCGTTACACAAAATCGATCTTTTCGTAACTGGTTACATAAATAGCTATTATTATTATTATTATTATTATTATTATTATTATTACTATCAAGCCCTAGAGCCTCTCTGATGAGCCGTAATACGGCAAAATCAGTTAGACGTCTGGGATTTGATAAACCAAAAACAAAACCTCACAATTTTTAACATTAACACTCTTTTAGTGCGAACAATCAGTACAAACACCCCAAAGACGAAACTCGAGGTTAGGTGTGATAAAAAGCGCAAGGAAATCTTGCTGCAGCCCGTCCCCGTCCGGTTTGATGATGATGAAAGTAACGCAATCGATCAAACGAGGAAACGGACTGACGCCCGCCAAGAGTATTTTGAAAATTGACGGGGCAAAATCGACCGGAAAAAAATCGGTCGTGTTCAGGGAATCGAGGAGGGACAACGCCGCCGCAGAAATGAACGCGGACTTGACCCAAGTTACGACGCCGAAGGCGAGAAGAACTATACATTTTGATAGCGCGGACGGTAAAGAGAATTGTCCGGTCAGACGATCGGAGAGACTGAAGAGTGTTCATTAATATATTTTTTTTGCAACGTTTACAATTGGTTTCGTGTGTATTTTTTGCAAATTATTCACTAACCTAAAAAACACTACAACATTTGTTACAGTTAGGGAGAAAACCCACTTGGAGGAAGAAAATGACTGTTTTAAGCACATTTTTGGAATCCTCACTAACTTTCCTATCCGTTAACCTGAAAAACACTGCAAAATTTGATACAGTCAGGGAGGTAAGTCGTGTCAAAGTTTGAACTGTCAGAAATACAATTTGAACGGACAGTCAGGGATAAAATCGTTGGTAAAACCCACTTAGAGTAAGAAAATGCCGGTTTTAAGTAAATTTTTAGAATCCTCATTAAATTTCCTATTCAATAACTTGAAAAACACCAAAAAATTTGGTACTGTCAGGGAGAAAAGCTATGTCACAGTTTGAACTACCAGAAACACAGTTTGAAAGAACAGTCTGAGATAAAATCGCTGATAAAACTCAGTTGAAGTAAGAAAATGACTGTTTTAAGCACATTTTTGGAATCCTTATTAAATTTCCTAACCAATAAAATAGAGAAACGCTAGAATATTTGGTACAGTCAAGGAGAAAAGCGGTGTCAAAGTTTGAATTGCCAGAAACACAGTTTAAAAAGACTGTCAGCGACAAAATAGCCTGTAAAACCCACTTGAAGTAAGAAAATGACTGTTTTGAACACATTTTTGGATTCCTCATTAAATTTCCTAGTTAATAACCTGAAAAAACATTACAAAGTTTGATACAGTCAGAGAGAAAAGCGGTGTCAAAGTTTGAATTGTCAGAAACACAGTTTGAAAAGACAGTCAGGGATAAAATCGCTGGTAAAAACCTACTTAGAGTAAGAAAATGCCGGTTTTAAGTAAATTTTGAGAATCCTCATTAAATTTCCTATCTAATACCCTGAAAAGCGCTACAAAATTTGGTACAGTCAGGGAGAAAAGTTGTGTGAAAGTTCGAACTACCAGAAATACAGTTTGAAAGGACAGTCAGGGACGAAATCGCTGATAAAAACCAGTTTGAATAAGAAAATGACTGTTTTAAGCACATTTTTGGAATCCTCATTAAATTTCCTATTCAGTAACCTGAAAAACATTACAAAATTTGGTACAGTCAGGTAGAAAAGCGGTGTCACAGTTTGAACTGCCATAAATACAGTTTGAAAGAACAGTTTGAGACAAAATCGCCTGTAAAACCCACTTGGAATAAGAAAATGACTGAAGCACATTTTTTAATAACCTGAAAAAACAGTACAAAATTTGGTACAGTCAGGAAGAACAGTTGTGTTAAAATTTGAACTGTCAGAAATACAATTTGAAAGGACAGTCGGGGATAAAACCTCCTGTAAAATCCACTTGAAGCAAGAAAATGCCTGTTTTAAGTACATTTTTAGAATCTTTATTAAATTTCCTATTCAGTAACCTGAAAAACACTACAAAATTTGGTACAGTCGGGTAGAAAAGCGGTGTCAAATTTGAATTGCCAGAAACACAGTTTGAAAGGACAGTCAGGGATAAAATCGCTTGTAAAACCCACTTGAAGTAAGAAAATGACTGTTTTAAGCACATTTTTGAAATTCTCATTAAATTTCCTATTCAATAATCTGAAAATCGCTTCAAAAATTGGTACAGTCAGGTAGAAAAGCGGGGTCAAAGTTTGAACTGCCATAAATACAGTTTGAAAGAACAGTCAGAGACAAAATCGCCTGTAAAACCCACTTGGAATAAGAAAATGACTGTTTTAAGCACATTTTTGGAATCCTCATTAAATTTCCTAGTTAATAACCTGAAAAAACATTACAAAATTTGATACAGTCAGGGAGAACAGTTGTGTCAAAGTTTGAACTGTCAGAAATACAATTTGAAAGGACAGTCAGGGATAAAATCGCTGGTAAAATCTACTTAGAGTAAGAAAATGCCGGTTTTAAGTAAATTTTTAGAATCCTCATTAAATTTCCTGTATAATACCCTGAAAAGTGCTACACAATTTGGTACAGTCAGGGAGAAAAGTTGTGTCAAAGTTTGAATTACCAGAAATACAGTTTAAAAAGACAGTTAGGGACAAAATTGCAGAGAAAATCTACTGGGAATAAGAAAATGACTGTTTGAAGCACATTTTTAGAATCCTCATTAAATTTCCTATCTAATACTCTGAAAAGCGCTACAAAATTTGGTACAGTCAGGGAGAAAAGTTGTGTGAAAGTTTGAACTACCAGAAATACAGTTTGAAAGGACAGTCAGGGACGAAATCGCTGATAAAATCTACGTGGAGTAAGAAAATGACTGTTTTGAGCACATTTTTGGAATCCTCATTAAATTTCGTAGTTAATAACCTGAAAAAACATTACAAAATTTGATACAGTCAGGAAGAACAGTTGTGTCAAAGTTTGAACTGTCACAAATACAATTTGAAAGGACAGTCAGGGATAAAACCTCCTGTAAAACCCACTTGAAGCAAGAAAATGCCTGTTTCAAGTACATTTTTAGAATCTTTATTAAATTACCTATTCAATAACCTGAAAAACGTTACAAAATTTGGTACAGGCAGTTAGAAAAGCTGTGTCAAAGTCTTTAAGATCTGTTTTTATGACATTCATTCACATTATGTGACAACGGAAATAGAGGGCGCCAGCTGAGGATTAATTCAAGTTGAGTGACATGCAGACTCAGACTGTGATGCCTAGTATTCTGTATATTAGAAAATCGTCACTGTCTAAGTTAAGCAATGTCAAAAACGCCAGTAAAGTTGCATGCATGTCAATTCGTGATGTCAAACGAAAAATGGAGTGATCGACAGTGTTGCCTGGTTGCCTGACAATCCAGATATTGTTTTAGGTGCATTTTTTGATTTGCGCGATATTTTCATTAGAGAAATATTGCTAAAAACAGCCTGCAATAGTTTAAAATTTGGAAGAAGCCATATCTCTGGCAAATCGGCAACACTGATGTCAATTTACCCATATGATTTCAATTATCGCATAATTTTATTTGTGTCTAAAAAATAGAGTACCCGTAGTAGTGATTTTACTGTTTTTCTGGGTTTGGTACAAATCAGTGGCCTGATTCGTTTTCAAGCTCCATGCGCGTTTTTGACGTCACGATGACGTAATTTAGCAAAAGCATAATTTAACCAACTGTCAAATTACGTCATTGTGACGTCAAAATCGCTCTGCGCGCTCCTCGGAGCTTGAAAACGAACGCGGCCATAGTTTACACTGCCTGTCTCATTTTAACTCATTACCTCAACAGTAACAGTACAACTATCATTCACATGTCATTACTGTCAGCTGTCAATTAATTTGCGAACAATCAGCTGTTTAATGTTATTGATATCAGTTGCTGTCAGGTTATTGTTCCCCCTAAATAAAAATTATTTATTACAAACATCTGGAATTTGGTACTTTTCTAGAGTTCGCGTTCAAATTAGGGGTCCTGTACCGGTTCTTACACTACAATCCTCCAAAGGCAATTTTCCTAAATTACAGGCCTGTTAACAATGCGCCCCTTCCTATAAAAGGTAAGTGTCTAGTTGGGACTATTGTTTAGCGACTTTCGGAGTGTTTCCGCTCAATTTCAGATGCTGCAGAGTAAATGTCGTCACTCTTCAATCATCCCACCTGAAGCATGTTGCTTTTGCAACTCTTCCGCCCCCGAGAAGCTGTTAAATTTATGTTTCCACTACATCAACAAAGATCTGGAGGCGATATGTGAATTTTCGGGCTATTCGGGATACTTAAAATTGCGCGAAGGCATTTCGTTACCGGTAGAAATTTGCGAAAAACTCATCGCCGTTAGAGCGCAAAGTTTAGAAAGTATAGACTCGGCTTTTGTGAATATATTCAAGGATACGCGAAACACCAGACTGAAACGGGTTAATCTAAGAAAAAGCAAGATTTTGGATCACGATTTGGAGGTGCTTCTCAGTCATCAATTGTTGGAACTGGAGCTGGCACACAGCAAAGATTTGTCCCACAACGCCGCCAGGCATATTTCAGCTTACGGTGCCAGTTTGCTCTCTTTAAGTTTTGGTGAGGGAGTCAATATTTTCCCCTCCTCTCTCTACAAAGATATCACACAATGGCTGAGAAATTATGTGGTTAACGTACCGAACGTCCGCCGGTTTACATTGAAATCCCACAGGGGCTTGCCCCTAAACTTTTTCATTTTACTCTTAAACCCTATGAAACACCTGACTTACTTAGATTTAAGTAATTGCAGCTCTCTCGGTGATTTTAGTTATTCCGGACATTTGACTAGTTTGCGTAGTTTAATACTGTTCAATGTGGATAATATTGAGGAAATGTTGGAGGCGATTTGTAAACTGAGCAGTTTGACTCATTTGGACGTGTCGCAAAGTAGAGAGGAACATAGTAAATTCAGCAAACCCACTGAGATTTTAAGCACTTTAGTGGAGAAATTAACACATTTGACCTCACTGGATATTTCGGGGACAAACTTGGCGGGAACGGGAGTGGCGGAAACGGAAAAAGCCCGAGGATCCGATATTCCCGGTTTGATTTCCAGAATACACAATCCCTTCAACTTTTTAGGACTGTACGAAACCCACCACGATGCCTGTTTACGGCACGATATTCCTGCTAAACTGGTAAGTTTGTTAATTTGTTGAAAACAGTTTTCCAGAAGAAAATACAGTTTTCAGCTTTTTGAACTAAAAAAATACTTTAAAAAGGTTTAACAGGGACGGTAAACAATAACAATTAGATTGTGCACTCCGGGTTTTTTCTTATCAGTCGCGTGTTATTTTTCTTCCGATTTTTTAAAATGCCTCCAGTATTTCCTACCGTTAGTGTGCAATATTTGAAAACAATTACATATTTTAAAATTGTAGGAAGTTTGAGCGTGGTCTCAAAATTTTTTTTGCAATTTTGGCAAATTTTTATTTTGCTTTATAAGGGTTCCAATGCACAGCAAAGGGCATATTTATGCAAAAGAACCTTAAATTAGGTGAAATAAGCACAAAAAATACCCTTTTTCAATTTTTCACTTTTAAAAAAAATTGAAAATCATGAAAATTGGTTTAAAAACTAACAAATTAGCAAAACTATGAAAATTGATCAAAATCACGAAAATTGGTTTATAAACTAAAAAATTAGCAAAATTATGAAAATTTATCAAAATCATGAAAATTGATTCAAAAACTAAAAAATGAGCAAAATCATGAAAATTGGGTTAAAAACTAAAAAATGAGCAAAATTATGAAAATTGATCAAAATCATGAAAATTGGTTCAAAAACTAAAAAATGAGCAAAATCATGAAAATTGATCAAAACATGAAAATTAGTTTAAAAACTAAAAAATGAGCAAAATCATGAAAATTGGTTCAAAAACTAAAAAATGAGCAAAATCATGAAAATTGGTTCAAAAACTAAAAAATGAGCAAAATCATGAAAATTGGGTTAAAAACTAAAAAATGAGCAAAATTATGAAAATTGATCAAAATCATGAAAATTGGTTCAAAAACTAAAAAATGAGCAAAATCATGAAAATTGATCAAAACATGAAAATTAGTTTAAAAACTAAAAAATGAGCAAAATCATGAAAATTGATTCAAAAACTAAAAAATGAGCAAAATCATGAAAATTGGGTTAAAAACTAAAAAATGAGCAAAATCATGAAAATTGGGTTAAAAACTAAAAAATGAGCAAAATTATGAAAATTGATCAAAATCATGAAAATTGGTTCAAAAACTAAAAAATGAGCAAAATCATGAAAATTGGGTTAAAAACTAAAAAATGAACAAAATCATGAAAATTGATAAAAATCATGAAAATTGGGTTAAAAACTAAAAAATGAGCAAAATCATGAAAATTGGTTTAAAAACTAAAAAATGAGCAAAATCATGAAAATTGGTTTAAAAACTAAAAAATGAGCAAAATCATGAAAATTGATAAAAATCATGAAAATTGGGTTAAAAACTAAAAAATGAGCAAAATCATGAAAATTGATAAAAATCATGAAAATTGGTTTAAAAACTAAAAAATGAGCAAAATCATGAAAATTGGGTTAAAAACTAAAAAATGAGCAAAATCATGAAAATTGATCAAAATCATGAAAATTGGTTTAAAAACTAAAAAATGAGCAAAATTATGAAAATTTATCAAAACATGAAAATTGGGTTAAAAACTAAAAAATGAGCAAAATTATGAAAATTGATCAAAATCATGAAAATTGGTTTAAAAACTAAAAAATGAGCAAAATTATGAAAATTGATAAAAACATGAAAATTGGTTTAAAAACTAAAAAATGAGCAAAATTATGAAAATTGATCAAAATCATGAAAATTGGTTTAAAAACTAAAAAATGAGCAAAATCATGAAAATTGATCAAAATCATGAAAATTGGTTCAAAAACTAAAAAATGAGCAAAATTATGAAAATTAATCAAAATCATGAAAATTGGTTTAAAAACTAAAAAATTAACAAAATTATGAAAATTGATCAAAATCATGAAAATTGGTTCAAAAACTAAAAAATGAGCAAAATCATGAAAATTAATCAAAACATGAAAATTAGTTTAAGAACTAAAAAATGAGCAAAATTATGAAAATTGATCAAAATCATGAAAATTGGTTTAAAAACTAAAAAATGAGCAAAATTATGGAAATTGATCAAAATTATGAAAATTGGGTTAAAAACTAAAAAATGAGCAAAATTATGAAAATTGATCAAAACATGAAAATTGGTTAATACTGCAAGAAAACTTTTTTAAATTTTGATCTTTGCAACTTTTGAGCACAGCTTGACAGTTTTGACGTTAGTGACAGTTGTCACGTGATTTTAGAGGATAATTTAGCGAGACAATCACGTGACAACTGTCAAAATAACCGTCATTAATCTCAAAACACGTCTCGTTTCGAAAACTGTAAAACTCTAATTCTAACAAATTCTTTTATATTAAATACTACAAGAAAACCTCTAAACCCTGATTTTTGCAACTTTTGGGCACAGCTTGGAATTTTTGACGTTAGTGACAGTTGTCACGTGATTTTAGAAGACTATTTAGCTAAACTATCACGTGACAATTGTCAAAATAACTGTCATTAATCTCAAAACACGTCTCGTTTCGAAAACTGTGAAACTTTAATTCTAACAAATTCTTTTATATTAAATACTACAAGAAAACTTCTAAACCTTGATTTTTGCAACTTTTGGGCACAGCTTGGAATTTTTGACGTTAGTGACAGTTGTCACGTGATTTTAGAAGACTATTTAGCTAAACTATCACGTGACAATTGTCAAAACAACTGTCATTAATCTCAAAACACGTCTCGTTTCGAAAACTGTGTTAAACTCAAATTCTAGTAAATTTTAAACATATTTTGACAGTTTTGTCATTAGGGACATGTCACGTGGTTTTAGAGGATAATTTAGTTAAACAGTCACGTGACTACTGTTAAAAAAACTATCATTAATCTCATAAACACGTTTCATATCAAATACTACAAGAAAACTTCTAAACCTTGATTTTTGCAACTTTTGGGTACAGCTTGGAATTTTTGACGTTAGTGACAGTTGTCACGTGATTTTAGAAGACTATTTAGCTAAACTATCACGTGACAATTGTCAAAATAACTGTCATTAATCTCAAAACACGTCTCGTTTCGAAAACTGTGAAACTTTAATTCTAACAAATTCTTTTATATTAAATACTACAAGAAAACTTCTAAACCTTGATTTTTGCAACTTTTGGGCACAGCTTGGAATTTTTGACGTTAGTGACAGTTGTCACGTGATTTTAGAAGACTACTTACCCAGACAATCACGTGACAATTGTCAAAATAACTGTCATTAATCTCAAAACACGTCTCGTTTCGAAAACTGTGTTAAACTCAAATTCTAGTAAATTCTAGGCAAATTTTTACAGTTTTTTTTACAGCATTTTTTATTCATCAATTGTCAGGTCTGTTATTGCTTCAATTAAAAAAAATTACAAAAACCATCAAGCTATAAAAAGCGTAAAATAAGGAAAAGTCCCTAACCATGGAGAGGGCCATTGAGGTGTAAAGGTGTCAGTGATAAGGTAATTAGTTCCAAATTCCAATCATACTTAGAGGTTAGGTTAGATTAGTTTTTTAGTATCAAAAGAAAAATAAACACGAGAACCATTGAGCTATAAAGCAATGAACAGGATAAGGAGGAAGGAGGGTCATCATTAAAAACAATACAGTTCTACTGTATTTTTTTGGGTTAATTTCATTTTTCTGTTCTTCTCTTCTTCAGAGTGTTAAAAATTAAATCTAGTTGTGTGGATAATGTACCTTAAATTGACTGTTCCGTTTTTTGATATTTCCAGCTTCAAAACGACACACATAGATGGCAGGTTTTTTGACAGTTTGAGATTCAAAATAACGGATTTTTCGGTGGCATACCTCGCCTTATAATTAAGCCAGTTTTCCTATCTTTAGTTAGTAGAGGATGGTAAACAGTAAGTTACTTGATCGGTTGATTTTGTTGGGATCCTGACGTCACAGTAAAGTCTCGGGCGTATAATACGCTCAATATGATGGACTGCAATCGGTTATCTTTATCGGACTTGATGGTGACGTAAAAATCGTCACCGGCCCCAGCGGATACGGGCAACATTGCGCTTATGGGATCAAGCACCGCCCTCTGTACAAGAAAGCCTAGAATGTCACTTTTAATGGCGGCGTTAGCGGTTTTCGTTTTGTACACAAACCTATGCAGATGCAGTAGAAAATATGTTTTTTTTTTAATTTTTCGTGTAGTTGATTAGAAGTTGTGAGTGAAAAATCAAAGAACGCTTCATTCCTTATCCAAATATGTATAGATATGGCTTTTTATACCCAATAAAGTCCAGCCAAAGCAAGTTTGGTTAGAACCCTTTGTCCTGGAAAGTACAACAAACTAATGTGAAAACTGCTCAATCAAAGAAAATTTGGAAATCCTTGAAGCTAGGTAAGCAAAACTGGTAAATGGGTTTTATATTATTACCAAGTCCTTTCTTTTAAAATGTAAATGTGCCAATGGAACTTCTAAAAGCTGTCCTGTTTCTTCAGAGTAAACCTTTGTTGCTCTCAAAATGCAGGCGGCCTCAAAATGTAACTCACATACCTATGTATGTAAGAGGCAATAAGTTAACTGAATGAGAAAGCATATTGTACTTACCACTGAGTATTGTGTTGGAGTAAAATCATTCCAGTTCAAAGCTTTCAACCACTGTTGGGTTCGAACAGGGTCTTTTGGAAAGTAAAAGACACTTTTGGGCCTTTCACCAAATTGCTTTTACAATGTGGACGGCATATTGTAGAGGCAATAGAATTTAAGTTAAAGAACCAACAACAAATTATAGAAGAATGAAGGAACAATAACAATAGTGATAACACAATAAAATGAACACAAACTACACTTTCACTAGAACAATAAACATATAAACAACAATATATAATAGCAAACAAAAATTACTTTGGCAAGTAATCCCAAGCCTTGACTTTAAACCTTAAAAATTAATTTAATCATCGAAAAACTCAATTTCCACAATACAAACTGTCAACCACTATTTCGGCCATATTGGAATTTTTGGCATGCACCTTCTTGGCTTTCTTGTACAGAGGGCGGTGGATCAAGCAATCGTTTACTGTTTACTGTCCTTGTTTTTGACTGTTACGGTACATTTACTATACTTGGACTGAATGACTTGTTGTTCATTGATGTTGGGTAAACAGATTGCAGGTAATGCCAATGAGGAACAAATCCTTATATCGGCGCTCGCGTATATGGATCGGACTGATATGCTGCAAAAGGTGCTCAACGAACTGTTCCATTTGTTTCGGTTTGAGACTTGCCAGTTTGTGGGACAGGCATTAAATGTCGTTTTGGAGGCTATGAATAGGCATTTGGAGGAGAGACACGTTCAAATATCTGGGAGGTAAGTAGCAAAATTATACATTTTACCACTTAGATGTTTGTTTAATGTTTAATGGGACAGAGGGTAGGAAATTGAATATATTTCACAACTAAAAATACTGCCGAGGGAATTTGACGTCACAATGACGTAATTTAACGAAACAGTATTTTGGTCAACTGTCAAGTTACGTCATCGTGACGTTAACGGAGCCACAGTAACTAGCATATTCGTTTGGCTAAGCGATTGAGTGGGAGAGTTAACGCGCTCTCTTTCACACACACACAGTTGTTGTCTAAAGACTGTCCCTTTGACATTTAAGCGTCAAATGTCAAAAGTTTGCTCCACAAAACTATAAAAACGAGTTAGAACAACAGTTTAAAAGAACTTAACTATTTCATAGTTTTATGCGTCAAATTTTGACACTTTCTGAAGCTAGATAGTTATTTTGACAGTTGGTCTAGTTCTAGTTCCGCAAAGCTATAAAAACGAGTTAGAACAACAGTTTAAAGGAACTTAACTATTTCATAGTTTCATGGGTCAAATTTTGACACTTTCTGAAGCGAGATGGTTTATTTGACAGTTGATCATTAAAGTGTCAGCTGTCACAGTGGGCTCCGCAAAGCATGAAACTATAAAATAACACAAATGTCAAAAGNAATTCTCCTAGTTCAANTGAGNAATNNTGCGNCANGACTGCTCGCTGAGNNGGCTAAAGGACAGCNACCNNGTAACNACCNTANAGGAACTAGCAGCAACCCCNTATANGTNCTTAATATCTACGGNCACTCNNGGTCTNTCATTGNGCTNTCGGCANGGAATNGNANGTCACGTTTGAANCACAATTCCTACGNNCAATCCAACGGTCNCCNCAANAGGGANTTNNGNGTNCNTAAGCCANANCNGANGNTAAAACTNNGGGTCNCCGNTTTCATANANGCTTTNTGGCACTGCTCGCGCTCCCTGGCTNNGTCCGNGNCTNTCCCTCATNCNACTACTNNCGNGNCAAANANACCAATAATNNANTTGCTNNAGNNCANAANGAACNNCGAGTCNANCATNTTATANNTANCCGTTTGNNTANNCNNCNANTATNAATNTANTGCCGAGGCATNACAGANGANANNAATGGANANNNTAGAAGCGNAGCNTACNTNGGGGACCAGTTTTGGTCCCAAAATTTAACAAAATGGCGGAAATTGAGGGTATTTTTTACAGTCGGTCTATGAACAATTGTCGAGCATGTTCCTCATACTGGTGTGGAGTCCGAACGAGCTTTCTCAGTGGCTCAGATCGTTCCTAGCCTAGAGAACGACTCTAAAAGACTCTAGTAGCCTTAGAATTTTAATTTACTCGAAAAAAATAGGTAATAAAGGGTGGGTTTTCCGAGGGGTTGTCAAATATTTGTTAATATTTTTTGCTCCCAAAAACGACTTAAATTTTATTATAAATATTATTTTTTCGGTTAATTTTCATATTTTTTGGGACAAGTGAACTTTTTTACTAATTTCAAACTGGGGAAGGCCATTTTGCTTTAACTGGGATGTTTTCGGAGATGTCCTTGAAATTGTGTCAATTTTGACAGTTTTTATGACGTGGCACCCTTAAAAAGTGACATTTTGACAAATGACACTTCACACCATTTTTCTATCGTTAGCCTAAAGGTATCTAGGCAGTCAAAGATAATTTCCAAAATTCAAAAATTTTACAAAAAAATCCATGGGTACCCCCCTGTAAAAAATGTCAGAAATTCAGTTTTTTATTTTTCAAGGTCGGACAATGCGCTGTACAGAAAAATGTCATTTTTAGTAAAAGTTGCCTCCATTCAGGGTGTATACGTGGTAAAAATGTCACACCCCTAACTCTAACCGTTTTCGAGATATTCATGAAAATATCCGAAAAAAAATAGTCAATTTTGAGGACCTCTAGCGGCCAAACGGTACAACTTAGTCTGGTCCGGTCAGCGTCACGTGATTGCCTCGTTTATTAGCTTTTATTTGTCACATGACGTGTCTAAATGGAATGTTTGAAATAAGCGAGTTATGGGCGATTTTCTGGAAAAGTGCACGAAATTTTGACGTAAATTTGGGATTGATGGGCTTACTATACTAACGGCGGCCATATTGGATTTTGTACCATTAAAGTGAACTTTTTTACTAATTTCAAACTGGGGAAGGCCATTTTGCTTTAACTGGGATGTTTTCGGATATGCCCTTGAAATTGTGTCAATTTTGTCAGTTTTTATGACGTGGCACCCTTAAAAAGTGACATTTTGACAAATGACACTTTACACCATTTTTCTATCGTTAGCCTAAAGGTATCTAAGGCAGTCAAAGATAATTTTCGAAATTCAAAAAATTTTACAAAAAAATTCATGGGGTACCCCTGTAAAAAATGTCAGAAATTCCGTTTTTTTATTTTTCAAGGTCGGACAATGCGCTGTACAGAAAAATGTTATTTTTAGTGAAAGTTGCCTCCATTCAGGGTGTATACGTGGTAAAAATGTCACACCCCTAACTCTAACCGTTTTCGAGATATTCACGAAAATATCCGAAAAAAGAAAAATCTATTTTTAGGACCTCTAACGGCCAAACGGTACAACTTAGTCTGGTCCGGTCGACGTGACGTGATTGTCTTGTTTATTAGCTTTTTTTGGTCACATGACGTGTCTAAATGGAATGTTTGAATTAAGCGAGTTATGGGCGATTTTCTGGAAAAGTGCACGCAAATTTGGGATTTTTGGGCTTACTACACTAACGGCGGCTATATTGGATTTTGTACAATCAAAGTGAACTTTTTTACTAATTTTAAACTGGGGAATACGAATCTGACGTCCATTTTGTTCTAACTGGGACGTTTTCGGAGATGATCTGGAAATTGTGTCAATTTTGACAGTTCTTAGGGTGTGGCACCCTTAAACAGTGACATTTTGACAAATTACACTCCACGTCACATTTCTACCATTAACCTACAGCTACCTGGGCAGTCAAAGATAATTTGACTCCATTCTTGTTCGTCTTTTTTTCAATTTTTAGTATTTAGTTATTAATTATTTAAGTTTGAGTTCGTATACTATCTTTCAATTTCCTGTAAGTGGGCGTCGGCCTGTTGGAAATAAACGGCTTTTTATTATTATTATTATTATCATTAAGCCCTAGAGCCTCTCTGATGAGCCGTAATACGGCAAAATCAGTTAGACGTCTGGGATTTGATAAACCAAAAACAAAACCTCACAATTTTTAACATTAACACTCTTTTAGTGCGAACAATCAGTACAAACACCCCAAAGACGAAACTCGAGGTTAGGTGTGATAAAAAGCGCAAGGAAATCTTGCTGCAGCCCGTCCCCGTCCGGTTTGATGATGATGAAAGTAACGCAATCGATCAAACGAGGAAACGGACTGACGCCCGCCAAGAGTATTTTGAAAATTGACGGGGCAAAATCGACCGGAAAAAAATCGGTCGTGTTCAGGGAATCGAGGAGGGACAACGCCGCCGCAGAAATAATCGCGGACTTGACCCAAGCTACGACGCCGAAGGCGAGAAGAACTATACATTTTGATAGCGCGGACGGTAAAGAGAATTGTCCGGTCAGACGATCGGAAAGACTGAAGAGTGTTCATTAATATATTTTTTTTGCAACGTTTACAATTGGTTTCATGTGTATTTTTTGCAAATTATTCACTAACCTAAAAAACACTACAACATTTGTTACAGTTAGGGAGAAAACCCACTTGGAGGAAGAAAATTACTGTTTTAAGCACATTTTTGGAATCCTCACTAACTTTCCTATCCGTTAACCTGAAAAAACACTGCAAAATTTGATACAGTCAGGGAGGTAAGTCGTGTCAAAGTTTGAACTGTCAGAAATACAATTTGAACGGACAGTCAGGGATAAAATCGCTGGTAAAACCCACTTAGAGTAAGAAAATGCCGGTTTTAAGTAAATTTTTAGAATCCTCATTAAATTTCCTATTCAATAACTTGAAAAACACCAAAAAATTTGGTACTGTCAGGGAGAAAAGCTATGTCACAGTTTGAACTACCAGAAACACAGTTTGAAAGAACAGTCCTGAGATAAAATCGCTGATAAAACTCAGTTGAAGTAAAGAAAATGACTGTTTTAAGCACATTTTTGGAATCCTTATTAAATTTCCTAACCAATAAAATAGAGAAACGCTAGAATATTTGGTACAGTCAAGGAGAAAAGGGTGTCAAAGTTTGAATTGCCAGAAACACAGTTTAAAAAGACTGTCAGCGACAAAATAGCCTGTAAAACCCACTTGGAATAAGAAAATTACTGTTTTAAAGGACATTTTTTGGAATCCTCATTAAATTTCCTATTCGATAATTTGAAAAACGCTACAAAAATTGGTACAGTCAGAGAGAAAAGCGGTGTCAAAGTTTGAACTGTCAGAAACACAGTTTGAAAGAATAGTGAGAGAAAAAATCGCCTGTAAAACCCACTTGAAGTAAGAAAATGACTGTTTTGAACACATTTTTGGATTCCTCATTAAATTTCCTAGTTAATAACCTGAAAAAACATTACAAAGTTTGATACAGTCAGAGAGAAAAGCGGTGTCAAAGTTTGAATTGCCAGAAACACAGTTTGAAAAGACAGTCAGGGATAAAATCGCTGGTAAAACCTACTTAGAGTAAGAAAATGCCGGTTTTAAGTAAATTTTGAGAATCCTCATTAAATTTCCTATCTAATACCCTGAAAAGCGCTACAAAATTTGGTACAGTCAGGGAGAAAAGTTGTGTGAAAGTTCGAACTACCAGAAATACAGTTTGAAAGGACAGTCAGGGACGAAATCGCTGATAAAATCTACGTGGAGTAAGAAAATGACTGTTTTGAGCACATTTTTGGAATCCTCATTAAATATCCTATTCAGTAACCTGAAAAACACTATAAAATTTGGTACAGTCAGGTAGAAAAGCGGTGTCAAAGTTTGAATTGCTAGAAACACAGTTTGAAAGGACAGTCAAGGACAAAATCGCTGAAAAAAACCAGTTTGAATAAGAAAATGACTGTTTTAAGCACATTTTTGGAATCCTCATTAAATTTCCTATTCAGTAACCTGAAAAACATTACAAAATTTGGTACAGTCAGGTAGAAAAGCGGTGTCACAGTTTGAACTGCCATAAATACAGTTTGAGACAAAATCGCCTGTAAAACCCACTTGGAATAAGAAAATGACTGTTTGAAGCACATTTTTTAATAACCTGAAAAAACATTACAAAATTTGGTACAGTCAGGAAGAACAGTTGTGTTAAAATTTGAACTGTCAGAAATACAATTTGAAAGGACAGTCGGGGATAAAACCTCCTGTAAAACCCACTTGAAGCAAGAAAAAATGCCTGTTTTAAGTACATTTTTAGAATCTTTATTAAATTTCCTATTCAGTAACCTGAAAAACACTACAAAATTTGATACAGTCGGGTAGAAAAAGCGGTGTCAAATTTGAATTGCCAGAAACACAGTTTGAAGGACAGTCAGGGATAAAATCGCTTGTAAAACCCACTTGAAGTAAGAAAATGACTGTTTTAAGCACATTTTTTGAAATTCTCATTAAATTTCCTATTCAATAATCTGAAAATCGCTTCAAAAATTGGTACAGTCAGGTAGAAAAGCGGGGTCAAAGTTTGAACTGCCATAAATACAGTTTGAAAGAACAGTCAGAGACAAAATCGCCTGTAAAACCCACTTGGAATAAGAAAATGACTGTTTTAAGCACATTTTTGGAATCCTCATTAAATTTCCTATTCAATAATCTGAAAAACGCTACAAAAATTGGTACAGTCAGGGAGAAAAGCGGTGTCAAAGTTTGAATTGCCAGAAACACAGTTTGAAAGAACAGTGAGAGACAAAATCGCCTGTAAAACCCACTTGGAATAAGAAAATGACGGTTTGAAGCACATTTTTGGAATCCTCATTAAATTTCCTAGTTAATAACCTGAAAAAACATTACAAAATTTGATACAGTCAGGGAGAGCAGTTGTGTCAAAGTTTGAACTGTCAGAAATACAATTTGAAAGGACAGTCAGGGATGTAATTGCTGGTAAAACCTACTTAGAGTAAGAAAATGCCGGTTTTAAGTAAATTTTTAGAATCCTCATTAAATTTCCTATATAATACCCTGAAAAGTGCTACAAAATTTGGTACAGTCAGGTAGAAAAGCGGTGTCAAAGTTTGAATTGCTAGAAACACAGTTTGAAAGGACAGTAAAGGACAAAAACGCTTGTAAAACCCATTTGGAATAAGAAAATGACTGTTTTAAGCACATTTTTGGAATCCTCATTAAATTTCCTATTCAGTAACCTGAAGAACACTACAAAATTTGGTACAGTCAGGTTGAAAAGCGGTGTCAAAGTTTGAATTGCTAGAAACACAGTTTGAAAAGACCGTCAGGGACAAAATCGCCTGTAAAACCCACTTAGAATAAGAAAATGACTGTTTTGAACACATTTTTGGAATCCTCATTAAATTTCCTATTCAATAACCTGAAAAAACATTACAAAATTTGGTACAGTCAGGGAGAAAAGCTTTGTCACAGTTTGAACTGCCATAAATACAGTTTGAAAGAACAGTCTGAGACAAAATCGCTTGTAAAACCCACTTGGAATAAGAAAATGACTGTTTGAAGCACATTTTTAGAATCCTCATTAAATTTCCTATCTAATACCCTGAAAAGTGCTACAAAATTTGGTATAGTCAAGGAGAAAAGTTGTGTCAAAGTTTGAACTACCAGAAATACAGTTTGTAAGGACAGTTAGGGACAAAATCGCTGAGAAAATTTACTTGGAGTAAGAAAATGACTGTTTTGAGCACATTTTTGGAATCCTCATTAAATTTCCTATCCAATAACCCAAAAAAACATTCCAAAATTTGGTACACTCAGGGAGAAAAGCGGTGTCAAAGTTTGAACTGTCACAAATACAATTTGAAGGGACAGTCAGGGATAAAACCTCCTGTAAAACCCACTTGAAGCAAGAAAATGCCTGTTTTAAGTACATTTCTAGAATCTTTATTAAATTTCCTATTCAATAACCTGAAAAACGCTACAAAATTTGGTACAGGCAGTTAGAAAAGCTGTGTCAAAGTCTTTAAGATCTGTTTTTATGACATTCATTCACATTATGTGACAACGGAAATAGAGGGCGCCAGCTGAGGATTAATTCAAGTTGAGTGACATGCAGACTCAGACTGTGATGCCTAGTATTCTGTATATTAGGAAATCGTCACAGTCTAAGTTAAGCAATGTCAAAAACGCCATTAAAGATGCATGTCAATTCGTGATGTCAAACGAAAAATGGAGTGATCGACAGTGTTGCCTGGTTGCCTGACAATCCAGATATTGTTTTAGGTGCATTTTTTGTTTTTTGATTTGCGCGATATTTACAATATATTGCGAAAAACAGCCTCATCGAACCATTTTTTCTGTATAATATACCGCAATAGTATTACAAGCCATATCACTGGCAAATCGGCAACACTGATGTCAATTTACCCATATGATTTCAGTTATCGCATATTTTAATAGCGTCTAAAAAATAGAGTACCCGTAATAGTGATTTTACTGTTTTTGTTGGTTTGGTACAAATCTTTAAACTTAATTTGACGTCACGTTTTTGACGTCACGATGACGTAATTTATCAAAAGCATAATTTAACCAACTGTCAAATTACGTCATTGTGACGTCAAAATCGCTCTGCGCGCTCCTCGGAGCTTGAAAACGAACGCGGCCATAGTTTACACAGCCTGTCTCATTTTAACTCATTACTACAACAGTAACAGTACAACTATCATTCACATGTCATTACTGTCAGCTGTCAATTAATTTGCGAACAATCAGCTGTTTAATGTTATTGATATCAGTTGCTGTCAGGTTATTGTTCCCCCTAAATAAAAATTATTTATTACAAACATCTGGAATTTGGTACTTTTCTAGAGTTCGCGTTCAAATTAGGGGTCCTGTACCGGTTCTTACACTACAATCCTCCAAAGGCAATTTTCATAAATTACAGGCCTGTTAACAATGCGCCCCTTCCTATAAAAGGTAAGTGTCTAGTTGGGACTATTGTTTAGCGACTTTCGGAGTGTTTCGCTCAATTTCAGATGCTGCAGAGTAAATGTCGTCACTCTTCAATCATCCCACCTGAAGCATGTTGCTTTTGCAACTCTTCCGCCCCCGAGAAGCTGTTAAATTTATGTTTCCACTACATCAACAAGGACCTGGAGGCGATATGTGAATTTTCGGGCTATTCGGGATACTTAAAATTGCGCGAAGGCATTTCGTTACCGGTAGAAATTTGCGAAAAACTCATAGCCGTTAGAGCGCAAAGTTTAGAAAGTATAGACTCAGCTTTTGTGAATATATTCAAGGATACGCGAAACACCAGACTGAAACGGGTTAATCTAAGAAAAAGCAAGATTTTGGATCACGATTTGGAGGTGCTTCTCAGTCATCAATTGTTGGAACTGGAGCTGGCACACAGCAAAGATTTGTCGCACAACGCCGCCAGGCATATTTCAGCTTACGGTGCCAGTTTGCTCTCTTTAAGTTTTGGTGAGGGAGTCAATATTTTCCCCTCCTCTCTCTACAAAGATATCACACAATGGCTGAGAAATTATGTGGTTAACGTACCGAACGTCCGCCGGTTTACATTGAAATCCCACAGGGGCTTGCCCCTAAACTTTTTCATTTTACTGTTAAACCCTATGAAACACCTGACTTACTTAGATTTAAGTAATTGCAGCTCTCTCGGTGATTTTAGTTATTCGGGACATTTGACTAGTTTGCGTAGTTTAATACTGTTCAATGTGGATAATATTGAGGAAATGTTGGAGGCCATTTGTAAACTGAGCAGTTTGACTCATTTGGACGTGTCGCAAAGCAGAGAGGAACATAGTAAATTCAGCAAACCCACTGAGATTTTAAGCACTTTAGTGGAGAAATTAACACATCTGACGTCGCTGGATATTTCGGGGACCAACTTGGCGGGAACGGGAGTGGCGGAAACGGAAAAAGCCCGAGGATCCGATATTCCCGGTTTGATTTCCAGAATACACAATCCCTTCAACTTTTTAGGACTGTACGAAACCCACCACGATGCCTGTTTGCGGCACGATATTCCTGCTAAACTGGTAAGTTTGGTAATTTCTTGAAGAAAATACAGTTTTCAGCTCTTTGAACTAAAAAAATACTTTAAAAAGGTTTAACAGGGACGGTAAACAGTAAAGGATTGCTTAATCCCTTAAGCGCAATGTTGCCCGTATCCGCTGGGGCCGGTGACGATTTTTACGTCATCATCAAGTCGGAGATCGCCCGATTGTTAACCGATTGCAGTCGATTATATTTTGTGCGCCCCAGACTTTACTGTGACGTCAGGATCCCAACAAAATCGCCAGAACCAGCAATACTGTTTACCGTCCTTGGGGTAATCTTGTAATTTGTACACTAATATGCCAATAATGTCCAGTAATTCCTAATAATTCCCAATAAGTAACCTAACCTAACAATACCCACTAATTTTCTGAATTACCACTGGACTGGAGAGTCTAAAAAGACCTTTTTTAATAAAAAATAAGATATCAACTGCTGCTCGGTTTAAATGGGACACCTTGTATACAGGGTGGTCCAGTTTTAAGTGTCAATAATTCACCATTCGATAGCCAATCAAAAAATAAGTTGATTTGCATTGTGTCATTTTTCTGAAAAACGTTTCCTAAGGAAGATACAGTCCTCCAAATTTCAATTTAAAAAATCGTTTTATAGTTTAAAACTGAACATTCCTGGTTGAGTGTCTGAAACTGGCATTCAAGAACTAAAAAAAGTACGGAAATCAAGACAAAGATTGTATTGTGCATGAAACTCATTTTTTACTACTAAAAATAGTATAAAAGTTGACTTTTAATGCTAGAACGGACCTTACTAGGACTAAAGAGAGTCCAAAAGTATATTTTCAAGACTTTAATTGGTGTACAACTCAATTTTCTTCAACTTTCAACAAGTCAAGAAGTAAATTAAATTTTCGGACTATTTTATTTCTAAAAATTAGTTCTCAAGACTATTATTGTAGCATTTGGTACCAACATTTTTTACTATTATTACTGAAGAAACTTGACTTTTGGAATTAGTCTTAAACTCGATTTTTCAGTCTTAAAAAGCACTAAAAACAATCTGAATTTCTTAGAGGTGCTACAATTTATTGCACCTATGAGTGTAGAAGTCAATTTAATAGTGAAGAAGCTTGAAATATCATTTTCAAGACTATGGTCAGTGGACAAACTGGCTTTTAGGCCTGATAAGTCAAAAACTTTGTAAAGATAGTCTTGAAACTCAATTTGAGGCACTGAAAACAGCCTTAAAACACTAAAAACAGTCTAGTTTATTAAGAAATACACGAATTTTAAGCACTGAGGTGTCTAGAAGTCGATTTAATAGTGACAAAGCTTGGAATGCCATTTTAAGTCTATGAAGAATATAAAAATTGTTTTTTAAGTTTGCTATGTCAATAACTTGGTGGAGATAGTCTTGAAACTCGATTTTCCAAGCTGAAAGCAGTTTTAAAGCACTAAAATTAGTCCAGAATTCGAAGAAAATCAAAAGCAAAGTAAAAAGCACGAAAAGTTAGTTTTCAAGACAATTTTCATGAAATAATGTCAATGTCCTGCATCTAAGACTATCTTCAAGACTAAAATATTGAAATTTGTCTTCAAATTATGAAAACTTACTTCAAATGCAAATTTTAAGCTTCTGATGTCACTTTTCATTAGTTCAGTCACATTTTGGGGTTCAAGAATTTGTAGTAACAAGTTCTTGAAAAAGTAGTTTTTATGTCTACAAGTCAATTTTCAGTATTAAAGTCTCTCGATTTGCATGAAAAGTCAATTTTCAAAACTAAAGTCTTTCAGTTTGTCTGGAAACTATGAAAACTGGCTACAATAATATTTTTTAAACTTCTTAAGTGAATTTTCCGTTTCCAAGACAATTTTTAAGTTGGGTTGGGTTAGTTTTGGGTCTTTGACCGTAAAAACGTGTAATAAAGTGCTTGTTCCAAATAATTTGATCAATATTGCTCCAACGGTCTGACAGTTATGACAAAAAAACGATTTTTTAAACAGAAATTTGAAGGACTGTATTTTCCTTAGAAAGCACTTTTCAGGAAAATGACATAATGAATGTCAACTTATTTTTTAATTGGCTATGGATTGGTGAATTATTGACATTTAAAACTGGACCACCCTATTTTTGGATTCTACGTCATGTTCTAGACATGTTTCGTGTCTTCATGTCATATACATATCTGTATCCGTTTCTGAGATATTTACGTTTCTATGTGAAATTTACTATGTTCAGTCTCCAAAACAATAATTTTAATTTATCTGCATATCAGGAAACGTTTTTTTTTTTGTTTTTCTGTTTTGTCCTGTTATACAAGGTGTATTATAAGAGTGGGTGAAGAAAAACGATAAAATATATTATACAGGATGGCCAAAAAAAGATCTCAAGACGTCAGTTCTGAAAAAGAACGTTTTCCAAATTGAACTCTCCTTTTGTCTGATTATCTGTTCAAAATTAAGGTAAGTTTGTATTAGGACACTTATTTGAAAAATTTATTCTTTAAATTGATACATTGAACCACCCTGTAACTGTCAAAATAATCGAATTATTGAACATTAAAGTAGTAGCTGGTCTACTTTAATCTTCAATAACTCTACTTCTAGGCAATTTTTTACAGTTTTGTCATTAGGGACATGTCACGTGGTTTTAGAGGGTAATTTAGCTAGACAGTCACGTGACAACTGTCAAAATAACTGTTATAAATCTCAGAAACACATTTTATATCAAATACTACAAGAAAACTTCTAAACCTTGATTTTTGCAACTTTTGAGCACAGCTTGACAGTTTTGACGTTAGTGACAGTTGTCACGTGATTTTAGAAGACTATTTACCTAGACAATCACGTGACAATTGTCAAAATAATTTTCATAAATCTCAAAACACGTCTTGTTTCGAAAACTGTAAGAAAACTGTGAAACTCTAATTCTAGCAAATTCTTTTTATTAAATACTACAAGAAAACCTCTAAACCTTTAGTTTTGCATCTTTTGGGCACAGCTTGGCATTTTTGACGTTAGTGACAGTTGTCACGTGATTTTAGAAGACTATTTACCTAGACAATCACGTGACAATTGTCAAAATAACTGTCATTAATCTCAAAACACGTCTGGTTTCGAAAACTGTGTTAAACTCTAATTCTAATAAATTCTAGGCAAATTTTTCCAGTTTTGACATTAGGGACATATATCACGTGGTTTTAGAGGATAATTTAGTTAAACAGTCACGTGACTACTGTTAAAAAAAAAAATCATGAATATGAGAAACACGTTTTATATCAAATACTACAAGAAAACTTCTAAACCTTGATTTTTGCAACTTTTGTGCACAGCTTGTCAATTTTGACGTTAGTGACAGTTGTCACGTGATTTTACAAGACTATTTACCTAGACAATCACGTGACAATTGTCAAAATAACTGTCATTAATTTCGAAACACGTCTCGTTTCGAAAACTGTGTTAAACTCTAATTCTAGTAAATTCCAGGCAAATTTTTACAGTTTTGACATTAGGGACGTATGTCACGTGATTTTAGAGGATAATTTAGCTAGACAGTCACGTGACGATAACCAAAATACCTATCATAAATAACAGAAACACGTTTTGTATCGAATACTGCAAGAAAACTTAAATATAACTTGATTTTTGCAACTTTTGAGCACAGTTTGACTGTTTTGAGGTTAGTGACAGTGGTCACGTGATTTTAGAACACTATTTAGCGGGACGATCACGTGACAATTGTACAAATTACTGTCATAAATCTCAAAACACGTCTCGTTTCGAAAACTGTAAGAAAACCGTGTTAAACTCAAATTCTAGCAAATATTGACAGTTTTGACATTAGGAACATATATCACGGTTTTTAGAGGAGTAATTTAGCAAGACAGTCACGTGACAACTGTCAAAATAACTGTTATAAATTTCAGAAGAGTGTTTTATATCAGATACTGCAAGAAAACTTTTTTAAATTATTGATCTTTGCAACTTTTGAGCACAGCTTGACATTTGACGTTAGTGACAGTTGTCAACGTGATTTTAGAAGACTACTTACCCAGACAATCACGTGACAATTGTCAAATTAACTGTCATTAATTTCAAAACACGTTTTGTTTAAAAAACTGTGTTAAACTCAAATTCTAGTAAATTCTAGTCAATTTTTTACAGTTTTGACATTAGGGACATATGTCACGTGGTTTTAAAGAATAATTTAGCGAGACAGTCACGTGACAACTGTCAAAATAACTGTTATAAATCGCAGAAGAGTGTTTTATATCAAAAACTGCAAGAAAACTTTTTTAAACTTTGATCTTTGCAACTTTTGAGCACAGCTTGACAGTTTTGGCGTTAGTGACAGTCATCTCGTGATTTTAGAATACTATTTAGTTAAACGATCACGTGACAATTGTCAAAATAACTGTCATTAATCTCAAAACACGTCTCGTTTCGAAAACTGTAAGAAAACTATGAAACTCTAATTCTAGCAAATTCTTCTATATTAAATACTACAAGAAAACTTCTAAACCTTGATTTTTGCAACTTTTGGGTACAGCTTGGAATTTTTGACGTTAGTGACAGTTGTCACGTGATTTTAGAAGACTACTTACCCAGTATCAAAACGTGACAATTGTCAAACACTAGACTGTCATTAATCTCAAAACACGTCTCGTATACGAAAACTGTGTTAAACTCAAATTCTAGTAAATTCTAGGCAAATTTTTACAGTTTTTTTCTACAGCATTTTTTATTCATCAATTGTCAGGTCTGTTTATGCTTCAATTAAAAAAAATTACAAAAACCATCAAGCTATAAAAAGCGTAAAATAAGGAAAAGTCCCTAACCATGGAGAGCGCCATTGAGGTGTAAAAGTGTTTTTTTTAAAAGGTGTAAAAAAATTCCAATCTTAGAGGTTAGGTTAGATTAGTTTTTTAGTATCAATACAAAAATAAACACAAGAACCATTGAGCTATAAAGCAATGAACAGGATAAGGAGGAAGGAGGGTCATCATTAGAAACAATATAGTTCTACTGTATTTTTTTGGGTTAATTTCATTTTTCTGTTCTTCAGAGTGTTAAAAATTAAATCTAGTTGTGTGGATAATGTACCTTGAATTGACTGTTCCGTTTTTTGATATTTCCAGCTTCAAAACGACACACATAGATGGCAGAGTTTTTGACAGTTTGAGATTCAAAATAACGGATTTTTCGGCGGCATACCTCGCTTAATAATTAAGCCAGTTTTCCTATCTTTAGTTAGTAGAGGATGGTAAACAGTAAAGGATTACTTGATCGGTTGATTTTGTTGGGATCCTGACGTCACAGTAAGGTCTCGGGCGTATAATACGCTCAATATGATGGACTGCAATCGGTTATCTTTATCGGACTTGATGGTGACGTAAAAATCGTCACCGGCCCCAGCGGATAGGGGCAACATTGCGCTTATGGGATCAAGCACCGCCCTCTGTACAAGAAAGCCTAGAATGTCACTTTTAATGGCGGCGTTAGCGGTTTTCGTTTTGTACACAAACCTATACAGATGCAGTAGAAAATATGTTTTTTTTTTTAATTTTTCGTGTAGTTGATTAGAAGTTGTGAGTGAAAAATCAAAGAACGCTTCATTACTTATCCAAATATGTATAGATATGGCTTTTTATACCCAATAAAGTCCAGCCAAAGCAAGTTTGGTTAGAACCCTTTGTCCTGGAAAGTACAACAAACTAATGTGAAAACTGCTCAATCAAAGAAAATTTGGAAATCCTTGAAGCTAGGTAAGCAAAACTGGTAAATGGGTTTTATATTATTACCAAGTCCTTTTTTTTTAAATGTAAATGTGCCAATGGAACTTCTAAAAGCTGTCCTGTTTCTTCAGAGTAAACCTTTGTTGCTCTCAAAATGCAGGCGGCCTCAAAATGTAACTCACATACGTATGTAAGAGGCAATAAGTTAACTGAATGAGAAAGCATATTGTACTTACCACTGAGTATTGTGTTGGAGTAAAATCATTCCAGTTTAAAGCTTTCAACCACTGTTGGGTTCAAGCAGGGTCTTATGGAAAGTAAAAGACTGACACTTTTGGGCCTTTCACCAAATTGCTTTTACAATTTGGCAAACAACAAGTGGACGGCATATTGTAGAGGCAATAGAATTTAAGTTAAAGAACCAACAACAAATTATAGAACAATGAAGGAACAATAACAATAGTGATAACACAATAAAATGAACACAAACTACACTTTCACTAGAACAATAAACATATAAACAACAATATATAATAGCAAACAAAAATTACTTTGGCAAGTAATCCCAAGTCTTGACTTTAAACCTTAAAAATTAATTTAATCATCGAAAAACTCAATTTCCACAATACAAACTGTCAACCACTATTTCGGCCATATTGGAATTTTTGGCATGCACCTTCTTGGCTTTCTTGTACAGAGGGCGGTGGATCAAGCAATCGTTTACTGTTTACTGTCCTTGTTTTTGACTGTTACGGTACATTTACTATACTTGGACTGAATCACTTGTTGTTCATTGATGTTGGGTAAACAGATTGCAGGTAATGCCAATGAGGAACAAATCCTTATATCGGCGCTCGCGTATATGGATCGGACTGATATGCTGCAAAAGGTGCTCAACGAACTGTTCCATTTGTTTCGGTTTGAGACTTGCCAGTTTGTGGGACAGGCATTAAATGTCGTGTTGGAGGCTATGAATAGGCATTTGGAGGAGAGACACGTTCAAATATCTGGGAGGTAAGTAGCAAAATTATATTAATACTAAGATGTTTGTTTAAATGGGACAGAGGGTAGGAAATTGAATATATTTCACTACTAAAAATACTGCCGAGGGAATTTGACGTCACAATGACGTAATTTAACGAAACAGTATTTTGGTCAACTGTCAAGTTACGTCATCGTGACGTTAACGGAGCCACAGTAACTAGCATATTCGTTTGGCTAAGCGATTGAGTGGGAGAGCTAACGCGCTCTCTTTCACACACACACAGTTGTTGTCTAAAGACTGTCGCTTTGACATTTAAGCGTCAAATGTCAAAAGTTTGCTCTGCAAAGCTATAAAAACGAGTTAGAACAACAGTTTAAAGGAACTTAACTATTTCATAGTTTCATGGGTCAAATTTTGACACTTTCTGAAGCGAGATGGTTTATTTGACAGTTGGTCTAGTTTGTCATTAAAGTGTCAGCTGTCACAGTGGGCTCCGCAAAGCCATGAAACTATAAATAACACAAAATGTCAAAAGTTTGCTCTGCAAAGCTATAAAAACGAGTTAGAACAACAGTTTAAAGGAACTTAACTATTTCATAGTTTCATGGATCAAATTTTGACACTTTCTGAAGCGAGATGGTTTATTTGACAGTTGGTCTAGTTTGTCATTAAAGTGTCAGCTGTCACAGTGGGCTCCGCAAAGCCATGAAACTATAAATAACACAAAATGTCAAAAGTTTGCTCTGCAAAGCTATAAAAACGAGTTAGAACAACAGTTTAAAGGAACTTAACTATTTCATAGTTTTATGGGTCAAATTTTGACACTTTCTGAAGCGAGATGGTTTATTTGACAGTTGGTCTAGTTTGTCATTAAAGTGTCAGCTGTCACAGTGGGCTCCGCAAAGCCATAAAAGTAAAAATAACACAAAATGTCAAAAGTTTGCTTCGCAAAGCTATAAAAACGTGTTAGAACAAGAGTTTAAAGGAACTTAACTATTTCATAGTTTTATGGGTCAAATTTTGACACTTTCTGAAGCGAGATAGTTTATTTGATAGTTGGTCTAGTTTGTCATTAAAGTGTCAGCTGTCACAGTGGGCTCCGCAAAGCCATGAAACTATAAATAACACAAAATGTCAAAAGTTTGCTCTGCAAAGCTATAAAAACGAGTTAGAACAACAGTTTAAAGGAACTTAACTATTTCATAGTTTCATGGGTCAAATTTTGACATTTTCTGAAGCGAGATGGTTTATTTGACAGTTGGTCTAGTTTGTCATTAAAGTGTCAGCTGTCACAGTGGGCTCCGCAAAGCCATGAAACTATAAATAACACAAAATGTCAAAAGTTTGCTTTGCAAAACTATAAAAACGAGTTAGAACAACAGTTTAAAGGAACTTAACTATTTCATAGTTTCATGGGTCAAATTTTGACACTTTCTGAAGCGAGATGGTTTATTTGACAGTTGATCATTAAAGTGTCAGCTGTCACAGTGGGCTCCGCAAAGCCATGAAACTATAAATAACACAAATGTCAAAAGTTTGCTTCGCAAAGCTATAAAAACGAGTTAGAACAACAGTTTAAAGAAATTTAACTATTTCATAGTTTCATGGGTCAAATTTTGACACTTTCTGAAGCGAGATGGTTTATTTGACAGTTGGTCTAGTTTGTCATTAAAGTGTCAGCTGTCACAGTGGGCTCCGCAAAGCCATGAAACTATAAATAACACAAAATGTCAAAAGTTTGCTCCGCAAAGCTATAAAAACGAGTTAGAACAACAGTTTAAAGAAATTTAACTATTTCATAGTTTCATGGGTCAAATTTTGTCACTTTCTGAAGCGAGATGGTTTATTTGACAGTTGGTCTAGTTTGTCATTAAAGTGTCAGCTGTCACAGTGGGCTCCGCAAAGCCATGAAACTATAAATAACACAAATGTCAAAAGTTTGCTCCGCAAAGCTATAAAAACCAGTTAGAACAACAGTTTAAAGGAACTTAACTATTTCATAGTTTCATGGGTCAAATTTTGACACTTTCTGAAGCGAGATGGTTTATTTGACAGTTGGTCTAGTTTGTCATTAAAGTGTCAGCTGTCACAGTGGGCTCCGCAAAGCCATGAAACTATAAATAACACAAAATGTCAAAAGTTTGCTCTGCAAAGCTATAAAAACGAGTTAGAACAACAGTTTAAAGGAACTTAACTATTTCATAGTTTCATGGGTCAAATTTTGACATTTTCTGAAGCTAGATAGTTTATTTGACAGTTGGTCTAGTTTGTCATTAAAGTGTCAGCTGTCACAGTGGGCTCCGCAAAGCCATGAAACTATAAATAACACAAAATGTCAAAAGTTTGCTTCGCAAAGCTATAAAAACCAGTTAGAACAACAGTTTAAAGGAACTTAACTATTTCATAGTTTCATGGGTCAAATTTTGACACTTTCTGAAGCGAGATGGTTTATTTGACAGTTGATCATTAAAGTGTCAGCTGTCACAGTGGGCTCCGCAAAGCCATGAAACTATAAATAACACAAAATGTCAAAAGTTTGCTCTGCAAAGCTATAAAAACGAGTTAGAACAACAGTTTAAAGGAACTTAACTATTTCATAGTTTCATGGGTCAAATTTTGACACTTTCTGAAGCGAGATGGTTTATTTGACAGTTGGTCTAGTTTGTCATTAAAGTGTCAGCTGTCACAGTGGGCTCCGCAAAGCCATGAAACTATAAATAACACAAAATGTCAAAAGTTTGCTCTGCAAAGCTATAAAAACGAGTTAGAACAACAGTTTAAAGGAACTTAACTATTTCATAGTTTTATGGGTCAAATTTTGACACTTTCTGAAGCGAGATGGTTTATTTGACAGTTGATCATTAAAGTGTCAGCTGTCACAGTGGGCTCCGCAAAGCCATGAAACTATAAATAACACAAAATGTCAAAAGTTTGCTCCACAATACTATAAAAACGAGTTAGAACAACAGTTTAAAAGAACTTAACTATTTCATAGTTTTATGCGTCAAATTTTGACACTTTCTGAAGCTAGATAGTTATTTTGACAGTTGGTCTAGTTCTAGTTCCGCAAAGCTATAAAAACGAGTTAGAACAACAGTTTAAAGGAACTTAACTATTTCATAGTTTCATGGGTCAAATTTTGACACTTTCTGAAGCGAGATGGTTTATTTGACAGTTGGTCTAGTTTGTCATTAAAGTGTCAGCTGTCACAGTGGGCTCCGCAAAGCCATGAAACTATAAATAACACAAAATGTCAAAAGTTTGCTTCGCAAAGCTATAAAAACGAGTTAGAACAACAGTTTAAAGGAACTTAACTATTTCATAGTTTCATGGGTCAAATTTTGACACTTTCTGAAGCGAGATGGTTTATTTGACAGTTGGTCTAGTTTGTCATTAAAGTGTCAGCTGTCACAGTGGGCTCCGCAAAGCCATGAAACTATAAATAACACTTTGACATTTAAACGCAAATGTCAAAAGTTTGCTCCGCAAAGCTATAAAAACCAGTTAGAACAACAGTTTAAAGGAACTTAACTATTTCATAGTTTCATGGGTCAAATTTTGACACTTTCTGAAGCGAGATGGTTTATTTGACAGTTGGTCTAGTTTGTCATTAAAGTGTCAGCTGTCACAGTGGGCTCCGCAAAGCCATGAAACTATAAATAACACAAATGTCAAAAGTTTGCTCTGCAAAGCTATAAAAACGAGTTAGAACAACAGTTTAAAGGAACTTAACTATTTCATAGTTTCATGGGTCAAATTTTGACAGTTTTTGACAGTTGGTTGCCACCACAAAGCTATAAAACTATAACAAAACACTTTGCAACAAAGCCTAGTCAATTTAAAATAGTTTACAGTATTGTACACCTCCATGAATGGAGTTCTGTGACTGTTTTCTGTTATTACCCTGTCGGCTGTCAAAATCTGCTATATGAAGGTGTGAAACGAGAAATCTGTCAAAGTCACGTGATTAGTGAGCATTTGTTTTTGTATTTTATGGTACAATGGATGTTGATCTACGACCAGGAAATGTATAGGGTGGTCCAAAAAAATGAATTTCACTCGAACATAAAGCTTGATACAGAGTGTCTTAAAAGTGGACTGTTCTTTTATAAAACAAGCAAAATGATTTTCAGTTTCTTAAAATGTCCACAAGAGGGCGTTTTATCAATTTTAATTTGAAAAGTGCCAATCAAGTTACAAATGACTTTCTTGTACTAAATCATTGTTATTTCATTTTATAGAAAATAATAATAATCTACTACTGATTGATATGTTTCAGTGCCACGTTGTTCTACATCGTTAAAGGTACAGATCGAGACTTGCACGATGCAGTTCACGTAAAACGAAAAATCATATCCACCTTATTGAACGGGATGAGTGTACATAGAGGGGACGAGACGATGATGAGGAACGGATGTTTAACGTTGTGTCAGTTCAAAATACCTTCGGATGTGGTGAGCGTTTTCTCCTAACCGTACTGACAAAATCACCATACATTAGAATGACATCAGAGCTATAAAAATGTGTCAAAAAAAATAACATCCAAAATGACATAAATAGAACGTCTAACGTCATACTAATGTACTTTGATTTTCTGCATATAATGTTGTCTTACTTGTGTGAACCACTATCGAAATCATAAAATTGATGTGAATCGCACGCTAAAATTTACCTGTCATCTGTCAAATGACAGTTTTATTGGCAACAACAACCACTTTACCTAAACAAACCTTAATTTACTGAAACTGTGACCATTACCAGCAAAAATGAGAGAATGTCAGTTAAAATGCAATGAAACTGCAATTTCAGTGGGTGTTTTTGAAATTTGGGGGTTACGGCTCTGAAATTTGTTGTGTTGCCAGTAAATTGACCTTAAAATCCAGGGACGTACTGTATTTTTTCCATAAACAGACCTTACTTTACTGAAACTGTGATAAATATCATCAAAATGGAAGGATTTTCAGTTAAAATGCAATAAAACACAATTTCAGTTAGTTTTTTCGAAATTTGGGGGTTACAGCCCTGAAATTTGTTGTGTTGCCAGTAAATTGACCTTAAAATCCAGGGACGTACTGTATTTTTTCCATAACAGTCCTTATTTTACTGAAACTGTGATAAATATCATCAAAATAGGCAATTAAACACAATTCCAGTCAGATTTTCGAAATTTGGGGGTTACAGCCCTGAAATGCAGTAAATTGACCTTAAAATCCAGGGACGTACTGTATTTTTTCCATAAACAACTCTTACTTTACTGAAACTGTGATAATTATCATCAAAATGGAAGGATTTTCAGTTAAAATGTTAGTCAGTGTTTTCGAAATTTGGGGGTTACAGCCCTGAAATGTGTGGTGTAGCCAGTAAATTGACCTTAAAATCCAGGATCGTACTGTATTTTTTCCATAACAGACCTTACTTTACTGAAACTGTGATAAATATCATCAAAATGAAAGGAATGTCAGTTAAAATGCAATCAAACACAATTTCAGTCAGTTTTTTCGAAATTTGGGGGTTACAGCCCTGAAATTTGTTGTGTTGCCAGTAAATTGACCTTAAAATCCAGGGACGTACTGTATTTTTTCCATAACAGACCTTACTTTACTGAAACTGTGATAAATATCATCAAAATGGAAGGATTTTCAGTTAAAATGCAATAAAACACAATTTCAGTTAGTTTTTTCGAAATTTGGGGGTTACAGCCCTGAAATGTGTTGTGTTGCCAGTAAATTGACCTTAAAATCCAGGGACGTACTGTATTTTTTCCATAACAGACCTTACTTTACTGAAACTGTGATAAATATCATCAAAATGGAAGGATTTTCAGTTAAAATGCAATTAAACACAATTTCAGTCAGTGTTTTCGAAATTTGGGGGTTACAGCCCTGAAATTTGTTGTGTTGCCAGTAAATTGACCTTAAAATCCAGGGACGTACTGTATTTTTTCCATAACAAACCTTACTTTACTGAAACTGTGATAATTATCATCAAAATGGAAGGATTATCAGTTAAAATGCAATAAAACACAATTTCAGTTAGTTTTTTCGAAATTTGGGGGTTACAGCCCTGAAATTTGTTGTGTTGCCAGTAAATTGACCTTAAAATCCAGGGACGTACTGTATTTTTTCCATAAACAAACCTTACTTTACTGAAACTGTGATAAATATCATCAAAATGGAAGGATTTTCAGTTAAAATGCAATTAAACACAATTTCAGTCAGTGTTTTCGAAATTTGGGGGTTACAGCCCTGAATTTTGTTGTGTTGCCAGTAAATTGACCTTAAAATTCCAGGGACGTACTGTATTTTTTCCATAACAGTCCTTATTTTACTGAAACTGTGATAAATATCATCAAAATGGAAGGATTTTCAGTTAAAATGCAATTAAACACAATTTCAGTTAGTGTTTTCGAAATTTGGGGGTTACAGCCCTGAAATTTGTTGTGTTGCCAGTAAATTGACCTTAAAATCCAGGATCGTACTGTATTTTTTCCATAACAGACCTTACTTTACTGAAACTGTGATAAATATCATCAAAATGGAAGGATTTTCAGTTAAAATGCAATTAAACACAATTTCAGTCAGTTTTTTCGAAATTTGGGGGTTACAGCCCTGAAATTTGTTGTGTAGCCAGTAAATTGACCTTAAAATCCAGGGACGTACTGTAGTTTTTCCATAAACAACCTTACTTTACTGAAACTGTGATAAATATCATCAAAATGGAAGGAATATCAGTTAAAATGCAATAAAACACAATTTCAGTCAGTGTTTTCGAAATTTGGGGGTTACAGCCCTGAAATTTGTTGTGTAGCCAGTAAATTGACCTTAAAATCCAGGGGCGTACTGTATTTTTTCCATAAACAAACCTTACTTTACTGAAACTGTAATCATTACCATAAAAAATGTAAGAATATCAATGACAAATTAAGTATACAAAAATCAATCAGAAATCCTGCAAAATTGTTGGAATTGACGCAAAATTACTGGATGGATATCCATGTCTGTCTTAAAAATGTCACTAATTTTGAGAAATTTCTTAGTTATTCGAATACGAGCGTCTCGTGGAAGTGTTACTGCATTCGGTCCACGGAATGACAACGGAAAGTTTTGTCCAGAGAATCGGGATTTACTTGCTAAACTCGCTGGCTTGCCAAGTGGACGGTCATCAAAAAATCCGTTTAGGCGAATTGGGAGCGATCAACGTAAGCCGAAAGTTACCATAAAAGAACCGCACTGACCGTTGTTTTTTCGCAGAAAATGATTTGGCTCATATCGGAACGACTGGAACGTGGATATTGCGACGATGTCCTGGAAGTGGCCTGGTCCACCATGTGGAACGTTACCGACGAAACGCCGGCCAATTGTAGGAAATTTCTGGAAAATAACGGAATGGAATATTTCCTATCCTGTTTGAACGTCGGTTTAACAGCGCTCTGTGCTTTATCGGTTTTAACTTTTGGTGTTTCCAGAGCTTTCCCGACAAAGACGATCTTCTGCGCAACATGATGGGGCTGTTGGGCAACGTGGCCGAGGTCAAGGAGCTGCGCCACTACCTGATGACCCCCGAGTATCTGACAGTTTTCTCTAATCTGCTGCAGTCGAGTTGCGACGGTATTGAAGTGAGCTACAATGCCGCTGGAGTCATTTCCCACATTGGTGACTAATCTTTGTTTTTACTTAATTGGTTTACTTAACTTATAGTCAAATTTTTACCCTTTGAGAATGACGTCAAGCAGGTGAAAAAACACGCATGTCTGGAATTAGATCACAAATTTTAACCTACAAATGCTTTGAAAAATGAGTGATGAGAGTTTCAGTTGACATCTGGAAACTGTTTCTTTTCGTACTCGAAAAAAAGCAGCACATTTAGAATTAGCATTTGGGCCTTCTCATTGTAGCGCAGCATTTTTATACCTTTGATATTCGTTTAAATCAAAGTGACAGTAAATGTCAACGTTTTTAATTTGACAGGACGACAAAATTAACAACGTGCCTTTTTTGCTAAAATTGTTTATTTCAAATGTTTGATATGCGAGAAACAAAGATGTAAAAAGATGACGTCATTCTCAAAAGGTAAAAATCCAACTATACTTAAACGGCTCAGGTAATCGTGGGATGAGGAAATTATTCAACCTCCATGGAGCAAACAGAGCGTGTGCGTGACGTAATTTGGCAAACCCGTAATTTGACTGTCAAATTACACGTCATTGTGACGTCAAAAACGCTCTGCTCGCTTGATGGAGCGTGAGAAACGCCCAATTAACTGTGCTGTGACGTTTCGTGATCTAAAAATGTCACTTTTTCAAGCACTCAGCTGTTTTGGAGTTTGGAAAAGTGACAATTAGATGACGAAACGTCGCATCACAGTTAGTTGGGTGTTTCTGTTAACTCCTCATCCGTATCCGTATTGATAAGATTGTTTTGATGGTGCAAAATGATTGTAGATCTCGATTTCCATCAAAAACACACTTTTTTCAATTTTTCAAGATTTTTAAAAATAAAAAAACAGCCCAAATGATTGTTAATGACTTAAAAAATTGTATAAAAACGATTTCCATCAAAAAACAGCAAAAATGACAGTTTGATGGTGCAAAATGATTGTAGATCTCGATTTCCATCAAAAACACACTTTTTTCAATTTTTCAAGATTTTTAAAAATAAAAAAACAGCAAAAATGACAGTTTGATGGTGCAAAATGATTGTAGATCTCGATTTAAAAAATTGTATAAAAACGATTTCCATAAAAAAACAGCAAAAATGACAGTTTGATGGTGCAAAATGATTGTAGATCACTTAAAAAATTGTAAAAAAACGATTTCCATCAAAAAACAGCAAAAAACGATTTCGATTTCCATCAAAAAACAGCAAAAATGACAGTTTGATGGTGCAAAATGATTGTAGATCTCGATTTCCATCAAAAACACACTTTTTTCAATTTTTCAAGATTTTTAAAAATAAAAAAACAGCAAAAATGACAGTTTGATGGTGCAAAATGATTGTTGATCACTTAAAAAATTGTATAAAAACGATTTCCATCAAAAAACAGCAAAAATGACAGTTTGATGGTGCAAAATGATTGTAGATCTCGATTTCCATCAAAAACACACTTTTTTCAATTTTTCAAGATTTTTAAAAATAAAAAAACAGCCAAAATGATAGTTTTTGCAAAAATTGACTTAAAAAATTTAAAAAAAAACGATTTCCATCAAAAAACAGCAAAAATTACAGTTTCTTCTTCTTCTTGTGGTTCCTAAAAAACGAGCCTAAAAATGACAGTTTGATGGTGCAAAATGATCTTGATGGTTTCATAATTTCTTTTTGTTTATTCATAAAAAAAACAGATGACGAAGGTTTGATGTCCAAGATTGCAAAATGAGAAGATCCAGTGTAAGATGGCTTCTGAAGATTTCCATCAAAAACACACGTGATGTTTTTTCAATTTTTGACCAAGATTTCCTTAAAAATAAAAAAAACAGCAAAAATGACAGTTTGATGGTGCAAAATGATTGTAGATCTCGATTTCCATCAAAAACACATCATTTTTTTTCAATGCTTTGGCGTAGTTTTTCAAGATTTTTGGACAGCAAAAAAACTGGTTTCGAGAGATTAGGTTCTCGCATCGAAAAAACAGCAGGTGGCTCATCAAATGATATTCTTCACATCGTTTTGCGCCTTGTTTCTTTGGCAGTGTTTGACTTCTGATTTGTAGATGTTGTTGAAAAGTTTGGTGATCTTCTTTAATCCATTAGAAGTTTCAGGAACTCTGTCTGGATGTTGTCAGGATTTCCATCAAAAACTCTGTGCGTTACATCTGGGTGGCTCTCTCTATTATCCTCAAAGAGGTTTACCTAGTCCAAAATGATGTTTCCATTAGCGTCAACTAGTTTCCCTAAGTTTGTAAGTGACTTCTTTCATAAAAAAACAGCAGTGCCTCTATCTCCTCAAAGCCATGACAGTTTGATGGTGCAAAATGATTAGAATAGATCACTTCAAAAAAATTGTACACATTCTTTGATCTTCCCGTTTTTCAGCTGTCTTAAAAAAGCAGATTTCTTCATCAAAAAACAGCAAAAATGACAGTTTGATTCTCCCAGGTGCAAAATGATTGTTGAAGACTCAGGCCGTGTTCGTCTTAAAAAATCTCCTCTGATAATCCAGCTCTCAAAAAACGATTTCCATCAAAAAACAGCAAAAATGACAGTTTGATGATGCAAAATGCGCTATTGTGATCATTCAGAAACTTACCATTTCCATCACCGAAAAACATTCCCATGATGTTTACTTTCAATTTCTTTTGTTGCGTTGTTGATATTTCCAGCTTGTGCCATCGTTTTAACATTTGATACACTGCTCAAAACATTTCCTCCCAGATCCGATCAAAATGATTGTACTAGGATCTGGATTTAAAAAATTGTATAAAATTCATCCGATTTCCATCAAAAAACAGCAAAAATTACAGTTTGATGGTGCAAAATGATTGTTAATTATTTAAAAAATTGTGAAAAAATATATAAATGTTGCTCCGATGGTCACGTGATCATTTTTACGACTAAAAGAAATTTCTGTAGGTCACGTGTGACTGTTTTTCAATTATCAAAGTCCGTTACAACAGTCACGTGATTATTTTTATACTTTGAATGGGATCTCGACTCGAATTAATGGAAAAACACAATTTTTTTCATTCACGTGGCCGTATTTAACGATCAAAATGTTGTTCTAAAGGTCACGTGACCATATTTCTACGTTTGAAAAGCATTTCTAAAGGTCACGTGACTATATTATCAAACGTCGAATGGGATCTTAAACGGTTACGTGAATTTATTTAAGGTTAAAATAGTCTCCTTGCTTAGTATTTAAGGTCAAAATGTTGCTCTGTACGTCACGTGATCATTTTGGCGACAAAACAATTTCTGGAGGTCACGTGACTGTTTTCAACCGTCCAATGGAGTCGTGAAGGTCACGTGACTCTACATAAGGTTAAAAATTAAAATACTGTCTTTAGAAACACGTAATTCTTCGAAACCCTGATTTTTGCAACTTTTGAGCACAGTTTGACATTAGTAACAGTTGTCACGTGGTTCTAGGACACTATTTAGCAAGACGAACACGTGACAATTGTCAAAATAATTGTCATAAACCTCAGAAACACGTCTTGTTTCGAAGACTGTATTAAACTGTAATTCTTCCAAATTCTAGTCAAATTTTGACAGTTTTCTCGCAGTATTTGATATAAAACGTGTTCCTGAGATTTACGAGAGTTATTTTAACACTTGTCATGTGACTGCCTAGCTAAGTTATCTTTTAAAACCACGTGATATATGTCACTAATGCCAAAATTGTTAAAATTTGACTAGAATTTGGAAGAATTACAGTTTTCGAAACAAGACGGGTTTCTGAGGCTTATGACAGTTATTTTGACAATTGTCACATGACCGTCTAGCTAAATAGTGTTCTAGAACCACGGGACAACTGTCACTAACGTCAAAACTGTCAAACTGTGCTCAAAAGTTGTAAAATCAGGGTTTGGAAAAGCTTTCTTGCAGTATTTGATATAAAAGGTTTTTCGGAGATTTATGACAGTTATTTTGACAGTGGTCACGTGACCAACTAGTTAAATTATTTTCTAAAACCACGTGATATCTGTCACTAATGTCAAAACTGTTAAAATTTGACTAGAATTTGGAAGAATTACAGTTTAATACAGTTTTCGAAACAAGACGTGTTTCTGAGGCTTATGACAGTTATTTTGACAATTGTCACGTGACCGTCTAGCTAAATAGTGTTCTAGAACCACGTGACAACTGTCACTAACGTCAAAACTGTCAAATTATGCACAAAAGTTGTAAAATCCGGGTTTAGAAAAGCTTTCTTGCAGTATTTGATATAAAAGGTTTTTCTGAGATTTACGACAGTTATTTTAACAGTGGTCACGTGACTGCGTAGCTAAATTATCTTCTAAAACCACGTGATATCTGTCACTAATGCCAAAACTGTTAAAATTTGACTAGAATTTGGAAGAATTACAGTTTAATACAGTTTTTGAAACAAGACGTGTTTCTGAGGCTTGTGACAGTTATTTTGACAATTGTCACGTGACCGTCTAGATAAATAGTGTTCTAGAACCACGTGACAACTGTCACTAACGTCAAAACTGTCAAATTGCTCCAAAGTTGTAAAATCAGGGTTTAGAAAAGCTTTCTTGCAGTATTTGATATAAAACGCGTTTCTGAGATTTACGGCAGTTATTTTAACAGTTATCACGTGACTGCCTAGCTAAATTATCTCTAAAACCACGTGATATCTGTCACTAATGCCAAAACTGTTAAAATTTGACTAGAATTTGGAAGAATTACAGTTTAATACAGTTTTCGAAACAAGACGTGTTTCTGAGGCTTGTGACAGTTATTTTGACAATTGTCACGTGACCGTCTAGTTAAATAGTGTTCTAAAACCACGTGATAAATAGTGTTCTAGAACCACGTGACAACTGTCACTAACGTCAAAACTGTCAAATTGCTCCAAAGTTGTAAAATCAGGGTTTAGAAAAGCTTTCTTGCAGTATTTGATATAAAACGCGTTTCTGAGATTTACGGCAGTTATTTTAACAGTTATCACGTGACTGCGTAGCTAAATTATCTTCTAAAACCACGTGATATCTGTCACTAATGTCAAAACTGTTAAAATTTGACTAGAATTTGGAAGAATTACAGTTTAATACAGTTTTCGAAACAAGACGTGTTTCTGAAGCTTATGACAGTTATTTTGACAATTGTCACGTGACCGTCTACCTAAATAGTGTTCTAGAACCACGTGACAACTGTCACTAACGTCAAAACTGTCAAACTATGCACAAAAGTTGTAAAATCCGGGTTTAGAAAAGCTTTTTTTTGCAGTATTTGATGTAAATCGTGTTTTTGCGATTTACGACAGTTATTTTAACAGTTGTCACAAGAGAGTATTTCAATTTTTAACTCTATGTAGTCACATGACCTTAAATACTTCATTAGACACTTGGAAATAGGCACGTGACCTTTGTAACTAAATTTGATAATTGAAAACAATCACGTGGTGGTTTTTTGCGCCCTCTATTAATCGTAAAAAATGATAAAGTGACCTTAAGGATGCTTTTTTGACATTGTTAACGCAGTCTTCAGAAATTACCTTTAAAATGGTCACTTCAGTACATTTTGACCTTAAATACGGTCACGTGACTGCAAGGATTTTTTTTTTTTATGTAGAGTCGCGTGGCCTTCAAGACTCCATTCAATAGTCACTTGACCATCGTAACTGAATTGGATAATTGAAAAACAGTCACGTGACCTACAGAAATTTCTTTTAGCTTATAGACCATCAGAGCAACATTTTCACCTTAAATATGGTCAAAAGTCACGTTGGGCATCAGTTTGTGATTGGACAAGAAAAGCAGCTTTCAGCTGGCTGCTTTTTCTTGACCAATCACAAGCCACAAACAGTGCTGTAACGTATCCATAACAAACATATGGCGCAGTCAGTAGGATGTGTTTATTTACCGTAAATAAAAATTGTTTTAGCATCTGACGGTCCAGACGCTTGGCCTGTCGAAGACCCGTCAAGACAACAGGTGTTATTCAAAATGGTGCAGGCAATAGACAGGTTCGTTCATCGTTAATTCCGGTCTTCTTTAGGAGTTTTAAGGATTGCGCAATTTCACAGTTGGGACTTAAGTTCACCGCGAAACATCAACTACAGATCGTTCGAACCGATTCTGCAATTGGTCCGGGTTTACCACACTCCCGAGTGTCAAAGATGGGCGGTTTGGGCTTTGGCCAATCTCACCACCGTTTATCGTACGTTATTTTCTCAAAAACTACAACAAAATCTACAACAGAGCGTTTAATTGTAGCGGAAAAGTACTGCCATCTGGTGGAGAAGGAGGGCGGTCTAGAATTGCTGAAGGAACTGACTTTGCACCCGGATCCGCCCGTCGAAGTTAAAAAACTGGCAGCGATAGTACTGGACAACAGTTACAAGTATAAACACCACGACTGGCAACAAGAACTAGACGGCTAAAAGACAAGAAAACACTAGAAAAGGTATAAGTTGATTGATTTTTCTATGGCGGTGACAATTTATGTCATTTAAAAGTTTTTTTAAATATAGTTTTACACAACACAGTGCTGCCCGGCAACCGTTAATATTTATGGTGATTTAACGAAAACAGTGTGTTTTTACATTTGCTGTTAATTTTAGTAATTTTGTATATTGTGATTGGTCAAAAAAGCAGCTTTGCTGCATCACGCAAATGCTGCGCATGTTTAGATTTGAAAAATTATCAGAAATTTATTTTTGGAGAAAATACCAAGAGACTTATTAAGGAATTTAAGAGGATGATGAAGAAAAGCAACAATTCTGGCAATGGAATTTGGACTATTCAAGTAAATGTGTGTTTTTTGGAGGAACCGCCCTGTATGGAGCTGAAGTTGTTCAGTTCTGATGTTAAAGAATAATTTTATACTTTTCTTACGTCACGTGATAGCTGTCAAAACTGTCCAAACTCACTCGCCAGGGAAATGAAAGTATAAAATGCCATACTGATGTGTTTCTTTGAGAAGTTGCACTGTAAGGTATCTTTACAGCTCCATGGAGCCAAATTTGACTTTAAGCAACACTTTCATACATTTTTATGTCACGTGACAGCTGTCAAAACTGTCGAAACCCATTCACCAGTAACCTGAAACTGTAAAATTTGAAATAGGTGCTAATCTGAGGAATTGCACTGGAAGTTTTTTTTAAAGCTCATGAAGGCAAATTTGACAGTTGGGACGTTAGGAAACACTTTAATACTTTGCTTGCGTGACGTGACAGCTGTCAAAACTGTCGAAACTCACTCGCCATGAAAATGAAAGTATAAAATGTCAAAAAGATGTGTTTCTTTGAGGAATTGTACTGTAAGTTATCTTCACTGCTCCATGGAGGCAAATTTGACAGTTTTGACGTTAAGAAACACTTTTATACTTTTATTACGTCATGTGACAGCTGTCAGAACTGTCAAAATTCGCTCACCATTGCCCTAAAAGTATAAAATAGCAAATAGATGTGTTTTTTTGGACGAACCATACTGTAAGTATTGTTCACTGCTCCATGGAGGCAAATTTGACAGTTTTGACGTTAAGAAACACTTTTATACTTTTCTTACGTCACGTGACAGCTGTCAAAACTGTCGAAACTCACTCGCCAGGAAAAAAAAGTATAAAATGCCAAACAGATGTGTTTCTTTGAGGAATTGTACTGTAAGTTATCTTTACAGCTCCATGGAGCCAAATTTGACAGTTTTTACGTTAAGCAACACTTTTATACTTTTCTTACGTCACGTGACAGCTGTCAAAACTGTCGAAACTCGTTCACCAGTAACCTGAAACTGTAAAATTTGAAATAATTGCTAATCTGAGGAATAGTACTGTAAGTTATCTTCACAGCTCTATGGAGGCAAACTTGACAGTTTTGACGTTAAGAAACACTTTTATACTTTTATTACGTCATGTGACAGCTGTCAGAACTGTCAAAATTCGCTCACCATTGCCCTAAAAGTATAAAATAGCAAATAGATGGGTTTTTTTGGACGAACCATACTGTAAGTATTGTTCACTGCTCCATGGAGGCAAATTTGACAGTTTTGACGTTAAGAAACACTTTTATACTTTTCTTACGTCACGTGACAGCTGTCAAAACTGTCGAATTTCGTTCACCAGTAACCTGAAACTGTAAAATTTGAAATAATTGCTAATCTGAGGAATAGTACTGTAAGTTATCTTCACAGCTCTATGGAGGCAAATTTGACAGTTTTGACGTTAAGAAACACTTTTATACTTTGCTTACGTCACGTGACAGATGTCAAAACTGTCAAAACTACTTTTATTACGTCTCAGCCAGAACTATCAAAATTCGCTCAATTGAAAGTATAAAATGTCAAACAGATGTGTTTTTTTTCAGCTGTCAAAAACTGTCGAACCCGTTCAACAGTACTGTAAGTATTTATACAGCTCCATGGAGCCAAATTTGACAGTTTTGACGTTAAGAAACTCTTTCATACTTGTCTTACGTCACGTGACAGCTGTCAAAACTGTCGAAACCCATTCACCAGTAACCTGAAACTGTAAAATTTGAAATAGTTGCTAATCTGAGGAATTGCACTGGAAGTTGTATTTAAAGCTCCATGGAGCCAAATTTGACAGTTGGGACATTTAAGGAACACTTTCATACTTTACTTGCGTCACGTGACAGCTGTCATAACTGTCAAAACTCACTCGCCAGTGAAATGAAAGTATAAAATGCCAAATAGAAGTGTTTCATGGAGGAACTACACTGTAAGTAGTATTTACAGCTCCACGGAGCCAAATTTGACAGTTCTGACGTTAAGAAATACTTTCCTTACGTCACGTGACAGTTGTCATAACTGCCGATAGAAATAGTTGCTGATCTGAGGAATTACTCTATTATTTTAACTACTTTTTGACATGTTAACATCAACTTGTTAACGTTTGAACTTTGACAATTGCAAATCCAGGTTTTGTTTGGATCACGCGACCGTTTTATTTGATTTAACTTTTGACAGTTTAAATTTGCCGTTCCGAAACATTTTTAAGTTCAAAACTGCAAAAAAAAATTTTTACTGTCAAAACCCCAAGTCCCATTAAGCTCTAAAACAAGAAAAACGTATTAAAAAAATTGGAAATGGTAAAAATCCAATGAATTGCATTTTATAGGTTTATGAGCGTTGTTTTGACAGTTGTGACAATTAGCTGTCAAAATCTGTTTCATAAAGCGATAAAACAACAAAACATACTTGACAGAATGGAAATTCGAAAAAAAGGTGGTTTTTTTGGTCAATATTTCTGAGAAACTGGTGGTTTTAACGAAACCTAACCTAACTCGGTTAAAGTTCCGTAGTGGTTCGTACAGTCACGTGACCAAGCTTCACTTTGGTTGACGTTACACCGACGTCACGCATGACTGACGTACTGCACCAAGCAAAATGTCAAATACGTGGCCACTTTACAGGTTGAAATCCAATATGGCCGCGGTCAGTCACGTCCGTGCACTTTATCAAAAAACTCGCTTATTTGAAAGATTCTGTATAAACATGTCAGATGATCGTAGATAGCGAATGAATGGGTCTATCACGTGACGTTGAGCGAGCACGTCTCAGTTGCCCGTTTGGCCGCTAGAGGTCGTCAAAATTGATCAATTTTTTTCCAACATTTTTGTAAATATTAACGACGCAAGGCCAACAACATTTTGACAAAAAAAATGTATTAATTTTGTAAATTTACTTTGACCACCCGTATTCGTCTAAAATAACGGCACAAACATCGCGTAAAGTGTCATTTGTCTAAAATGTCATTTTGTGATGAGATTTCTTCCGAAACTGCGCCACTTTGACAGTTTGAAATCCAATATGGCTGAATGAGTTTTAATAGTTATAACACTCGATTATAAGCCACGCTGTGAAGTGTCATAAATGTCAAATTTAACGTCCTAAACTGTCCCTACAGAGTTGCGTCACTGTTTAATGAGTTTTGACAGTTGTCAGGTCTGTCATTCAGTTCAGTTTGTCAAAGTGGCCTACGTTTTTCCAGCCACAGGAATTAAAAGCTTCTTGAGCTTTTCGACGTTGCCAAATATGACTGAATCAACAGTTTTGGTTGGTTGGGTGTAGTTTTCCAGCATTTCCATGTTGAAAAAGTGCTTTAGAGTGTGAAAAACTGACATTTTTTCGATTTAAGTGAATAGCAGAGCTGTTGTTTTTTTTTTGACCAATCGCAGACATTTAAGCAAATTTAATTAAATACTCGACACATACACACTGACAACCAAAAAATCTCAATTAAAGCAGACTTTCTTCATAAAAAATAATTTTTAACATTATAATCTTTCAAAAGGCGGAGTGTTAATATTTATTAAAGATAAAATTGTAAATAATAATTAATAAACCGAGAGAGGGCGCTGTACGAACGCCTTTTTTTTGTAATATACCTACATAAGTACTGATTTAAAAAAAAAAATTATTTATGAGATTTTTTTTTGTTTTTCAAATTTGTCGCTTTATTCTACCTGTTACTTTTATTTGTGCAAATACATTTAATATATAGGATATTTACAGGTTTGTTTTTTTGTTTATTCGTAAACTGTGCCTGTTTTTAAAAGACACAAAAGACAAAAAAAAAAGTCTAAAAGCATCTATGACACCAGTTTGCTATCTAGGAGCACAACTTGTGGGACAGTTGACTAGTGTCCTTCTCGTCCTTCTCTTCTGAAAAAAACCCACAAAAATTGGAGAACAGTAAACTGTTCTGGTTGTTAAAATTATATAACCTTTTAGCGCAGTTGACCAGTGTTCTTCTAAAATAATGTTAAAAAAACTAGAGTATATGGATTATTGAAGCACAAGTGTAATAATAAATAATATTGTTGTGGTAATATGAGGATTATTATGAATTAGTCAATATTATTGATATTCCATATAATACTGACGTAATCTCGTGACGTAACGTGTTGTCTTTAGATTGGTTCCAAAGGTTTTCGTTGATATTCCGCGGTTGCCAGATTGATGAGCATTCCAGATTTTCGGTGACTTAAAAAGTTTTATTTTCGTTCAGCCAGACATATTGTAAAGTTCAGGTATAGAGTATTTTTAGCAAAACTATTTTTGCTACCGATAGACGAAGCGTAAACTGTTTTGTCTTCTTTACGATTCGGCAACGTGGCATCAGTGTGTTTTTAATGCTAGCAAAGGACAGAAACATATTGATTTGACATTTGACAGTTGTTTACCGATTTGACAATCCTCACGAGAGTGAGGTTAAGTTTGGGAAAAATTTGAACGGGAGCGGAAAAATTAAATTGCGCGTTGTTAGTTACTCGTAAAAATACTTTATTTGAATTGTGCGGTGGTATAGTGCTTCTGGACTGTGTGTTTGTGTGTTATTTTCTTGATGGTAAACCTCCAAAGTAAGGTAAGTAGCATTTCTCTTGTATGTCACATGAAACACCCATCAGCCCCGGTTCCCTCTTCAATTGGAGGAAAAAACTTCAATCCCATAGAAAATGTTACTGATTTACTTACTAATTTTCTTAATACGTTCTCATTGAGATGTAGCACTTCTTGTAAATGGCCAGAAGACCCTAAATACTATCAAAAACCTCCTAAAAATTGTCAGAAGACTTTCCAAGTGTCATAACCATTAGAAAAGTAGTTTAAAATGGCCCGAAGCTTCTACAAGGGTGCTAAACGGTAGAAAAATCATTTATTATAGTCAAAAGCCTCTAAATACTTTCTAAAACTTCCTAAAAATTGTTTAAAATAATCAGAGGGCCTTTTCAAGTGTCCCAAACCTTAGAAAAAGCGGTTATAATGGCCAGAAGCTTCTAAAAATTGTCAAAGGCTTTTTCAAGAGACCTAATTGCTTAAAATAAACATAAGCCTCTAAATACTAACAAAACGAGTGTTACGGACTTCATTTTGTTCATTTACGGTACAGAACACTGGGTCAAATATGATATGAGAGGCAACAAAGAGGACGACTATAACGGACCGTTGAATAAAGAGGATTGGCCTATTCTAAGTAAATTGCATCGTTAATTCTGACTTAAAATTTACCCCCAACAATTACAGTGATGGAATGGGACAACAAAACCGAATATCGAATAGTATTTTGGAAAAACAGTTTGGATGATCCTAGAATGAAAATCTTTTTCAAGTCCAAGAAGGAGAGTACGAAATGCTGGACTATCATAGGTACGATCTTAGATAACTCAGTATCACTTTGAAAATGTCACAAAAAGTATCATTTCCAGAAGGTTTTCACATATTTTTAACATTCTTCGTTCTGTTCAAGTTATCCATTCCCTGGCATCCTTTTTAGAGGATTTTGATATGAGTATCAATGTTTCCTTCTTCTCTTCCTCATTCCTGTCAAGAGCTTCTTTAGAAGATTTATCCTAAATTCTTAGGTTTACAAGTTTTGCTCCATTATTTCCAAGACAGAAAAGTTACTTATTCCAAATCGCCAATCAAAGACCTTTTCGGAGCAGATCGAAGTAAATCAACTCCAGAAAGTTGTGTATTCCACTATTTTTTAGCAGTGTTGCCAAGTCAAAATATTTAACAAAAACAAAATCCATTTTTCATTATTATACAGGATGTTTTTTTAATGATTGCTAGAAATTTTAATCATCGATTCTTGATCGAAAAATAATGCCAATTTGCTGTATAAACCACACAAACAAAATCGCCTCTAAAACCCGCTTGGAGTGAGAAAATGACACTTTTAAGCACATTTTTGAAATCCACATTAAATTTGCTATCCAATAACCAAAAAAAAAACAGTAGAATCAGTGAGAAAAGGGGTGTTTAAGTTTGAACTGCTAGAAACACAGTTTGAAAAGACAGTCATGGACAAAATCGCCTCTAAAACCCACTTGGAGTGAGAAAATGACTGTTTCAAGCACATTTTTGAAATCCTCATTAAATTTCCTATCCAATAACCTAAAAAAAACAGTAAAATCAGTGAGAAAAGCAGTGTTTAAGTTTGAACTGCCAGAAACACAGTTTGAAAAGACAGTCAGGGACAAAATTGCCTCTAAAACCCGTTTGGAATGAAAAAATGACACTTTTAAGCATATTTTTGAAATCCTCATTAAATTTCCTATCCAATAACCAAAAAAAAACAGTAGAATCAGTGAGAAAAGGGGTGTTTAAGTTTGAACTGCTAGAAACACAATTTGAAAAGACAGTCATGGACAAAATCGCCTCAAAAACCCACTTGGAGTAAGAAAATGACTGTTTCAAGCACATTTTTGAAATCCTCATTAAGTTTCCTATCCAATAACCTAAAAAAACCAGTAGAATCAGTGAGAAAAGGGGTATTTAAGTTTGAACTGCTAGAAACACAATTTGAAAAGACAGTCAGGGACAAAATCGCCTCTAAAACCCACTTGGAGTGAGAAAATGACACTTTTGACAGCCCAGGACCGCCTTGGACTCAAAGCAACCTGAGGAGAGGGCACGAAAAGCGACCTCACTGTCTGTGAAGATTTTTATCGATTTCCGCCTAGGGGGGTTCTTATTCATCATCTCCCTAGAGCAGATCTCGATGGCGTAGAGTTCCGTCGGTGTTTGTCTCAGTCCCTCAGTCAGACAGACCTTCGCCTTGGCACAGAAAGCCCCGGCTCCAGTCTTTTTTGAGCCGTCCGTAAACCAGCAGATATCTGCTCGGAGTAGGTCATCAGCCCGTTCTGCCCAGTCCACTCTCGATGGTACGAGGCTTCTGTAGCAGAAATCGGTGGCAGAACATCGGAGGGCATATAGCAAGGGACTCGCAATTTAGAATTCCCGCAAGTGGCCCTCGAGGCTCCATGTATGTGGCCAGGACTCGGGTAATATGAAAGAGCCGGTAGGAGGCCATCCTTGCCTCTCTCTTCAGCAGGAGCTGAAGGGGGGATAAGTTAAGGAGGCACTCTAACGCGGACGTTGACTTGTCTCTCTTGACAAGTGCCCTCACCTGAGGCCATTATGAAAAATAACGTCCTAGGGCATTATTTCTTAGATAATTGACCTTAATAGGTGTTATTATTGATGAAATAATAGCCCTGTCGGACATTATAATAATAATTGACTTGTTTAGACATTTTCGGCGATGGGTTAGTCACTGAGGAAACTTGAGGAAATTCGGGGAGATTCTGAGGATATTATGACATGAACAATTGCGTTGTTGTCATGTACTTTTGTTTTACTGAACGTTCTGACTTGAATGTATTTTCCTTATCAATAACAAGAAAAAACAAGGATAACATGTTAACTTTTATAATTTTACTACTACTTACTACTGTTTATATTTCTTTTAAATCAAATTTCCCATGCATCGGGTGTTTCGACAAGCAGTGTATGGAGAATTTAAAAAAAACACAATTTTCATCCATACAAGGTAAAATTGGTTCAGGAATTAAACGAAGATGACTATGATAGAAGACTACAATTTTGTGAAATTATGTCTACTAATCTGACAAACAACGTGAACTTGTTGTACAATATTTGCTTCAGTGATGAGTGTATGTTTTTTTTGAATGGAGAAGTGAACAGGCATAACTGTAGGTATTGGTCAGACACGAATCCACATTGGTTTAGGGAAACCCATACCCAATATCCAGAAAAACTTAATGTTTGGGCAGGTATTTTAGGAGACCACATCGTTGGTCCGTTTTTTATTGACGGTAATTTGATTGGCGCTACTTATCTTGAGCTTCTTGACACCACTCTTGATCCGACCATAGCTACTAGAAAATGATGAAAATTTATTTGAAAATCAACTAATTTTCCAACAAGACAGTGCACCTCCACACTATTCACTTCCCGTTCGAGAATATCTGAACAATCGATTTCCTGGAAGATGGATTGGTAGACGTGGTCCCATGGAATGGCCTGCGAGATCACCCGACCTCACTCCGTTGGACTTTTTTGTTTGGGGGCATTTAAAATCTAAAGTCTATGCAACACAGCCGGCCAATATTGCAGACCTTAGGCAGAGAATAATACATGAATGCCGACAACTGACACCGCAAGTCTTCACAAATGTTCGCGAACTCTTCCAAAGTCGCTTGTATTATTGTATGGAAGTTAACGGAGGTTATTTTGAGCCATTAATTAAATGATAACCGCTATTTGCTATTATTTCTGCAGTTAACAAAAAACAACATTTTTTGGTCTCAATTCGAAGCAAATGTACAAATAAAATAGTGCAATTAATTCCTTATGAAATACCCTTTCCAACGATGTGCCACACAGGGTATGGTGCCATTTGAAAACTTAGTGGGGGTGGCTATGGCGGCAAAGGGGCTGATGGCAGAAATTCAAATCCTACGTAAAAAGATGTCCCCCTTGCAATCTTTACGTTGACGTGTCTTAGCATTTTTTAACAGAGAAATTATTTTGGAAGATATTGTTACGATTTTCCCGTGGGTTCAAACAAAGTCAATTTAACTCAACAATTACTAAATTTATTTACACTTCAAAACACTCCGTACAATAATTAACTCAGCTACTAAAAACACTACTACAATTCCACTATTTAAACTTTACCGCGTTCCCAAATTCACTACTACACTACTACTCCGTCGTCGACACTGCTTCTTTTATATTTGCAAACCACGTTCTAGAATGACCGCAAAACGCTTCGCGATTTGCCTCGAATATCAAAGATGCTTCCAGGTGTCGCTTCCTAACTGTGGCCTACTTTAACACACGCCCGGCCAGATATTGCGGCGCATCGGTTTCATCGAGTATCGAGCATAGTAGGCCCAAACCGTAACAATATTCAGGGTGGCTACTTTTCATTGAAAAACCCTGTATAAGGTCTCTTAAGGAGATCTTAAGGATATTTGAAAAGATCTGGGAAAAACGGTGAGATTTTTGAGGACATCTGGGTGCATATTCTTGAAACGAGGGAAGGAAGTTATCAAGAGAAAGGTCTGTAGAATGTGACAGGAACTGGCCATTGTCAGCTTCTTCTGTCACATTCTATCAACACTTCTCTTGAGAATTCCGTTCCCTGCTTTCAAGAATAGGCCCGCTGAAAAATTATGGGAGATCCAAGTAAATCTAAGGAGAACAATTTTTTATTATAAATTTTTATTCACTTCTTTAGCAAAAGTTTGGGCAACAATTAAAGGAAACACCAAAGTGGCTTCCGCGTACAATTTAACGGGAGTCGCGTCCTTTTTAATTTTTCCCCAGGACTTGGCCTCGTCAGGGCGCGCCCCCGAATCGCTCCCGTCAAATTCCGCCCCCGTGTTTACGTAGACCGCAAAATCAGCCCCGTTCCTCTATAAAAATTTGAGGTTAATTTCAGGTTTTTAGGTTACCGTACTATATAATACCATTAAATTGGCGTTGCATATGTGATGCTTTATCACCCCACCTCCTAAGATTATTACTCCGCTGTTAACAGCTTTCATTGCCATTAAATTCAATCTTCGCAGATCTGGAAAACACTGTAATTGCTACTGTGTTCAAACTACAGGGTGTTCAAAGTAAACCTTGCACTATATCAACCACCAGTCCGGGGTTTTTAAAGGAATGCAAAAACATCATATCTCCTATACTGCCGTCAGTTAGAGCGGGACAAAAGACTGGAATTTTGTTTTTGTTCGCCCAGTAGTAGATGCTTTGCTCGTTATCAATTTCCGCCCCTAATCTACTGATTATTTTACTGGGGGTCCATAACACGTTACTTTTGCTCTGCTCTTCGAGCATCCTATCAAAAATGGGCATAATCCAGTTTTCAAAGCAACAGTAATTGTCGTTGGGAACTAGAAGGTTACCTATTCTATTTATTCCCTTTTCTCTTAAACTTTTCCCGTCCAAACTAAAGTCCCCCAAATAAGTGGGGCGCAAACATTTTATAAAATCCTCTTCCACACCGCCAGCGGTTGTAACGATACAGTCGATCTGTACAAACATGGGATGGGCGTAAATTTACGGGTAAAGTGAACAATTGGAAAGTAAACTCAGAAAAATTTACCAGGAAATTCCAATTTTAGCAGTAAATTTATGGGTCTAATTGTATTTTGCTTCTTGAAAGTACCAGAAGAGGAACAATATTATAACTTTTCCTTTAAACTTCTTTGAAAACCTGACAAATATTTGGCACAAACCTGATCTGTCATGTAAATGCTGAAGTATTTAGATAATTTCCGCAGTTTTTTTTTGACGTTTTATGAACAGTGATGGCTTACAAAATAAACGAAAAACAAAAACCGAAAAAAAAATAATTTTTTTTTTGTTTTTTTTCTTGTTTTTTACATTTTTACTACTTTAAACTGGTCATAGGAACAAAGAAGTTTAATGAAAAATATCGTTTATAATTCGTCCAAAAATAGGTTTTCCGTGCTTGCATTACTTCCTGAATTGGTCATACGCGCACGGAAAAACCCCTTTTTGTACTATCGTAATGGAATGTACCATTTTAAAAAAGTAGTCTTTAATAAAAAAATGGATAATAGGCAAAAAGCTGTAATAATAATTTTCAGCTTTTTGTCACTTTTCTTTGTTACTTCATTTTTAAAATATGACAAATATCACGTGGTTTTGAGGGGTAATTTAGCTAGGTAGTCACGTACCCACCGTTAAAATAATTGACATAAATCTCAGAAATGCGTTTTGTATTGAATACTAACCTAAAGCCTGATTTTTGCAGTTTGACAGTCAAGTACAAAATTGCTTGACAAACCCACTTGGAGTGAAAAAATAACTGTTTTAAGCAAATTTTTAAAATCCTTATTAAATTTTCTATCCAATAACCTGAAAAAACATTACAAAATTTGGTACAGTCAGAGAGAAAAAAGGAGTCAAAGTTAGAACTGCCAGAAATAGTGTGAAAAGACAGTCAGGGACAAAATCGCCTGTAAAACCCACTTGGAGTGAGAAAATGACTGTTTTAAGCACATTTTTGGAATCCTCATTAAATTTCCTATCCAATAACCTGAAAAAACATTACAAAATTTGGTACAGTCAAGGAGAAAAGTGGTGTCAAAGTTCAAACTGCCAGAAACAGTGTGAAAGGACAGTCAAGGACAAAATTGCCTGTAAAACCCACTTGGAGTGAGAAAATGACGGTTTTAAGCACATTTCTAGAATCCTCATTAAATTTCCTATCCAATAACCTGAAAAAACATTACAAAATTTGGTACAGTCGGGGAGAAAAAAAGAGTCAAAGTTAGAACTGCCAGAAGCAGTGTGAAAAGACAGTCAGGGACAAAATCGCCTGTAAAACCCACTTGGAGTAAGAAAATGACTGTTTTAAGCACATTTTTAGAATCCTCATTAAATTTCCTATCCAATAATGTGAAAAAACATTACAAAATTTGGTACAGTCAAGGAGAAAAAAGGAGTCAAAGTTTGAACTGCCAGAAACTGTGTAAAAAGACAGTCAGGGACAAAATTGCCTGTAAAACCCACTTGAAGCGAGAAAATGCCTGTTTTAAGTACATTTCTAGAATCCTCATTAAATTTCCTATCCAATAACCTGAAAAAACATTACAAAATTTAGTACAGTCAAGGAGAAAAGTGGTGTCAAAGTTCAAACTGTCAGAAACAGTGTGAAAGGACAGTCAAGGACAAAATTGCCTGTTAAACCCACTTGGAGTGAGAAAATGACGGTTTTAAGCACATTTCTAGAATCCTCATTAAATTTCCTGTCCAATAACCTGAAAAAACATTACAAAATTTGGTACAGTCAGGGAGAAAAGTGGAATCAAAGTTCAAATTGCCAGAAACAGTGTGAAAGCACAGTCAAGGACAAAATCATCTGTAAAACCCCCTTGGAGTAAGAAAATGAGGGTTTTAAGCACATTTTTAGATTCCTCATTAAACACAGGACAGTGTGAAAGGACAGTGTGAAGGACAGTCAAGGACAAAATCGCCTCTAAAACAGTGTGAAAGGACAGTCAAGGACAAAATCGCCTCTAAAACCCCCTTGGAGTAAGAAAATGAGGGTTTTAAGCAAATTTTTAGAATCCCCATTAAATTTCCTACCCAATAACCTGAAAAAACACTCCAAAATTTGGTACAGTCAGGGAGAAAAGTGGTGTTTTAACTGACAGAAACAAAGTATTGATAATTTACTGGTCAAATTTTCCTGGCAAAGTAAAATATTTACTTTACCCATCACACTTACCAAACTGTGTTGGACTAAAAACCGGATAGTCTCCCGCAATCCACTGGACACTAAATTCGAAGTGTAGCCAAGAAAAATGGTGCAACTGTTGCGCACAGCGCAAAAGTCATCCTCCAAGTCTACAAATTTGTCTGCAGGAATTTCCTTGTTTCGACATTCAATCATTTTGTTGATTTCGTTTACGGCAAGACCGAAATTGGTGGCCTGGAAGCCGGTGCTCGCGTAGCTTTGCAACAGTTTGTCGTAGTCCAGTCCTTTGGACCAATCATAACCTACAACTTCATTCTGTAGCAAGGACACTTCGGTGGTTTTTACTAAAATTGCCTCCTCTGGATTACTCATAGCTGGAAAAACGTTTTAGTGATCATCCAGGAGGTTTGTTGGGATGTTATTAGTTATTACCTGGTGGTTAAGGAGTTTTCTGTTTCCTGGAAAGTTTGGTTAGAGAATTACTGGTGTGAAAGCCCTACAAAGCCTTACGCACTCAAACAGCTGATGGAAAATTGTTTAATTAATGTGCCCCAACAAGTTTAGGGTGTTTTTTTTTTAAATAAACCTCCTTTTTTGAAATAAATACTATTTGTGTCGTATTTAACCTCACTTTTGTTGTTGTCGACTTCTTCTTTTTTTGACAAACGAGGATGTTGATCAACCTAACCTCACTTTCACCCTTAACCTAAATAAAATGGGAACCTAATAACAAAACAGTTCAAATTTAATGGAATTAACTAGGTTTCCCCTAAAATAAACAAGTTTTGTGACTAGTAAAGTGTAGGTAAACCATGGCTTTAGTATGCGCTTGCACCAGATTTGCCTTTCCTTCTCTATTTATGCGACAACTTCATTCTGTAGCAACGACACTTCGGTGGTTTTTACTAAAATTGCCTCCTCTGGATTACTCATAGCTGGAAAAACGTTTTAGTGATCATCCAGGAGGTTTGTTGGGATGTTATTAGTTATTACCTGGTGGTTAAGGAGTTTTCTGTTTCCGGNNNCCANGTCTTTNTCAGGCATNCNACGGGCANACCCGCCTNCGATGNTTCNGTATGGNAAGGTNTCCAGAACNTGGCGNAGGTNGTACNCCTACACGATGATCATGTAANANNNGCCTCTTCCGAAGNNGTAGTTTCGTAAGAAATTTANGATATTNGCGATNNNTACNGTCGGNCANGNNTGNGAGNCTTCTCCNGNATTNANNGNANCCCCCNTTNNCANTAANGANTACNANNCANATAGGCATGANGAAANTCCCGNCTANNGCTGGCNGTATNATATATNNNGCAGTCNACGANGCGAGGCCGANTGACATNGNTACTTATNNCACCNGCTANTACNCAGNGGTGCACCCNCNNGACCTCTCCNCATCGGGGTAAATCCNGCGCTTTTNTTGGCNNAACTNACGGCTGTANGATGTNCCCCTGNTCGNANNCNTTCCGNNNCCNNCCANTCGATAATAANTGGGTCCGCANNTACNGTTNATAANGAGCAGCCAATTCTGCAAAACCTTTCGTATTTCACATTTTTTCAAAAAGTCAATAGTTCAAGAGACAAGAGCAAATGTAACCAATCACTCTGTACGCACAGTTGACCATATCACATTTTTGAATTCCATTAGTTTGGAGAACTGCCATTCCATTTGGTCAGATCGAGAAGATTTACAGACTTGTACGAAAACGTTCTGTTCAACTATGAGTGGCTGCACGCAAAATTGTCCAGTTGTCCTTTGCAGTCTGTTTTGTCCGACTACGAGGACGCTTGTATGCACATTGAAGATAAAGATTCCAAAAGGTTGGCAGTTTAAAACCGGCACAATAGGGGGTATAGTTATTGAATATTTTAGGGAGCTTATACTAGTGGCTGACGCCTTGCGTTTAGGGGGCGCAGTCCTAGGTCCTTATCCAAACATGTTGGCCCCTCAACTAATCGGACGACTACTTCCAGAAGTGGCCCCCAATCCTAACGTTAAAATGCTCCTAAATGATTGTGACTTCAAAGGTCCAAACCAGTGCGCCCTTCTTCCCTTGTACCATTGTCTGCACACCCCTGGAGGACCCCTCAAAGTAGCCTTAAACAACTTTCTGCCTAAAATTTTAATAAATTTCACTTTTTTTAGTATTCCTTGGAAGGTCACCAGTTTGCGGTGTTCTCAATTTGCTTGACTTCAGATTATCGATACATAGTGTCAGTGTCTAACAGGTTCATCACTTGGGATTTGTCTACAAGTGATTTGACTAGAGATGTGAATCCTAATATTGAGGGCATTATGCAGCATTTAGTGTTGAGTCCTGATAATAAATGGGCGGCAGCGTACACCAACAACAATCAGGTAGTTTCTCTGGAAATTTTCTATGAATATACAGGGTGGTCCAGTTTTAAATGTCAATAATTCACCAATTCATAGCCAATTAAAAAATAAGTTGACATTCATTATGTCATTTTCCTGAAAAGTGCTTCCTAAGGAAAATACAGTCCTTCAAATTTCTGTTTAAAAAATCGTTTTTTTTTTGTCATAACTGTCAGACCGTTGGAGCAATATTGATCAAATTTGGAACAAGCACTTTATTACACGTTATTACGGTCAAAGACCCAAAACTAACCCAACCCAACTTAAAAATTGAAAACGGAAAATTCACTTAAGAAGTTTAAAAAATATTATTGTAGCCAGTTTTCATAGTTTCCAGACAAACTAAAAGACTTTAGTTTTGAAAATTGAATTTAAAAATTTCAGAAGCTTAAAAATTGTGTTTGTAACCAGTTTTCATGCAAATCGTGAGACTTTAATACTAAAAATTGACTTGTAGACATAAAAACTACTTTTTCAAGAATTTGTTACTACAAATTCATACATTTAAACCTTAAAAATTGACTTGAACCCCAAAATGTGACTGAACTAATGAAAAGTGACATCAGAAGCTTAAAATTTGCATTTGAAGTAAGTTTTCATAATTTGAAGACAAATTTCAATATTTTAATCTTGAAAATAGTCTTGCAGGACATTGACATTAGATTCATGAAAATTGTCTTGAAAACGAACTTTTCGTGCTTTTTACTTTGCTTTTCATTTTCTTCGAATTCTGGACTATTTTTAGTGCTTCAAAACTGCTTTCAGCTTGGAAAATCGAGTTTCAAGACTATCTTCACCAAGTTATTGACATAGCAAACTTAAAAACAATTTTTACATTCTTCATAGACTTAAAATGGCATTCCAAGCTTTGTCACTATTAAATCGACTTCTAGACACCTCAGTGCTAAAAATTCGGGTATTTCTTAATAAACTAGACTGTTTTTAGTGTTTTAAGGCTGTTTTCAGTGCCTCAAATCGAGTTTCAAGACTATCTTTACAAAGTTTTTGATTTATCAGGCCTAAAAGCTAGTTTGTCCACTGACCATAATCTTGAAAATGTTATTTCAAGCTTCTTCACTATTAAATTGACTTCTACACTCATAGGTGCAATAAATTGTAGCATCTCTAAGAAATTCAGACTGTTTTTAATGCTTTTTAAGACTGAAAAATCGAGTTTAAGACTATTTCCAAAAGTCAAGTTTCTTCAGTAATAAAAGTAAAAAATTTTGGTACCAAATGCTACAATAATAGTCTTGAGAACTAATTTTTAGAAATAAAATAGTCCGAAAATTTAATTTACTTCTAGACTTGTTGTCCAGTCCAGAAAATTGAGTTGTACACCAATTAAAGTCTTGAAAATATACTTTTGGACTCTCTTTAGTCCTAGTAAAGTCAGTTCTAGCATTAAAAGTCAACTTTTATACTATTTTTAGTAGTAAAAAATGAGTTTCATGCACAATACAATCTTTGTCTTGATTTCCGGACTTTTTTTAGTTCTTGAATGCCAGTTTCAGACACTCAACCAGGATGGCAGTCTGAGAAAGCGAATCATAAGACCATTCCTAGTAGTAAAAAAGTTTTTAGACCATTCAGTACAAATTTGGACTTTCACAAGTCTTGGATGTTCAGTTTTAAACTATAAAACGATTTTTTAAATTGAAATTTGGAGGACTGTATCTTCCTTAGGAAACGTTTTTCAGAAAAATCACATAATGCAAGTCAACTTATTTTTTGATTAGCTATCAAATGGTGAATTATTGACACTTAAAACTGGACCACCCTGTACAGAGGGTAATTCAAATTCGACCCAACAACCTTCGGTTGAACTATAAGAGATACGAAAAAGTTTAAATTGGGACAAAGTTAAGTGCAATTTAAAGCTAAACCAATTGGTTTTAAAAATCTTAGTCGAATTTTAATAATCCTGATGAATCCTTTTGTAAAAATGTCACTAATAATTTCAGACTGTTCTTCTCAACATGTTGTCCAGCGAATTCGTGACCATCGACAATCCTTTGGAACAAGGCGATAACGTCATCGGAATATTCCTGCTCAATCACAATTTGTTCATTTACGGTACAGAAGAGTGGGTCAAATACGATATGAGAGGCAACAAAGAGGACGACTATAACGGACCGTTGAATAAAGAGGATTGGCCTATTCTAAGTAAATTGCATCGTGAATTCTGACCTAAAATTTACCCCCAACAATTACAGTGATGGAATGGGACAACAAAACCGAATATCGAATAGTATTTTGGAAAAACAGTTTGGATGATCCTAGAATGAAAATTTTTTTCAAGTCCAAGGAAGGAGAGTACGAAATGCTGGACTTTCATAGGTACGATCTTAGATTATCACTTTGAAAACGTCACAAAAAGTATCATTTCCAGAAGGTTTTCACATATTTTTAGCATTCTTCGTTCTGTTCAAGTTATTCATTTCCTCACATCCTTTTTAGAGGATTTTGATATGAGTATCAATGTTTCCTTTTTCTCTTCCTCATTCCTGTCAGGCGCTTCTTTAGAAGATTTATCCTAAGTTCTTAGGTTTACAAGTTTTGCTCCATTATTTCCAAGACAGAAAAGTTACATGATCCAAATCGCCAATCAAAGACCTTTTCGGAACAGATCGAAGTAAATCAACTCCAGAAAGTTGTGTATCTTTTCCACTATTTTTTAGCAGTGTTGCCAAGTCGAAATATTTAACAAAAACAAAATCCATTTTTCATTATTATACGGGATGTTCTTTAATGATTGCTAAAAATTCTAATCATCGATTCTTGATCGAAAAATAATGCCAATTTGCTGTATAAACCACACAAACAAAATCACCTCTAAAACCCACTTGGAGTGAGAAAATGACACTTTTAAGCATATTTTTGGAATCCTCATTAAATTTCCTATCCAATAACCTAAAAAAACCAGTAGAATCAGTGAGAAAAGCGGTGTCAAAGTTTGAACTGCTAGAAACACAGTTTGAAAGACAGTCAGGGACAAAATCGCCTCTAAAACCCACTTGGAGTGAGAAAATGACTGTTTCAAGCACATTTTTGAAATCCTCATTAAATTTCCTATTCAATAACCTAAAAAAACCAGTAGAATCAGTGAGAAAAGCGGTGTCAAAGATTGAACTGCTAGAAACACAATTTGAAAAGACAGTCAGGGACAAAATTGCCTCTAAAACCCACTTGGAGTGAGAAAATGACTGTTTCAAGCACATTTTTGGAATCCTCATTAAATTTCCTATTCAATAATCTAAAAAAACCAGTAGAATCAGTGGTAAAAGCGGTGTTTCAGTTTGAACTACTAGAAACACAGTTTGAAAAGACAGTCAGGTACAAAATCGCCTCTAAAACCCACATGGAGTGAGAAAATGACTGTTTCAAGCACATTTTTGAAATCCTCATTAAATTTCCTATCCGATAACCTAAAAAAACCAGTAGAATCAGTGAGAAAAGCGGTGTATAAGTTTGAACTGTTAGAAACACAGTTTGCAAAGACAGTCAGGGACAAAATCGCCTCTAAAACCCACTTGGAGTGAGAAAATTACTGTTTCAAGCACATTTTTGGAATCCTCATTAAATTTCCTATCCAATAACCTAAAAAAACCAGTAGAATCAGTGAGAAAAGCGGTGTTTAAGTTTGAACTGCTAGAAACACAGTTTGAAAAGACAGTCAGGGACAAAATCGCCTCTAAAACCCACTTGGAGTGAGAAAATTACTGTTTCAAGCACATTTTTGGAATCCTCATTAAATTTCCTATCCAATAACCTAAAAAAACCAGTAGAATCAGTGAGAAAAGCGGTGTTTAAGTTTGAACTGCTAGAAACACAGTTTGAAAAGACAGTCAGGGACAAAATCGCCTCTAAAACCCACTTGGAGTGAGAAAATGACTGTTTCAAGCACATTTTTGAAATCCTCATTAAATTTCCTATCCAATAACCTAAAAAAACCAGTAGAATCAGTGAGAAAAGCGGTGTTTAAGTTTGAACTGCTAGAAACACAGTTTGAAAAGACAGTCAGGGACAAAATCGCCTCTAAAACCCACTTGGAGTGAGAAAATGACTGTTTCAAGCACATTTTTGAAATCCTCATCAAATTTCCTATCCAATAACCTAAAAAAACCAGTAGAATCAGTGAGAAAAGCGGTGTCAAAGTTTGAACTGCTAGAAACACAGTTTGAAAAGACAGTCAGGGACAAAATCGCCTCTAAAACCCACTTGGAGTGAGAAAATGACTGTTTCAAGCACATTTTTGAAATCCTCATTAAATTTCCTATCCAATAACCTAAAAAAAACCAGTACAATCAGTGAGAAAAACGGTGTTTAAGTTTGAACTGCTAGAAACACAGTTTGAAAAGACAGTCAGGGACAAAATCGCCTCTAAAACCCACTTGGAGTGAGAAAATGACACTTTTAAGCACATTTTTGAAATCCTCATTAAATTTCCTATCCAATAACCTAAAAAAACCAGTAAAATCAGTGAGAAAAGCGGTGTTTAAGTTTGAACTGCCAGAAACACAGTTTGAAAAGACAGTCAGGGACAAAATCGCCTCTAAAACCCACTTGGAGTGAGAAAATGACTGTTTCAAGCACATTTTTGGAATCCTCATTAAATTTCCTATCCAATAACCTAAAAAAACAGTACAATCAGTGAGAAAAGCGGTGTTTAAGTTTGAACTGCTAGAAACACAGTTTGAAAAGACAGTCAGGGACAAAATCGCCTCTAAAACCCACTTGGAGTGAGAAAATGACACTTTTAAGCACATTTTTGAAATCCTCATTAAATTTCCTATCCAATAACCTGAAAATCACTACAAAATCAAACATGTGGATTTGGCAATTTGCAGTATATAAAACATTTCACAACTCACATAATGGCAATGTTAAAAACCGTATATTGAATATAAAAATAAAAACAGGAGAACGGTAGAAGAACCACAAAAACGGTACATATACCGTTTTAACGGTAGACCTGGCAACATTGCATTTTCAGTAGTTTTCTAGTAGATGCAGACTCAGCATGATGCTTCGATAGGATTTCTTCTACCCCTAATCTCTGCAAAGTCATTTGCATTTTGCTTCATTTTCAAGTTGTTGTACGATCTTCTACTTTCCAGGTCTCTAATACTATATGCAGAATCAACTGATGAACTGCTGATATAAATAGAATTGTTTTAGTGCTATGGTGCTTACCAAAGACAAGTCAGTACTGTACACGTGTACTGAGCCTGGACTGTACACAGTTTCGAAATTCGTCCCTTCAGGATTAGTGTGGAAGAAAGACTACGACTTGCCCAGAAGTGACAAGGATGACAGTGAGGCAATGCTGCAATTGAGACTGGATAAGCACGATAAAGTTCTATTTGGTAATTATTACTCTCTGGTAATTGAGACAAAGTTGCTACGATGAATGAACTTACAGGAACAACGAGCAACGGTTTCGTAATATGGGACTTTGACGAGGAAAACCGTATCGATAACGGTGAGGCAGTGGTGTTGACGTTACCTTACGGCACTCGTAACATAACCACCAAGATGCTACACTCCAATTCTATAATGCTCAGTGGGCACAAGAATTACGCCATAGCGGGAGTTCGGTAAGTATAGTAAGTGGCAATAGATTGTAACTGACAGTTACTTGTGTACAACAGAGGCAGTAAATCACGACTTAATCTCTTTCTCATGTCTACTAAATGTAATTTCAGGAAAAACTTGTACGTGTGGTGCATTGAATCGAAAAAACTGGTAAAAATCCTGGATGCGCACTTTGCGCGCATCATACAGTTAGAACCGCTCACAGTGGGCAACTGGAACAGTATTGTCACATCCTCCATAGACAGAACTGTCAAAGTATGGAATATCAATAACATCTTCGAGCAAGTGCATGTAATCGATCGGCACGAACTACAAGTAGATTCAATCAGGTATACCCTCTACTGGCTACATCTTAGACTGTTTTAAACCAAATCACTCACAGCCTCTCAGATAACCTCAGCTTGGCGGTTACTGCCACAAGAAACTGCGTAGGAGTTTGGGATTTGAGGGTGGGCAAACTGATAGCCAAACTGGCGGATAGTCCTCTAGGAGCCATTGTTACGCACGCTTTAATCACTCCGGACGGAAAATACATCATTTCTGCTGAAACCGGCAACATCCTGATCTGGTTGAGGCTCACCCAGCAAGTGGTGTACAAAGACGAACAGCCTGGTATTAGACAGCTTAGTCTGATCGATAATGGACACAAAGTTCTATCCATATCCAAGCCTAGCAACCCGCCAGGGACGGATTTTGTGAGAACTACAGCTACAGTGTGTGTCCGGGAAGTTCCTAGTAAGTCAGTCAAATATCAATGAAGACCTAAATTGTTTTTAGTAATTTGTAAATCATCCCTTCTCTCCAGACCGTATCGTAGGCTTTCAAGGGATGCTTGTTAACCAGTTTCTCTCAAGTATTCAACAGGAATACATACACAACACATAATTCTCAGATACCTGATGTTTTCAAGCAGATCACTGAAAATCAGCTTCAAAGAAGACTAAAGCCATGCTGAAAATACAAGTTTTAGGGAATTTAGTGCTGATGTCCTTTAGTATTGTCTGATATGAGATACTTTCGGTTAACCCTCTCTGATTGGTCAATTTTTGCTTACCCCGAAAATTTGCCCCCCATTTATCATTCTGGCAGTACTCTTAATGAAACATATTTCAGGTGGAGAAATTCTTTACACATTTGAGTATCCAGTGCGTAGCATAACTGGCGTACCGTTCCGGTACGCTGTAGAAACTTCCGACAACCAACATTTAGTGATTCCAGCAGCGGATAAAACAAACCGAGACTGCATTCTGGTGCACAACGCCGAAAATGGCAATTTGGTGCAAAGAATCCCGCTAAAAATGTGCGGAATTAAAGACGTAGCGGGTTTAGTAGCGATGCCCCATAAAGGGCACCTTATTGCGGTGATGACTACTGATAAAGGGGCTATAATCGATATAAGAACCAAGAAACATCTGAGATCAATACCGAAATGGGGTGGAAGCGTTACTAAAGATGGGAAATACGGGCTTTACGCTCCTCAAAGGTAATCCATCCAATTCCAGTGAAAAACGTTTTTAAGGTGTTAACTAGCAACATTCTAGAGGTGGATTGGAACTGATCGAACTGAAAAAAGGAACAACCGTGAAAACTTACATCCCTAAAGTTGCCGAAGGTGTGTTCACTATTATATGTCGTTTTAACAAAACAGACGAGTACGTGCTGTACTATCATAGTGGCCGGAAAACCTTAAGGGTGTTCAGGTACTAAAAACCCCCACAATCCTGCCCTAAAAATAATGCTTGGACCATAAATAGGACTGATGATGCACAGATGGTGGCAAACTACAGAGTACAAGCAGAACTGACAGCTATTGAGAGCACTACAGACGGTAACGCTTTGGTATTAGGTACTGTAGATGGTTGCGTTTCAGTTTTGGCCATTTTGGACCCCATTAAGAGTGATATTAGTGCCTATTTGACTGGAATGCCATCAAGAGATGAAGGCGTAAGTATTTTGTTTGTTTGACACCCTCTAGCGGCCAAACCGTCTAACCTATCCATTCAAATTGGGAGACTGTTAGAAAGCTCATTTCATTGGCTATCCATTGACGTATAAAACACTACTAAAAATGGTGCAAATAAACGAGTTATTGAAGATTGGACAAAAGGATGCACAAAAAAAGTCATAAAAAAAATAGTCAACTTTGACGCTCTCTAGCGGCCAAACCGTCTAACCTATCAACCCAAGTTGGGAAATCTTTAGAAAGCTCATTCCATTGGCTATCCATTGACGTATAAAAGTCTAGCAAAAATAGTGCAATTAAGCGGTTTTTTAATATTAAACAAAAGGATACACCAAAAAAATTGGTCAAAGTTGACGCCCTCTAGTGGCTAAACGGTACCACTAACCAACCGACTTTTCTACGTCAATGGAAAGCTCATTTCATTGGCTGTCCATCGACATATAAAAGTATATACAAAGTGTTACAAATACGCGTGTTATTTACGGTTTACAGGCAGGGTGCCCCAGAAACACTTTTTGACTAGTTAGGGCTAATTTGACTTGTGAAAACAAGTTACCTGAGCTACGTAAGGGTCAAATTTGCCTGAAACACCACCACTATTCCAATGGATTTTGCCTTATGTTGGCCACTTAGTGTAAGCGAAAATCGACTTTAATGATTTTATTTCTACAGTTTCCCTCAGAAAGGGATACAGAAAAGTGTATGACATTAATGAATTTGAGGTAGAATCCAAAAATGCAATAATATACAAGGTGTCCCATTTAAACTAAGCAGCAGTTACTATCTACTTCCAGTTAAATCATTGCAGGCATATTTTCTTATTTTTACTTTTTTTTCATCAAAAAACCTTTTTAGATTCTCCAGTCCTGGTAATTCAGAAAATTAGTGGGTATTGTTAGGTTAGGTTAGTTATTGGGAATTACTGGGCATTACAAGGAATTAGCAGACATTATTGGCATATTAGGAATTAGTGTACAAAATTGTACTCGGCGGTTTACCCCTCAAGAGGTATAGTACCTAGATGGGGTCATGATAACATTCCCGAACTCACATTAAAAGTGAAGCACAATTGAAGAAATTAGGATAATTTTTTAAAAAATGTTAGATTTTTGTGAATGGTCAATCACAAACCACAAACAGTACACATGTGGACTGTGGGATAATGAACTGATATCACAAAATACACTACAATACAAATTGAGAATTTGTGTGTACCAAGGTACCCAGGAGATACAACAAATGGTACTTATTTTTTTGAAAGTACTTAGGAAATATCCAAATTTATGATATACTCAGAGTCAATAAATACTTGTTACCACTTCTTCATACAACATAACGCTGTAACAGTAGTAAATAGTGTAAAATATAAATTTTTATACAAAACTTTGGTAACCTCCAAACTTTACATGGAAATCGACCGAAAATTAAGCCGATAACGCAAAACCCAACAAACTAATCAATAAACGATATAAAAGAGTAATCACTTACCACAAAACAGCAACACTAATATAATAAAACAATACTTATTTACACAAGAAACAGGAGGAAAACATGTTTCCAAATCAACAATACAATCAACTTTACTTCAAAAACCAGTCACTGGCGTAGCGTCATCTGTCAAAAATGTGTTTTGACTGAGCGCAGTCAAAACAAATTGACGTGAATATCCATTGAATTTGTATACTTGTGTACCTAGACCGGTAATCCGACTCTAATCTAATCCGACATAATTTTAGTGGAAAAAGAAGGTGGAAAAGATGCGAGCCCATACAAGATTCAAGGCGGTGCAACACATTGCCAAGCTTTCCACCACATTTTCCAATGAAACCAGCTCAACGAATGGGGAAAATCTTAGTGTAGATGACGCCGAAAGTACATAAGGATAATTTAATTTAAGCATAAATTCAAAAATAGATTAATTTTAGGGAGTTTATTGTTAACAGAATAAATTAACGTTCTATGGGATGAATAAGCTTTTCTTTATTAGCTGAGGATATATGGAACATTACTCCTAAATACATAAAACGAGACACTCAATAACACTGAGAATACAACCTCCTTTATTACTCACAGTACAACATTGATAGAGCACATTTTTGCGTTAATTTAATCCTATTAGCTGTTGGCATCAAAAGTTTATTAACAAACAATTTCAATGGTTACAAAAATAGCTACAATATAATATAATAAGTAATGATGTTATTTTACTATTTTTTGGGTTACGCATGAGTAAGTTAAGGACCCTGGAAGTATACTGGGTGTCTGAGTTTTACGTCATCAGCAACTTGTTTTGTAACGTATTTTAGACCAATGGGTACTTTCACCCGACGTCAGCGGCTTAGAGGTTAAGTAAGCGGTCCTATTTAGTTTGTTATGACTGCTTACTTAGCTTCTAAGCTGCTGACGTCTGGTGAACGTACTTGTCCTCTGTGTTCAATTTTAACTGTTTCTTTAAGGAAGTACTTATTTTACATACTGTAGGTATATAATACTGACTTGTGTGTACGGACAAAATGTCAATTAAAACTGAGACACCCTCTATATGATGATTTATATTAACGTATTATGTGAACTTTGCGCATCTCTCTATATTAGCCATCCAATTGTCATGGCAGTTAGTGTAGTATTTAATTATATGGTTTAAGCTGAATAATGAAACAAAAATAGTGTTTTATCTAGGACTTAAGCTATACAGGGTGGTCCAGTTTTAAATGTCATGTTGAAAATTGACTTGGAAACTGTGAAAATTGACTTCAAAGGCTTAAAAACTGTCTTTGCAGTCAGTTATCATAGTTTCCAGACAAATGAAAGACTTTAGTCTTAAAAATTGACTTGAAAACTGTGAAAATTGACTTAAGAGGCTTAAAAACTGTCTTTGTAGCCAGTTTTCAGTTTCCAGACAAAATGATAGACTTTAGTTTTGAAAATTGACTTAGAAACCAGTAAATTTACTTGAAACGGTGAAAATTTACTTGAAAGGTTTAAAAACTGTCTTTGTAGCCCGTTTTCAAAGTTTTCAGACAAATTGAAAGACTTTAGTCTTGAAAATTGACTTGGAAACTGTGAAAATTGACTTAAGAGGCTTAAAAACTGTCTTTGTTGCCAGTTTTCATAGTTTTCAGACAAATTGAAAGACTTGTCTTGAAAATTGACTTGGTAACTGTGAAAACTGACTTAAGAGGCTTAAAAACTGTCTTTGTTGCCAAAAATAATATGTTGTTTCTGTGTTGAGACAGTTCAAGACCCATCTCTAACGTTTTCATAGTTTTCAGACAAATTGAAAGACTTGTCTTGAAAATTGACTTGGTAACTGTGAAAACTGACTTAAGAGGCTTAAAAACTGTCTTTGTAGCCAGTTTTCATTGTTTCCAGACAAATTGAAACCCTTTAGTCTTGAAAATTGACTTGGAAACTGTGAAAATTTACTTAAGAGGCTTAAAAACTGTCTTTGTAGCCACTTTTCGTAGTTTTCAGACAAATTGAAACCCTTCAGTATTGAAAATTGACTTGAAAACTGTGAAAATTTACTTAAGAGGCTTAAAAACTGTCTTTGTTGCCAGTTTTCATAGTTTTCAGACAAATTAAAAGACTTGTCTTGAAAATTGACTTGGAAACTGTGAAAATTGACTTAAGAGGCTTAAAAACTGTCTTTGTAGCCAGTTTTCATAGTTTTCAGACAAATTGAAAGACTTGTCTTGAAAATTGACTTGGAAACTGTGAAAACTGACTTCAAAGGCTTAAAAACTGCCTTTGTAGACAGTTTTCATAGTTCCCAGACAAATTGAAACCCTTTAGTCTTGAAAATTGACTTGAAAACTGTGAAAATTGACTTAAGAGGCTTAAACACTGTCTTTGTTGCCAGTTTTCGTAGTTTTCAGACAAATTGAAAGACTTTAGTTTTCAAAATTGTCTTAGAAACCAGTAAATTTACTTGAAACTGTGAGATTTGACTTGAGAGGGATAAAAATTGTCTTTGCAGCCAGTTTTCATAGTTTTCAGACAAATTGAAAGACTTATCTTGAAAATTGACTTGAAAACTGTGAAAATTGACTTGAACACCAAAAAGTGACTCTAAATCAATGAAAAGTGACATCAGAAGCTTAAAATTTGCATTTGAAGTAAGTTTTAATAATTTGAACACACATTTCAATATTTTAATCTTGAAAATAGTCTTAAATACAGGATATTGACATTAGATTCATAAAAATTGACTTGAAGACTAACTTTTCAAGTTATATTACTTTGCTTTTTTTAGAACTCCGGACTATTTTTAGGGCTTTAAAACTGCTTTCATCTTGGAAAATCGAGTTTCAAAGCTATCTTCACCAAGTTTTTGACATAGCAGACTCAAAAAAACAATTTTTACAATTTCCATGTACAAACAAGTTTTTTTTTTGTTGGGCTATTGAATATGGTGAATTTTTGACACTGGACCACCCTGTATTAGCTAGTAGTACTAAATTGATCACCCGGTAGTATTTAAATATATCTAGTTTGGCAACGCTGTACCAATATGTGATTTAAAAGTTTTTATACCGGCCAAATTGGATTCGAACTTAACTCACACATACACCGTGTACCAAATTAACCAAATTAATTAAAGTAAAAAAAATAATGACGTAACCGTATATGTGGTAGAAAGGTTTTGATCGTGAAGTTTTCTAATTTAGCTAGTCACATTCAAAACATTTCGGTTAAATGGAGGGAAGGTTGAATAAATGAATTTCCAAATTTCAAATTAAATAACTTTTTCTATTTTACGAATTTCTTTTAATAAGAATTGCTTAAAACTTGCATCAAACACCCTGTATCTTCCAGAAAACGCTCAGAGCCGCTGTAAGTAATGACGTCAGATAGTTCAGACGCAAAAACGCAGGGTTGCCGGATTAGGAGATTTTCTCCAAAAAAAAATCAGGTGACTGTCTTTGTAGCCAGTTTTCATAGTTTCCAGACAAATTGAAAGAGTTTAGTCTTGAAAATTGACCTGAAAACTGTGAAAATTGACTTAGAAACCAGTAAATTTGCTTGAAAAGGTAAAAATTGACTTAAAAGCTCTATCTTGTCAAAAGAAAGCAGAAGTTTTGGGTTTTGACGTTGGAACGAACCTTCTAACTGTCACGGGAACCAAGTTAGGAGCTGTCAAATTGTGAAATCTTTAAAACCCCCTCTTCTCAGTTATTCGTAATTTATGAAACGAAATTGCGTTGCGGGGGCTCTATTTTGACGTTTAAACGATCTTCTAACTGAGACAGAAACAGAAGAAAAATGACAGCTTAAAGCAGAAAGTATTTTTTTGGAGATTTTGGAATTTCGACTAGGAAAACTGAATCGAAAAATCTGGCAACCTTGCAAAAACGTCATGCTACTGTATGAAGATCAGACTGTGATTGTCTTTGTAGCGCATCCTATTGTCCATTTACAGTCTAAAGTTAAACTTTCAAACTGACTTTTATATGGTTATAACAGGGGATTGAAAAAAGCTACCCAAATATGTTGCATTTGGTAGAAAGTCTACTTTTATTAATTGGCCAGTACATTGTTTAATTTGTCCCGACTCTGTATATCCATGAAAAAATTATTCTACCAGAAACCCTAAATGACCAGACATTTTGCTGTTTCTTTTAAGCTCCGGAACATTAATTCAAATCCAATTTCACCGGATCACAGTATAAAAATATCCGATAATAAAAAGTTAGAAGAATAGTTCACAAAAATAGATTTCATTACTATACTGAAGAAGGTTATAAGCATCTAGAAAACACTTAATTCAGCTAAAGAATAACACATTAACGGTGCTTCTATACAGTACGTCCAAGATACGATTCTTTATACAGGGATCTCACAAGACCCACTTTAGAAATTTAGTTGTTAATTTATTAGAATACGGTGCTTTTGAAAAACTGAGGGGATCATACTGTTTTCATAATGAAATACGGAATCGGAACCGCATCTGTTAGAATGGTAGGACAAGATGTAAACGTACCAAAATCAAGTTCTTAAAACTTCTGGATATCATCCTTATAAGCCAACAGTTGTACAAGGACTTTTGGAGACCGTTATTATCCCAGAAGACTGCCTTTCTCAAACTTCTTCTTCTTCTTCTATTGCCCTATCCGATTACGGTCATGGCTATGCGGATCTTATTGGCTGCGCAACAGTTCAGTAGATGTTGCTCCAAACCATTTTCGCAGGTTAACCAGCCATGAAATTCTTCTTCTTCCAGGCCCTCGTCGGCCATCAACTTTGCCTTGGATTACGTTTTGGAGAATTCTGTATTTGTTACTTCTCATGATATGGCCAAAATACTCTTCACAGTAAGCATGATTTCAGGCTCACATCCCATTCTTCGGAGTACTTCTTCGTTTGTGATTCTTTCTATCCAAGAGATTCTAAGAATTCTTCTGAAACGTTTGACAGCGTCCAAGCATCCACACCGTACAGAACGATTGAACAGGAGCGGCGACAGTATGCAACCCTGTCGTACACCTCTTTTGATGTTAATGTATTCTGTCTGCCTATTTTCAACTCTCTAACTCTAACGAGGTTAGCGATAATTCTGATGTCTTTTCCATCCAGGCCAATATCTGTTAACATCTCTATCATTTTTCCATGCATGCATCTGTCAAAAGCCTTGGTGTAATCCAAGAAACACATATACAGGGTGGTCCAGTTTTAAATGTCAATAATTCACCAATCCATAGCCAATTAAAAAATAAGTTGACATTCATTATGTCATTTTCCTGAAAAGTGCTTCCTAAGGAAAATACAGTCCTTCAAATTTCTGTTTAAAAAATCGTTTTTTTTTGTCATAACTGTCAGACCGTTGGAGCAATATTGATCAAATTTGGAACAAGCAATTTATTACACGTTATTACGGTCAAAGACCCAAAACTAACCTAACCCAATTTAAAAATTGTCTTGGAAACGGAAAATTCACTTAAGAAGTTTAAAAAATATTATTGTAGCCAGTTTTCATAGTTTCCAGACAAACTAAAAGACTTTAGTTTTGAAAATTGAATTAGAAAAGATAAAAATTTCAGAAGCTTAAAAATTGTGTTTGTAACCAGTTTTCATGCAAATCGAGAGACTTTAATACTAAAAATTGACTTGTAGACATAAAAACTACTTTTTCAAGAATTTGTTACAACAAATTCATACATTTAAACCTTAAAAATTGACTTGAACCCCAAAATGTGACTGAACTAATGAAAAGTGACACCAGAAGCTTAAAATTTGCATTTGAAGTAAGTTTTCATAATTTGAAGACAAATTTCAATATTTTAGTCTTGAAAATAGTCTTAGATGCAGGACATTGACATTATTTCATGAAAATTGTCTTGAAAACTAACTTTTCGTGCTTTTTACTTTGCTTTTCATTTTCTTCGAATTCTGGACTAATTTTAGTGCTTTAAAACTGCTTTCAGCTTGGAAAATCGAGTTTCAAGACTATCTTCACCAAGTTATTGACATAGCAAACTTAAAAAACAATTTTTACATTCTTCATAGACTTAAAATGGCATTCCAAGCTTTGTCACTATTAAATCGACTTCTAGACACCTCAGTGCTAAAAATTCGGGCATTTCTTAATAAACTAGACTGTTTTTAGTGTTTTAAGGCTGTTTTCAGTGCCTCAAATCGAGTTTCAAGACTATCTTTACAAAGTTTTTGACTTATCAGGTCTAAAAGCTAGTTTGTCCACTGACCATAATCTTGAAAATGTTATTTCAAGCTTCTTCACTATTAAATTGACTTCTACACTCATAGGTGCAATAAATTGTAGCATCTCTAAGAAATTCAGACTGTTTTTAGTGCTTTTTAAGACTGAAAAATCGAGTTTAAGACTATTTCCAAAAATCAAGTTTCTTCAGTAATAAAAGTAAAAAATGTTGGTACCAAATGCTACAATAATAGTCTTGAGAACTAATTTTTAGAAATAAAATGTCCGAAAATTTAATTTATTTCTAGACTTGTTGTCCAGTCCAGAAAATTCAGTTGTACACCAATTAAAGTCTTGAAAATATACTTTTGGACTCTCTTTAGTCCTAGTAAGGTCCGTTCTAGCATTAAAAGTCAACTTTTATACTATTTTTAGTAGTAAAAAATGAGTTTCATGCACAATACAATCTTTGTCTTGATTTCCGGACTTTTTTTAGTTCTTGAATGCCAGTTTCAGACACTCAACCAGGATGGTAGTCTGAGAAAGCGAATCATAAGACCATTCCTAGTAGTAAAAAAGTTTTTAGACTATTCAGTACAAATTTGGACTTTCACAAGTCTTGAATGTTCAATTTTAAACTATAAAACGATTTTTTAAATTTGGAGGACTGTATCTTCCTTAGGAAACGTTTTTCAGAAAAATGACACAATGCAAGTCAACTTATTTTTTGATTGGCTATCAAATGGTGAATTATTGACACTTAAAACTGGACCACCCTGTATACGTCTCTGCACCTCTGAACCAAGACCTGGACTGCAAAAGTCCTCGCACGATTTTGCATTGGGTTTCTTGGGCAATGCAATAAAGGTGGATGCAAGCCATCTTTCTGGGATTGATCCGGAATCATAATTTTGTTAAAAAGCGCAGTTTTAGTGTTTCAATGGTATCTTCTTCCATAATTTTAAAAATTTCAGATGGTATTTCATCTGGACCCGTTGCTTTTCCGTTCTTCATGAGTTTAATTGCCTGCTTTAGTTCAACAGTATCAAAGATTGGTTTCTCCGGTCGTTGTTCATCCGCAAAATAATGTTCAGTATATTTTTCCCATACTCTTAATATATCATTTATTTCAAGCACAATATTACCATTCTCGTCAGATACATTTCCAAAAGCTCCTTGTCTAAACCGGCCCGTGACTTCTTTGATCTTTTTGTGTGTATTGCTTATATGTCATGTTTCTTATTTAGATCTTCTATTTCACTGCACTTTTCGGTCATCCACTTTGAGTTTTCCTTCCTTTGTGAGTTGTCCAGTATTCTTGAGTATTATTCGATTTAACTTTCCGTTTTTCTTCCATGAGATTCATAATTTCGTCGGTCATCCACCCTTTCCTCTTCTGCCTGGTATCAGGCTTTAAAAAACGGTTGCCAACTTCAATTATTCTTGTTTCCATTGTATTCTGGTCTGGTTCAGGAATGGATGCATGTATGTCTTTCAATTCAGATGTTAAAGCATCCTCTACTTCCTCCCGGATTTCAGGGTTTTTGAGTTTTTCGGTCATATTTCTTGGACCTTCTCTGTGACAGCGTCTTTTTTAGTTTTGTCTTCAGTTGACACACCAATGGGTTGTAGTCAGAGGGAACTTAAGATGTCAATCTGTAGTCTTCTCATCTCTTTAATTGCGTTGTGTGTTTTATCAGATTCATAAAGGCTCCTCACTTTCCAAGTACAAATCTTCAAGGTTTGTTCGTTTTTCAATTTACAGAGATTTCGCTGGATGACGACCTGGATCTTGGTATCCATGATCAGTAACTTTTTTCACTTCTCCACAACTTTCCATAATGATTTTTACTGGGTAAACTCTTTCGAGTCTATAATGCAGTAGTTTTCCGGTGCTTTCTGCATCCTTATGCCATTGATTATTCCTGATTCATCTGCCTTTTGGGATGATTTCTCATCCCCAGGACAAAAGAGTGCCCTTACCTCAGTTTGATCTTCCATCCTCCGAAGAGGCTGTTGATATAATGAGGGATTCGTGTTTCTGCGTTTCTCGAACTGGTACATTAATAAATGTAATGAGGACCCAGAATTTTCTAATTTTGTTGTATGGACTGATGAAAGCAGGATTACTAATTGTGGTGTTTTTAATAAGAACAACAGACTTTTGGGGCTGTAGAGAATCCCCATGAGGTTGCTCAAAGACGGATGCAGACAAGATTTGGCTTAAATAACGTAATTTTAAGAATTACTTAACATAAAAGTACATTTTTTTGTAACATGTAGTACATCATTTTAATGCAAAAAACGCGCTCTTTTTAACTAGATAAAAAAACAAAATGGCGTCCATAAGAAAAAAGAAGTTGATGATGGTATCTCGAGACCGAAACGTCGGAACTGAAAACGAAATACACAGAAAGATAGTCCTTGAAGAGGTTGCTCTAACAATGTTCAAGCCAAATTTTAAAATTAGCGAAAATACAGCACTTTTTTGAAAATGGTCGTTTTTGGTTTTTCGAAAATAATTCAAAAACGAAACAAAAATTAAATATTTTTAAAACTGTGTTGGATTGCCTATTAAATTCTCTAAAACTTTCCCCATTTACGGAAAGCGAGATTCCTGTATAAAGAATCGAATCTTGATGACATACTGTATATGTTTTTTTGTTAACTCAGTGACGTTTAAATAAATCAATAAGTCAAAACAAAGGTGTGAAATTAACTATACAGGTCTCAAAGACAGGAATGGCAAAAAAACTAACCATAAAATCATAAATTAAATTGTATAAATTAATCACAGCCCCCCGTTGTAAATTCATAAATAATAATATAAAACATTACCCTTTTTTTGTAAGTTTCCTAAAAAAAATCCTAGTATAGTTTATCGGGACTTTTTCTTGAAATTGTTATTATTAGCGTTTCGATCAGATTTGCTAGGTGCAAGCATTAGTTTAGTGGCGCCTTTCAGCATCAACATGAACCAGTACACTTGCGGGAATAGCAGTAAACTGATGCTGATCAAACAATTCCTAGGCAACTGTTTTACAGCCTAAAAACATGACATTTATGACGTAAGTTTGTCATTGGTCAGCTGAAAGCTGCTTTTTTAACCAATCACCAACTAACACACTGTGCTAGGATTTATGCATGTTGGTTCACCGTTAATTTACTTGTGCGGCATTGGCGTAATTACAGCACTGTTTTTTCTTCTTCTCTTGTACAAAATTTAAGAGAATGATGCAGAAAAGCCTAATAAATCACACAAAAGCAACAATTCAGGCAATGGAATTTGAACTATTTGACGATTATATAAAATGTCAATAAGTAGATGTGTTTCTTGGAAGAACTGTGAAAAGTATAGTCGTTACAGCTCCATGGAGCCAAATTTGATAGTTCTGACGTTAAGGATCACTTTTATGCTTTTCTTACGTCACGTGACAGCTGTCATAACTGTCGAAACCCGTTCACGAGTGACATAAAACTATAAAATTAGAAATGGTTGCTAATTTGAGGAATTACACTGCAAGTTGTGTTTAAAGCTCCATGGAGCCAAATTTGACATTTGGGATGTTAAGGGACACTTTAATACGTTGCTTGCGTCACGTGACAGATGTCATAACTGTCAAAACCCACTCATCAGTGACCTGAAAGTATAAAATGACAAACAGATGTGTTTCTTGGAGGAACCACACTGTAAGTAGTCTTTACAGCTCCATGGAGCCAAATGTGACAGTTCTGACGTTAAGGAACACTTTTATGCTTTTCTTACGTCACGTGACAGCTGTAATAACTGTCAAAACCCGTTCACTAGTGACATGAAACTATAAAATTAGAAATGGTTGCTAATTTGGGAAATTACACTGCAAGTTGTGTTTAAAGCTCCATGGAGCCAAATTTGACATTTGACATGTTAAGGGTCACTTTAGTACGTTGCTTGCGTCACGTGATAGATGTCATAACTGTCAAAACTCGCTCGCCAGTGACCTGAAAGTATAAAATGTCAAACAGATGTGTTTCTTGGAGGAACCACACTGTATGTAGTCTTTACAGCTTCATAGAGCATAGTTTGACAGTTTTGACGTTAAGGAACACTTGTATACTTTTGCTACGTCACGTGACAGCTGTCATAACTGTCAAAACCCGTTCACTAGTGACATGAAACTATAAAATTAGAAATGGTTGCTAATTTGAGGAATTACACTGCAAGTTGTGTTTAAAGCTCCATGGAGCCAAATTTGACATTTGAAATGTTAAGGGACACTTTAGTACGTTGCTTGCGTCACGTGACAGATGTCATAACTGTCAAAACTCGCTCGCCAGTGACCTGAAAGTATAAAATGTCAAACAGATGTGTTTCTTGGAGGAACCACACTGTAAGTAGTCTTTACAGCTCCATGGAGCCAAATGTGACAGTTCTGACGTTAAGGAACACTTTTATGCTTTTCTTACGTCACGTGACAGCTGTCATAACTGTCGAAACCCGCTCAAACATGGAACACTTTAGTAAAATTAGAAACGCTCCATGAGGCCTGGCTAATTTGGGTGACAGCTGTCATAACTTACTAGTGACAGGAAGACTCCATGATACTTACGTCACTTAAGGAGTCACAAGTTTCACTTAACGTCAAATTTCGCTCCATAGAGCTATAAATACAATGTGCAGAGTGATCCCCATCCAAGCGATAAAACTAATATTTTGGATTGGTAATTTCGGGTGTCATATGTATGTGACTTTTGACAGATGTCAGGTGACTTAAAAAGCATATCAATGTCGGTTAATAGAGAGTATTTAAACCATCAAAAATAACGACAATTTTGCACAAAGTTACGGTTAACTTTAATAACGACAACGTTAACCACAGCACAAATGTATACAGTTTTTATAACACGAAATATAGTAGAAAAATCATTCTAGGGTGTAAACCTTAGTGACACTAGTGACAGTCTGACGGCTGACAGCTCGCTATTCCTTATAGGGTACGCACAGCATAATCAATGACATAACTTAAATGTTTATTTACATTCTTGATTGGTTTAGCGCGATTTTCTATTGGAAATTTTAGATGGAAAAATCGGGATCGGTAGTTCAAAATGTAGGTTTAAGGACAACGGAAGCGTTATCCTCCGTAAATAACGTAATCCGTTATCGTTGAATAACGATAACGTCACGAACAAAGTCATCAAATAAGAGCTTATGTCACAACTGTCAAATTTAACTCTAGTTAGCTCTGAAGAAGTTTTGACAGTTGACAGCTGTCAGGTGACGTAAGTAACATCTTTAAGTGTCCCGGCCTCACAAATGTCAAATTTTGAGCTCTATTAAAGTGTAAATACGAACTAGAACCGTTTTGCATTTGATAGTTTCATGTCACTGCTGAATGAGTTTTAATAGTTGTGATTCGCGACTATTTGACATTTTACAGTTTCACGTGGCACTGTTTAATGAGTTTTGACAGCTGTCAGGTGACAATAAGCCTGTCGTTAAACGTCACAGCTAGTTCAGTTCGTCACAGTGTCCACGTTTATCCAACCACACGAATTTAAAGCTTCTTAGGCTTGCCAAAATGACTGAATCAAGAGTTTTGCCTTTGGCAAGGTTGATTTGAATGTACTTTTCCAGCTTTTCAGGTTTACAGTCTGAAAAATTGACACTTTTTCGGTTTGGCGTGTGTTTAAAACGCCAAGATAACTCGTCCACAATTCCACTGCCTGAATTGTTGCAAATCCATATTTTTTTCATTTTATTTTTCGAATCTACTACTGTCAGAGTAAAATAGGAACATCCAGACTGTCCTAACCCCAACCGTTTGCCTGCTACATCCTTCCAAATATTAGTAAATATCTCAAAAACGACAAAGTCTAGAGAAAATCTTTCCAGAACAAAAACTGCAGAGTTCAAGAAGTAGAATCGAAAAATTAGTTACCAGGGTAGCCAGACAAAAATCTGTTGTTGTCACTGATTTCGTATAGATGCGGCAACGCCGGAATCACCAAAATATAATAGATGTGTGATTGGTTCAAAAAAAAGCAGCTTTCAGCTTGCTGCTTTTTCCTGACCAATCACAAACTACGAACAGTGCTTTCGCAAATGTTGATTCATCAGTTGTCAGTAAACAGTCAGTGATTGGTCAAAAAAGCAGCCCAATCATTGGGATTTACGCAAATGCTGCATATGTAAACGTAGCATTAGACAGTACTCACCGTAAAAAAGTCAACCCCAACAGCCTGCGCGAACAAATTGATGACGTAAGGAAACATGGCAACCCGGAACACAAAAAATGTACCCAACATTACCAGCCCGTTGATTATATACCACTTGGACTCTTTCAGGCCCATTTTAGCTAAAATACCTCTCAGAGACACGAAGGGTGTACTGGCCTCCATTAAGTAAATAAAACCGAAAAAACAATCACCCAGTCCACCCCTGAGGTACTGCAAAAAAAAGTGATAATCACAGGCGAATAAGTTGAATCAACAATCTTACGGTGATCACTAAAAATCCAAAACATCCTATAAATATGTGATGGAACACTATCACAAAGTTCTGGACTAGATATGCGGATAATCTCATCGTTTTCAAAATTATTCGGTTTGCAATTCCCTCCATTTTAGGCTGCGTCATCTGCAATATTGATGTCACATAATCACAATTTTACGTCTATTTAATAAACTAATTCTTAAAAGCAACAAATTTGCAAAAAATTAAGTTTGCAATGCTTGAAATAAAACAGGAAAATTACATATTTTGTTTAAATTGAGCAAACCCAGTCCTGCTAAACCAATCATACACAAACAGAAACGTATCTAAAATAACTGCAAACATTAATAAGGAAAACAACCCCAAAACTCAATTAATATTTTTTCATAAATTTGAAAATTGCGGTCCTGTCATCTGGCAAACTATTCCTACCAAATTTTAGATTGCAGGAGCGTATTTAAAATATTTAGGGCGGTATTCACAATAGCAATCCAGTTTCCTATCAAATAATTCGTTAAAAACTTAAAAAAAATACAGTCTTGGCACTACATCATAACAGGCGTTAAAAAGCAAAAATGTGAATTTTAGGTCCTTATTAGCCTAAAATGCAGTAAATAAATGATTGTAGAATACAGGAGTGTACTCAGAAAACAACAGTGAAAACAAAAACTGGCTAAACTGTAAAGAATTGCAAGTATAGTATACAGGACCGTACTCGATTATAAATGAAAAAAATCAAAAAACTTATTAAATCAGTTCGATTTTGAAATTATTTCACTGCAGAGTTTACATACAAGAACGAAACAAACTGAGTTTTAAATAACAATTTCAATTTATAAAATTACGTCCCTGAATCAATTGTAGAACACAGAACCGTATTTAGAAAAATTGAAAAAAAAATCATTATTGATGTGCTGCAAGCAGTTTTTATATCAATATTTATTTTCAAACCAAAGTATTGCAAACATGCTTTTCTTTTAAAATTTTCACAGTCACGTGACTGTTTCGTTTCCATTTCTAGCTTAATCTTTATCTGTCAGAGGTTTTTCAGCTTTGCAACTGGTCTACCGAGGTCATGTGACTGTTGTGTATGTTCTGAATGGAGTTTTAAACATTTTCCCCTGAAATTTGGGTTAAAAAGCGTTTTCAAGCTTGTAATTGGCCTTTTAAGGTCACGGGACTGTTTCGTTTACATTTATAGCTTAACTTTTACTTGCAAATGGAATTTTCCTGGTTTTTATCTTCGTCACGGTCACGTGACTGTTGTGCGGTGTTTTGTATAGCATTTTCCTGGTTTTTAACTGAAATTTAGGTTAAAAAGCATTTTTCAAGCCTATAACTGCTCCTCAAAGGTCACGTGACTGTTTCGTTTAGATTGCTAGCTTAACCTTTACCTGCCAAACGTTTGTCAAAGTTGCAATTGGTCTACAGAGGTCATGTGACTGTTCTGCTTTCCTAGTATGACATATTCATGGTTTTTAGGTGAAATTTGGTTTAAAATGCATTTTTCAAGCTTGTAATTGGCATTCTAAGGTCAGGTGACTGTTTCGTTTACATTTCGAGCTTAATCTTTATCTGTCAGAGGTTTTTCAGCCTTGCAACTGGTCTACCGAGGTCATGTGACTGTTGTGTATGTTCTGAATGGAGTTTTAAACATTTTTACCTGAAATTTGGGTTAAAAAGCATTTTCAAGCTTGCAATTGGCCTTCTAAGGTCACGTGACTGTTTCGTTTACATTTATATTCATCCTTGTCTATTGTTCACTTTTAGAAAGAGTAAATATCTAAGTGAATGTCTTCCAAAAAAAACATTTACTGATTAGCGCTTCTATTTCAGTCATTGTCAGTTTGACAACCATCAAAATTTATTTGATTTGTTTACTATTAATTATTTTCCGTTTCTTTGTGTTGTTAATCATTTATAAAGTTTTCTATTTACCACACCACCACAGTTCTTTTAAGAGCTATTGTTTCTACGCTTTTAACATACTGTAAGTACTTTAATAATATTATTATTAATATTTTTATTTTTTTTATGTCGGCTGTCACGATCTAACCAAAATTGGCACAATTACTAACCTGTTTTGAGTCGGAGTGTCTATTATGATTTTTATTTAACCATTTGGTTTTTCCTAAATTCGGAATTACTTACTATTACAGTATTTTTTTAGAAAATGCCTGGAAAAATTCTCTACAGACAAGCCCAGCAGTTAATTCTTAACCTTTGTGAATATTTTGAATTGGAAAAAACTAATGGAGGACCTTTAGAAGCTTTATCATCTGTTCAGGAAGAAAATAAGAAATTTTAAGACCTTACATATTCTTACTGACGTATTTTTTGATACTAGAAGGTTGCAGCTGCTTTGAAAATTTCCCGCAAAACTGTTTATTCGATTCGGGAAAAGCAAGCAAGTAATCTTATGATTTCCTCACCTAGAAAACCTAAATTGAGACAGACGTTATCGACGGGTCAAGACCACTGATTTATCTGAAAGCACTAAAATGGATTCGAAATACATTATATGATATGTACAACGATATTATATCCTAATAATAGTAAAATATATCTACTTTTGTAAGAAACATCTATTAACATTTCATTGTTTCCAGAGACTAAGATTTTTGGGTTGCATTATAGATTTTTCATAAAAATTTCTTCAAACATATTAATAATAAAGTCATAGAAAAAATAAAATAAGCGTCTAAAATGTTTTCCAGCGGGTTTAAAATAAAATAAGTGGATTATTGCAACCTGAAAATGAAATATGAGATACTACAGCATGACTCAGAATGTCTTATTGAATTTTTAATTTGTTGTATTTATTTTAGAGAAACATGTAACCATCCAGAACCTAAATCGAGCTAAAAGTTAAAGAAATACTACATATTGGTGATACATCTCTGCGAATTTTGGTAAATAAATTCGGTTTCAAATTTAGACGGAATTCTATGATCCAAACGGAGACTTCTCATAAATAAAAAATGTTATTTCGGTCAAGATATTTTTGATTTGCTTAGATATAAGGTTGTTTTAGTGCAAATTTGCAGCCAAAGATCTCTACTTTCTGAGTGACAATACATGCAAAATTTTAAACGTGACGAAGCTTTAGACACGCCCTTTTCTATAATATGAACACAACAGGTTTGTTGACGAAAACTTGATTTGATTCATATGATTATAAATGACGTAGCCTTCGTGACGCACGGGTAAACTCACTCCGCGAGAACTGTAGCTTAACTTTTACCTTTAATAGGCTTGTCAAGCTTGCAATTAGTCTACAGAGGTCACGTGACTGCTGTGCATGTTCTGTATGGCATTTTTATACTTTTTAGCTAAAATTTAGGTTAAAAAGCATTTTTCAAGCTTGTAATTGGCCTTCTAAGGTCACGTGACTGTTTCGTTTACATTTCTAGCTTAACCTTCACTTCTAAGAGACTTTTCAAGCTTGCAATTGGTCTACAGAGGCACGTGACTGTTATGCATGTCCGGTATGGAGTTTTCAAAATTTTTAACTGAAATTTGGCTAAAAAAACGTTTTTCAAGCTTGTAAATGATCTTCTAAGGTCACGTGACTGTTTCGTTTTCATTTCCAGCCTAATCTTTACCTGTCAGAAACTTTTCAAGTTTGCAATTGGCCTACAGAGGTCACAAGACTGTTGTACTTGTTCTGTACCGCATTTTCAGGTTTTCAGCTGAAATTTGGGTTAAAAACGTTTGTTTTTCAAGCTTGCAATTGGGTTACAGAGGTCACGTGACTGTTGTGAATGTTCTGTATGGAGTTTTCAAAACTTTTAGCTGAAATTTGGGTCGAAAAGCGTTTTTCAAACTTGTAGTTGGTCTTTAAAGATCACGTGACTTTTATCAACATTTCTAACTTATATTTTACCTGTTGAAGGCTTTTCAAGCTTTCATTCGGTCTACAGAAGTCACGTGACTGCTGTGCATGTTCTGTATCGTTATTTAGGTTAAAACGCTTTTTCAAAGCTTGCAATTGGCCTTTAAAGTCACGTGTCTGTATCGTTTGCATTTCTAGCTTAATATTTACCTGTCAGAGACTTTTGAAGCTTGAAATTGGTCTACAGAGGGTTCGTGACGGTTGTGGAGGTTCTGTATGGTATTTTCGTGTTTTTTAGCTTAAATTTGGGTGAAAAAGCGTTTTTAAAACTTGTAATTGGTCACGTGACTGTTTCGTTTACATTTCTAGCTTAACTTTTACCTCTCAGAGATTTCACAAGCTTGCAATTGGTCCNGNCGGCAGCNGTGGCACNCNANGNNAAANNGTACGGCTCTAANCCTNNTGCNGAACCAAGANCCTTGTTANTGCCCAACGTNAGTTNCGAGTATCNGCTGTTATNCCCCAGANGTACGGTTGATCCAGTCTTATCTGTACTNNTCTNTTAAATATCNGAGNATCTTANACGACCGNACGGGGGANNCCTNGAGNGGNCTNGACCAAGTGACANCTATAGCNCTGCTNGCNTNCCNTACAATTAGTATGGTCCCTNAGGGCNTNAATCCCCCTGTGTTNACGANAGAGTCNNNGGGNGTNGACGTATTACCNAAACGGANNCCTCCCANTATAGNTGATGNCCTGANGGAANCNAAAGTGNTGATCCANNGNNGAANTANCGACTNAANAANTAGNNCANNGCNCTCNTNNNCCGTTAATNCTGCGTTCNCGCCGNGCTNGACCGCNGNCATTTNCNNTNATGANCGGTACGGTNGTTCCCACCTACNCNNGTCNAGTCTAAACATAACCTATTTTGAGACACGTGACAACGTCCCGGTACTTCTTAAAATCACGTTTTCAAATATTTAATCAAGAACGTTTTAAGGTGATTTTGGAGTAAATTATTTTGGAGAAAAACGCGCATCCGCAGAAGGAAGAACCGTATTAGAAATCGACGAGTTAGACAAGGATGGGCAAACAACGTTGTAACATCAGTCAATCTGTCAAAAGTTTTTTTTTTGGGCTGACCTGACTGGTTAGTAAGGTGGTTCATGACGTCACGGTGGTTCTGTCAAGAACTTGCCTTTTTGACTTTTAACTTTGACACATGAACTGTCAAGTGTCAAAGTTAAATGTTACGGTAACCGCTGTGGTTTAGTGTATTCTGTAATTCACTGATTTTCTGGTTTCTTTTAGAGTAGATTTTGTTATTAGAGTACCCCACTGTAAATGCCACAAAGTGGCTTGTGACGTCACTGTTATAACTACAAATACAAAGAAACAAAAAAATAGCCTTCAAGGCTAATTAGTAACTTTTGTGACTAACTAAGTCCAATTACAGTCAGACTGACAGTGCTGATTCCCATCACTTGCCATCTTTGTCTAGCTCAATGACTTTATAACGGTTCTCTCGTCTTATTCTGTGTAGAAATGTCCATACCCGAATATAAACTCTTTGTAAAGTAGTTAACGTTTCATATTATAATACTATGTAATTGGATTCCGACCATTTTTTTTTTTTTAGTGAGCTTCTTATAATAAATTTAAAAAAATATCTCTAAATCAATAATAATCACTACCTGAGCGAACCGTTTTCGGTTCGCGTTTTCAGGCTGATATGTATCAGTAGAGAGGCTAAGTCGAGATCCTCGCTGAACGCGTTTTTCAACCATACGCTACGATAGCCTTGGCGGATGCATGTCAGCTGTCAAAATACTCGAAAAATTAATACAACGAAACTACTCTCCGAAAGTGACAGTGCACCGCCCTCTATACTAGAAAGCCTAAAATGTCACGTTTCCGTTTTATACACAAACGTATGCAGATGCAGTAAAAATATTGTTTTTTTTCAAGAAAATAAAGAAAATTTATTTATTTAATTTATAGAAAAAATACATTTTTGTAGGGATGTCAAGTGTTTACCATTATAGTTAGTTTTAGTAGGATTGTATGTAGTTATTAAGAAAATTAACAGTATTACTTGATGAACTTCAAAGGAGGTGAAAAAGGTGGTACGTGGAGGTAGAAGGTGGGAAAAAAGGTTTTTTTTTTGGTTGTTGATTGTCAAGAGAGACTTTTAATGAGAGCTGGAAAGTCAGTTTTCTAAAAAATTCGAGCAAAAATCAGACTATTGAAGATCAGGGGATCTTAGAAAGTTGTTTCCTTCCGGAACGGAAGTTACTGAGTGTAATACCGAGTGCTACCAGCAATTGTACCGTCTAGTCCACGTTATGACATGGAGCAGATTGTGATAGAGGACCTATTCCAGAAGTGGTTAAATCGATAACCGAGAAGGCCTCCCGGCTGTTACCGAGATACAGCCTTTGCAGTTAAAAATCCACCTCAACGGAAAAGAAGAAGATTGGTCAACTGACGGTTTATTTTGGACAATTTGGACTCTTTGACGAAGAGTATTAGTTGTAAGTAGTTTGTATTAAAGATATTTGTAGTTTCAATGATATATTTAGAAGCAGGATTTTTAGGTAGAAAGTAAGTTAGATAGGTTTAGTTATTTACCTTAAAAATAACTTGGCATCCCTATAATAGAATTTTTATTCAAGCTTATTTATTTAAATTTTCTTTATTTACTAGAATATTAGAATGAATGGTCAGGGTGAATCTGATGCCAGTTATGACGATATTATCATGCAACTAGGAGGTGAGGGAGATTTGAGTAAATCTCATCTTCAGGATGATAATAATCATGACATGTAGTTGATTGCAAGTTGTGAGTGAAAAATCAAAAAAAAGGTTCATTCCTGATCCAGATATGTATTAGATAGAGCTTTTTTATACACAATCAAGTCCAGCCTAAACAAATTGGTGAGAACCTTTGTCCTGGAAAGTACAACACACAGCAAGTAAGAAAATCTGTAAATCCTTGAAACTAAGTAAGCAAAACTGGTAAATGGTTCTTATGTTATTACCAAGAACATTCATTCAAAATTATTTTTGTTGCTCTCACAATGAAGGATGCTTTAAAATGTAACTCACATACCTGTGCATGTAACAAGTACCTAATAAGTTTACTGTACTAGAAAGCACTTGTACTTACCATTGAGTATAGTGTTGGAGTAAAATCATTCCACTTCAAAGTGTTCAATCACTGCTGAGTTAGATCCGGTTTTTCGTAAAGTAAAAAACTGATACGGTTAGGCTTTTTCTTGAATTGCTGTTAGAATGTGGCTTGAAAAACTTGATGAACGGCAGCAAACAAAAATAACTCACGCAAATAACCTCAAGTCTTGATTTTAAACCGTAAAAATGCACCTAATCCCCAAAAAACTCAATTTCCACAATACAAACAAACCCAAACTGTCATTACTATTTCCGCCATATTGGAATTTTTGACAAGCACCTTCTAGGCTTCCTAGTATAGTAGGCGGTGATTTGATACGTTGTTTCACCGCCTACTATACTAGAAAGCCTAGAAGGTGCTTGTCAAAAATTCCAATATGGCGGAAATAGTGATGACAGTTTGGGTTTGTTTGTATTGTGGAAATTGAGTTTTTTGAGGTTATAGATGAATTTTTACGGTTTAAAATCAAAACTTGAGGTTATTTGCGTAAGTTATTTTTGTTTGCTGCCGTTCATAAGGTTTTCAAGCCGCATTGTAACAGCAATTCAGGAAAAAGCCCAACCGTGTCAGTTTTTTACCGGATCTAACTCAACAGTGGTTGAACACTTTGATTTTACTCCAACACTATACTCAATGGTAAGTACTTTCTAGTACAGTAAACTTATTAGGTACTTGTTACATGCACAGGTATGTGAGTTACATTTTAAAGCATCCTTCATTGTGAGAGCAACAAAAATAATTTTGAATGAATGTTCTTGGTAATAACATAAGAACCATTTACCAGTTTTGCTTACCTAGTTTCAAGGATTTACAGATTTTCTTACATTGAACAGTGTTTAAACTAGTTTGCTGTGTGTTGTACTTTCCAGGACAAATGTTCTCACCAATTTGTTTAGGCTGGACTTGATTGTTTATAAAAAGCTCTATCTAATACATATCTGGATCAGGAATGAACTTTTCTTTGATTTTTCACTCACAACTTGCCCTCAACTACACGAAACAAATAAAAAAAACATATTTCTTACTGCATCTGCATACGCCGCCATTAAAAGTGACATTTCAGGCTTTCTAGTATAGAGGGCGGTGCTTAGATTAGTTCGCATATGTAATAGAAAAGGAACGACAATTATTACGTCACTGTCACTATATACTTATTAAAAATAACTGTATAACCATAGACAAGATGACAAGTACAGACGAAACAGAAACCGTTTACCCTTCCTAATGTATTTCGGTCGGTTCAGTTGTACAGGTAAACTCTCAAGAGATGGCGCTAATACAGCTCCTCATTGCAAGCCATAGTTGTGTCATTTTATTTATTTTTTAGAAATTTTATTTATTTCATTTATTCTCTTTAGGAATGGTCAAAATACTCGTATTATTTTGAAAACAAATCAAGATAACACATTCTGGTTTGCGGATAATAGTGACTCTAATTCGTTTTAAAGGTCACGTGACTCTTTTTCAAGCCTGAAGGTCACGTGACCGTTTTTTCGCTCTAAACTGCTACACCAAGTCACGTAACTATTTTCGAGATTCAAATGTCATTGGTAACGTCACGCGACAGTTTTTTACGTTTAGATTGATATTTTCAAAATCACGTGACTCTTTTTTCTTTTTTAACGCCAAAACAAATTCTAAAGGTCACGTGACACTTTTAAGATTAAAAACGAAATTTATAATGTCACGTGACAGTTTTAAATGTCAACATGTCATTTGCAGGATCACGTGATTGTTTTCCAGTTTAAAACTGATATTTTTTCGAGACGCGTGACTGGTTTTACAGTGCAAATGGTCACGTGACTGTTTCAGATGTCAAAATATTATTTGAAGTATCACGTGACTTATTTTACAGTGAAAATAGCCGCACGTCGATTTTCTAGAATCAAAATTATTTTTAAAGTTTACGTGACTTTTTTTTTAATGCCAAAATGGACTGCAAATGTTTTTTAGTTTCAAACACTAAATCACGTGACTAATTTTAAGGTTAAAATACGATCCTTAACGTCACCTGAGAGTTTTTACATTTACAGCGATATTTTTTAAATCACGTGACTCGTTTTAAGGTGCACATGGTCACGTGACTTATTTTACAGTGAAAATAGTCGCGTGACGATTTTTTTGTAATCAAAATTATTTTTAAAGGGCACGTGACTTTTTTTAATGCCAAAACGGACTGTAAATGTTAAAATACTATTTGAGGAGCACGTGACCGTTTTTTAGTCTTAAGCACTAAATCACGTGACTCGTTTTAAGGTGCAAATGGTCACGTGACTTATTTTACAGTGAAAATAGTCGCAGGACGATTTTCTATAATCAAAATTATTTTTAAAGGTCACGTGACACTTTTTTAATGCCAAAACGGACTGTAAATGTCAAAATATTATTTGAGGAGCACGTGACCATTTTTTAGTTTTAAACCCTAAATCACGTGACTAATTTTAAGGTTAAAACACGATTCTTAACGTCACCTGACGGTTTTTACATTTTGAACGATATTTTGAAAGTCACGTGACTCGTTTTCGGATGCAAATGGTCACGTGACTGATTTTACAGTGAAAATAGCCGCAGGACGATTTTCTATAATCAAATTTATTTTTAAAGGTCACGTGACACTTTTTTAATGCCAAAACAGACTGTAAATGTCAAAATATTATTTGAAGAGCGCGTGACCGTTTTTTAGTTTTAAACACTAAATCACGTGACTAATTTTAAGGTTAAAATACGATCTTTAACATCACATTACAGTTTTTACATTTAGAACATTTTTAAAGTCACGTGACTGATTTTACAGTTAAAATAGTCGCAGGACAATTTTCTATAATCAAAATTATTTTTAAAGGTCACGTGACACTTTTTTAATGCCAAAACAGACTGTAAATATCAAAATATTATTTGAGGAGCACGTGACCGTTTTTTAGACGTAAACACTAAATCACGTGACTAATTTTAAGGTTAAAATACGACCCTTAACGTCACCTGACAGTCTTTACATTTACAGCGATATTTTTTAAATCACGTGACTAATTTTAAGGTTAAAATACGACCCTTAACGTCACCTGACAGTTTTTACATTTACAGCGATATTTTTTAAATCACGTGACTCGTTTTAAGGTGCAAATGGTCACGTGACACATTTTACAGTGTAAATAGCCGCAGAACGATTTTCTATAATCAAAATTATTTTCAAAGGTCACGTGACTCTTTTTTAATGTTAAAACGGACTGTAAATGTCAAAATATGATTTGAGGAGCGCGTGACCGTTTTTTAATTTTAAACCCTAAATCACGTGACTAATTTTAAGGTTAAAACACCATTCTTAACGTCACCTGACAGTTTTTACATTTTGAACGATATTTTGAAAGTCACGTGACTCGTTTTTGGGTGCAAATGGTCACGTGACTTATTTTACAGTGAAAATAGTGGCAGGACGATTTTTTATAATCAAATTTATTTTTAAAGGTCACGTGACCCTTTTTTAATGCCAAAACGGACTGTAAATGTCAAAATATGATTTGAAGAGCGCGTGACCGTTTTTTAGTCGTAAACACTAAATCACGTGACTAATTTTAAGGTTAAAATACGATCTTTAACGTCACCTGACTGGTTTTACATTTAGACCAATATTTTTTAAGTCACGTGACACGTTTTAAACTAAAAATGGTCACGTGACTGATTTTACAGTAAAATAGTCGCAGGACGATTTTCTAAAATCAAATTTATTTTTATAGGTCACGTGACTTTTTTCTAATGCCAAAACCGACTGTAAATGTTAAAATACTATTTGAGGAGCACGTGACCGTTTTTTAGACGTAAACACTAAATCACGTGACTAATTTTAAGGTTAAAATACGACCCTTAACGTCACCTGACAGTTTTTACATTTACAGCGATATTTTTTAAGTCACGTGACTCGTTTTTGGGTGCAAATGGTCACGTGACTTATTTTACAGTGAAAATAGTCGCAGGACAATTTTCTATAATCAAAATTATTTTTACAGGCCACGTGACTTTTTTTTAATGCCAAAACGGACTGTAAATGTTAAAATACTATTTGAGGAGCACGTGACCGTTTTTTTAGTTTTAAACCCTAAACCACGTGACTAATTTTAAGGTTCAAATACGATCTTTAACGTCACCTGACTGGTTTTACATTTAGACCAATATTTTGAAAGTCACGTGACTCGTTTTAAAGTAAAAATGGTCACGTGACTTATTTTACAGTAAAATAGTGGATAATGTATTTTATGGAATTGCCTTTGAACGTTCTGAATTTCATTTGATGCTTTCTGAACTACGCTTGACCTTTTCTGAATCTCGCTTGGAAATGACGTAGACAACGCCGCATTAAACGTCAAAAAAATGATGCGTTCGGTGGTGCCATCTCTCGCCGCTTACTTAAACTAATTTTCAGTTCCATTTGCCACTGTTTGTCCATACTTATCATTTAGTCTACGGTATCAGCGAGTATTGGAATACTTACCGGATACGTGGCCTGACCAATAAAATTGGGCTCGCCAAACACGTCCTCGCTTTGCACCACAAATCGCAACAAAGCGAAATGCGGATTGTACACGGTGAATTCGAAAAATTCCTCTTCCCATTTCGGATTGAAGCCGTTCTCCATTATCCGCTTGGTCGTGTGTTTCACCCCCGAATCGAACGACGCCCCGATCACTTCCACCTCGACAAACGGACTGGCTATACCTCGTTTCGACCTGTCATTTGTAAAATGTTTACAATTACCCACAATGCAACGGTAAGTTGGGTGTGTGTACCTGTACAAGTTGCGACCAGAAATAATCCGAATTCCTACAGTGACCGGATCTACTCCGGTTAACGTATTTTTGTCGAACGGATCAAAGTCGGCCCTAAAAAACAAAATACGTCCACCAATGAGTAAAAAGAACAAGTATCAGGAGGTAACAATAATACAAATTATAACCCGTTTGTGCATTAAGCGAGGGGGACGGAAGTCCACCATCTTTGATTGCGCATTCGCCTACTGCGCAGTTGAATTGACGCAAAGTCATTGAAAGTTTGGAGTTTCAAACCCGCAAAAATTTGTTGTTTGTATTTGTTGTAGTATAGTGTTAGTTTGTTTTGTTTGTTTGTGGTTCTTTAACAGTTGAGTTTTGCAAATTTAAATTAAGTTGTACAGTGGACAAGATTAACAAGTATTGACGGCCGCCATATTACTCCCCCCCCTCCCCCTTGTTTCTGTCACCCACTTTGTTTGCTATTGCTCCTTCCTGCTATGTTTACATTTTTTTTATTCATTGACGTCCACGATAAAAGTTTTGACAGATGAAGACACGGTTGTTGGTTTATAATGTGGTTTGACAGCTGACACGTACACTGCAACTGTCAAACTTCCCTCATCAAGCTATTGCACCGCCCTCTGTACAAGAAAGCCTAGAATGTCACTTTTAATGGCGGCGTTAGCGGTTTTTGTTTTGTACACAAACCTATGCAGATGCAGTAGAAAATATGTTATTTTTTATTTTTTCATGTAGTTGATTAGAAGTTGTGAGTGAAAAATCAAAGAACGCTTCATTCCTGATCCAGATATGTATAGATATGGCTTTTTATACCCAATAAAGTCCAGCCAAAGCAAGTTTGGTTAGAACCCTTTGTCCTGGAAAGTACAACAAACTAATGTGAAAACTGCTCAATCAAAGAAAATTTGGAAATCCTTGAAGCTAGGTAAGCAAAACTGGTTTTTTCCTAGTTAATAACCTGAAAAAACATTACAAAGTTTGATACAGTCAGGGAGGTAAGTCGTGTCAAAGTTTGAACTGTCAGAAATACAATTTCAACGGACAGTCAGGAACAAAATCGCTGATAAAACCCAGTTGAAGTAAGAAAATGACTGTTTTAAGCACATTTTTGGAATCCTCATTAAATTTCCTATTCAGTAACCTGAAAAACACTATAAAATTTGGTAGAGTGAAAAAGAAAAGTGGTGTCAACGTTTGAATTGCCAGAAACACAATTTGAAAAGACAGGGAGAAAATCGCCTGTAAAACCCACTTGAAATAAGAAAATAACTATTTTAAGCACATTTTTGGAATCCTCATTCAATTTCATATTCAGTAACCTAAAGAACACTACAAAATTTGGTACAGTCAGGTAGAAAGGCTGTGTCAAAGTTTGAATTGCTAGAAACACAGTTTGAAAGGACAGTCAGGGATAAAATCGCTTGTAAAACCCACTTGAAGTAAGAAAATGACTGTTTTGAGCACATTTTTAGAATCCTCATTAAATTTCCTATTCAGCAACCTAAAAAACATTACAAAATTTGGTACAGTCAGGGAGAAAAGCTATGTCACAGTTTGAACTGCCATAAATACAGTTTGGAAGAACAGTCTGAGACAAAATCGCCTGTAAAACCCACTTGAAGTAAGAAAATGACTGTTTTGAGCACATTTTTAGAATCCTCATTAAATTTCCTAGTTAATAACCTGAAAAAACATTACAAAATTTGATACAGTCAGGGAGAAAAGTGGTGTCAAAGTTTGAACTACCAGAGAAACACAGTTTGAAAGAACAGTCCGGAACAAAATCGCTGATAAAACTCAGTTGAAGCAAGAAAATGACTGTTTTGAACACATTTTTGGAATCCTCATTAAATTTCCTAACCAATAAAATGAAGAAACGCTAGAATATTTGGTACAGTCAAGGAGAAAAGCGGTGTCAAAGTTTGAACTGCCATAAATACAGTTTGAAAGAACAGTCAAGAGACAAAATCGCCTGTAAAACCCACTTGGAATAAGAAAACGACTGTTTTGAACACATTTTTGGAATCCTCATTAAATTTCCTATTATAAGCCCGAAGAACATGCATTACAAAATTTGGTACAGTCAGGGAGAAAAGCTATGTTGCAGTTTGAACTGCCATAAATACAGTTTGAAAGAACAGTGAGAGACAAAATCGCCTGTAAAACCCACTTGGAGTAAGAAAATGACTGTTTTGAGCACATTTTTGGAATTCTCATTAAATTTCCTATTCAATCACCTGAAAAAACATTACAAAATTTGGTACAGTCAGAGAGAAAAGCGGTGTCAAAGTTTGAACTCTCAGAAATACAATTTGAAAGGACAGTCAGGGAATAAAACCTCCTGTAAAACCCACTTGAAGCAAGAAAATGCCGGTTTTAAGTACATTTCTAGAATCTTTATTAAATTTCCTATTCAATCACCTGAAAAATGCTACAAAATTTGGTACAGGCAGTTAGAAAAGTTGTGTCAAAGCACCGCCCTCTGTACAAGAAAGCCTAGAATGTCACTTTTAATGGCGGCGTTAGCGGTTTTTGTTTTGTACACAAACCTATGCAGATGCAGTAGAAAATATGTTTTTTTTTTTAAATTTTTTCGTGTAGTTGATTAGAAGTTGTGAGTGAAAAATCAAAGAACGCTTCATTCCTGATCCAGATATGTATAGATATGGCTTTTTTACCTAATAAGTCCAGTCAAAGCAAGTTTGGTTAGAACCCTTTGTCCTGGAAAGTACAACAAACTAATGTGAAAAATGCTCAATCAAAGAAAATTTGGAAATCCTTGAAGCTAGGTAAGCAAAACTGGTAAAATGGGTTTTATATTATTACCAAGACCTTTCTTTTAAAATCTAAATGTGCAATGGAACTTCTAAAAGCTGTCCTGTTTCTTCAGAGTAAAACCTTTGTTGCTCTCAAAATGCAGGCGGCCTCAAAATGTAACTCACATACCTATGTATGTAAAAGGCAATAAGTTTACTGAATGAGAAAGCATATTGCTACTTACCACTGAGTATTGTGTTGGAGTAAAAATCATTCCAGTTCAAGCTTTCAACCACTGTTGGATTCGCAAAAGGGTCTTTTAGAAAGTAAAAGACTGACACTTTTGGGCCTTTCACCAAATTGCTTTTACAATTTGGCAAACAACAAGTGGACGGCATATTGTAGAGGCAATAGAATTTAAGTTAAAAAACCAACAACAAATTATAGAACAATGAAGGAACAATAACAATAGTGATAACACAATAAAATGAACACAAACTACACTTTCACTAGAACAATAAACATATAAACAACAATATATAATAGCAAACAAAAATTACTTTGGCAAGTAATCCCAAGTCTTGACTTGAAAAACTCAATTTCCACAATACAAACAAATGCAAACTATCAACCACTATTTCGGCCATATTGGAATTTTTGGCATGCACCTTCTTGGCTTTCTTGTACAGAGGGCGGTGGCTATTGGCGTTTCAAGATAAGAGATACTCTCCCTCTGGTGATCAGTTATCAGAAAACAGTTTCGGGCATTCCAGCTGTCATTTCTCCATTTGTTTACGTTGATTTTGGCTTATTTTGGTTATTTAAAATTTAGCACAGACAGTGTCATATTATTTACAATGTTAGGTTAGGAACGGGTTGCCTGATTTTAGTTCAAATGGCGCTGCGAACTTGAAACGCCAATAAAAAGTGCGGCTTGGAGTGTTTTTTTTGTTATCCCTTGAACTTAAGCTACTTTATACGTTTATAATAAAGGTTTTGACAGTTGAGACACGATTGTCTATGCAGAATGTGGTTTGACAGCTGACACATACACTACATCTGTCAAACTTCCCTCATCAAGCTATTGGCGTTTCAAGATAAAAGATACTCTCCCTCTGGTATGGCAAGCCGTTTTACTTTTTATTACATTTTGGACCTCAAATGTCATAAAAACTGTTTTAACGACTTTTTTTTAAATTGATACCTTGTTTTCATTATCAGATAATGGAAACGTGTTTATTATGTGATAATAAAAACAGATATCAAAAAAACTAAAGGTTTTTTTAAGACTTCTATTTTTATGACATTCATTTCTATTATGTGATAATGGAAATAGAGGGCGCCATGCTTGGAAATAATTGAAGTTGAGTGACAAATGTTTTGACAGTTGAGACACGATTGTCTATACAGAATTGAGGTTTGACAGCTGTCACATATACTGCAACTGTCAAAACCCTGCTCATAGAGCTATAAGGTGTTGCTTGGAGTGATATTTTGTTATCACTTGGACAACGTTCAACTTCAACTACTTTATACGTCTATAATGGAGGTTTTGACAGTTATGACACGGTCGTCTATTTGAAATGTGGGTTTGACAGTTATCACATAGATTGCAATTGTCAAAAAATCCATATCTCGGGAACCAAAACAGTTAGAGGGGTGATTTTTGCTGTGAATTATTAAGGACACTTTCAGAGACAATATTTAAAAAAAATCACAGTCCTACTTGGAACATAACCTAGTTTTCACAGGGCTGGAATAAAAAAACGTTAAAAAATCCATATCTCGGGAACCGAAAGAGTTAGAGGGGTGGTTTTTGCTGTGAATTGTAGAGAAAACAGTCAGGAATGACACATCAAAAAAATGACACCTCTACTCGGACTTTTCGCCGGTTTTCACAGGGCCGGAGTTAAAAAAGTACAGTTTAGGCGAAAAATTACATCTTAACATAAAAAAATCCATATCTCGGGAACCAAAACAGTTAGAGGGGTGATTTTTGCTGTGAATTATTAAAGACACTTTCAGAAACAATATTTAAAAAATCACAGTCCTACTTGGAACATAACCTAGTTTTCACAGGGCTGGAATAAAAAAACGTTAAAAAATCCATATCTCGGGAACCGAAAGAGTTAGAGGGGTGATTTTTGCTGTGAATTGTAGAGAAAACTGTCAGGAATGACACATAAAAAAAATGACACCTCTACTCGGACTTTTCGCCGGTTTTCACAGGGCCGGAGTTAAAAAAAGTACAGTTTAGGCAAAAAATTACATCTTAACATAAAAAAATCCATATCTCGGGAACCAAAACAGTTAGAGGGGTGATTTTTGCTGTGAATTATTAAGGACACTTTCAGAGACAATATTTAAAAAAAATCACAGTCCTACTTGGAACATAACCTAGTTTTCACAAGGCTGGAATAAAAAAACGTTAAAAAATCCATATCTCGGGAACCAAAAGAGTTAGAGGGGTGGTTTTTGCTGTGAATTATTAAAGACACTTTCAGAGACAATATTTAAAAAAATCACAGTCCTACTTGGAACATAACCTAGTTTTCACAGGGCTGGAATAAAAAAACGTTAAAAAATCCATATCTCGGGAACCGAAAGAGTTAGAGGGGTGGTTTTTGCTGTGAATTATTAAAGACACTTTCAGAAACAATATTTAAAAAAATCACAGTCCTACTAGGAACATAACCTAGTTTTCACAGGGCTGGAATAAAAAAACGTTAAAAAATCCATATATCGGGAACCAAAAGAGTTAGAGGGGTGGTTTTTGCTGTGAATTGTAGAGAAAACTGTCAGGAATGACACATCAAAAAAATGACACCTCTACTCGGACTTTTCGCCGGTTTTCACAGGGCCGGAGTTAAAAAAGTACAGTTTAGGCAAAAAATTACATCTTAACATAAAAAAATCCATATCTCGGGAACCAAAACAGTTAGAGGGGTGATTTTTGCTGTGAATTATTAAGGACACTTTCAGAGACAATATTTTAAAAAAATCACAGTCCCACTTGGAACATAACCTAGTTTTCACAGGGCTGAAATAAAAAAACGTTAAAAAGGCCATATCTCGGGAACCGAAAGAGTTAGAGGGGTGGTTTTTGCTGTGAATTGTAGAGAAAACTGTCAGGAATGACACCTCTACTGGGACTTAATGTTAATACCCATAATTTAGACTAAATACTTACGACTGCTTACCTGGTCATAAATTCAGGTTTCAGTAAGTAACCGCAAGCTCCGTTGTCGCGAAACTTGGCCTGATTGAGTTGCATCGGTTTATCGCCAGTCTGGTAGTTCAGAGCAACCATTTGAGAGCCACAATTCCACATATTGATCGGATTGTAATTTGACGAGTCGATCCTCAAACCGTTCGGATAGATTCTTGATATTTGAATCTAAGAAAATGGCTCAAACTTCATTAAATGTTATCCAGTTTGGTATTGAACCAAACCGTACTTGATGATACTTTAGGAAAAAGTTCCGTTCCAGTTGGCACATCAGTTTTTCCGCTTTCGTTTCGGGAAACGAAGACATTTCGTAGAAAACGAACGCTTTTTTCGCTCGCTCGACATTGAACGATATCGATCTGCAATAAATAATTATGTCCGACAGTTCTTTGGCTATTTTGTAGGCTCGTTCCATTTCGCGATGTTGGATTTCCTGTTGCGTCGCCTTTTGGGTTACTTCTTTAATTGCATTCGACCATTCGACGGCCTAATAATTTGAATTTCGTTGTGAGTCTACATGTGCACTGTGATTGGTCAAAAAAAGCTGCTTTTTTTGACCAATCGCCAACTAACACTGTACTAACATAGTCACGGGATTGAACGGCAACATCGAAAGGCATTAAGGCGGTAGCTGGATTAATCCTAATCAGCCACTCCAATCCGGGTCGATCAGGATTGCGCAACAGCTCCACCACAGCCCCCTTCATGTCTATGGACCCTTGAATAACGGAGTCACCTGACTGAAACAAAAGATAAACCAAATTCTAATATAAAAAATGACAAATTATATCAAAATGTCAGTGTCATCTCTGACAGAAGGCTATTTCAGGGACAACTGACTGATATGATTTTTTAGTACAATCTAGTAAAAAACCATTTCCAAAAGATAACTTGAGTGGTGTCATAGCAAAACTGCGTATTTTTGAACTGATTTGACATTTTTATTGCGTTCAAGCAAGAGAATTAGGTTATTTAGAGTCTTGTAAGCTTCATTTGCCCCTAAACAGTCAATTTTCCATATAAAAAGCAAAATCAAACGTTTTACTCAAAACAACAAAAATTGGAGATTTTTACACCGTTTTTCTCCCTGACTGTATTAAATTTTGTAGTGTTTTTTCATGTTATTGGTTAGGAAATTTAATGAGGATTCCAAAAATGTGCTTAAAACAGTCATTTTCTCGCTCCGAGTGGGTTTTAGAGGTAATTTCGTCCCTGACTGTCTTTTAAGCTGAGTTTTTAGCAGTTCAAACATTGACACCGCTTTTCTCTCTGACTGTACCAAATTTTCTAGTGCTTTTCATGTTATTGGATAGGAAATTTAATGAGGATTCCAAAAATGTGCTTAAAACAGTCATTTTCTCACTCCAAGTGGGTTTTACAGACGATTTTGTCCCTGGCTGTCTTTTAAGCAGTTCAAACTTTGACACCGCTTTTCTCTCTGACTGTACCAAATTTTCTAGTGTTTTTCATGTTATTGAACATGTAGTGAACATTTGTATAAAACAGTCATTTTCTCACTGCAAATGGGTTTTACAGACGATTTTGTCCCTGACTGTCCTTTCACACTGTGTGTCTGACAGTTCAAACTTTGACACCGCTTTTCTCCTTGACTGTACCAAATTTTCTAGTGTTTTTTCATGTTATTGGATAGGAAATTTAATGAGGATTCCAAAAATGTGCTTAAAACAGTCATTTTCTCACTGCAAGTGGGTTTTACAGACGATTATGTCCCTGACTGTCTTTTCACACTGTGTGTCTGACAGTTCAAACTTTGACACCGCTCTTTTCCCTGACTGTACCAATTATTGTACTGTTTTTTTAGGTTATTGGATAGAAAATTTAATGAGGATTCCAAAAATGTGCTTAAAACAGTCATTTTCTCACTCCAAGTGGGTTTTACAGTCAATTTTGTTCTTGACTGTCCTTTCAAACTGTGTTTCTGATAGTTCAAACTTTGACACCGCTTTTCTTCCTGACTGTACCAAATTTTATAGTGTTTTTCCAGATTATTGGATAGGAAATTGGATGAGGAATCCAAAAATGTGCTTAAATCAGTGATTTTCTTACTAAAAGTGGGTTTTACAGTCAATTTTGTTCTTGACTGTCCTTTTAAACTGTGTTTTTGACAGTTCAAACTTTAACACCGCTTTTCTCCCTGACTGTACTAAATTATGTAATGTTTTTTCATGTTATTGAATAGGAAATTTAATGAGGATTCCAAAAGTGTGCTTAAAACAGTCATTTTCTCACTCCAAGTGGGGTTTATAAGCGATTTTGTCCTTGACTGTCCTATCACACTGTGTGTCTGACAGTTCAAACTTTGACACCGCTTTTCTCCCTGACTGTATCAAATTTTGTAGTGTTTTTTCATGTTATTGAATAGGAAATTTAATAAAGATTTCAAAAATGTGCTTAAAACAGTCATTTTCTCACTGCAAGTGGGTTTTACAGACGATTTTGTCCCTGACTGTCTTTTCACACTGTGTGTCTGACAGTTCAAACTTTGACACCGCTTTTCTCCTTGACTGTACCAAATTTTTTAGTGTTTTTTCAGGTTCTTGAATAGGAAATTTAATGAGGATTCCAAAAGTGTGCTTAAAACAGTCATTTTCTCACTCCAAGTGGGGTTTATAAGCGATTTTGTCCTTGACTGTCCTATCACACTGTGTGTCTGACAGTTCAAACTTTGACACCGCTTTTCTCTCTGACTGTACCAAATTTTCTAGTGTTTTTCATGTTATTGGATAGGAAATTTAACGAGGATTCCAAAAATGTGCTTAAAAAAGTCAGTTTCTCATTCCAAGTGGGCTGTACAGACGATTTTGTCCCTGACTGTCTTTTTAAGCTGTGTTTTTGACAGTTCAAAGTTTGACACCACTTTTCTCCCTGACTGTTCCAACTTTTTTAGTGTTTTTTCATGATATTGGTTAGGATATTTAATGAGGATTCCAAAAATGTGCTTAAAACAGTCATTTTCTCACTCCAAGTGGGTTTTACAGACGATTTTGTCCCTGACTGTCCTTTCACACTGTGTGTCTGACAGTTCAAATTTGACACCGCTTTTCTCCCTGACTGTACCAAACTTTCTAGTGTTTTTTCATGTTATTGGTTAGGAAATTTAATGAGGATTTCAAAAATGTGGTTAAAACAGTCATTTTCTTACTCCAAGTGGATTTTACAGACGATTTTGTCCTTGACTGTCTTTTAAGCAGTTCAAACTTTGACACCGCTTTTCTCCTTGACTGTACCAAATTTTCTAGTGTTTTTCATGTTATTGGATAGGAAATTTAATGAGGATTCCAAAAATGTGCTTAAAACAGTCATTTTCTCACTGCAAGTGGGTTTTACAGACGATTTTGTCCCTGACTGTCTTTTAAACAGTGTTTTTGGCAGTTCAAACTTTGACACCGCTTTTCTCCCTGACTGTACCAAATTTTCTAGTGTTTTTCATGTTATTGGATAGGAAATTTAATGAGGATTCCAAAAATGTGCTTAAAACAGTCAGTTTCTCACTGCAAGTGGGTTTTACAGACGATTTTGTCCCTGACTGTCTTTCACACTGTGTGTCTGACAGTTCAAACTTTGACACCGCTTTTCTCTCTGACTGTACTAAATTTTCCAGTGTTTTTCATGTTATTGGATAGGAAATTTAATGAGGATTCCAAAAATGTGCTTAAAACAGTCATTTTCTCACTGCAAGTGGGTTTTACAGACGATTTTGTCCCTGACTGTCCTTTCACACTGTGTGTCTGACAGTTCAAACTTTGACACCGCTTTTTTCTCTGACTGTACCAAATTTTCTAGTGTTTTTCATGTTATTGGATAGGAAATTTAATGAGGATTCCAAAAATGTGCTTAAAACAGTCATTTTCTCACTCCGAGTGGGTTTTACAAGCGATTTTGTCCCTGACTGTCCTTTCACACTGTGTGTCTGACAATTGAAATTTTGACACCGCTTTTCTCCCTGACTGTACCAAATTTCCTAGTGTTTTTTCATGTTATTGGATAGAAAATTTAATGAGGATTCCAAAAATGTGCTTAAAATAGTCAGTTTCTCACTGCAAGTGGGTTTTACAGACGATTTTGTCCCTGACTGTCTTTTAAACAGTGTTTTTGGCAGTTCAAACTCTGACACCGCTTTTCTCTCTGACTGTACCAAATTTTCTAGTGTTTTTTTATGTTATTGGTTAGGAAATTTAATGAGGATTCCAAAAATGTGCTTAAAACAGTCATTTTCTCACTGCAAGTGGGTTTTACAGACGATTTTGTCCCTGGCTGTCTTTTAAGCTGTGTTTTTGGCAGTTCAAACTTTGACACCGCTTTTCTCCCTGACTGTACCAAATTTTCTAGTGTTTTTTCATGTTATTGGATAGGAAATTTAATGAAGATTCCAAAAATGTGCTTAAAACAGTCATTTTCTCATTCCAAGTGGGTTTGACAAGCAATTTTGTCTTTGACTGTCAAACTGTGTTCACAGGTTACAAAAAAAAAGTTTTCTTGCAGCATTCGATACAAAACGTGTTTCTTGATTGGAATTGAGCACATGCGCGGTATTTGCGTAAATCCCAGAACCAGTGTGATTGGTCAGAAAAAGCAGCTTTCAGCTTGCCGCATTTTTTGACCAATCACACGCTTCAAACAGGGTCGTGACGTAAATTAAACTTACCCCGTCGTCTTCCTGATTCGGCGCGGTCCTTTCGATTTCTTCCACGTAGGCGGCGGGGAAATACAGTTGCCGCGCTCCGCCATAGTCACCGCGCCACCAATCGGCGCTGTCCGGAGGCTTGGTGACGTTGGTAATGATGGCGTGCCGGCAAAATGACAGCTCGTCTGACCTTTTCGCTTTGTAGTCGTACAGGGCTTTCACCGTGATTTTGGGCGCGAACGCCGACGGATCCATGTACGATGGGGCTGTATGATTGTAGGGCGATGGATCGTCTTGTTCCTGAAATAGAAGAAATAATAATAATTGAATACGAATATTACAAGTGTTTGACGTTTTAAGAGACACAATAGTATATTATAAACCTAGGGACTAAAGTGGTTCTTTTAATCCCGCAGCGAAAGGTTTGCTAAGGGATTAGAAGACACTTTAGTCACGAGGTTTATATACTATTTTATGCACTTTAGAATGCGAGAAACTAAAAATAAAAAAAATTACAAAACTAACAGTGGTTACAACGGTACTCTCGTATTACTGATAGTTGTTATTGATTGTTGTTGGCATGGTGGATTCACTTAAAATTTATTGTGCCCTGGAAGTGTTGCTATGGCACAAAACAAATGTCAATCAGTTGTTATCAAACGGTGAGTCCAGAAAAATCGTATTTTTTGAAAATGAACATTGAAGAGGCCGCCCAAGAGGCCATCGCTAGCCTTCTTCCAGAAAAATCTCGCGAGGCTTACAAAAAACAGTTTCTTGTTTACCAAAAATGGTGCGTTGAACAGAATGCAGAGAATTTTACGGATGAAAAGGTGCTCCTGGCTTACTTCCTGCAGAAGTCTAAGAAGCTCAAGGCATCTTCTCTATGGAGCCAATATTCCATGATCAAAGCCACGATAATATCTGAAGCAAACGTCGACATCAGCAAATACAGTAAACTCCAGGCATTTCTAAAGAGACAGAATGACCATTATAAGCCGAAGAAGTCCAAGACATTGGATTTCGACCATATAAGAGATTTTCTTCAAAATGCTCCAGATGAACAATATCTAGCCCAAAAGGTAAGATTATTTTCTTTACTTTGAATATTTTCCTGATAGTACTACTAAAAATAACACCATTGATTATTTTTGTCTACAAAACTACAAAATGTACTGACGGGAGACAATTTTGTTGCAGGTGGTGCAGGATTATGGGAGTCGCTGGAGCATGTCGAGGAAAGGATGTCTCGGATCATAAAAGCTTTTTTCTGGTAAATCTACGGGGTACAAAATCAGGAAAGGATCGCTTGTTTGTGATAAAAACGTCTGGCGAAAACTCTACGAATGTAGTGGAATTAGTGAGAAAGTATATTGGTCTAAGGCCACCTACAAAGCATACACGATTTTTTGTGTCTTACAAAAATGGGAAGCCCATAGGAAAAAATACATTTGGACAGCTACCAAGGAGAATTGCTGGCTACTTGAGACTACCAAACGCAAACCTATATACTGGGCATTGTTTTCGCAGATCTGGATCAACCATAGATGTGTTGAAAAGACATGGTGGCTGGAAAAGCAGTTCTGTTGCTGAAGGTTATGTTGAAAATTCATTGTATCAAAAGAAGAATGTTGCCGATCAAATATTCACCAATGTCTTCTCCGATGTTGATATGGCATCAGCATCAACCATAGAAAGATCAATTTCAGAAAATGAGACAACGGCAACGGCGACTGCTACGTATGTGCAGAATATGTTTACTACTAAAAATGTTGCTTCCAATTGTCCACCCTTCGTTAGCCTTGCAAACTGCACCAAAGTCAATATAAATGTAAATATATATAATAATAAGAACTAGATTTAAGTTATGTTTATGTTAATTATCCTTTTTCGTCCTTACACTTTAACAAATAAATAAAATTTCAATAAAATCATTGTTTAATTTGGAAGAATTTACTTTAAATCCCTCAGGGATTTAAATTACTTTTAATCCCTAAAGTGCATAAACACTGTTAACTACATAAAAACTCAAAAATCTACATTTTGGGGTAATCATATTGAGTTTCCATTGTAGCCCTATTTTTGTACATTTTATTAATATTTAATGTTTTTTTAGTCAGTTCATTTGGTCAGTAGTTTACAGGTTAGCAACAATAGTCCATTATGATAACCTTAGGTGCAGTGTATTTGGGTAAATATCACCTCAATATAAACAATCACCCTGTACATACCTGAGCTATGCCAGTTGTATTAGGAATCACCCTGTATACCAGTCCAAGTTTTTTTTCAAATAAACTTGCGGATTCAATTTGCCTATTATCAATTTAAATACGTACAAATTGCATTTTTGTCACCCTGTATGATTATCCGAAAAAAATACTTTTTCTAATTTTGGCATATAAAGTGACACTTTTCAAAACTGATTAGAGTGACAAAACGTTTTACTTTATGTAACTAGTTATGAAAAGTTCATTTCATCACTCCCTGTTTTTATGCATTTCCGTAGAAACATATGGGCGACATCCATCATAACATGTCGTTGTCACAGTTTATACAAGGTGCTATGAAAGTGAATATTTGTGTTAAATCACTTTAAAAGATGGTTTTCACAGCTTTTTGGTCAAAATTAGAAAAAATTATGTATGCAACACGTTTCGAAAATGTCTTATTGTGTAACTCATTCAAATTGTAGGACCTCGCTGCGCTCGCCCTACAAACATTCATTCGTTACACAAAATCGATCTTTTCGTAACTGGTTACATAAATAGTTATTATATTACAATACATTTTTGAGATATATCTTAAACTTTGTATAGCCTCAAAACAATATTATTCCGGCCTGTACAAGCTATAAAATGCCTCTCGTCTAGTATTGTGTTACTTGTTGTTACACACGGTTCTATAAATTTCCCTTTACCAGATACCGTGACCGCGTACCCTACATCACGCAGGCTCTATTTCCTCCATTCTATCCATGAAATCGACAACGCAACGATGCACTTAAGTATACCGGGTGTTTCAGAAAATTATACATCATTGGATTTAAAGCAGCGACAGCTAAAACGTTTACGCAGGTCGTTGGGTAGGAAAATTGATGAGGATTCCAAAAATGTGCTTAAAACAGTAATTTTGTGTGTTTCTGGCAATACAAGCTTTTCTCTCTGACTGTACCAAATTTTGGAATGTTTTTTTGGGTTATTGGATAGGAAATTTAATGAGGATTCCAAAAATGTGCTCAAAACAGTCATTTTCTTAGTCCAAGTGGGTTTTACCAGCGATTTTGTCCCTGACTGTCTTTCTAAGCAGTGTTTTTGGCAATTCAAACTTTGACACCACTTTTCTCTCTGACTGTATCAAATTTTGTAGTGTTTTTCAGGTTATTGAATAGGAAATTTAATGAGGATTCCAAAAATGTGCTTAAAACAGTCATTTTCTTATTCCAAGTGGGTTTTACAGGCGATTTTGTCTCTGACTGTTCTTTCAAACTGTGTTTCTGGCAGTTCAAACTTTGACACCGCTTTTCTGACTGACTGTACCAAACTTTAGAATGTTTTTTTGGGTTATTGGATAGGAAATTTAATGAGGATTCCAAAAATATGCTCAAAACAGTCATTTTATTATTCCAAGTGAGTTTTACAGGCAATTTTGTCCCTGACTGTCCTTTCAAACTGTGTTTCTGGCAGTTCAAACTTTGACACTGCTTTTCTCCCTGACTGTACCATATCTTGGAATGTTTTTTTGGGTTATTGAATAGGAAATTTAATGAGGATTCCAAAAATGCGCTTAAAACAGTTATTTTCTTATTTCAAGTGGGTTTTACAGGAGATTTTGTCCCTGACTGTCATTTCAAACTATGTTTCTGTCAGTTCAAACTTTGATACCGCTTTTTTCCCTGACTGTACCAAATTTTGTAATGTACCAAATTTTTATTCAGGTTATCGGATAGGAAATTTAATGAGGATTCCAAAAATGTGTTTAAAACAGTCATTTTCTTACTTAAACTGGGTTTTACAGGCCATTTTGTCCCTGACTGTTCTTTTAAACTAAGTTTCTGGCAGTTCAAACTTTGAGACCGCTTTTCTCCCTGACTGTACCAAATTTTGGAATGTTTTTTTGGGTTATTGGATAGGAAATTTAATGAGGATTCCAAAAATGTGCTTAAAACAGTAATTTTCTTACTTCAAGTGGGTTTTACACGAGATTTTGTCCCTGACTGTCCTTTCAAACTGTGTTTCTGACAATTCAAACTTTGACACCGCTTTTCTCCCTGACTGTACCAAATTTTGGAATGTTTTTTTGGGTTATTGGATAGGAAATTTAATGAGGATTCCAAAAATGTGCTTAAAACAGTCATTTTCTTACTCCAAGTGGGTTTTACACGAGATTTTGTCCCTGACTGTCCTTTCAAACTGTGTTTCTGGCAATTCAAACTTTGACACCGCTTTTCTCCCTGACTGTACCAAATTTTGTAATGTTTTTCAGGTTATTGGATAGGAAATTTAATGAGGATTCCAAAAATGTGGTTAAAACAGCCATTTTCTCACTCCAAGTGGGTTTTACCAGCGATTTTGTCCCTGACTGTTCTTTCAAACTAACAGTTCAAACTTTGACACCGCTTTTCTACCTGACTGTACCAAATATTGTAGTGTTTTTCAGGTTATTGAATAGGAAATTTAATGAGGATTCCAAAAATGTGCTTAAAACAGTAATTTTCTTATTCCAAGTGGGTTTTACACGAGATTTTGTCTCTGACTGTTCTTTCAAACTGTGTTTCTGGCAGTTCAAACTTTGACACCGCTTTTCTCCCTGACTGTACCAAATTTTGGAATGTTTTTTTGGGTTATTGGATAGGAAATTTAATGAGGATTCCAAAAATGTGCTTAAAACAGTCATTTTCTTACTTCAAGTGGGTTTTATCAGCGATTTTGTCCCTGACTGTTCTTTCAAACTGTGTTTCTGGCAATTCAAACTTTGACACCGCTTTTCTGCCTGACTGTACCAAATTTTGTAGTGTTTTTCAGGTTATTGAATAGGAAATTTAATGAAGATTCCAAAAATGTGGTTAAAACAGCCATTTTCTCATTCCAAGTGGGTTTTACCAGCAATTTTGTCTTTGATTGTTCTTTCAAACTGACAGTTCAAACTTTGACACCGCTTTTCTACCTGACTGTACCAAATTTTGTAGTTTTTCAGGTTATTGAATCGGAAATTTAATGAGGATTCCAAAAATGTGCTTAAAACAGTCATTTTCTTACTCCAAGTGGGTTTTACAGGCGATTTTGTCCCTGACTGTCCTTTCAAACTGTGTTTCTGGCAATTCAAACTTTGACACCGCTTTTCTCCCTGACTGTACCAAATTTTGTAGTGGTTGACTGTACCAAATTTTGTAGTGTTTTTCAGGTTATTGGATAGGAAATTTAATGAGGATTCCAAAAATGTGCTTAAAACAGTCATTTTCTTAGTCCAAGTAGGTTTTGTTTGGTCATTTTCTATTCCAAATAACAGTGACAATCAACTCAACGTACTATTGAAAAACACCCTGTATTGGTAGTGCGCGACTGTAACGAACCCACACACCCCAAAGGCATTCTGTAATTTACATTCCATCGAGATATACAGGTTTCGGACGTTTCAATGTACCATTATAAGGCCGGAGACCTCCGGCTTAGACGGTCTAATCCATTATGCTTAAGACTTATATTAGTAACTGACAATGGTGATTAAGGAACGTTACGATAGTATATTAATGGGTTTCGAAATTGTATGGGAATTTGCTTTGACCACAAGGCTTCTGGATTTTTTTTTCATCCGCAAGTTTTGTTCATTCATTTTGTTCATTTGCTTTACCTTTGAATGTGAATGAGTTAGCTCGGATTCAGAAAAAAACTGTCTCAATAAAGAATTTTATGAAATTTTTAGTTTTATCTTAAAAAATACTACAGAAACCCAAAATTTGAACAAATCATTAATTTGTGCAATAAACAAAACTCTCAAAAATCATTCTTAATACATTTGGCAACATTGTTTCTGATCAATTTGTGAGTGCAACAGAGACAATAAACAGACAGACAAAAACAACCTCGCTTGAGTACAACACCCTGTAACTCCTCTGTTAATCTTTCCAAAAATGTAATTGGAATTACTTTAAAATTTAAAAATTAAATTTAAATAATCTGTTGGCTGTGAATTACAATATGATTTTGCATTATTTTGCTTCAAACCGTGATTATGTTAATGTGGAAATAAGGAGCCCATAAAGCATGATAATGAATAAACTGTAAAAGATAAAAAAAATAAATAAATAACGGATTATCTATGAGTGTCTGGATAGTAACAAACAAAAATACAGGGTTAGCTAGCCAAATCGTTCATTGAAACTGTTTATAGAGAATTAAGATAAGTTCAATAAGTTGATTTTCAAGTAAATTTTCCATCTTGAAACAATAAAATTTAGAAATCCTCTATTTGGTCAAATTATCAAGTCAATTTTCATATCTGAAAAGTAAATTGTCAACTTTACTAGATCTTTCTTCATTGTCATTGAATTCAAAATAAAAAGGTCTTTAACATAAATATGTATACCATATACTGTGTTTCTGACAGTTCAAACTTTGACACCGCATTTCTCCCTGACTGTACCAAATTTTGGAATGTTTTTTTTTAGGTTATTGGATAGGAAATTTAATGAGGATTCCAAAAATGTGCTTAAAACAGTCATTTTCTCACTCCAAGTGGGTTTTACAGGCGATTTTGTCCCTGACTGTCCTTTCAAACTGTGTTTCTGGCAGTTCAAACTTTGACACCGCTTTTCTCTCTGACTGTACTAAATTTTGGATTGTTTTTTTGGGTTATTGAATAGGAAATTTAATGAGGATTCCAAAAATGTGCTTAAAACAGTCATTTTCTCACTCCAAGTGAGTTTTACAGGGGGTTTTGTCCCTGACTGTTCTTTCAAACTGTGTTTCTAGCAGTTCAAACTTTGACACCGCTTTTCTCCCTGACTGTACCAAATTTTGTAGTGTTTTTTAGGTTATTGGATAGGAAATTTAATGAGGATTCCAAAAATGTGGTTAAAACACTCATTTTCTCACTACAAGTGGGTTTTATCAGCAATTTTGTCTTTGACTGTCAATTCAAACTGTATTTCTGGCCATTCAAACTTTACACCACTTTTTTCCCTGACTGTATCAAATTTTGGAATGTTTTTTAGGTTATTGGATAGGAAATTTAATGGCACTAGGACAGTCNTNGCCAAAGAGGNTGNNAANCNANTTCCGCGTAGAGANTTAGAANCGTCNTTGTCCNCNNGTGTCCCANTCAGNNCTNTNTGNTTANGTCTTTCCTGTCNGGCTNTGAATTGTCACTANNATGAGGTTTAGGCTATNNAANTNCNTGCTGNATNCAGTCGGCTNNNACANGGNNTNTGNCAGNNNGGGGTCGCNNNCTNTAATTGACTGGTGAAACGNATGATATANACAGNGCCNCCATCNTNAAATGGTTAACANTGGAGGGANTCCNATAAGCNNTNNCTCNCGNTNAGATCAGGGCTNCTANCANCACGAGGTTCCGCTTGGNGGAGGGGCCCNACCAAAACCCATTANCTAAGAATCNCNANGANNNTNCGCANNTTTNAGCGAGTTAANNGTNCGCCTAACAGCANGAGNGTTGGANGNTATAATCCNCGGCNACACGCCCGTACCTANNNCATTTNTGTCTTGGTNTTGNCATTCGCGTAAAAACAAGAATTGTCAAAAATTTCAAGGGTGACACCTTCTGATTGTTTTAAAAAAAAATTATTTTGAAAATTAACCTCAACTGCCTAAATACCTTTCAGGTTAATAGTACAAAAATGACTTAAGTGTCATTTTCAAAATGTCATTTTGTAAGGGTTCCACGCCTAAAAAGTGTCAAAATTGACAAAATAATTCAAGGTCATCTCCGAAACGGTGCCAGTTAGAGCAAAATGGACGTTAGATTTGTGTTCCCCAGGTTGAAGATTAGTTAAAAAAGTCACTTTGATTGAGCAAAATCCCCTAAAAAGTGTCAAAATTGACATAATTTCAAGGTCATCTCCGAAACGGTGCCAGTTGGAGCAAAATGAACGTGAGATTTGTGTTTCCCAGGTTGAAATTAGTTAAAAAAGTCACTTTGATTGAGCAAAATCCAAAATAGTCGCCGTTGGTATAGTAGGCCCAAAAAATTTCTAATTTAGACTAAATTTCCGTGCACTTTTCCAGAAAATCGTCCATAACTCGCTTTTTTGAAACACCCTGTATAAAACCACCGAATAACAAAAAAAAGCTAATGAAAGGGACTATCACGTAACGTTGAGCGGACATGGCTAAGTTGTCCCGTTTAGCCGCTAGGGGGCGTCAAAGTTGAACCTCATTTTTTGCTCAATATCTCAGGATGGTTTCAGGTTAGGTTAGGTCTGAAAACGTGTCCAATGCTGTTAGGTCGGGACTATTTGCTGGCCAGCTTATAGTTCCAAATTTTCAAAGTTTCAAAAGTGTTATTAGCCTTTTTTGGATTCATAATTCTGAAGAACTGTTTTTGAACTGATTTGGACCATCTGCATGGATGAGATAAGATGTTGCTGTGTACTGATTTACAGGACTTATCGTGCAAATGGTCCAAACCCATATTCGAAACAGTTCAGAATCAATAACAAAGCTGACGTTCGGTATACAACATTAAATATGGAAAATATTGCAAATAATAGTCAGAATGATGGGATATTTTTCAGTAAAAGCATGACTTTGTGTCGTTAGCTTTTTTGATCCACCCGGTATATAAATAAGGAAATCCTGCCAAACCTTCAGGTCGTGGACTATAACTTTCATATTTGACATTTTTCGATAAAGCCAATAGTAGTTGATGAGACAAGGATAAGAGCAGATCACCCTGTACAGATTAATTGAGCAAAATACAGGGTGGTTCAAACTGATTGTAGGATACTTGAATGGTAGAAAGTACATACAAAATAAACGCCAAAGTGTGATATACCCAAAAGTTGAAAAGTGCCCCCTTTCGGAGCTAATGGGCCCTAAGTATATGCACCAAGAATAAAAAATTATCTTAATTAATAAACTAAAATAAAACTCATATGAAATTTGGCATGCTTGTTCATCATTTTGAAGTAATTATTTGGCGTTTTTTTTTCCAATTTTTTAAAATAATCTGGACAGGTACTATTTTTTTTCATTATGGATTAGCGTATAAAAATAACGGTATTAGAAAAACTATGCAAAATAAAAAGAAATGTTCAAACAAACCTTTCTTAGAAGAAAGAATGGGCTATCACACGTGCCCCATCAGAATGATCTAAAATTACGGTTTAAAGAAATTTAAAGCTGTCAAACTTTTTGAACAGTATTTGTCCAGATTATTTTGAAAAAGTGAAAAAAATTCTAAATGATTACTTCAAAATGGTGAACACGCATGGCAAATTTAATTTCAAGAATTTTTTTTGTCTAGGAATAAAAAATAAAAAAATGGTTTTAGTCGCTCACCTTTAAGGTGCTCTAACTCCGCTAGGGGGCACTTTTCGACTATAGTTTATATGACACTTTGGAATTATCGTACAATTAATTTGAACCACCCTGTAGATTGATACCATATTTTTGTGGTAGATCTACTTTTTGGTAACACTCTCTATACTACTCCAGCTCATTTAGTAACAATGTCGCGTTTTACGGGGGCGTTTTTGTACGGTTGATGGTTCTGGAAGTAGCTGGGTCCGTAAAATTGTCCACCGTAACCCATTCCGTTAGCGTACGTCAATCCGTAACCGGTTCCGGTGTATCCGAGACTGTAACGGGGCACGTTTTGGGGTACCCCGACCGTTTTAATCACCTCCAACGTTGGAGAAACGGCTTTTCGGTACGCGTTTGCGCCTGGTGGAGCCAGGCTCGCGTCCACGTCGTCGTAGTGGATCGGTACCACCAGTTTCAGTTGCTGATGAGTTTAGTAAAGTCAACGTTTTTGACATCAGCAGAAACCAGATTGGTTAATTCACCGCCCTCTGTACAAGAAAGCCAAGAAGGTGCATGCCAAAAATTCCAATATGGCCGAAATAGTGGTTGACAGTTTGTATTGTGGAAATTGAGTTTTTCGATGATTAAATTAATTTTTAAAGTTTAAAGTCAAGACTTGGGATTACTTGCCAAAGTAATTTTTGTTTGTTATTATACAGGGTGGTCCAGTTTTAAGTGTCAATAATTCGCCATTTGATAGCTAATCAAAAAATAAGTTGACTTGCATTATGTCATTTTTCTGAAAAACGTTTCCTAAGGAAGATACAGTCCTCCAAATTTCAATTTAAAAAATCGTTTTATAGTTTAAAACTGAACATCCAAGACTTGTGAAAGTCCAAATATGTATTGAATAGTCTAAAAACTTTTTTACTACTAGGAATGGTCTTATGATTCGCTTTCTCAGACTGCCATCCTGGTTGAGTGTCTGAAACTGGCATTCAAGAACTAAAAAAAGTCCGGAAATCAAGACAAAGATTGTATTGTGCATGAAACTCATTTTTTACTACTAAAAATAATATAAAAGTTGCCTTTTAATGCTAGAACTGACTTTACTAGGACTAAAGAGTCGAAAAGTATATTTTCAAGACTTTAATTGGTGTACAACTCAATTTTCTGGACTGGACAAGTCTAGAAGTAAATTAAATTTTCGCACTATTTTATTTCTAAAAATTAGTTCTCAAGACTATTATTGTAGCATTTGGTACCAAAATTTTTTACTTTTATTACTGAAGAAACTTGTCTTTTGGAAATAGTCTTAAACTCGATTTTTCAGTTTTAAAAAGCACTAAAATCAGTCAATTTATTGCACCTATGAGTGTAGAAGTCAATTTAATAGTGAAGAAGCTTGAAATAACATTTTCAAGACTATGGTCAGTGGACACACTGGCTTTTAGGCCTGATAAGTCAAAAACTTTGTAAAGATAGTCTTGAAACTCGATTTGAGGCACTGAAAACAGCCTTAAAACACTAAAAACAGTCTAGTTTATTAAGAAATACCCGAATTTTTAGCACTGAGGTGTCTAGAAGTCGATTTAATAGTGACAAAGCTTGGAATGCTATTTTAAGTCTATGAAGAATGTAAAAATTGTTTTTTAAGTTTGCTATGTCAATAACTTGGTGAAGATAGTCTTGAAACTCGATTTTCCAAGCTGAAAGCAGTTTTGAAGCACTAAAAATAGTCCAGAATTCGAAGAAAATCAAAAGCAAAGTAAAAAGCACGAAAAGTTCGTTTTCAAGACAATTTTCATGAATCTAATGTCAATGTCCTGCAAGACTATTTTCAAGACTAAAATATTGAAATTTGTCTTCAAATTATGAAAACTTACTTCAAATGCAAATTTTAAGCTTCTGATGTCACTTTTCATTAGTTCAGTTACATTTTGGGGTTCAAGTTAATTTTTAAGGTTTAAATGTATGAATTTGTAGTAACAAATTCTTGAAAAAGTAGTTTTTATGTCTACAAGTCAATTTTTAGTATTAAAGTAGCTCGATTTGCATGAAAACTGGTTTGTTTGTAACCAGTTTTCATGCAATTTTCTAATTCAATTTTCTGTCTTTTAGTTTGTCTGGAAACTATGAAAACTGGCTACAATAATATTTTTTAAACTTCTTCAGTGAGTTTTCCGTTTCCAAGACAATTTTTAAGTTGGGTTGGGTTAGTTTTGGGTCTTTGACCGTAATAACGTGTAATAATGTGCTTGTTCCAAATTTGATCAATATTGCTCCAACGGTTTGACAGTTATGACAAAAAAAACGATTTTTTAAACAGAAATTTGAAGGACTGTATTTTCCTTAGGAAGCACTTTTCAGGAAAATGACATAATGAATGTCAACTTATTTTTTAATTGGCTATGGATTGGTGAATTATTGACATTTAAAACTGGACCACCCTGTATATTGTTGTTTATATGTTTATTGTTCTAGTGAAAGTGTAGTTTGTGTTCATTTTATTGTATTATCACTATTGTTATTGTTCCTTCATTGTTCTATAATTTGTTGTTGGTTTTTTAACTTAAATTCTATTGCCTCTACAATATGCCGTCCACTGGTTGTTTGCCAAATTTCTAAAAGCAATTTGGTGAAAGGCCCAAAAGTGTCAGTCTTTTACTTTCCAAAAGACCCTGCTCGAACCCAACAGTGGTTGAAAGCTTTGAACTGGAATGATTTTACTCCAACACAATACTCAGTGGTAAGTACAATATGCTTTCTCATTCAGTAAACTTATTGCCTCTTACATACGAGTATGTGAGTTACATTTTGAGGCCGCCTGCATTTTGAGAGCAACAAAAGTTTACTCTGAAAAAACAGGACAGCTTTTAGAAGTTTCATTGGCACATTTACATTTTAAAAGAAAGGTCGTGGTAATAATATAAAACCCATTTACCAGTTTTGCTTACCTGGCTTTCAAGGATTTCCAAATTTTCTTTGATTGAGCAGTTTTCACATTAGTTTGTATGTACTTTCCAGGACAAAGGGTTCTAACCAAACTTGCTTTGGCTGGACTTTATTGGGTATAAAAAGCCATATCTATACATATCTGGATAAGGAATGAAGCGTTCTTTGATTTTTCACTCACAACTTCTAATCAACTACACGAAAAATTAAAAAAACAAACATATTTTCTACTGCATCTGCATAGGTTTGTGTACAAAACAAAAACCGCTAACGCCGCCATTAAAAGTGACATTCTAGGCTTTCTTGTACAGAGGGCGGTGGTTAATTGCATCGCCTTACCCGAATACATAGACATACAAAAGTAAGAATTTGACTTACCGCTGGCTTGATTTCCTCCGTGTCTGTATGGGGAGTAGTTGTGCTAATGTCCGGTTGTTTGGTGCTCGGTGTAGTAGGAATAGTTGCTGCAGAAGTGCCACTTTCAACCTAATATGTATACAGTGTGTTTCAATCAAATTTACTTACTACACCATTTACACATGTAGTTTAGAAAGCGTCAGTTGAATTTTAGAAATCATAAGATGGATTTGAAAAATATCATTTGTATTTCAGAAAAGGTACTTTCAATTATAGAATAATAACTTTGATTTTCGAAATTGCAATTTGTATTTCAGTTAGTCACTTGTATTATAGAAAAGAGGACAGTTGGATTTTAGACATGGTCATTTGTAATTTGGAAAATTAAAGTGGAGCAAAAAAAGTTAATAAAAAAAATAAATAGTTTAACGAATATTTTTAATAACATTGTGGTTTAAGCAGTTCAATGAAAAATCGATTTATTTCGAAAACCGTTTATTTTATCGAAATAAAAGAAGAGTACAATTTTTCGATAAAAATGTTAAGAGTATCCATTAATGGCGTTTGCAGCTGAAAATAATGACAGCTGTCAAAGTTTAAGCAAATTGTGTCTTAGGTCCAGTTAGTTCCAGCCTTTCGAAGACGGGAGATACCTGGTTTTCATGTCAAATAGAAGGTCTCTTTCGATAAAACATTAAACCCAATAATCATTACAATATACAAAGTGTTTCAAAAGTTACGGCCAAAAACGTTAATTGGAAGGCAGTTCTTTGGGGCTCGATATTTCCCTTAGGAGTGACTTTAAAAAAAAATTAATTATATGAACAAATCGTATTATTTTGACCTCCCCTGTATGCCCCCCGAGAGATTGTCATATAGTTATGGGACACCCTGTATATTTTATATAAATTAATACTCCCGATGGGCGGGTTTTTTTGCTTAAAGTGATATTAAAAAAAAAACAATGAACTAATAACCACATAGAAACACAAAAAAATCTGAAATTGAAATAACGCGTTCTAAAATACAAGTGACGAATCTGAAATACAACTTACGTTTTCTAAAACCAAATTTACGATAATGAAATACAAGTTATAGATTCTGAAATCCAACTTATATTTTTAAAATCCAAGTGATATTTTCTAAACTACATGCGTAAATGGTGTAGACAAAGTTCAACTAAAATTTAATAATTTCAAGCTTTTATCCATTTGAATATTATTTTAGCACTCACCCTGTAGATTTGATTTTATTTGAAACAAAATTCTTAAAAACACATTTATTACTTAAATAGTTCAAGTTTTTAACGTGTAAACGTATTGAATTGATAGCCTGCAATATACAGGGTGGTCAAAAAAGTTAAAAAATGAAAAGTCAGAGGGAGCAACGATAAAAGTTCATTTTTCTTTGAAACGAGTTAACCAGACAGAAATATTTACTTTTTTTTTGACTTTCTGCAATTATTGCTACTAAATCAAAAGCAATAAATAACGCTTCCAGTGCCTATTTATAATGGTTTAAAAAAAAATTAAATATCTCAGAAACGGTTAGAGCTGCGGAGGTCAAATGTAACTGTTTTGTTTTTGTTTTTTTTTATCAGCCTGTATAAGTTCAATCGTGTTACGGTTAGCAGGAGGTGAAAGAGCGGTTCAAGACGAAAATTTTGAGCTTTTTACGGTCGCTGAAACTCCAAAAATGGCGGAGATACGGAATTTTCAAAATTTTGATGCAGTTTTCAAGAAAATGTCGAATATCTCGGAAATGGTTAGAGTTACGGAAATTTTGCAAGAGACCAGAAATGTTCAGAATGACTTTCTGTATCACGTAGACTAGGTTTACACTCCCTTAAAACTGTGTAAACGCGGTCACAACTGGCAAAGCGTTAGTTTCAAATTTAATTATTTTTTTGAACACCCAATATATGTTCTATCGTGTTTCTGTTAGAATGAGGTGAAAGAACAATTCAAAACGAACATTTTGGGCTTTTTCCAGTTGTTGAAACCCTAAAAATGGCGGAGATAGAGAATTTTTAAAATTTTGATGTAATTTTCAAAAAATAGTCCAATATCTCGGAAATGGTTAGAGAAAATACCCGTTTAGAGTTACGGAAATGTTGCAAGAGATTAGAAATGTTCAGAATGAGTTTCTGTATCAAGTAGACTAGGTTTCCACTCACTTAGAACTGTGTAAACGCGGTCACAACTGGAAAAGCGTTAGTTTCAAATTTAATTATTTTTTTGAACACCCAGTATATGCTCTATTGTGTTTCGGTTAGCAGGAGGTGAAAGAACAATTCAAAACGAACATTTTGGGCTTTTTCCAGTCGCTGAAACCCTAAAAATGGCGGAGATAGGAAATTTTCAAAATTTTGATGCAATTTCCAAAAAATAGTCCAATATCTCGGAAATGGTTAGAGAAAGTACCAGTTTAGAGTTACGGAAATGTTGCAAGAGACTAGAAATGTTCAGAATGACTTTCTGTATCCAGTAGACTAGGTTTACACCCACTTAGAACTGTGTAAATGCGGTCACAACTGGCAAAGCGTTAGTTTCAAATTTAAATGTTTTTTAAACACCCTGTATATGTTAAATCGTGTTTCGGTTAGCAGGAGGTGAAAAAACAATTCAAGGCGAACATTTTGGGTTTTTTTTTAGTCGCTGAAACCTTAAAAATGGCGGAGATAAGGAATTTTCAAAATTTCGATACAGTTTTCCAGAAAAAGTCGAATATCTCTGAAATGGTTAGAGTTACGGAATTTTTGCAAGAGACCAGAAATGTTCAGAATGACTTTCTGCACCCAGTGAACTACATTTAACCCCACTTTTTTGGATATTAATCCTTATTCCTCCCAGACACTTCAAATTCGTTATTTTTAACTAGAAAGCCATCATATCATCACAATCGTACCGTTGTCGTTTCCTCTTCGTGCGACCCGCCGAAGAAACTGCTGAAGGGCACAAACAGCCAGCTAGATTTTTCGGTGGTGGTCGTGGTCGTGGTACTGCTGCTGGTAGCGCCGGCGGAATCGATGGTGTTACCGTCGACGGGACCTGCGTTCCTTTGGGACACCGGCAGCTCGGCCGGTGGATACTCGAACGCAGATGGCGGTACTATCGGAGCTGAAACTAAATCGAAATCATTAGATCATCATTAGAACAAATCACCGGAACTCCTCTGCTAAAAGAAACATTACGTGTTATAATTGTGGACGTAAAGGACATTACCGCTGGAATTGCAGACAGCAGTCTCGTTTACCGACCCCGCAGAACTGGCGTAACCAGGAGCAGGAAATGAAGAATCCGGAAAGACATTTACCGCGATATGTAGAGGATCGTCAAGCTTTTGATAGTGACTTAAGGTACCGGAAAGGACAAATTCATAATGGTTGGCGGATTGGTCAATCGCGAAGGTGACAGATAAAGAGGCTACAAAAAGAATGAAGAGCAGCGTTTCTAAGGAGGACATAATAAAAGGACAGCGCTCAGACTCTGATTTGAAAGTAATCAGAAGATGGTTGGAGAAGGATTTGAAACCGGATTGGCAACAGATTTCCAGATATGGACCAACAGTAAGGGGTTACTGGTCGCAGTGGAATTCGCTTCGACTGCGAGATGACTTAATTACTCGCAAATGGGAAAGTCCAGACGGAAAACGCTTTGTTTACCAAACAATAGTGCCCAATTCCTGCAAAGAGAATGTGCTGCGAGAACTACATGATAGTCGCGAGCGAGGACACTTTGGAGTAAACCAGACTTTGGCTAGAATAAGAGATCGATTTTAGTGGATTAACTTCAGAAAGGACGTTGAGGAATGGTGTAAACGGTTTGACCAGTGTTCGTTACAGAAGGGATCCAGCACAATTCGGGAACTTGAGAGAGAGAAGATGAAACCAAACAACGACCGTATGAAGATGACACTGGACCACAAACCAACTGGTGGCAATTATAAGGAAGGTGATGCTGTGTGGATGTTTCAACCCAGGAGGAGCAAAGGATTAAGTCAAAGATAGCAACGACACTGGGAGGGACCTTACAATGTGGTAAAAAGATTAAACGACGTTGTGTACAGAGTCCAACGCAGCCCCAAAGGCAGGATGAAAATTGTCCATCTGGACAGACTCAAGAAATACCAGGGACTAGATGAAGCGGATCGGGACGATCAGCTTTAAGAGAGGGGCAGTGTTACGGTTTGGGCCTACTATGCTCGATACTTCTGTACGAGCACTCGATTCGGGATGAAATCGATGCGCCGCAATATCTGGCCGGACGCGTGTTAAAGTAGGCCACAGTTAGGAAACGACACCCCTCGAAGAATCTTCGATGTTCCACGCAAATCGCGAAGCGGTCATTCTAGAACGTGGTTTGCGAATATAAAAGAAGCGGTGTCGACGGCGGCGTAGTAGTGTAGTAGTGAATTTGGAAACGCGGTAAAGTTTAAATAGTGGAATAATTGTGGAATTGTAGTAGTGTTTTTAGTAGCTGAATTAATTATTGTACGGAGTGTTTTGAAGTGTAAATAAATCTATTAATTGTTTAGTTAAATTGACTTTGTGTAAACCCACGGGAAAATCGTAACAATATTATGCTAAGCCGATGATGCAGTGATCATCTCCTACAGAGACTCCTGTATGAGTTCCAACAAATGATGCATCCATATCCATAAAGAAAACAAAATCACAGTATCTAAGAGAACCAATATTCTCACAGTAATAGGATCCTAAAGGATGAAGTAAAAGCCCAAACAAGAAAGGCACCATATCAAGATATCTAAGAGATTTATGTGATATGAGCACTAGGAGTAAGGTCAGAATATACAACAACTTAAGAACAACAGAAATGCGAACACTAAGATCAATAACAGGACCGGAAGAGAAATATGCGAGATCCAAGATGTAGTGAGATGGGCAAGAAATCAAAGAAGAGACCACGTGGAAGAATGCCAGAAGATTGCAAAAAGGAAAAACCAAATACATCTCGATCTCCTGCACCACCGATAAGATACTGGTCTTCAGCATCCCAACTGTTCCTGGCTAATTGATGAAAACACAGGACCCAGTCCTAACGTAAGAAGACATTAATCTCTCTGGTCAATTTGGAGTAGCTCTTTCAAAGGAAAAAAATGAGTTTACCTGTCAAATCGACGGCTGTCGTAGGCAAGCTCCTATGCCAGTGGTACATCACTCTTCCGTCTGTCAAAATCGTTTTTTGCAAAATCACCGGCTCGAATTTGGTATACTTGATTTTGATTTTTGGTTTAGCGGATGTGGTAGGGGCGGGCGCTTCTGTGGAATCGTGAGTTTCGTGAGTGGTTTGCTTGGCAGTTGTGGTAGAGGGCGTTGTAGTGCTCGGGGTGTACTTAGTGGTCACCCGTGGGATATTAGTGCTGGTAAACCAGAACGGTCTTTTGGTTGTTGGTGTCTCATTTCCACCTAAACAACTTGATTTTGTAAGGAAGTTTTCCAAGATCACCACTTTACCTAAGGGGGAGGTAGTGACGTAAAATCCAGCGCCATTTTTCTGAATGAAAGCCGGTTTGTTTCTAATAAAAACCGGACGTCGAGTCACTTCAATCACTGGCTGATTGGGGTACTCGTACCGTTCGGGTGCCCCCGTACTACTTGGCCGGTCTATTATCTCAGAATCCACAAGTGATCCTGCTGGAGCGTATTGGTTGAGGCCAAATAACCTAATAAACCAAATTTTTAGTGACATTTGCTTCGATCTAAATACCGCACGTACCTGGAAAAGTGTTGACATTTGATTCGTAGCTCTTCCAGTGAAGGAAACCGATCCTCTTCGACTGTGACGATTGCTTTCTCCTTCTTCACTTGCTTGCCCGCTTGGTCTTCGTGTTTTCGTTGCTCGCTGGCGATCACGTGACGTAAATTTTCGGTATGTTGATTGATAAAGTCGTCGTTCCTATAATTGATGGGTTGGTTCGGCGAATGCTTGATCTCCTGGCTTTCGGCGGTGCCATTTGGTGGTTCGCTCGCAAAACCCCACGCGAATAGGTCAGTTGCTGTGAGCAACACCGCCTAGAAATTCATTCAAATTTATTACTACGCCCACTTATCCAATGTTTTTTTGACAAGAAAAGTCTAATAATTACTTAGTAGTAATGGAAAATGAAACGCAGATAATTATTTAAATATTTGAGGAGAAAATTCAATATTATTGAACAGGGTATACCTTAAAAATATTTACAATTAAGGTTATTTATATTATTTAAAAAAAAAAAATGTTTTTTGAAAAATACAAAAGGTCACGTGACACTGAATTTTCTACAATTTTTAAGTTTGAATTCTCTATGTAAAATTATACAGGGTGGTCCAGTTTGAAATGTCAATAATTCACCATTTGATAGCCCATCAAATGTTGTGTGCTCTCAAAAAAATGTTCTCTTCCAAATTTCTAATGCTCTCACAAAATGTTTAAGTTTAGAAAAGAAGGTTTAAAAAAAGTGTCCTAAAAGTTACAGGTTAGGTGGGTATAAAGGTTAAATAAAAAATGTCTTACAAGTGTATTTTTTGAACAAAGGTATCTTAAAAAGTTAGATAAACTGTTCTAAAAATGGAAGATACTGATGAAATCATAATAAAAAGCTGCTAACAAACTCAATTATCATAACAACGTAACTAATTTTTGTGCATTATAAGAAAGTTTGGTTAACTTGAATGGCTGTATTTTGAAATATCATCTAATGCAGATAGTAATAAAGTTCTTAAATTTTTTTATTACGATTTTGTTGCAAATCTATTCAGTCCAAATTGTTATGTAAATTTAATATTACAAAGTCCATTTGATTTATTTCAATTTTAACTAAGTTGACTTCTGAAAATTGTAAATTTACTGTGAAAATTGACTTGAGAGACTTAAAAATTGTATTTGTAATTAGTCGTTATAGTTTTCAAATAAGTTGAGAAACTTTAGTTTGAAAATTGACTTGACTACTTTCTCTAGAATTTTTGACTACAAATTCACACATTTAAATCTTGAAAATTGACTTGGACAGCAAAAAGTGACTCTGAACCAACGAAAAGTGACATCAGAAGCTTAAAACTTTGCATTTGAAGTAGGTTTTCATAATTTGAAAACACATTTCAATATTTTAGTCTTCATCATCATGAAAATTGACTTGAAGACTAACTTTTCAAGTTTTGTTACTTTGCTTTTCATTTTCTTAGAACTTTAGACTAATTTTGGGGCTTTCAAGGCTATCTTCACCAAGTTTTTGACAAACCGACTTGAAAAGCAATTTCAGACACTCGACAATGGATTGCAGTCTAAAAAAACGAATTTTAAAACTATTCCTAGTAGCAAATACGAAGTTTTTAGACTATTCAGTGCAAATTTGGACCCACACAAGTCTTAAACGATCAGTTTTACACTATTTATGGTCTAAAAAACTCCAGAAAACGCCTAGTGAACGCCAGTCAAAATTAGTTTAAAAATCCTGTTTTTTGGCTATTTTCAGTGTCAAAAATTAGTTCGTAAACCTCTCAGATGGCCAGATTTGAATCCATTTGAACCATTTTAAAGTAAAAAATACAGTAACCCAAGTAGACGTTTTTGTCAATTTTGAATAATATCCAGTGAGCGAGGAAAATAGAGCCGGAAAATAAAGACTATCCCCTATATAAATCAGATGCTTCTAGAACCATTTTGAAAGTTTCATAGACCTCTAAATGCTATTGAGAACCTTCTAAAAAGGGCCAGAGGCCTCTAGAACCATTTTGGAAGTATCAGGGCTCTCTAAATGAGCCTTAGTTACAGTAAACTTTCTAAAAATTGTCAAAGGCAATTGTCAAGAATTGTTTAAAATTGTTAGATACTTCTATATCTAGATATAGAGAAAGTGGCAGTATCAACGCTTTTGTTGTTTATTAAATTCAGTTAAGTAATTCCACTGAAAATGACACACAAAAAGCTACCAGAAACACAGTTTGAAAGAACAGTCAGGGACAAAACCGCCTGTAAAACCCATTTGAAGTGAGAAAATTACTGTTTTAAGCACATTTTTGGAATTCTCATGAAATTTCCTATCCAATAACTTAAAAAACATTTCAAAATTTGGTACAGTCAGGGAGAAAAGCGATGTCAAAGTTTGAACTGCTAGAAACACAGTTTGAAAGAACAGTCAGGGACAAAACCGCCTGTAAAACCACTTGGAGTAAGAAAATGACTGTTTTAAGCACATTTTTGGAATCCTCATTAAATTTCCTATCCAATAACCTAAAAAACATTCCAAAATTTAGTACAGTCAAGGAGAAAAGCGGTGTCAAAGTTTGAACTGCTAGAAACACAGTTTAAACGAACAGTCAGGGACAAAACCACCTGTAAAACCACTTGGAGTAAGAAAATGGCTGTTTTAAGCACATTTTTGGAATCCTCATTAAATTTCCTATCCAATAACTTAAAAAAACATTCCAAAATTTGGTACAGTCAGGGAGAAAAACGGTATCAAAGTTTGAACTGCTAAAAACACAGTTTGAAAGAACAGTCAGGGACAAAACCGCCTGTAAACCCCACTTGTAGTGAGAAAATGATTGTTTTAAGCACATTTTTGGAATCCTCATTAAATTTCCTATCCAATAACCTAAGAAACATTCCAAAATTTGGTACAGTCAGTCAGAAAAGCGGTGTCAAAGTTTAAACTGCCAGAAACACAGTTTGAAAGCACAGTCAGGGAGGAAATCGCCTGTAAAAACCCACTTGGAGTGAGAAAATGATTGTTTTAAGCCCATTTTTGGAATCCTCGTTAAATTTCCTATCCAATAACTTAAAAAAACATTCCAAAATTTGGTACAGTCAGGGAGAAAAGCGGTGTCAAAGTTTAAACTGCCAGAAACACAATTTGAAAGAACAGTCAGGGACGAAATCGACTGTAAAAACCCACTTGTAGTGAGAAAATGACTGTTTTAAGCACATTTTTGGAATCCTCATTAAATTTCCTATCCAATAACCTAAGAAACATTCCAAAATTTGGTACAGTCAAGGAGAAAAGCGGTGTCAAAGTTTGAACTGACTAGAAACACAGTTTGAACGAACAGTCAGGGACAAAACCGCCTGTAAAACCCATTTGAAGTGAGAAAATAACTGTTTTAAGCACATTTTTGGAATCCTCATTAAATTTCCTATCCAATAACCTAAAAAACATTCCAAAATTTGGTACAGTCAAGGAGAAAAGCGATGTCAAAGTTTGAACTGCTAGAAACACAGTTTAAACGAACAGTCAGGGACAAAACTGCCTGTAAAACCACTTGGAGTAAGAAAATGGCTGTTTTAAGCACATTTTTGGAATCCTCATTAAATTTCCTATCCAATAACCTAAAAAACATTCCAAAATTTGGTACAGTCAAGGAGAAAAGCGGTGTCAAAGTTTAAACTGCCAGAAACACAGTTTGAAAGAACAGTCAGGGACAAAACCGCCTGTAAAACCCATTTAAAGTGAGAAAATAACTGTTTTAAGCACATTTTTGGAATCCTCATTAAATTTCCTATCCAATAACCTAAAAAAACATTTCAAAATTTGGTACAGTCAGGGAGAAAAGAGGTGTCAAAGTTTGAACTGCTAGAAACACAGTTTGAACAAACACTCAGGGACGAAATCGCCTGTAAAACCCACTTGGAGTAAGAAAATGACTGTTTTAAGCACATTTTTGGAATCCTCATTAAATTTCCTATCCAATAACCTAAAAATCATTCCAAAATTTGGTACAGTCAAGGAGAAAAGCTGTGTCAAAGTTTGAACTACTAGAAACACAGTTTGAACGAACAGTCAGGTACAAAACCGCCTGTAAAACCCATTTGAAGTGAGAAAATAACTGTTTTAAGCACATTTTTGGAATCGTCATTAAATTTCCTATACAATAACTTAAAAAAACATTCCAAAATTTGGTACAGTCAACGAGAAAAGCGGTGTCAAAGTTTGAACTGCTAGAAACACAGTTTGAACGAACAGTCAGGGACAAAACCGCCTGTAAAACCACTTGGAGTGAGAAAATAACTGTTTTAAGCACATTTTTGGAATCCTCATTAAATTTCCTATCCAATAACTTAAAAAAACATTCCAAAATTTGGTACAGTCAGGAAAAAAAGCGGTGTCAAAGTTTGAACTGTCTAGAAACACAGTTTGAAAGAACAGTCAGGGACAAAACCGCCTGTAAACCCCACTTGTAGTGAGAAAATGATTGTTTTAAGCACATTTTTGGAATCCTCATTAAATTTCCTATCCAATAACCTAAAAAACATTCCAAAATTTGGTACAGTCAAGGAGAAAAGCGGTGTCAAAGTTTGAACTGCTAGAAACACAGTTTGAACGAACAGTCAGGGACAAAACCGCCTGTAAAACCACTTGGAGTGAGAAAATGACTGTTTTAAGCACATTTTTGGAATCCTCATTAAATTTCCTATCCAATAACCTAAAAAAACATTCCAAAATTTGGTACAGTCAGGGAGAAAAGCGGTGTCAAAGTTTGAACTGCTAGAAACACAGTTTGAACGAACAGTCAGGGACAAAACCGCCTGTAAAACCCACTTGGAGTGAGAAAATGACTGTTTTAAGCACATTTTTGGAATCCTCATTAAATTTCCTATCCAATAACCTAAAAAAACATTCCAAAATTTGGTACAGTCAGGGAGAAAAGCGGTGTCAAAGTTTGAACTGCTAGAAACACAGTTTGAACGAACAGTCAGGGACAAAACCGCCTGTAAAACCCATTTGAAGTGAGAAAATAACTGTTTTAAGCACATTTTTGGAATCCTCATTAAATTTCAGGACCGTGGTTTCACTTAATTATTTCAAATGAAACACCCTGTATAGTTTTTCGTTCTTGTAGTTTACATTTGGATATTCTACTGATTCTAGTCTATTTTTTCAAAATTTTTTTTTTTTATTTAATTTAAAAAACTTTTCTGAAATAGTCACTTGTTTCTATTATTTCTTTTTAATGTTGATTCTTATTCAACTAATCGGATTTTAGGTAAAAAAAACACTCAAAACTAATATTAAACAACCCAACTTACCATGAAAGAAAACACTTTCGCCCGCATATTAAGGTAGCGCGACCTTTTGAACACCTGACCAACGAAAGGTTGGCCCTTTAAATGAAATAAAAACCAGTCCCTAGACGGTATTATATACAGAGTGCATTGGCTTTTCGGCTTCGTACCTGTCTGCGTCGCGGAGAATCTAACGCTTTCTACGGGTTCGCTTAGATCATCTTGTCCCCCCCGGGTTCATTTCGAAAAATCACGGCCTGTAACGGCCCTTCGTGGAGTTTTTTAACCCTTGCTCCGGCTCGGAATGCACCAGGCCGTATCGCGGCACCTGTTAGACTCGCTTACAGGCCGGAATAATTCACGCCCCTCGGATTTTACATGCCTGGGGCCTAAGAAAGCAGGGAACGAAAATCTCAGGAGAAGTGTTGATAGAATGTGACAGAAGAAGCTGACAATAACGGGCTTCTGTCACATTCTATAGGTCTTTTTCTTGATAACTCTCTTCCCTCGTTTCAAGAATACGCACCCAGGTTTATACAAACAGAATTTAACTTCTAAATTTAGCTGTCACTGCTCACATTGGTTTTACATTAAATTCTAAATTTTCTTACAGCTAAGACTAAAGTTTTTTAATTTTTTTTTTTTTTTTTCGGGGGTAATATCCCTAGTGCATTTAATTTTTCCGGAAAAATTCGGAAAAAAGAGTTTCTAAGTAATTTGTTTTAACAACAAACGAGTATTCCAATTTTTCCACAACTATGTCTNAATNACGCACTTCGNGNGATGNNGGCNGCCAATGAATCANGTAANTTCNNGTATTTNGNNTGCTGCATGATNAANGTGTTANCCTNNNCGCNNTTCANGTNGCNTAGCNACNTCANNNATANCCACATNNTATCNTCAGATCGATCATNGGANGAACGGTATGGNNCTCTCATGTTGGACNNGCCCTNTGTTGCCAGCGNGAACCCCNGCNGGCNCNTGTNNCTTGNTGTAGGACATTCCTNAANAACCNNTTCAGCCTGCAGCNGGACCTTGATTTGCCCGNGGANNGATAANNNAAGTTAGTGCNCAACGAGTCACCTCTNNATTGCNCGATTGNNAGCTNTGNCNNACCTTCTNCNGAAANGACAATTNNAANGTNCTGGTTNNAACCNGNGAANNCGCTNTTGNGTGGCCTCACCNCNCNGGATTANAAAGANNCATGCCTTAGNCTCGGANCCCACAGNAGATCTNCTCGAAACTTGCTANGTCCAATCTTTGCCAGCCGATCATCTGACATTCTTCTATGTGGTCTCTTCTTCGATTTCTTGCCCATCTCACTACATCTTGGATCTCACATATTTCTCTTCCGGTCCTGTTATTGATCTTAGTGTTCGCATTTCTGTTGTTCTTAAACGTCGTTTAGTTGTTGTATCATTTGGTATTCTTCCACGTGGTCTCTTTTTCGATTTCTTGCCCATCTCACTACATCTTGGATCTCGCATATTTCTCTTCCGGTCCTGTTATTGATCTTAGCGTTCGCATTTCTGTTGTTCTTAAGTTGTTGTATATTCTGACCTTACTCCTAGTGCTCATATGTTTATTCCGCCAGATTAAATCTCTCAGATATCTTGATATGGTGCCTTTCTTGTTTGGGCTTTTACTTCATCCTTTAGGATCTTATTACTGTAAGAATATCGGTTCTGCCAGATATTGTGAGTGATTTTGTTTTCTTTATAGATATTTGCATCATTTGTTAGAGTAGGAGATGATCACTGCATCATCGACTTAGCATAATACTTTAATTTCCTGATCTCCCATTCGGTATCCTCTTCCAGCTTGTTTTACTTCATTAATGATTTGATCCATTTTGATGTTAGATATTCCCTGTCTGATCCCACATTTAATACCTAATTTATTTGACGTATTATAAATATGGCGTCTACAGGGTGGTCCAGTTTTAAGTGTCAATAATTCACCATTCGATAGCCCATCAAAAAATAAGTTGACTTGCATTGTGTCATTTTTCTGAAAAACATTTCCTAAGGAAGATACAGTCCTCCAAATTTCAATTTAAAAAATCGTTTTATAGTTTAAAACTGAACATCCAAGACTTGTGAAAGTCCAAATATGTATTGAATAGTCTAAAAACTTTTTTACTACTAGGAATGGTCTTATGATTCGCTTTCTCAGAGTGCCATCCTGGTTGAGTGTCTGAAACTGGCATTCAAGAACTAAAAAAAGTCCGGAAATCAAGACAAAGATTGTATTGTGCATGAAACTCATTTTTTACTACTAAAAATAGTATAAAAGTTGACTTTTAATGCTAGAACGGACCTTACTAGGACTAAAGAGAGTCCAAAAGTATATTTTCAAGACTTTAATTGGTGTACAACTCAATTTTCTAGGCTAGACAACAAGTCTAGAAGTAAATTAAATTTTCGGACTATTTTATTTCTAAAAATTAGTTCTCAAGACTATTATTGTAGCATTTGGTACCAAATTTTTTTACTTTAATTACTGAAGAAACTTGACTTTTGGAAATAGTCTTAAACTCGATTTTTCAGTCTTAAAAAGCACTAAAAACTTCTTAGAGATGCTACAATTTATTGCACCTATGAGTGTAAAAGTAAATTTAATAGTGAAGAAGCTTGAAATAACATTTTCAAGACTATGGTCATTGGACACATTGGCTTTTAGGCCTGATAAGTCAAAAACTTTGTAAAGATAGTCTTGAAACTCGATTTGAGGCACTGAAAACAGCCTTAAAACACTAAAAACAGTCTAGTTTATTAAGAAATACCCGAATTTTTAGCACTGAGGTGTCTAGAAGTCAATTTAATAGTGACAAAGCTTGGAATGCTATTTTAAGTCTATGAAGAATGTAAAAATTGTTTTTTAAGTTTACTATGTCAATAACTTGGTGAAGATAGTCTTGAAACTCGATTTTCCAAGCTGAAAGCAGTTTTGAAGCACTAAAAATAGTCCAGAATTCGAAGAAAATGAAAAGCAAACTAAAAAGCACGAAAAGTTCGTTTTCAAGACAATTTTCATGAATCTAATGTCAATGTCCTGCACCTAAGACTATTTTCAAGACTAAAATATTGAAATTTGTCTTCAAATTATGAAAACTTACTTCAAATGCAAATTTTAAGCTTCTGATGTCACTTTTCATTAGTTCAGTCATATTTTGGGGTTCAAGTCAATTTTTAAGGTTTAAATGTATGAATTTGTAGTAACAAATTCTTGAAAAAGTAGTTTTTATGTCTACAAGTCAATTTTCAGTATTAAAGTCTCTCGATTTGCATGAAAAGTCAATTTTCAAAACTAAAGTCTTTCAGTTTGTCTGGAAACTATGAAAACTGGCTACAATAATATTTTTAAAACTTCTTAAGTGAATTTTCCGTTTCCAAGACAATTTTTAAGTTGGGTTGGGTTAGTTTTGGATCTTTGACCGTAATAACGTGTAATAAAGTGCTTGTTTCAAATTTGATCAATATTGCTCCAACGGTCTGACAGTTATGACAAAAAAAAAACGATTTTTTAAACAGAAATTTGAAGGACTGTATTTTCCTTAGGAAGCACTTTTCAGGAAAATGACATAATGAATGTCAACTTATTTTTTAATTGGCTATGGATTGGTGAATTATTGACATTTAAAACTGGACCACCCTGTATAGCACATCTGCAGTGTCCCCTTACATTGAATAGATTTCTTTCTTCATCTCACTTTGACTTGCATGTCCTACTATAAGTCTGCCTTGTTTGAATCTCTGTTTCTATCAGGTTACATAGTACCCCTACTGTTACTTCTGAACCTGTTATTCTTTACACAGATCCCAGATGAACAGTACTTCTTCTGTCAAAATTTTAGTGGACAGTCTCAGAACCGCACTAAACAGGTTGATACTTGGATGATTTTGTGGGTCAGTTTTTCTAATTTTTTGAAAATTGGAATCAAAATACTTTCTTTCCATTCGGATGGTATACTCTTACAAGTATTGATCATGTATCACTTCAAACAAATATTATTTAGTCATAATCTCTCCATATTTTTCTTGGACAGCACAAGAAACGGAAAGAGACACTCTAGATTGTTGCTTTTAATGTCTGATTATATGTAAATGTACTGAAACTGGTTGACGTTTCCCACCATTTGACCATTCTACCCAGAAAACTACAAAAACGACATTCTCCACAAAAATTGGATTCTGAAGGCCTATTCTTGAAAGTAGGGAACGGAATTCTCAAGAGAAGTGTTGATAGAATGTGACAGAAGAAGCTGACAAGGGCGGGTTCATGTCACATTCTACAGGTCTTTCTCTTGATAATTCCCTTCCCTCGTTTCAAGAATACGCACCCTGGAGACTGGTGATTTCGATTTAGTTTCAGCTCCGATAGTACCGTCGACTGCGTTCGAGTATCCTCCGGCCGAGCTGCCGGTGTCTCAAAGGAACGCAGGTCCCGTCGACGGTAACACCATCGATTCCACCGGCGCTACCAGCAGCAGTACCACGACCACGACCACCACCGAAAAATCTAGCTGGCTGTTTGTGCCCTTCAGCAGTTTCTTCGGCGGGTCGCACGAAGAGGAAACGACAACGGTACGATTATGATGATATGATGGCTTTCTAGTTAAAAATAACGAATTTGAAGTGTCTGGGAGGAATAAGGATTAATATCCAAAAAAGTGGGGTTAAATGTAGTTCACTGGGTGCAGAAAGTCATTCTGAACATTTCTGATCTCTTGCAAAAATTCCGTAACTCTAACCACTTCCGAGATATTCGACTTTTTTTGAAAACTGCATCAAAATTTTGAAAATTTCCTGTCTCCGCCATTTTTGGAGTTTTAGCGACTGGAAACAGCCCAAAATGTTGGTTTTGAATTGCTCTTTCACCTCCTGCTAACCGAAACACGATAGAACATATACTGGGTGTTCAAAAAAATAATTAAATTTGAAACTAACGCTTTGCCAGTTGTGACCGCGTTTACCCTATTCTAAGTGAGTGTAAACCTAGCCTACTGGATACAGAAAGTCATTCTGAACATTTCTGGTCTCTTGCAACATTTCCGCAACTCTAAACTAGTACTTTCTCTAACCATTTCCGAGATATTGGACTATTTTTTGGAAAGTGCATGAAAATTTTGAAAATTCCCTATCTCCTTCCCTAACATTTTTATCGAAAAATTGTACTCTTCGTTTATTTCGATAAAATAACCGGTTTTCGAAATAAATCGATTTTTCATTGAACTGCTTAAACCACAATGTTATTAAAAATATTCGTTAAACTATTTACTTTTTTTACTTATTTACTTTTTTTTTATTAACTTTTTTTGCTCAACTTTAATTTTTCAAATTACAAATGACCATGTCTAAAATCCAACTGCTCTTTTCTATACTACAAGTGACTAATCTGAAATACAAATTGCAATTTCGAAAATCAAAGTTATTATTCTATAATTGAAAGTACCTTTTCTGAAACACAAATGATATTTTTCAAATCCATCTTATGATTTCTAAAATTCAACTGACGCTTTCTAAATTACATGTGTAAATGGTGTAGTAAGTAAACTTGATTGAAACACCCTGTATACATATTAGGTTGAAAGTGGCACTTCTGCAGCAACTACTCCTACTACACCGAGCACCAAACAACCGGACATTAGCACAACTACTCCCCATACAGACGAGAAGGAAATCAAACCAGCGGTAAGTCAAATTCTTACTTTTTCCTATGTATTCGGGTAAGGCGATGCAATTAACCACCGCCCTCTGTACAAGAAAGCCTAGAATGTCACTTTTAATGGCGGCGTTAGCGGTTTTCGTTTTGTACACAAACCTATGCAAATGCAGTAGAAAATATGTTTTTTTTTTTATTTTTTCGTGTAGTTGATTAGAAGTTGTGAGTGAAAAATCAAAGAACGCTTCATTCCTAATCCAGATATGTATAGATATGGCTTTTTATATCCAATAAAGTCCAGCCAAAGCAAGTTTGGTTAGAACCATTTGTCCTGGAAAGTACAACAAACTAATGTGAAAACTGTTTGGAAGAAATTTGGAAATCCTTGAAGCTAGTTAAGCAAAACTGGTAAATGGGTTTTATATTATTACCAAGACCTTTCTTTTAAAATGTAAATGTGCCAATGGAACTTCTAAAAGCTGTCCTGTTTTTTCAGAGTAAACCTTTGTTGCTCTCAAAATGCAGGCGGCCTCAAAATGTAACTCACATACTATGTAAAGAGGCAATAAGTTTACTGAATGAGAAAGCATATTGCTACTTACCACTGAGTGGTAGTTGTGTTGGAGTAAAATCATTCCAGTTCAAAGCTTTCAACCACTGTTGGGTTCGAGCAGGGTCTTTTGGAAAGTAAAAGACTGACACTTTTGGGCCTTTCACCAAATTGCTTTTACAATTTGGCAAACAACAAGTGGACGGCATATTGTAGAGGCAATAGAATTTAAGTTCAAAAACCAACAACAAATTATAAAACAATGAAGGAACAATAACAATAGTGATAACACAATAAAATGAACACAAACTACACTTTCACTAGAACAATAAACATATAAACAACAATATACAGGGTGGTCCAGTTTTAAATGTCAATAATTCACCAATCCATAGCCAATTAAAAAATAAGTTGACATTCATTATGTCATTTTCCTGAAAAGTGCTTCCTAAGGAAAAAACAGTCCTTCAAATTTCTGTTTAAAAAATCGTTTTTTTTTTGTCATAACTGTCAAACCGTTGCGTTGGAGCAATATTGATCAAATTTGGAACAAGCACTTTATTACACGTTATTACGGTCAAAGACCCAAAACTAACCCAACCCAACTTAAAAATTGTCTTGGAAACGGAAAATTCACTTAAGAAGTTTAAAAAATATTATTGTAGCCAGTTTTCATAGTTTCCAGACAAACTAAAAGACAGAAAATTGAATTAGAAAATTGCATGAAAACTGGTTACAAACAAACCAGTTTTCATGCAAATCGAGCTACTTTAATACTAAAAATTGACTTGTAGACATAAAAACTACTTTTTCAAGAATTTGTTACTACAAATTCATACATTTAAACCTTAAAAATTAACTTGAACCCCAAAATATAACTGAACTAATGAAAAGTGACATCAGAAGCTTAAAATTTGCATTTGAAGTAAGTTTAAATAATTTGAAGACAAATTTCAATATTTTAGTCTTGAAAATAGTCTTGCAGGACATTGACATTAGATTCATGAAAATTGTCTTGAAAACGAACGTTTCGTGCTTTTTACTTTGCTTTTCATTTTCTTCGAATTCTGGACTATTTTTAGTGCTTCAAAACTGCTTTCAGCTTGGAAAATCGAGTTTCAAGACTATCTTCATCAAGTTATTGACATAGCAAACTTAAAAAACAATTTTTACATTCTTCATAGACTTAAAATAGCATTCCAAGCTTTGTCACTATTAAATCGACTTCTAGACACCTCAGTGCTAAAAATTCGTGTATTTCTTAATAAACTAGACTGTTTTTAGTGTTTTAAGGCTGTTTTCAGTGCCTCAAATCGAGTTTCAAGACTATCTTTACAAAGTTTTTGACTTATCAGGCCTAAAAGCCAGTGTGTCCACGGACCATAGTCTTGAAAATGTTATTTCAAGCTTCTTCACTATTAAATTGACTTCTACACTCATAGGTGCAATAAATTGACTGATTTTAGTGCTTTTTAAGACTGAAAAATCGAGTTTAAGACTATTTCCAAAAGTCAAGTTTCTTCAGTAATAAAAGTAAAAAATTTTGGTACCACATGCTACAATAATAGTCTTGAGAACTAATTTTTAGAAATAAAATAGTCCGAAAATTTAATTTACTTCTAGACTTGTTGTCCAGAACAGAAAATTGAGTTGTACACCAATTAAAGTCTTGAAAATATACTTTTGGACTCTTTAGTCCTAGTAAAGTCAGTTCTAGCATTAAAAGGCAACTTTTATATTATTTTTAGTAGTAAAAAATGAGTTTCATGCACAATTCAATCTTTGTCTTGATTTCCGGACTTTTTTTAGTTCTTGAATGCCAGTTTCAGACACTCAACCAGGATGGCAGTCTGAGAAAGCGAATCATAAGACCATTCCTAGTAGTAAAAAAGTTTTTAGACTATTCAGTACAAATTTGGACTTTCACAAGTCTTGGATGTTCAGTTTTAAACTATAAAACGATTTTTTAAATTGAAATTTGGAGGACTGTATCTTCCTTAGGAAACGTTTTTCAGAAAAATGACATAATGCAAGTCAACTTATTTTTTGATTAGCTATCAAATGGCGAATTATTGACACTTAAAACTGGACCACCCTGTATAATAACAAACAAAAATTACTTTGGCAAGTAATCCCAAGTCTTGACTTTAAACCTTAAAAATTAATTTAATCATCGAAAAACTCAATTTCCACAATACAAACTGTCAACCACTATTTCGGCCATATTGGAATTTTTGGCATGCACCTTCTTGGCTTTCTTGTACAGAGGGCGGTGAATTAACCAATCTGGTTTCTGCTGATGTCAAAAACTTTGACTTTACTAAACTCATCAGCAACTAAAACTGGTGGTACCGATCCACTACGACGACGTGGACGCGAGCCTGGCTCCACCAGGCACGAACGCGTACCGAAAAGCCGTTTCTCCAACGTTGGAGGTGATTAAAACGGTGGGGGTACCCCAAAACGTGCCCCGTTACAGTCTCGGATACACCGGAACCGGTTACGGATTGACGTACGCTAACGGAATGGGTTACGGTGGACAATTTTACGGACCCAGCTACTTCCAGAACCATCAACCGTACAAAAACGCCCCCGTAAAACGCGACATTGTTACTAAATGAGCTAGAGTAGTATAGAGAGTGTTACCAAAAAGTAGATCTACCACAAAAATATGGTATCAATCTACAGGGTGGTTCAAATTAATTGTACGATAATTCAAGAGTGGAAAGTACATTAAAAATAAACTCCAAAGTGTAAGTCGAAAAGTGCCCCCTAGCGGAGTTAAAGCACCTTAAAAGTGAGCCACTAAAACCATTTTTTTATTTTTTATTCCTAGACGAAAAAAATTCTTGAAATTAAATTTGCCATGCGTGTTCACCATTTTGAAGTAATAATTTAGAATTTTTTTCAGTTTTTCAAAATAATCTGGACAAATACTGTTCAAAAAGTTTGACAGCTTTAAATTTCTTTAAACCGTAATTTTAGATCATTCTGATGGGGCACGTGTGATAGCCCATACTTTTTTCTAAGAAAGGTTTGTTTGAACATTTCTTTTTATTTTGCATAGTTTTTCTAATACCGTCATTTTTATACGCTAATCCATAATGAAAAAAAATAGTACCTGTCCAGATTATTTTAAAAAAATTGGAAAAAAAACGCCAAATAATTACTTCAAAATGATGAACAAGCATGCCAAATTTCATATGAGTTTTATTTTAGTTTATTAATTAAGATAATTTTTTATTCTTGGTGCATATACTTAGGGCCCATTAGCTCCGAAAGGGGGCACTTTTCAACTTTTGGGTATATCACACTTTGGCGTTTATTTTGTATGTACTTTCTACCTTTCAAGTATCCTACAATCAATTTGAACCACCCTGTATTTTGCTCAATTAATCTGTACAGGGTGATCTGCTCTTATCCTTGTCTCATCAACTACTATTGGCTTTATCGAAAAATGTCAAATATGAAAGTTATAGTCCACGACCTGAAGGTTTGGCAGGATTTACTTATTAATATACCGGGTGGATCAAAAAAGCTAACGACACAAAGTCATGTTTTTACTTAAAAATATCCCATCATTCTGACTATTATTTGCAATATTTTCCATATTTAATGTTGTATACCGAACGTCAGCTTTGTTATTGATTCTGAACTGTTTCGAATATGGGTTTGGACCATTTGCACGATAAGTCTGTAAATCAGTACACAGCAACACTTATCTCATCCATGCAGATGGTCCAAATCAGTTCAAAAACAGTTCTTCAGAATTAAGAATCCGAAAAAAGCTAATAACACTTTTGAAACAAAATTTGGAACTATAACCTGGCCAGCAAATAGTCCCGACCTAACAGCATTGGACACGTTTTCAGACCTAACCTAACCTGAAACCATCCTGAGATATTGAGCAAAAAATGAGGGTCAACTTTGACGCCCTCTAGCGGCTAAACGGGACAACTTAGCCATGTCCGCTCAACGTCACGTGATAGTCCCTTTCATTAGCTTTCTTTTGTTATTCGGTGGTTTTATACAGGGTGTTTCAAATAAGCGAGTTATGGACGATTTTCTGGAAAAGTGCACGGAAATTTAGTCTAAATTAGGGATTTTTTGGGCCTACTATACCAACGGCGACCATTTTGGATTTTGCTCAATCAAAGTGACTTTTTTAACTAATTTCAACCTGGGGAACACAAATCTCACGTTCATTTTGCTCTAACTGGCACCGTTTCGGAGATGACCTTGAAATTATGTCAATTTTGACACTTTTTAGGGCGTGGCACTCTTGCGAAATGACATTTTGACAAATGACACTTTACGTTATTTTCGTACTATTAACCTGAAGGTATTTAGGCAGTTGAGGTTAATTTTGCAAATAAAATTTTTTCTAAAACAATCAGAAGGTATCTTGAACTTGAAATTTGAAATGTCCTTAAAATTTCTTGACAATTCTTGTTTTTAATTTTTCAAGGTCAAACGGTGCATGATACCAAAAAAGTGTATAGAAGGTAAAAGTTGTATTCCATCAAGGTGCTTTTGTGGTAAAAATTTTAGACCTCTAACCTGAAACTATGCTGAGATATTGGGCAAAAACTGCAAAAAACGAGGGTCAACTTTGACGCCCTCTAGCGACTAAACGGGGAATCTTAGCCGTGTCCGCTCAACGTCACGTGATAGCCCCATTCATTAGCTTTCTTTCGTTGTACAGTGGTTTTTTACAGGGTGTTTCAAATAAGCGAGATATGGACGATTTTCTGGAAAAGTGCACCAAAATTTCGCTCAAATTGGGAATTTCTGCTTTTGATGGGGGTGGTCAAAATAAGACTGCTAGACCAAAAACAATTGAATATCGATACAAACATTTTACATCGAGTAGGCCTAGAATTTGACGTAGATTCCAAAAATTGAATAAAAAATTGGTCATCCCATTTGAAAAATTATAAGTTTGGTTTGTTGCTCAAATTTGGGACACCCTGTATACTGATGGATTATCTAGGAATAAAGTAGATGCAAATATCTACAAGATTCATATTTGGTAATTTTTTGATAAAATGAAAACTAAACGAGTTAAGAGGATGTTAAAAATTCAATGAATCGCCCTGTAAACTACTCCATAGTATTCTCAATAACTCTGTTATTTTGACAGTTACAGGGTGGTTCAATATACCAATTTGTAGCCTTCTAATCAAATTTAATCAATTGTAAACAGTCGTCATAACTTTCGTCATTTTTTGAAAAAGTCAATAGTTAAAGTGATAAGGACAAGAGCAAATGTAACCAATCACCCTGTACTTAACGGATTAGCCTACTTTTTTGTAACATCCTGTATTAATTAGTTAAGTGAACGAAAAGTCTGAATTGTAACTACCTCATAAAAAGACTGATAATTTGTATAATACACTAATGAAACTGTCTGTAGTCTTGTAAGAAGGTATTTCAGTATAGCGCAAGCCACAGCAGTTGGCAGGTTACGTCATCGTGTGTGACGTAAACGAATGACATTTAATTCACATCAAGCATTACTTCACTTGCACAATGTGTATCGCGAATTGACAACATTAAAAAGTGACAGCTAATATGTATTTTCCAAATGACAGTTAGGTTAGTTGTCAATGTCAATCTCTGTTATGCTAGATAGCGTAAATCTTAGCAGAGTGGGTATCAGCTTGCTGCTTTTTCTTGACCAATCACAAAACTACCCACTGTGTGTTTGTCATAATTCCAAAACGTCATCGGTATTTGCCTTGGTTCAAACCTTACCAACATTTTTAAGTGCACTGTATAAATTGTTAAGACTCTCTAACTTTAAGGTTTTTCTAGATGTATGATGTAATGATTATATTGGGCTGGATTGGTGCAATCAATATGTAATATTCTGCGACTCAACTTGTCTTTTTAAGTTGTTATTCTCAGTTAAAGTTAAAAACTATTGTGTATTATAGAATTTGTAACAATTTTAGTAATAAAAGTAGTTAAAACGTGCAACTTACCAAAGTCATTAATCTGATAGTTTCTTCTGTGATGGCGTGGCTTAACTTGACCTGCCTGTAGAGGGCGTGACTTTCGTAGTAATTAATCAGTTCCACTAGGCTTTCAAATTCGACGCTTCCGATCGCGTACAATCGGCCTTCCAGTTTAATTCTGCAGTGTTTGATTTTACGATCCGCTCTGAAAACCAAAACCAACTAAACTTAGTTGCCTGACAAGTGTTTGCCAACAAAATAGACTGCTCAAATTAATGTCGGTATACGAAAAATCAAACTACACTAGAACGACGTCACAAATTTGAAACGTTTGAAGAGGAAACAAAACAGTCACCTGACAGCTGTCAAAACGCATTAAACCGGGTCGTGAAACTGTAAAATGTCAAATAGTCGCGCGTGACGTTAAATGACAGTTTAAAATTTGACAGTTGTGACACTTTACAGGGCTTGACTTATAGTCAAGTGGCACATGTTAAACTATTAATAATCATTCAGCAGTGACATGAAACTATGGAAAACAATTGTAGGTCATCGTGTTTACACCTTAATACAGCTCCAAATTTGACATTTCTGAGACCAAGTGACAATTTCATATGTTCCTTACGTCACCTGACAGCTGGAAACTGTCAAAACTTAGTCAACGCTATCGTACAAGTGGCATACGTAGATTAGTTGTATTTCTCTCATAAATCGTATTACAAGTTGTATTTACAGCTCCGTAGAGGTAAATTTAACGGTTGTGATACTAACAGACACCTGACAGCTGTCAAAAATGGCGTAGCTGTGACGCAAAACTACCAATCCACAATAGTTCTATCGCTTGGATAAATCACACTGCACATTGTATTTATAGTGCTATGGAGCAAAATTTGACAGTTGTGACGTTAAGTTACTTAAGTATCAAAGTGTTCCTTAACGTCAAAACTGACAAACTTGGCTCCATAGAGCTGTAAACACAACTTACAGCGCAACTCCTAAAAACAACACACATCTATTTGGCATTTTATACTTTCAGGTCACTGATGAGTGGGTTTTGACAGCTGTCACGTGACGCAAGCAACGACGTATTAAAGTGTTTCTGAACGTCTTAACTGTCAAATTTGGCTCCTTGGAGCTTTAAACACAACTTCCAGTGGATTCCTTACATTTGCAACAATTTCTAACTTTATAGTTTCAGGTTAACTAAACGGGTTTGTTTTTAATGTGCCTGGTGACTCTAAAAGCATTTTTGTATTGCCAGAAGCCTCTGAAACCTTCTTGGCACATTAAGAAACCCTTCTTAAGCTTTCCAAAACTGTTTTTAATGTGTCTGGTGACTCTAAAAGCATTTTTGTATTGCCAGAACCCTCTGAAACCTTCTTGGCACATTAAGAAAACCTTCTTAAGCTTTCCAAAACTGTTTTTAATGTGCTTGGTGACTCTAAAAGCATTTTTGTATTGCCAGAAGTCTCTGAAACCTTCTTGGCACATTAAAAAAACCTTCTTAAGCTTTCCAAGACTGTTTTTAATGTGCCTGGTGACTCTAAAAGCATTTTTGTATTGCCAGAAGTCTCTGAAACCTTCTTGGCACATTAAGAAAACCTTCTTAAGCTTTCCAAGACTGTTTTTAATGTGCCTGGTGACTCTAAAAGCATTTTTGTATTGCCAGAAGCCTCTGAAACCTTCTTGGCACATTAAGAAAACCTTCTTAAGCTTTCAAAACTGTTTTTAAGGTGCCTGGTGACTCTAAAAGCATTTTTGTATTGCCAGAAGCCTCTGAAACCTTCTTGGCACATTAAGAAAACCTTCTTAAGCTTGTCAAGACTGTTTTTAATGTGCCTGGTGACTCTAAAAGCATTTTTGTATTGCCAGAAGCCTCTGAAACCTTCTTGGCACATTAAGAAACCCTTCTTAAGCTTGTCAAGACTGTTTTTAATGTGTCTGGTGACTCTAAAAGCAATTTTGTATTGCCAGAACCCTCTGAAACCTTCTTGGCACATTAAGAAAACCTTCTTAAGCTTTTCAAAACTGTTTTTAATGTGTCTGGTGACTCTAAAAGCATTTTTGTATTGCCAGAAGCCTCTGAAACCTTCTTGGCACATTAAGAAACCCTTCTTAAGCTTGTCAAGACTGTTTTTAATGTGCCTGGTGACTCTAAAAGCATTTTTGTATAGCCAGAAGCCTCTGAAACCTTCTTGGCACATTAAGAAAACCTTCTTAAGCTTTCCAAAACTGTTTTTTATGTGTCTGGTGACTCTAAAAGCATTTTTGTATTGCCAGAAGTCTCTAAAACCTCCTTGGCACATTAAGAAGGTCTTCTTAAGCTTTTCAAAACTGTTTTTAATGTGTCTGGTGACTCTAAAAGCATTTTTGTATCTCTAGAAGCCTCTGAAACCTTCTTGGCACATTAAGAAACCCTTCTTAAGCTTGTCAAGACTGTTTTTAATGTGTCTGGTGACTCTAAAAGCATTTTTGTGTTGACAGAATTCTCTAAAACCCCCTTGGCACATTAAGAAGCCCTTCTTAAGCTTTGCAAGACTGTTTTTAATGTGCCTGGTGACTCTAAAAGCATTTTTGTATTGCCAGAAGCCTCTGAAACCTCCTTGGCACATTAAGAAACCTTCTTAAGCTTGTCAAGACTGTTTTTAATGTGCCTGGTGACTCTAAAAGCAATTTTGTATTGCCAGAAGCCTCTGAAACCTTCTTGGCACATTAAAAAAACATTCTTAAGTTTGTTAAGACTGTTTTTAATGTGCTAGATGCCTCTAGAAGCAATTTTGTCTAACCAGAACCCTCTGAAACCTTCTTGGCACATTAAGAAACCCTTCTTAAGCTTTCCAAGACTGTTTTTAATGTGCCTGGTGACTCTAAAAGCATTTTTGTATTGCCAGAAGCCTCTGAAACCTTCTTGGCACATTAATAAAACCTTCTTAAGCTTTCCAAGACTGTTTTTAAGGTGCCTGGTGACTCTAAAAGCATTTTTGTATTGCCAGAAGCCTCTGAAACCTCCCTGGCACATTAAGAAAACCTTCTTAAGCTTTCCAAGACTGTTTTTAATGTGTCAGATGCTTCTAGAAGCAATTTTGTTTGTTTTGGTATAATTTTTTCTCTAGCATTGGGTAACGAACCAAAATTAATAATAAAACAAGTTCATTTATTAACAAAATAACAACAATAGTTACTAAAAAGGAAAATGAGAGGTTAATCAGTCTTGCGTCTATTGCTCACTTCAAACAAATCAGTGTTTGCTGTGATGGTAAACAACTTTGTACACGGGCACCTTAACGGGAACCGGTTTGGTAATTTTAACCGGAACGTGTTTTTCCACCGTAACAGGAACGGGCTTGTCCACGTGGTATTTCACTTCCTTTTCCACCTTGTACGGCACCGGTTTCTCCACTGGAATGGTGATGGTTTTGATCACGGGCACCGCAACTGGTTGCGGCACGTTAATGTGAACTGGATAGGGCTGGGCGACTGGAACGGCCACCGGTTTCGGAACGGGTACCGGAACGGCGTGCGGAACTTGAACCGTTTCGTGTTTGTACACGGGAACCGGAACGTGTTTGGTCACTTCGACGGTGTGGGAGAATTCTTGACCGGCCCTCGCCACGCTTACCACGCACAACACTATTAAGCTTTGCGTGATTGCCATGATGTTACAATTAGTAAATCAAAATCTCGACTGCTGTTATTAATATTAAATTTCAATCTTTTATATACGCCGTTACGAGTAGGACTTTCACTCAGTATTATCGCGCGGATCGTCGAGTGATAGTGAAAGTAATACTATTCTTTCCGGTACTTTTTAAAAATAATCAAATCTACGCCTGCAAGTTAAAAATTGGGAGTGCAAGTAAAAAAAACACTCTTCTGAAACCAAAAGTAGCTTCCTTGATATAATCAATGGAATATGAAAGATCCTGTGTATTGTTTCTTTTATGGATTGTAGAGGATGGCTTAATTTGCTTGTTTTTAATATGGAAACTCTCAAAATCATTAAGTATTTTTAAAATATCGCATTTGTCTTTACTTTTCTTGTAACTGTCAAACTTTGAATTTTTCACATTCTGGACTAACTTCGACTTTTACATTATTCTGGCACTTTTTTACCCAGTTTACGATTCTGTTAATGTTACTTTTACAGACTTGTTTTGAATTGTCGGAGGCCTCTAGAACCATTTTAAAAGTTCCACAGACCTTTAAATGTTATTGAGAACCGTCTAAATCTAAAAAGTGCCAGAGGCCTCAACAAGTGTCTTCAAATTTTCAAAAATTGTTTTAATGTGTCAGATGCCTCTAAAACCAAGCCAAGAAGGTTTCAGAGGGTTCTGGTTAGACAAAATTGCTTCTAGAGGCATCTAGCACATTAAAAACAGTCTTAACAAACTTAAGAATGTTTTTTTAATGTGCCAAGGAGGTTTCAGAGGGTTCTGGCAATACAAAAATGCTTTTAGAGTCACCAGCCACATTAAAAACAGTCTTGGAAAGCTTAAGAAGGTTTTCTTAATGTGCCAAGAAGGTTTCAGAGGCTTCTGGCAATACAAAAATGCTTTTAGAGTCACCAGCCACATTAAAAACAGTCTTGGAAAGCTTAAGAAGGTTTTCTTAATGTGCCAAGGAGGTTTCAGAGGGTTCTAGCGATACAAAAATGCTTTTAGAGTCACCAGGCACCTTAAAAACAGTCTTGGAAAGCTTAAGAAGGTTTTCTTAATGTGCCAAGAAGGTTTCAGAGGCTTCTGGCAATACAAAAATGCTTTTAGAGTCACCAGGCACATTAAAAACAGTCTTGGAAAGCTTAAGAAGGTTTTCTTAATGTGCCAAGGAGGTTTCAGAGGGTTCTAGCGATACAAAAATGCTTTTAGAGTCACCAGGCACCTTAAAAACAGTCTTGGAAAGCTTAAGAAGGTTTTCTTAATGTGCCAAGAAGGTTTCAGAGGCTTCTGGCAATACAAAAATGCTTTTAGAGTCACGGGGCACATTAAAAACAGTCTTGGAAAGCTTAAGAAGGCTTTCTTAATGTGCCAAGGAGGTTTTAGAGACTTCTGGCAACACAAAAATGCTTTTAGAGTCACCAGGCACCTTAAAAACAGTCTTGGAAAGCTTAAGAAGGTTTTCTTAATGTGCCAAGAAGGTATTAGAGACTTCTGGCAACACAAAAATGCTTTTAGAGTCACCAGGCACCTTAAAAACAGTCTTGGAAAGCTTAAGAAGGGCTAGAACACACCGTGGATAGGCTTTTGGTCTGAACTATATATTTTACCTTCAGTGACCTTTTGGCGTAACTGTTAAAATAGTTGAGGTATTTTAGGTTAAATCAGTGTGAAGCTTGACTTTGACGCCCTCTGGCGGCCAAATGGTGCAACCAATTAAGTTTGGTGGGCATATTTTTGGAAAGCTTCCAATCTGAGCTAACTTTTCACTTCAATTACTTTTGATCGTCAACTGTCAAATAAGAAAGTTATAGACAATTTTTGAAAAAAGTGCACAAACATTTCACTCAAATTAGGAATTTAATTTAATAATAAAAAATAATTATTTTCTTTTTTATTTTATTTAATTTAATTTTTTAATTACCGTTTTTTATTATTACTGAACATTATGTGATATTTTTATTTAACCGTTATTTTCTCAAAAACAGCGGAATATCGACATTAGTTAGGTTAGGACGTCACGATGACGTAATTTGACAATTGGCCAAATTATGGATTTGCCAAATTACGTCATCGTGACGTCAAAAACGCTCTGCTCGCTCCACGGAGCTTGAAAACGAATGCGGCTGATATGATACATGAAAAATACCCAGGACTTTACTTAGAATCCGTAAATGCAACAAAAAATGAAGGTTCTCATTTGAAAATGTTGGGGTCCATTGTGAACGAGGCATACCGGGTGTAACATTTAACTTGAGACATCTCAATATCTCGAAAAATAAGCACTTTTCGAAAAAATGTTCAGTATCAAAGTTGTATTATTCCGCGGGGGAAATACATTGATGACAAAATTTGTGTTCCTCTGCCCCTCCATGTGGGGGGGAAGGGGGGTAACTTTGATTTTTTTAATGGCATCCCAAATTTTTTATTGCAGATTTAGATTCTGCGGCTAAAAACACGTGGAATTTGTTTAAAACATTTTTTTTATAATAATAATAATAATATCGTTTATTTAGCTACTCAAGCTATATACAAAAACGACAAAAGCAGTCACAACTATTACACCAACTGACTTCGCAAGCCAATAATAACAATATGTCCTTATACAATCAAGTCAATGTCAATACTTTAATAATACATATTCTCTTAAATGTTGTTTAAATTTATCTAGGTTTTCGCAAATTTTAATATTAACAGGTAGACAATTAAACTCATACAGACCTCTGCATAAAACAGTGCTGGCTAATGATTCCGTATTACATTTGTTAGTTAAAACAAAATCGTTTTTGTTCCTTGTGTTATAATTATGCACATCACTAAAGTTAGTTGCTTTGCTACACAGGTAAGATGGTAATAATTTGTTTTTAATTTTATAAATAAACACAAATGTGTTAAATACGGTTTTTTGTTTTACCGTTAAGAAATCTAACACATTTAACATGATTTTAATCGGCGTGTACCGGTTGCTTTTAAGAATTATACGCATTGCTCTATTTTGTATGGTCTGTAAATCATTTAAAATATATGCCGGCAAATTGTAAAAAAGTGTACTACAGAACTCTAAGTGTGGCGCCGCTATGCTGTTATACAATAATAACTTAGTGCTTACAGATAAATTTCTCCCAACCCTTGCTATAAAATTAACCTTTTTTGAAAATTTTCTTGTTATGTACATTGCATGTTCGTAAAATGTCAAATTGGCGTCAAAGATCACTCCTAAATACTTAATTTGCTTATCATACGATATTTGTTGATTTCTTAAACTAATATGTACATTACTTATGTCTAGTTTAGACAGTAAATGTTGTTTTCCAAAAACACAAAATTTAGTTTTATTTACATTTACACTTAGACTATTACTACAAAGCCATTTGCTTAAACTGTTAATGTCATAATTTATATAATCTTGCAACTGACTTATGTTTGGTCCACAGATGTAAATCATGGTATCATCTGCAAATAGTTCGATTTTCGTGTACTTTACTGTCTTAACAATATCATTTATATATAAAAGAAAGAGAAATGGACCGAGAACAGTACCTTGTGGTACACCATTATTTATTACAATGCAATCAGATGTGCTATTTTTAAATTTTACAGTTTGTGTTCTATTATGCAGGTAAGATTGAAACCATTTTAATACAGTGCCTTTGAAACCCATTTTATTCATTTTCTTAATCAAAGTATCTCTATTTATCGTTTCAAATGCCCTTTTGAAATCCAAAAACACTGCTAGTACATAATTATTTTTGTCAATGCTCTTACGGAATTCGTCACAAATATTTATAATTACTGTCTCACATGAATGTCCCTGGCGAAAGCCTGATTGATTACTTACAAGTATGTTATTTTCACTACAAAAGTTTTGGACTTGTTCTTTTACTACCATTTCTAATAGTTTTTCGTACACTGGTACTTTATTTATAGGTCTAAAATCAGAGCATAAATTCGAGTTTGTCACTTTGGGAATCGGCACAATTGTTGAGCATTTCCATAACTCCGGAAACACCCCACTTGAAAGTGATGCATTTATCACATCTAAAATCCTATTTGCAGCTACGTCCATGACATCCTTAAATACTTTGGTTGATATTCCATTTTCATCTCCTCCGACTTGTTTCATAACTTTAATATGCTTTTTTAGGTCTGCCATAGAAATTTGTTTAAACACATCAATAGATGATTTATTTCCAGAAACAATCTCGGTTACATCTTCTAAATGTGCATTTGGTGGGATTCCATTAATTATATCTGCAACACTGTTCACAAAGTACTTGTTAAATTGATTTGCTATACATGACTCATCTACAATTGCACCTCCCTCAAATTTTATTAAGTCTGGCAAAGACGGATTTTTTTCTGGAAGTAGAGTCTTCAAATGTTTCCAAAGTTCATACGCATTATGTTTATTGTTATCTATCTTGTTTATATAGAATTTGTTTTTTTCAATATTAATTTGTTTGATAATTTTATTTCTGATGAATTTATATTCATTCCAAGTATTGTTGCTTTTGCTTAAGATTGCTCTTTTATACAAAACGTCTCTATCTCTCATCATACTTTTAATATCATTAGTAATCCACTTTTTTTCTTCGTACTGCCTTTTTGTAACAATTTTTTGTATTGGACACATTTCATTCATGACATATGATAAATTGTCAATAAAAGAGTTAGCCAGCACATTGACATCCGTTATGTCATTATTCCAGTTATTGCCTATAATGAAGTTTTGTAAGAAAGTTGGGTTGTATTTGTTCATGACTCTTTTGTATATTGTTACATAATTATCATCTTTTATTTTCTCTTTTAAAGATGTTGTAAGTATATTATGATCGCTGATTTTCGGTGTTAGATGCACCGAATGCGGTAGATATTTATTGTTTGTAATAATATAATCAATTAGTGTAGCGCTGTTTATAGTTATTCTGGTAGGTGAGCTGACCAACTGCGTGAAACCTTTTAAATACACCTTTTCCATAAGTTTGGTACCATAGAAATTAGGCTTGAGTAAATCGAAATTAAAATCTCCCATTATTACAATTATTCCATCATATTCACTTACCCTTTCCAGGTAGTCTGAAAAATATTCCACAAACTGAGCGTTTTCCTTTTGTGGTGAATGGTACAACACACTGAGGAGATACTTTGATTCAGCCGCAATAACTTCAATGGACAACAGCCACACCGAATCTTGCACGCACTCATTATTGCGCATTTTGTATTTAATGCCATTATTGATCAGCGCAATTACACCACCCGTTCTTTTGTTTGTTGATTTACATAGTTCGATTCGGTACCCTTCAATTTTCAGTTCTGATTCACTTATATCATCAGTTACGTGTGTTTCTGACATGAGAATAACTTTTGGTTTCCAATTCCTTATCAGCAATAGAATTTCGTCCTTATTATTTAAGAAACCTTGGCAATTTAGGTATACAATATCGGAATTTGCATAATTCTCCAAAGAATTTAATTGCTATTGTATAAACTTCCTACGTTGCAATTGTTCACTCTGTCTATAAACTTCGCACTTAGTCACATCCCACACAGTGTGATCCGTGCTTAAACTTAACCCATATCTTTGATTTGAGTCTTCGCAGTTTTTACATTTTTTAAAGTTATTTACACACACATTTGAGTTATGATCACTACCGCATTTACCACAAGCTTGCTTATCTTTACAGTCTTTGCTCAAGTGACCGTACTTACAACAATTTAGACAACGTATCACCCCGTAATCAATGAAAACTCTGCATCGATTCCATCCTAAGTTTACTTTCTCTTTCGAAATAATTTTGTCATATGTGGCTGAGTCAACCTCAAAAACTAAATTAAATCTTTTATTAAATACGTTGGTTCTTCTGAGTAAGTTCATTTTAAAGTCGCTTCTATCAGCGCTTAGGTCATTTTGTCTAATAATTTTTTCTATGATAAGCTCATCACCAACAGCATACTCATTTTCATTTACACCAACAACTTTCAATCGGTGATTCAATATTTTTGGTCGATCAACTTGATATTGATCACCGAGCTTATTTTGAATTTCAGTCTGCACATTAGAAATTTCCTTTTCATTTCCGCAATTTAATATGATTCCACCTCCTTTTGTACTCCGACCCATTGACACGCCAACTCCTATTTCTACTGGATTTACTTTTCGTCTTAAATCTTCCTTGATTTCTTTCGGTTCACTTTGATCACTTTTTTTCTTTACAACCAATACTTTATTATTATTGACGACCGCATGTGCATAAGACTTTGATATGCATGGTAGATGTTGAACATTTTCTTCATTATAATTTAAACTCTTCAACTCAGCAATTTGCTGTTTTAAAATGGCATTTTCGGCAATTAAGTAATCGATTTTTTTATGCATTTCATTAGTATTATAAGTTAATTTTTCTAAAGCAGCATTTAGCATTTCAATCGTATTTTGATCTATAGAATTCTCCTCAATCCTGCTTCTTTTCCTTGGCCTGTCACCTCCCTTGGCGATACATGCCTTACATTTCCACGAAGTTTTCTTGGTGTGAAACCCACGCAATTCCATACTTTCACACTTTGCATGGTAAGCATTTTTGCATAATGTACATAAAATTATTGATTTTACATCTTCAATAATCTGTTTACAATTTGCACATTCAGTATCAGAATTCTTAAAAACGTTGTTGTCGTTGAATTCCATCGTTTATCAGTAAGTACGAAGCGTAAACAGTCCCGATCGGGACCGTTTCAGTACACAAAATCTGAAGATTTCTATTGTTTAATGTTGTACTGCCGTTATTACTTTGGTCACAACTATAAAGCTTTCTACAGTTGTAGAAAACAACTTGATCTAATCACTTAACAATTCTCACTTAATTTCGACAGTTTTATCCAGTATAAAACTTAAATTATTCAGGATCGACAGATAACGCGTACTTCAATTGAGCAGCGCACACGACTCGTTTATATTAACGATAGATGGCGCTATAAACGACAAAATTTAATTTACATTTTTTAACTAAATTTGTTTTTTTTTCGCTCATGGCTTACCGGAATGTTTGGTAAAATCTGCTTAAAAAACCGTCGTTGCTAGGGATACATAGGTGTAATAAATAACAAAAAAAAAAGGTAAAAAAGGTTTTTTTTGTTTCAAACGTTAAAAAAAATAAATAACTTGCAGAAACCCTTAATGTTAATCAGTATCATGTAATAAACATAGCAACAAAAAAAAAAAAAAAACAAAAAACATTAAAAAAAATTAAACATTTACCCTTAATGTTATTCAGAATCTGAATGTGCAATAAAAAATTGGGGGTGCCATGTAAAAAATCAAAGTTACCCCCCTTCCCCCCACATGGAGGGGCAGAGGAATACAAATTTTGTCATCAATGTATTTTCCCCGCGGAATAATACAACTTTGATACTAAACATTTTTTCGAAAAGTGCTTATTTTTCGAGATATTGAGATGTCTCAAGTTAAATGTTACACCCGGTATAATAGCCGGTTACACTTTTATAGAGCGCCAAAACCTTGCAGTGGACATAATTCTAACTATCAGCTTTGGTATACAGATGATTTTTCCATATAATTTAAGTGATTTATGTGACAGAATGTGTAGAAACTGTCACAAACTATCTACAGTGCTGTAATATACGTAAATACTGCCCGTTCAAACCTGACAGTGGGAGAAAAAAACATAAAACAACTTACCTAAAGCTAATCGTGTAACAATTACTGTCATTCTCGCTAGGTCTGACCAAAAACGCCCCCTCAGTCTTGATTTTCTTCAACACGTCTTCGGCCTGTTGTTTGGTAGTGTGTTTATGGTACCACTCTTCGTTTTCGTGCAAGTTGGGTTGCGGAACCGGTTCTTGCAGCGTAATCGAGAATTCGGTGGTTACTAGCGGTGACGTCCTGCAATTTGCATTTTCACGGTGGAGATTTGATTTGAGGTGTGTTTCCACTGACCTGTAGTGCGTTATAAGGCTGTACAAGCTGTCAAAGTATTTCCCGTCGATCAGATAGTATTTGGTTTGTTGTTTGTCCTGTTTTGAGCGGATTCGGCAATGGTTCACGGAGCCGTTACGCCAAAACGACAGGGAATACTCCCCGACAAAAGTCACACTGGCTCTCACCAAAAAAGTACCGTCACCTACATGCGTTAAAACTAGCTATTACTTCGCTAATAATTACATAAAAGGCTTTGAAAGAATGACGTAGTAACAGACGTTTCAATTTTATAAAGCAGGACGTAAATTACTCATTCCACAGGTCTTTCTCGTAAAAATATCTTATTGAAACTGCTCTTACTATTGTTTGAACACGATTCAACAAAACAACAAGCTGTCTGTCGGCTTTCAGCTAGACAAGGTGTTGCCAGATCAGCGGCAGACAAAAATGCACAACTAGTTGCCAAAACTGTGGACTTGTTACGAAAAACTTCAGCGCCAACACATATCCGCACACTTGAGTGTGGAAAACAAGGAAAATGCTCTTGAAACTGTCCTTAAAACCCCACCAACTATTATTGTAAATGCTGCTTGCATTACTTTTATTAGTAAATTAGCAGAGGAGGATGTTATGGAAGTTTTAAATTCGGTTGATTCTGTAAAACTGATGTTTGATCCAAAATGGGACAGTAGTAAACAATACTGTTTGGTTTGCAGGGTTCTAAAAGCTTTTGCCAACAGTTTAGTTGAAAATGAAGTGAAAGCAAGGAACAGGATTCTCAAGAGAAGTGCTGATAGAACGTGACAGAAGACTTGATAATGGCAGGTTCCTGTCACATTCTGTATACCTTTCTCTTGATAACTCCCTTCCCTTGTATCAAGAATAGACACTCTGGTCCACTCAATTCACTATAAACAGACGAGAGCTTGAGGCCATGTCTCTTTCTACGTCACAGATATGCAAGGTGGTTCAGTTTTAAATGTCAAAAATTGGCAATCATATCAAAAAATAAGTTGACATGCATTTTATGTAATTTTCCTGAGGAAAATACAGTCCTTCAAAGTTCAGTTTAAAAAATCGGTTTCTTGTCATAACTGTCAGACTGTTGGAGCAATTTTGATCAAATTCGGAGCAAATACTTATGAAATTAATACTCGTTATGTGATGTAAATGACGTTTATGTCAAAACTGTCCAGTAGCGTAGATACAGAAAGATGCTTTTAATTTTTTCGCATTATTTTCTACCTCACTGAATATTTTTTAAAAATTACAGTTTTTTTTACTTTTCTTTTGAAGGTTTTGAACGTAAAACGTCAAAGGCAACCAAACCCAACTTAAAAATTGTCTTGGAAACAGTGAAAATTTACTTATAAAGCTTAAAAAGTGTCTTTGTAGCCAGTTTTCTTACTTTCCAGACAAATTAAAGACTTTAGTCTTAAAAATTGGCTTGAAAACTCTGAAAATTGACTTTGCAAGGGTAAAAACTGTCTTTGTAGCCAGTTTTCATAGTTTCCAGACAGATTGAAAGACTTTAGTTTTGAAAATTGTTGACAATTTTACACATTTAAACCTTGAAAAGTGACTTGGACACCAAAATATGACTCTGGACCAATGAAAAGCGACATCAGAAGCTTAAAATTCACATTTGAAGTAAGTTTTCATAATTTGAAAAGACATTTCAATATTTCGGTATTGAAAATAGTCTTAAATGCAGGATATTGACATTAGAATCATAAAAATTGACTTGAAGACTAACTTTTCGAGTTTTATTACTTTGCTTTTCATTTTCTTAAAACTTTGGACTATTTTTAGTGCTTTAAAACTGCTTTCGGCATGGAAAATCAAGTTTCCAGGCTATCTCCACCAAGTTTTTCACATAGCAGACTTAAAAAACAATTTTTACATATTCCATAAGCTTAAAAATGCCATTTCAAGCTTTGTCACTATCAAATTGACTTCTAGACACTTCAGAGTTAAAAATTCGTGCATTTCTTAAAAATCTAGACCAGTTTTAGTGCTTTAAGGCTATTTTCAGCTTGGAAAATCAAGTTTTAAGGTTATCTTCACCAAGTTTTTCTCATACCAGACTTAAAAAACAATTTTTTCACATTCCATAAGCTTAAAAATGCCATTTCAAGCTTTGTCACTCTCAAATTAACTTCCAGACACTTCAGAGTTAAAAATTCGAACATTTTTTAAAAATCTAGACCAGTTTTAGTGCTTTAAGGTTATTTTTAGTCTGAAAATCGGGTTTTAAGGCTATCTTTACCAAGTTTTTCACATAGCAGACTTAAAAAACAATTTCTACATATTCCATAAGCTTAAAAATGTCATTTCAAGCTTTGTCACTATCAAATTGACTTCTAGACACTTCAGAATTAAAAATTCGAGCATTTCTTAAAAATCTAGACCGGTTTTAGTGCTTTGAGGCTATTTTTAGCCTGAAAAATCATGTTTTAAGGCTCTTCACAACTTTTACAATTTTTTTTTGACTTATTTTGACTACCCTGAAAGCCAGTTTGTACACTGTCCATAGCCTTCAAAATGTAGTTTCAAACTTATTCACTAATAAATTGACTTCTACACTCATGGGTGCAGAAAATTGAAGCATTTTTATGAAATTCGGACTGTTTTTAGTGCTTTAAGACTGAAAAATCGAGTTTAAAACTATTTATGTTAGTAAAATTTAGGTTTCAGACTTTTCAGTAATAAAGCTGACCTGATTTAAATTAATTTCAATATTTCGGCACAAAAAGGTCAAAAATTTGGAAAAACCTCTACGTTGTTACCTAACCTAACTTAAAAAAAAGTCAATTTTAAGCTTAAAAATTTGAAAAAACTAGTAATTTTACACTTGGTAGAAGATTTTAAGAAATTGTGTACATTTTACAGTTAAAAAAAAGTTTTTAGTTTTTTTTTTCTTGTTTATTTATTGGTTTTAGCTTTATTTTCTGTTTTTGACTTTGAATTTTTCTTATTTTTTTTGTTTTCTTCGTTTGCTATGTATTCCTCTTTTTTCTTGTTTTCTTCCATCATTTTAATATCTTTCTTTGTTTTCGGTTTTTTTTCTTTTCTAATCTTCTTGGTTTGTCTTTTTTGTTAATTTTAGAGCTTAAAAATGTGTTTTTTGTTAAAAAAAAACTATTAATGTAAATAAGGTCGAAATTCGTTTATTATGTGTTGTAATTGTAACGGGAAAACATTAAAATAAAAAATAATTTTCCACTTAAAATTGAATCATTTCCAGGTTTTTATGGTAAAATGTTCACAATTTCTAAAAATCTTCTACAAAGTGTAAAATTACTAGTTTTTCCAAATTTTAAAGCTTAAAATTGCTTTTTTTTTAGGTTAGGTTAGGTAACAACGTAGAGGTTTTTTCAACTAAAATCTTGAAAATAGACTTTTCAGCTCTCTTTAGTCTTTGTTAAGTCATTTCTAGCCTTGAAAGTTAACTTTTAGACTATTTTTAGTGGTAAAAAATTTGTTTTATGAGCAAGAATGTTTGTCTTGACTTCCAGACTGTTTTAAGTGTTTGAAATCCAGTTTCAGACACTCGACAACAGATTACAGTCTGAAAAAAACAAGTTATTAGACTTAAAAAGAAAAATTGAACGCCAGTTAAAATTAGTCCAAAAACCAAAAATCCTGATTTTTTTTACTAGTTTAAAAACCTCACAGACGACCAGATTTGAATCCTTTTGAAACATTTTAAAGTAAAAAATACAATGACCCAAGCAGACATTTTTGAAAAATATCCAGAAAGCGTAGAAAATTAGTAATTCACATCACATAAGGAGTATTCATTTAATAAGCCAAATTTGCTCCAACGGTCTGACACTTTTTTCAGGAAAATGACATAATACATGTCAACTTTTTTGATGGGCTATCGAATGGTGAATTATCACTTGAAATTGGACCACCCTGTACAGTGTACCAAATAAGTATGGTTTTCACAGTAAACTTATGAAAAAAAAGTTGTCAAACAACATCTGCGTACTTCTAATTACCCCAAAAAGTGTACTTTCCCCATTAGCATTTGACAGAATAAACTTACCTAAATGCGAGTACATTTTCAACAAATCCTCAGCCTCTTCTCTGCCTCTAGCCAGTTTGCCGTGGAACCACTTTTCACTGAAATGCAACTCCTCATTCGGAATACTCCTGCTAGGACGGACGAAGGAGTTACTCTCGTCCTCCTCCTCGTCTCTGAAACACTCGCACAGTTCCTGCATTCCTGCTTCGATTGTAAAAATTCGACTCACTTTTCCGAACCATCACCGTCCAGTTTGTAGTGGCTGGTGTAGAATAGTTTATTGTCGTTCAGTACGAAAAAGTGCGGCGTCCATTCTTTGTCGACCGGATCTTCGATGTACATTTCACCGCTCTTTAGAGCGTTCCTAAAAAATTGTAATTTGTAAACATTGTTTTTCAGTGAAAATCGTGTTATTTTATCTTCTACAGGATGAGTCAGGGTCTTACTTAATATACTTTAAGAATTATACTTTCTTAAAGAGTGGCGATGACAGTTTTTGTTCCATTTTTAGATACACAAGGTTGGAATGTTAAAGTTTAAGTAGATTTGTGTCAATAAGTGTCAATAATTCACCATTTGATAGCTAATCAAAAAATAAGTTGACTTGCATTATGTCATTTTTCTGAAAAACGTTTCCTAAGGAAGATACAGTCTTCCAAATTTCCATTTAAAAAATCGTTTTATAGTTTAAAACTGAACATTCAAGACTTGTGAAAGTCCAAATTTGTACTGAATAGTCTAAAAACTTGCTTTTTACTACTAGGAATGGTCTTATGATTCGCTTTCTCAGACTGCCATCCTGGTTGAGTGTCTGAAACTGGCATTCAAGAACTAAAAAAAGTCCGGAAATCAAGACAAAGATTGTATTGTGCATGAAACTCATTTTTTACTACTAAAAATAATATAAAAGTTGACTTTTAATGCTAGAACTGACTTTACTAGGACTAAAGTATATTTTCACGACTTTAATTGGTGTACAACTGAATTTTCTGGACTGGACAACAAGTCTAGAAATAAATTACTTTTCGGACATTTTATTTCTAAAAATTAGTTCTCAAGACTATTATTGTAGCATTTGGTACCAACATTTTTTACTTTTATTACTGAAGAAACTTGACTTTTGGAAATAGTCTTAAACTCGATTTTTCAGTCTTAAAAAGCACTAAAAACAGTCTGAATTTCTTAGAGGTGCTATAATTTATTGCACCTATGAGTGTAGAAGTCAATTTAATAGTGAAGAAGCTTGAAATAAAATTTTCAAGACTATGGTCAGTGGACACACTGGCTTTTAGGCCTGATAAGTCAAAAACTTTGTAAAGATAGTCTTGAAACTCGATTTGAGGCACTGAAAACAGCCTTAAAACACTAAAAACCGTCTAGTTTATTAAGAAATACCCGAATTTTTAGCACTGAGGTGCCTAGAAGTCGATTTAATAGTGACAAAGCTTGGAATGCCATTTTAAGTCTATGAAGAATGTAAAAATTGTTTTTTAAGTTTGCTATGTCAATAACTTGGTGAAGATAGTCTTGAAACTCGATTTTCCAAGCTGAAAGCAGTTTTGAAGCACTAAAAATAGTCCAGAATTCGAAGAAAATGAAAAGCAAAGTAAAAAGCACGAAAAGTTCGTTTTCAAGACAATTTTCATGAATCTAATGTCAATGTCCTGCATCTAAGACTATTTTCAAGACTAAAATATTGAAACTCCACAACTCCACTGAAAGAAAATGGACAATCAATCAATCCATTTTCAAGTAGTACCCAAGTGACTGATTTTTTTTTGTTTTTTTCTAGTTTTGGGCGTTTCTCAATTATTAACGTCCCATGTCTCAAGATATGTTGACTGTTACGTAATTTACGTACAAATGGACACAATTTACATACGATTAACACTCTAGACGCAACAGAAATAACAAATATCTGAAAAAACAATTTCAACTTACCTCAAATCCATACTGTCAGAAGATTCCATTCGCATAAAAGCGGAAGGTAAGTCCTCCTGTCCCTTCGGCAATTTTTTGTGTTTCAAAATGATTTTTCTTCGTAAATTAAAGGGCGAAGGTAACTCAGTCTCGTTCTTGTCGTAAGGACGCACCAAAAGCATATCACCAAAAATACTCTACAAAAACCACCGCTCAACTAATTTACCAAACATACAGGGTTTTTCAATGAAAAGTAGCCACCCTGAATATCTTCCAAAATAATTTCTCTGTTAAAAAATGCTAAGACACGTCAACAAAGATTGCAAGAGGGACATCTTTTTACGTAGGATTTGAATTTCTGCCATCAGCCCTTTGCCGCCATAGCCACCCCCACTAAGTTTTCAAATGGCACCATACCCTGTGTGGCATATCGTTGGAAAGGGTATTTCATAAGGAATTAATTGCACTATTTCATTTGTACATTTGCTTTGAATTGAGACCAAAAAAAATAAAAACATTTTTTTGGTTATTTTGTCAAACTGCTGATAACACTACCGAATACCTGTTTTCCATTCCATGTTTTTGCCTCAGTCGGTCAACTTGTAAGTTCGTTTTGAAGGAACATTGTCAACATGATTTACACGACTGCCGAAAGAATAGAAATTGTACGTTTTTATTTCAAACATAACGACTTCAATGCAATCCATCCAGATAAATTAATTGGTCATCAGTATGTCTTAAAGTATGCAGACGACACCATGCTTATTGCAGACGACACCATGATTTATTGCAGACGACACCATGATTTATATAATAGGAAAAAATCTCCGCGAAATGTCAATTATTATAAACAATGAACTTAATGAACTATTTAACTGGCTCTGTAATAATAAACTAAGCTTAAATACAAATAAGTCAAAATTCTGTGTATTTAGCAAAAAATCGAAAATAAACCAGGAAGACATTCACAATGTAAAAATAACTGTAAACGGGGAAAATATTTTTGTCAATGAGTACAAAATTAATGTTGTATAATGCCATTGCGGTTCCACATTTGCAATTCTGCTCAACATTGCTGTTCAATTTACCCCAATACAAGATAAATCAATTGGAAATAATCCAAAACAGAGCAATGAGACTGATTTTAAAATGTAATCATTATACTCCTGTGAAGTCTATGTTGAGTGTCCTAAATATGCTGTCTGTCAACCAAAGAATTATGTTTAGTGTTTATTTGTTTATTTTTAAATTAAAGAAACGTTTTTTACCTGACTATATCTGCGATAAGTTAACAGTTTTTGAAGATGTACACAATTATGGTACAAGAAATCGTACAGATTTTATACTGACAAACAGATGTAACACGAATCAGTTGCTCAACTCTGTGCTGTATAAAGGCTTAATAGAATTTAATAAACTACCTGTGATTGAGAATTTAAAAAAAAACACAATTTTCATCCATACAAGGTAAAATTGGTTCAGGAATTAAACGAAGATGACTATGATAAAAGACTACCATTTTGTGAAATTATGTCTACTAATCTGACAAACAACGTGAACTTGTTGTACAATATTTGCTTCAATGATGAGTGTATGTTTTTTTTTTTGAATGGAGAAGTGAACAGGCATAACTGTAGGTATTGGTCAGACACGAATCCACATTGGTTTAGGGAAACCCATACCCAATATCCAGAAAAACTTAATGTTTGGGCACTAGAACCTGACGCTTTTACCTGGAAAATTGACTAGAATCACTGAAAATGGTCCAGTAAGTCAATATTTATAAAATTTGACTGTTTTTCAAGGTTTTGACATTGAAAATTGACTAGAATGATTGCAAATAGTTTAGCAAGTCAATTTTTATAAAATTTCACTGTTTTTTAACGCTTTTACCTGGAATATTGACTAGAATGATTGCAAATAGTTCAGCAAGTCAATTTTTATTAAATTTCACTGTTTTTTAACGCTTTTACCTGGAAAATTGACTAGAATCACTGAAAATGGTCCAGTAAGTCAATTTTTATTAAATTTGACTGTTTTTCAAGGTTTTGACATAGAAAATTGACTAGAATGATTGCAAATAGTTTAGCAAGTCAATTTTTATTAAATTTGACTGTTTTTTAATGCTTTGGCTTGGAAAATTGACTAGAATCACTGGAAATGGTCCAGTAAGTCAATTTTTATAAAATTTGACTGTTTTTCAAGGTTTTGACATTGAAAATTGACTAGAATGATTGCAAATAGTTTAGCAAGTCAATTTTTATTAAATTTGACTGTTTTTTAACGCTTTTACTTGGAAAATTGACTAGAATCACTGGAAATGGTCCAGTAAGTAAATTGTCATACAATTTTACTGTTTTTTTTAGGATTTTGACCTTTGAAAATTGACTACAATACTGCAAATCTTCTAGGGAGTCAATTTTTATAAAATTTGACTGTTTTTTAACGCTTTTACCGGGAAAATTGACTAGAATCGCTGAAAATGGTCCAGTAAGTCAATTTTTATAAAATTTGACTGTTTTTCAAGGTTTTGACATTGAAAATTGACTAGAATGATTGCAAATAGTTTAGCAAGTCAATTTTTATAAAATTTCACTGTTTTTTAACGCTTTTACCTGGAATATTGACTAGAATGATTGCAAATAGTTCAGCAAGTCAATTTTTATTAAATTTCACTGTTTTTTAACGCTTTTACCTGGAAAATTGACTAGAATCACTGAAAATGGTCCAGTAAGTCCATTTTTATAAATTTTGACTGTTTTTCAAGGTTTTGACATTGGAAATTGACTAGAATGTTTGCAAATAGTTTAGGAAGTCAATTTTTATTAAATTTGACTGTTTATTAACGCTTTTACTTGGAAAATTGACTAGATTCCCTGGAAATGGTTCAGTAAGTAAATTGTCATACAATTTTACTGTTTTTTAAGATTTTGACCTTTGAAAATTGACTATAATACTGCAAATGTTCCAGTGAGCCAATTTTTATAAATTTTGACTGTTTTTCATGGTTTTGACATTGAAAATTGACTAGAATGACTGAAAATGGTTCAGTAAGTAAATTGTCATACAATTTTACTGTTTTTCAAGATTTTATTGAAAATTGACTAGAATGATTGCAAATAGTTTAGCAAGTAAATTTTTATAAAATTTGACTGTTTTTCAAGGTTTTGACATTGAAAATTGACTAGAATGATTGCAAATAGTTTAGCAAGTAAATTTTTATTAAATTTGACTGTTTTTTAACGCTTTGGCTTGGAAAATTGTCTAGAATCACTGGAAATGTCCAGTGAGTCAATTTCTATACATTTTTGACTGTTTTTCAAGGTTTTGACATTGAAAATTGACTGGAATAATTGAAAATAGTTCAGTAAGTAAATTATCATAAAATTTTACGGTTTTTTACGGTTTTGACCTTTAAAAATTGACTACAATACTTCAAATGATCCAGTAAGCCAATTTTTACAAAATTCTACTGTTTTTTCATTGAAAATTGACTATAATGTTTGCCAATGGTTCAGTGAGTCAATTTTTATTAAATTTGACTGTTTTTCAAGGTTTTGACATTGAAAATTGACTAGAATGACTGAAAATGGTCCAGTAAGTTCATTTTACCCAAGCTACTAGAAGAATGATGAAAATTTATTTGAAAATCAACTAATTTTCCAACAACACGGTGCATCTCCACACTATTCACTTCCCGTTCGAGAATATCTGAACAATCGATTTCCTGGAAGATGGATTGGTAGACGTCGTCCCATGGAATGGCCTGCGAGATCACCCGACCTCACTCCGTTGGACTTTTTTCTATGGGGGCATTTAAAATCTAAAGTTTATGCAACACAGCCGGCCAATATTGCAGACCTTAGGCAGAGAATAATACATGAATGCCGACAACTGACACCGCAAGTCTTCACAAATGTTCGCGAACTCTTCCAAAGTCGCTTGTATTATTGTATGCAAGTTAACGGAGAATATTTTGAGCCATTAATTAAATGATAACCGCTATTTGCTATTATTTCTGCAGTTAACAAAAAATAAACAAAAAAACGTATTTTTTATTTTTTTTGGTCTTAATTCGAAGCAAATGTACAAATAAAATAGTGCAATTAATTCCTTATGAAATACCCTTTCCAACGATGTGCCACACAGGGTATGGTGCCATTTGAAAACTTAGTGGGGGTAACTATGGCGGCAAAGGGGCTGATGGCAGAAATTCAAATCCTACGTAAAAAGATGTCCCCCTTGCAATCTTGGTTGACGTGTCTTAGCATTTTTTAACAGATATATTATTTTGGAAGATATTCAGGGTGACTACTTTTCATTGAAAATGGATGTTAGGGACTTACGGTCAAATTAATTGCCATTTTTCGTTGTTGCGGCAACGAACAATTGTCCTCAATCGATAAAATGACCGGATACTCTGAAGTGACGAAAGCGTGCTCCTTGATGGTGCGCAGTACGTCGATGAATTTGATTTTAGTGGTCAAAGTGTGCCCGTGAAATATGTAGGGAGTGCAATCGGGCCCGTCCCAGCAGTCCAGCTCGATGCAACGACACCCCATTCGCAGACAGCGCGCGTACGCTTCCACGGACGATTCAGAGGAAAACTGGTCCCCGGTCAAGTAACTTTAAAGACAAAAAGTGTCAAACTCCTCATTACAGTCACTACGCTTATCTCGAGAGATTTCGATCCGCTCATTCACACGGATCGGGTAAACGAATCGACCATTAGGATTGACTAGGCCATCCAGAAAATTTATAGGATTTAAACACTGGATACGATTGAAAATTGCATGATTTGAACGATACAAACGGGGGTTAACAACAACTGATTTAAGCTGTAAAGGAAAATACACAAAAAAACTGGAATCTGGAGTAAAAGTAAAAAGCGCAAGCTGTTTTGATTCCTAAGGATTGTTGAAGCTGACTGGCGAATCCAAAACAATACAAAAACTCAACTGTGTTATTTTTGCTTTCAATGTTGATTAACGGGGAAAACAAATTTGTTTCTACTTTTGAGCTGTGTTGGACCGAAAAAACTTGCTAAAAACCTGATAAAGATGTCTTCCAGATTTTAGAGGACTTTCAAAATGGTTCTAGAGGCCTCTGACACTTGTAGGGGGGCTTGGCACTTTCTAGAGCTACTGTCAGTAGCATTTGGATGTTTCTGGCACATTCCAAATGGTCCCAGAGGTATCTGGCATTTTATAACCATTCTAGGAAGGTTTAAGACACTTGTAGATGGCTCTGACACTTCTTAGAAGATTTTCAGTAGCATTTAGAGGTCTCCGACATATTCCAAATGGTCCTAAAGGTCTCTGATATTTTAAAACAATTCTAAGACGGTTTAAGACACTTGTAGAGGGCTCTGGTGCTTTTTAGAAAGTTCTCAGTGGCATTTAGAGGTTTGTGACATTCCAAATGATCCTAGAAGTCTCTGGCATTTTTTAGAAGATTCTCAGTAGCATTTGGATGTTTCTGGCACATTCCAAATGGTCCTAGAGGTATCTGGCATTTTATAACCATTCTAGGAAGGTTTAAGACATTTGTAGAAGGCTCTGGCACTTTTAGAAGGTTCTGAGTGGCATTTAGAGGTCTCTGACACTTTCAAAATGGTCCTAGAGGCCTCTGGCAATTTAAAACAGGTTTATGGGAAGGTTTAAGACACTTGTAGAGGGCTCTGGCACTTTTCAGAAGATTCTCAGTAGCATTTAGAGGTCTCTGACACATTCCAAATGGTCCTAGAGGTATCTGGCATTTTACAACCATTCTGGGAAGGTTTAAGACATTTGTAGAGGGCTCTGGCACTTTTTGGAAGGTTCTCAGTGGCATTCAGAGGTCTCTGACACTTTCAAAATGGTTCTAGAGGCCTCTGGCATTCTAAAACAATTCTAGGAAGGTTTAAGACACTTGTAGATGGCTCTGACACTTCTTAGAAGATTTTCAGTAGCATTTAGAGGTCTCCGACATATTCCAAATGGTCCTAAAGGTCTCTGATATTTTAAAACAATTCTAAGACGGTTTAAGACACTTGTAGAGGGCTCTGGTGCTTTTTAGAAAGTTCTCAGTGGCATTTAGAGGTTTGTGACATTCCAAATGATCCTAGAAGTCTCTGGCATTTTTTAGAAGATTCTCAGTAGCATTTGGATGTTTCTGGCACATTCCAAATGGTCCTAGAGGTATCTGGCATTTTATAACCATTCTGGGAAGGTTTAAGACATTTGTAGAAAGCTCTGGCACTTTTTAGAAGGTTCTGAGTGGCATTTAGAGGTCTCTGACACTTTCAAAATGGTCCTAGAGGCCTCTGGCAATTTAAAACAGGTTTATGGGAAGGTTTAAGACACTTGTAGAGGGCTCTGGCACTTTTCAGAAGATTCTCAGTAGCATTTAGAGGTCTCTGACACATTCCAAATGGTCCTAGAGGTATCTGGCATTTTACAACCATTCTGGGAAGGTTTAAGACATTTGTAAAGGGCTCTGGCACTTTTTGGAAGGTTCTCAGTGGCATTCAGAGGTCTCTGACACTTTCAAAATGGTTCTAGAGGCCTCTGGCATTCTAAAACAATTCTAGGAAGGTTTAAGACACTTTTAGAGGGCTCTGGCACTTTTTAGAAGGTTCTCAGTAGCATTTAGAGGTCTCTGACACATTCCAAATGGTCCTAGAGGTCTCTGGCATTTTAAAACAATTCTAGGAAGGTTTAAGACATTTGTAGAGGGCTCTGGCACTTTTTAGAAGGTTCTCAGTGGCATTTAGCATTTAGAGGTTTTTTAGAAGATGACACTGGCACATTCCAAATGGTCCTAGAGGTTTCTGGCATTTTATAACCATTCTAGGAAGGTTTAAGACATTTGTAGAGGGCTCTGGCACTTTTTAGAAGGTTCTCAGTGGCATTTAGAGGTCTCTGACACTTTCAAAATAGTCCTAAAAGCCTCTGGCATTTTAAAACAATTCTAGGAAAGTTTAAGACACTTTTAGAGGGCTCTGACACTTTTTAGAAGATTCTCAGTGGCATTTAGAGGTCTCTGACCCTTTCAAAATGGTCCTACAGGCCTCTGGCATTTTAAAACAATTCTAGGAAGGTTTAAGACACTTTTAGAGGGCTCTGACACTTTTTAGAAGATTCTCAGTGGCATTTAGAGGTCTCTGACCCTTTCAAAATGGTCCTACAGGCCTCTGGCATTTTAAAACAATTCTAGGAAGGTTTAAGACACTTGTAGAGGGCTCTGGCACGTTTTAGAAGGTTCTCAGTGGCATTTAGAGGTCTCTGACACTTTCAAAATGGTCCTAGAAGCCTCTGGCATTTTAAAACAATTCTAGGAAGGTTTAAGAGACTTGTAGAGGGCTCTGGCACTTCTTAGAAGGTTCTGACTGGCATTTAGAGATCTCTGACACTTTCAAAATAGTCCTAGAAGCCTCTGGAACTTTAAAACCATTCTAGGAAGGTTTAAGACACTTTTAGAGGGCTCTGACATTTTCCAAATGATCCTAGAGGTCTCTGGCATTTTAAAACAATTCTAGGAAAGTTTAAGACACTTGTAGAGGGCTCTGGCACTTCTTAAAAGCTTCTCAGTGGCATTTAGAGGTTTCTGACACTTTCAAAATAGTCCTAGAGGCCTCTGGCATTTTAAAACAATTCTAGGAAGGTTTAAGACACTTTTAGAGGGCTCTGACATTTTCCAAATGATCCTAGAGGTCTCTGGCATTTTAAAACAATTCTAGGAAAGTTTAAGACACTTGTAGAGGGCTCTGGCACTTCTTAAAAGCTTCTCAGTGGCATTTAGAGGTTTCTGACACTTTCAAAATAGTCCTAGAGGCCTCTGGCATTTTAAAACAATTCTAGGAAGGTTTAAGACACTTTGTAGAGGGCTCTGGCACTTTTTAGAAGGTTCTCAGTGGCATTTAGAGGTCTCTGACACTTTCAAAATGGTCCTAGAGGCCTCTGGCATTTTAAAACAATTCTAGGAAGGTTTAAGACACTTGTAGAGGGCTCTGGCACTTTTTAGAAGGTTCTCAGTGGCATTTAGAGGTCTCTGACCCTTTCAAAATGGTCCTAGAGGCCTCTGGCATTTTAAAACAATTCTAAGAAGGTTTAAGACACTTGTAGAGGGCTCTGGCACTTTTAGAAGGTTCTCAGTGGCATTTAGAGGTCTCTGACACTTTCAAAATGGTCCTAGAGGCCTCTGGCATTTTAAAACAATTCTAGGAAGGTTTAAGACACTTGTAGATGGCTCTGGCACTTCTTAGAAGATTCTCAGTAGCATTTAGAGGTCTCCGACATATTCCAAATGGTCCTAAAGGTCTCTGATATTTTAAAACAATTCTAAGAAGGTTTAAGACACTTGTAGAGGGCTCTGGTGCTTTTTAGAAAGTTCTCAGTGGCATTTAGAGGTTTGTGACATTCCAAATGGTCCTAGAAGTCTCTGGCATTTTTTAGAAGATTCTCAGTAGCATTTGGATGTTTCTGGCACATTCCAAATGGTCCTAGAGGTATCTGGCATTTTATAACCATTCTGGGAAGGTTTAAGACATTTGTAGAGGGCTCTGGCACTTTTTAGAAGGTTCTCAGTGGCATTTAGAGGTCTCTGACACTTTCAAAATAGTCCTAGAAGCCTCTGGCATTTTAAAACAATTCTAGGAAGGTTTAAGACACTTGTAGAGGGCTCTGGCACTTCTTAGAAGGTTCTCAGTGGCATTTAGAGGTCTCTGACACTTTCCAAATGGTCCTAGAGGTCTCTGGCATTTTAAAACATTCTAGGAAGGTTTAAGACACTTTTAGAGGGCTCTGACATTTTCCAAATGATCCTAGAGGTCTCTGGCATTTTAAAACAATTCTAGGAAAGTTTAAGACACTTGTAGAGGGCTCTGGCACTTCTTAAAAGCTTCTCAGTGGCATTTAGAGGTTTCTGACACTTTCAAAATAGTCCTAGAGGCCTCTGGCATTTTAAAACAATTCTAGGAAGGTTTAAGACACTTGTAGAGGGCTCTGGCACGTTTTAGAAGGTTCTCAGTGGCATTTAGAGGTCTCTGACCCTTTCAAAATGGTCCTACAGGCCTCTGGCATTTTAAAACAATTCTAGGAAGGTTTAAGACACTTGTAGAGGGCTCTGGCACGTTTTAGAAGATTCTCAGTGGCATTTAGAGGTCTCTCGACACATTCCAAATGGTCCTAAAGGTATCTGGCATTTTACAACCATTCTGGGAAGATTTAAGACACTTATAGAGTTCTCTGGCACTTTTTAGAAGGTTCTCAGTGGCATTTAGAGGTCTCTGACACTTTCAAAATGGTTCTAGAAGCCTCTGGCATTTTAAAACAATTCTAGGAAGGTTTAAGACATTTGTAGAGGGCTTTGACACTTTTTAGAAGCTTCTCAGTGGCATTTAGAGGTCTCTGACACTTTCAAAATAGTGCTAGAAGCTTCCGTTTAAGCGTTGTACAGTCATTTCAAGAACACCCCGCATAATCTGATATAAAATGTCAATTCTTGTGTGGTTTTCGGATAGAACAAAACACTTGGTCACGTGTACTAAATCCGTTAACGCTGATTTGTTCAGACATTAACTGTTTGTTAAATGACAGTAGTATTTTATCACAGTAACGCGGTAAACGGTTCAAAAATGAACAACCAAGACGCTGGCGCATAAGTTTTAATTTAAACAATAATAATTCCAGTTTCTTCTGATTGGTCAAAAAAAAAACAGCTTTTTCTTGTCCAATCACAAAACTATGAACAGCAAGTGGAAAAAACTTACGTGTTATGCGAGGAAGCGATCCAATAATGACTCAACGGCCTGGTCATGTCCTGGTAAACAATGTCCTTTTTGGGATCCCACAAGTCGTTTTGTTTGGAAAATAAAAAATCCAAAAATTCCGGCAGCATAAAATAGGGCTCCTGCACTTCCCTACAATTTTCAACCGATGATGTGCTTTTGTCAGTCGGCGATACCGTACCTATGCGGATCTTTCAGAAAATCGCACATAAAGTTCCTAATGTCCTCCTTATTGGACGCCAACAGGTCGTTTTGTTCCTCTTTTAGGAACTTTTCAAAGTCCTGCATCGAACCTGTTTGTTGCTTGAGTAAGTGTCGATTTTATCGAAAATGTCCACCGTATTCTACAACAAAACTGTACATCTCACATACTTCTAGAAAAAAAGCGTTAATTAGTACGTTTTCTTCCACAAGCAATTTCTGATAGAGCAGAGTGAAGTCATCAAACCCTATTTCCGCTCTCCTTTTTGTGTCAACCTCATTGAACACCTCCCTTAATTTACTGGTAGGAATTTTGTAGTTAATTCTGGGAAGAAAAGACTTTAAATCCTTCAAGTTTACTCTGGAAAAAGCTTGATTGAACAAACCAACCTGAAAAATTAACACCTCATATACCTCTCTGTAGAGCCTTCCATATCGTAGAACTCTCTACGAAGCCAGTTTTGCACTAGCAACAAATACGGAGCGCTGAGAGTGTCTTTAACTAGGTAATTCAAACCTTTAACCCACAAAGTGCGCTCTTCCTCTGATAAAGCTGTCGAATACAAAGTTTAACAAAAAGTCAGCTGGTTTAAGTTACAATCCCTACCTGCTATACTAAGTGACCTTAACTTAAATTCAGATCCGTAAAAAACGACAAAACACTTGGTTTCTTTCAGTTTGGTATCGTCAGGCCACTTGTCAAAGTCCCGCGAGTTTTTGCCCACTCGGACTTCTTTGATTTCCGCCAAATCGATTGTACCTAAAGTTCGGCAAAATTGTGTCACACCAGAATGGGCCTATCCCACATATCATAAATTTTTGTTTTAATGACTGGAATCGAAAGAATAGGATCAAAAAACTAATTTTTCATATTCTTGAAGAAAAAATTATGGTCGTAAATGTTCCTACATTAGTTTGAATTTGTCCGTTAAATTTAAAAGATCTGTTTTGGCGCGCATGTGACGTACGTAATTCTGGGCGATTTTATTGGCTGTTGCACGCCATCTGTTTCACTTCTTGTCGCTGATTGGTTGATAGTGTAGTACGTCACCGGCGGCGGGCGTTTAAAACATGAGATTAATGTAGTTTTTATCATCATTTTTTTTCTATTTAGACTTAATATTTTTGAAAACAAAAAAATACGGGTATAATATTTTCAATCCGTCTTTGTAGTTATGAAATAAAAAAAAATTGTGGGACAGGCCCATTTCTAGTTTAACCATGTGTTACCTTCAAAAGTGGGTTTCGAAGTGTTTGAACTGGTGCCGGTGGTGGAACGAGTCCAAATCAGTTCGCGCGTTTCACGGCGTATGGCCAGTTTTTTCATTTCCGACTTGACGCGCCACGAAAATTTCGTTACCAGCGTGCCTCTCTCCAATTGGCTGATGATCTGTTCCATTTCCGGTATGTAGCCGGAACCGTTGTGCAGTTGTTGGAACATTCTACAAAAACACCAGAAGTGGAAATTTTTCCGAAACCTTATTTTTGCCAGTGAGTTTAAGGATTGTTTCGAGAATTCAGGAAAAAAAGGTTTATAAATGCACATCAAAAGCAACAATTCAAGCAATCGAATTTAGACTATTTGGCAATTATAAAATGCCAAGTAGATCTGTTTACAGTTCCATGGAGCCAAACTTGACAGCTGTGACGTTAAGAAACACTTTAATGCCTCACGTGACAGCCAAACTTGACAGCTGTGACGTTAAGAAACACTTTAATGCCTCACGTTACCGAACACATTAATACTTTGCTTGAATGCCTCACGTGACAGTCGTAACTGTCAAAACTCACTCACTAGTGACCTGAAGGTATAAAATGTCAAATAGATGTGTTTCCTTGAGGAATTGCACTGTAAGTGGTGTTTACAGCGCCATGGAGCCAAACTTGACAGATGTGACGTTACCGAACACATTAATACTTTGCTTGCGTCACGTGACAGCTGTCAAAACTCACTCACTAATGACCTGAAGGTATAAAATGTCAAATAGATGTGTTTTTTGTCCTTGACTGCCATTTCAATCTGTGTTTCTGGCAGTTCAAACTTTGACACAGCTTTTCTCCCTGACTGTACCAAATTTTGTAGTGTTTATTCTGGTTATTGGTTAGGAAATTTAATGAGGATTCCAAAAATGTGCTTAAAACAGTCATTTTCTTACTACAAGTCGATTTTACAAGCGATTTTGTCCTTGACTGTCTTTTTAAACTGTGTTTCTGACAGTTCAAACTTTGACACAGCTTTTCTCCCTGACTGTACCAAATTTTGTAGTGTTTTTAAACTCATTGGATAGGAAATTTAATGAGAATTCCAAAAATGTGCTTAAAACAGTCATTTTCTTACTTCAAGTCGATTTTACAAGCGATTTTGTCCTTGACTGTCTTTTTAAACTGTGTTTCTGACAGTTCAAACTTTGGCACAGCTTTTCGCCCTGACTGTACCAAATTTTGTAGTGTTTATTCTGGTTATTGGTTAGGAAATTTAATGAGGATTCCAAAAATGTGCTTAAAACAGTCATTTTCTTACTACAAGTCGATTTTACAAGCGATTTTGTCCTTGACTGTCTTTTTAAACTGTGTTTCTGACAGTTCAAATTTTGACACAGCTTTTCTCCCTGACTGTACCAAATTTTGTAGTGTTTTTTAAACTCATTGGATAGGAAATTTAATGAGAATTCCAAAAATGTGCTTAAAACAGTCATTTTCTTACTACAAGTCGATTTTACAAGCGATTTTGTCCTTGACTGTCTTTTTAAACTGTGTTTCTGACAGTTCAAACTTTGGCACAGCTTTTCGCCCTGACTGTACCAAATTTTGTAGTGTTTTTAAACTCATTGGATAGGAAATTTAATGAGAATTCCAAAAATGTGCTTAAAACAGTCATTTTCTTACTACAAGTCGATTTTACAAGCGATTTTGTCCTTGACTGTCTTTTTAAACTGTGTTTCTGACAGTTCAAACTTTGGCACAGCTTTTCGCCCTGACTGTACCAAATTTTGTAGTGTTTTTAAACTCATTGGATAGGAAATTTAATGAGAATTCCAAAAATGTGCTTAAAACAGTCATTTTCTTACTACAAGTCGATTTTGTCCTTGACTGTCTTTTTAAACTGTGTTTCTGGCAGTTCAAATTTTGACACCGCTTTTCTCTCTGACTGTAGCAAATCACGTGACACACCGTGTGACCACAGTCACGTGACACTTGTCATAACTGTCAAAACTCACTCACCAGTGACCCAAAAGTATAAAACACCAAATAAATGTGTTTCTTTGAGGGATTGCACTGTAAGTTGCGTTTACAGCTCCATGAAGTCAAATTTGACAGTTGGAATGTTATGGAACACTTTAATACTTTGCTTGCGTCACGTGACAGCTGACATAACTGTCAAAATTCACTCACTAGTGACCTGAAGGTATAAAATGCCAAATAGACGTGTTTCTTTGAGGAATCGCTCAGTAAGTTGTGTTTACAGCTCCATGGAGCCAAATCCAGTTCCACCAGAAACACTCTGTTCCAAATTTAAGTCTATGTAGCTATAAATACAACTTGTATAATGCGATTTATCAAAGAAATGCAATTAATCTGCGTATTCCAGTTGCATGATGGCGCTCAATGAGTTTTGACAGTTGACAGGTGACGTAAGAAACATATTGAAGTGTCACTTAGCTTCACAAATGTTAAATTTGGGGCTTTAGTGAGGTGTAAAATACAAGATACAACTGTTTTGCATTTGATACTTTCATGTCACTGCTGAACGAGTTTTAATAGTTATAACAACTGTCACTTGACTAGATGCCATGTTGTAAAGTGTCAAAGCTGTCAAATTTAACGTCTTAAACTGTCATTTAACGTCACAAGTGCCTAATTTACTTTCACACAGTTACGAATAACAATTTGCGGCGTGATTCATCAAAGAGACGCGACTATTTGACATTTTACACTTTCAAGGCGCTGTTTAATGAGTTTTGACAGTTGTCAGGTGACTATTGTCCAACCACACAAGTTAAAAGCTTCTTGAGCTTTTTGACATAGCCAAAATGGCTGAATCAAGAGTTTTGGCTTTGGCAACGTTGATTTGAATGTAATTTTCAACTTTTCTATGTGGAATATGTGTTTTAGAGTTTGAAAACCTGACATTTTTCAGATTTTTTAAGGTTTGGCGTGTGTTTAAAATGCCAAATCACTCGCCCAAAATTCCATTGCCAAAATTTTTGCAAAGCCATACTTTTCAATTTATTTTTGGTATCACCTTTGTTTATTGTAGTTAGACAAGTTTTTGTTAGTTAGCACTGTATATTTCTTGATAAATGCATGGACCAGCAAAAGCAAGAATGCTAAATTACATTTTTCAATTTTAGACACCCTGTATAAGTTATTCTGTGACAGTCAATGCTAGACTATTAAATCCTAAGACTGTTAATATAGAAGAGCATACAAATGAAGAACTGAAACTGAAGTTTACTACCGAGTAGGGAGTTTAAGTACAAAAAAAGCTATTTCAAAACTGAAACTGTTAAGAAGAGAGAACTACAATGTAGACAAAGATAGAAATAACTTTCTGACACAAGTCACAGCATGAAAATAGATGTTATGTCATTTGACAATTACTATAACAAGATATTAATCAGACCTCCTGGAAAATGGTCACATGACCAACTCTTCAATGAGGTCAAATTGGTTTAGGTGGACTGACACATATGTCACTTCTTATCAAGTTATGTTTCATCTTTGTCTAGAGCATTGTTTTGCACTATTTTGCAGTATTGTGATAGTTCTCTCTTTTTACTATCCTATGTAGGTATACTTAGTTTTGAAATATATTCGAATAAGATAGAACAATGACAAAAAACCACAAAATATTTTAAAGATTTCTGAGCCTTATAAATGAAAAATCTTGTTGAAAAATTGCTTTACTGAATAGTGAATGCTAACCTCATAAAACCGCTAATAATAATGAAAGTAAATAGGACAAAAAAGTGGAGTAGAGTAGTAATGCCTGCTTATTTTCTGTCTCACAATACTGAACTTAAAATTGTGGTTTTTATAGGAAAATAGGGATAAAATGTATGTAAAACTGTGGCAAAAACTGGAGACATCTGAATGTAGGTCATAAGTTGTCATTTGTCTGAAATAAGTTGTTCTGCCTTAAACCCCTTAGGTGCTACTAACTATACAAAACTTACCCCCACAAGAAAAGCGTAAAATAACAATTGCAGGCTAAAAAATTGCTTGTAAAGTACAACTTTTTAAAAAAACACCGTAAATACTATCCTGCTTATCACAGTCGAACTAATTTCAATGTACAGATATTTTATATACAAAAATTCATTACTTTACCTGTAAATAGGGCAAAGAGGAAATGGAAAATGCAAAAACACAACAGGACAACACAACAAGACCACCGGAAACACTTGCCCAGCGACACGGTGTGGGTCGCCTTAAATTGATATTTTCTGACCTAATTGGGACAGTTGCAAGAAAACTATAACAAAAAACAATTTAAAAAGTAAAATCAAAGTTTTTTTAATGTTTTTACATGTTGCTTTTTTTTAACATGTCAATGACATGTGTCAGTCGCCGCAAGGGGGGCGCTAGGGTGGTAAATCAGTCACGTGATTACGTCTTGCCTTAGTTTCGGAATGTCACGTGGAAAAGAAGACCAAGACTCAATTTAATTAAATTTGTAGGTTAGGTTTTTGTTGTGGAATTTTGGATGCAAATCCAGGACAGGGCAAAAAAACTAGTTTTTGTGGATTTTACACAGCTGATCACAGAAATACTTTAAATAACAAAAACAATACAAATTAAAGTTTTAGTAGGGTTTAAACCTTCTCGAGCTGCGCATTAGTTCTACTTTCTTCTTAGCCTCCTCATAGTTTTTCCTTAAGGCCACCAAGTTTTTCATTTTACTCTCTTTAATTTGGAAGGTGTAGAAGTTTTTCAGTTCCTTTTTCTTCTTTGTTTGCACTATTTTTTCGTTTATTTTCAGTTTCACACTCTCCTTATTGGCCACACCTGGTTTGTGTCCTTTTCTGGTCACCACAGTCCATCCTTCATCATCCACGTCCGGTGCTGAACTGTTCTTACTTTTGTCCTCTCGCTTGTCATAGTTTTTCATAAAAGTGGTCACTTCTTTGTGCAAGCTGGCCGCATCTTCTATTGAATCTGTGTAATCCTCAATCCACTGTTCCAAACCAGTTTTCAGATCAGACTTGAGTTGCAGCATTTCAGTTTGTAGGGCTTTTAGCAAGCCTTCACGTTTTGCAAACACCACATAAGCACTCTTGAATCCATGTGGCTGTTGAGCGAATATAACATTTGAAACAGCCCCAGTGGAGGAAAATACGCTTTTCACATGGGTTGAGTTAAGGTAAGGTGGAATGTTTAGAACAAACAGGGTCCTGCCGGGGGTTTGTCATCATCTTGATGCCTCAATGAATGTTCTTTTACAAACAGTTCATGGGGGCAGGTGGTGTCTTTTGACACTTTTAGGGAAATAACTGGAAAAGATGTTAATATTAAATATTGTATTTAAATTGTACGCAAGCTATTTACCTTTAAAATTTTCAATTTCCTTCATTGTTTAGATTATAGAACAAGGAGTAGGGTGCACATGCACAACACAACAACAAACTTGAACAAACCTAACCTAACATTCCATTAAAATTTCGTCTTTCTCTTCCTTTGCTAGCCTAATTCACGTGACGTCTCAGACGTGGAACTGGATATAATCACGTGACTGACTGATGAAGTTTCAATGGAAGTTGACGTCATTTAAGTTAGGTTAGGTTTTGATAAACAAAACATTGATTTAAATTAAATCCAAAATATTGTTAATAAAAATGTACACAGAAGTGCTTATGTACTTATGTAGTGTTTGAAAAACGTGAGAAAGGGTGGTTCGAGGATTGGACATGGGGCCAGCCTGTACAAAGAAGTGACCACTGAGCCCCCTGAAGTGGATGATGAGGTATGGACTGTAGTGGAAAGTGTGAAACTAAAAATAAGTAAGAAAATAGTGCAAACAAAGAAGAAAAAGGAACCTCTACACCTTCCAAATTAAAGAGAGGTAAAATGAAGAACTTGGTGGCCTTAAGGAAAAACTAAAAGAAAGTGGAACAAATGCAAAGCTTCTGAACGTTTAAACTATACTACAAACTTTAATTTGTATTGTTTTGTTGTTTATAATTATTAATTAGTGATTTGTCCCATTACTAGTTGACATAGTAACCTTATTATTGATCAATCAAACTGTAACTGGCATGCAAATTTGCTAATAAACACAAAACTTAAAATGCCTATAATAGTGAAAGATTTTACATGGAAACAAACCCCTGAACACCTGAATATTTCAGTACCTTTAAGGGGTGCCCCTTTAAATAAAGTGGACGTTTTCACCTCGCCGCGATACATAAAAGTGACGTTTGAATCCTACTTCTTCGAGGTGGTTCTGCTAGACAAAGTGGATATAGCGCAAAGCAAATGCTTGAAAACCCCCGAAAATCTGATCTTTGATTTGAAAAAGTGCGTGGCACAGCTTTGGGCCTCGCTGGAAATTGAAGATATCGCGAAAGAGGATAAGTTGAAATTAAAATTGCAGTTGATTGAGGAAGAGCGCAAACGAGCTCAGGAGGATGGCGAGAAGAAGCGTAATCGAAAGGCGGAGCTTAAACGGTAATTGTTGGTTGTTTTTGATTGGTCAAGTCAAGTCTTTTTTGACCAATCACACACTGAACAGAACTCAGCAAAAATTGAAATTAAAATTGCGAATTTAAATAAAAGAGTTAGGATATCTTAAGTAAGTTAACTTACGGTCTATCTTGTCTACTTACGGAACTTCAATTCCCACTGTAACTCGGCCGCATGGCAAAACTCAGGGAAATGCCAAAGGAAGAAAACGTTTCAACTAAAATTGGAAATATAAAATTAAAGTTAGATTAACAAAGCATTGAAACTAATTCAAGTAAAAATTTAACTTTTGGAGGTATAAAAACGAAATGAAATGAAAAGGTTAAGTTAATGAATGTTGGATATGTTATTCTGCATTGTATTCCATATAATTCACATCAAAAATGACGTTGATAACCCTACTGGTTGCTAAAATATCCTAGTTTAAGTGTAAACGTGTTTTCTGACTACAAATTGTAGAATTGGACACTCTGATCTTATGAAAAGTACACTACATTAAATTTCCTACAATTCACACTAAAAAAGGGTCTCGATAGCTATACTAGATAGAGAAATTTCTAATTTTTAGCTAAAATTTAAAGAAATCTAGTGGGGAAACGCAAACTGCCTTTACTGAACCAGGATAGATACAATTTTACAACCAAATACTCTGTAATTCTGTCGTTTTGGTATATTACCTAATATGTTTCAGTGCTGCTATAAACGATCAAATAATCTTAGACACCGATGTGAGGAAGCAAATAGAGGAAAACAAACAAACTGAAAAAGAGAAAGCACTTGGTAACCTGGACGAGTGGAAGAGTAACGTTGAAAAATCTCGAAAACTCCAAGCTAATAAACCACCTTCGGGGGCAGTAAAGAACCAACCCAATCGGGTAGCTCCACCCAAACCACGTGACACCCGCTCCCTGCAAATATTATTCACCGCGAGAGAGTTCCCCACGCCTTTGAGAGAGTCTCGACAACCGGAGGAGTTGGAGTTTTTAGCTAAGCAGGCGGAAGCCCGAAGAACTTCCGGTAAAACTAAGTAAACTAGTTTAAATAATAAGCTACAGTTTGGTTGTACAAAAGGTTTTGTGGACGAAGATTTAAGAGCTGAAGAGAAAAACCCCGACTATCTACTGGCCAAAGGTCTTGACTTTTTGAAGCATAAAAACTACTTGGGAGCCCTGAGTGCCTTATCGTTTGCCATCAAACTGAGCCCCAATTATGCGGAATTGTACTTGCGCAGGTCCGAAGTGCACATGTTGGCCGGTAACACCCTCAATTACACTGACAGTTTACTTAAAACATAAACCACGCAATTGTTGACAGGAAACTTTGGTAGAGCAGCAGAAGATTGTTCCAAAGCGTTGGAACTGTACGTGCCACGCGCCCAAATCAATTTGCACCAACGTGCAGTTTGTTTAGGCCGGAGGGGCGTGGCTCTTTTCAAAATGGGTTTTGCTACCCAAGGAATTTCGGAACTGCAAGCCAGTTTAAAGTTGGAGGACTGTGTAGAGTTCAGGAAGACACTGGAGGAGTTTGAGGTTCAATTTAAGGAACAACAGGCTAAAGATGACACGTCGATCTGATGATATCCTTATTAATAGTTATTATTATTTAATAATTTGCATTCTGTTTTATTTTGTGACTTATTGGAAGGTAAGTCAACATGTGCAGCGTTTGCACAGATCTGTTGATAGTTTGCTGCTTTTTTCGACCAATCGCTGACCGTTCTGGGATTTATGCAAATTTCTGCACATGCTGACTAACTCCAGCGTTCTACGACTGTCTAGAACACCGCGGAACACTCGTAATAGATTCCAGGATGTTCTAAAGCCTGCCAGAACGTTTGAGCACATTCTAAAGCATTCGGAGATCTTATAAAAGCCTCCCAGAAGCTTTTCAGATCATAAAACGTTCTAAATCCTCCCAGATGGTTCTAGAACTTTCTGAAACTTTCCAAAGCATTGTTAAATCTCCTACGACCCTCCAGAGACTTTCAGTGAACCTTCTAAAAGCTTTCAAATTCTTCTGAACAAATCTAGAACATTGTCAAGTGTTGTAGAATGTTATTAAATGTTTCAGAGCCCTCCGGAACGTTCGACAGCCTTCCAGGACTGTCTATAACGTTCTAGAGCCTACTGGAACACTCTAATAGATTCCAGGATGTTCTATAAAGCCTGCCAGAACGTTTCAGAAAATTCTAAAAGTTTTCAGCACGTTCTAAACCTTTTGGAGAGATTATAAAACTTCCAAGAAGGTTACAGAACTCTTTAGATCGTTCTAAACCTCCTAAAACGTTCTAGAACTTTTTAAAGCATTGTTAAAGCTCCAGAGACTCCTATAACGTTCTAGAGCCTTCTAAAAGCTTCCAGATCCTTCTACACAAATCTAGAACATTGTCAAGTCATTTTCTTACTCCAAGTGGGTTTCACACGAGATTTTGTCCCTGACTGTTCTTTCAAACTGTGTTTCTGACAATTCAAACTTTGACACCGCTTTTCTACCTGACTGTACCAAAATTTGTAGTGTTTTTCAGGTTAATGCATAGGAAATTTAATGAGGATTTCAAAAATGTGCTTAAAACAGTCATTTTCGTACTCCAAGTGGGTTTTACACGAGATTTTGTCCCTGACTGTTCTTTCAAACTGTGTTTCTGAGAATTCAAACTTTGACACCGCTTTTCTACCTGACTGTACCAAAATTTGTAGTGTTTTTCAGGTTATTGAATGAGGATTTCAAAAATGTGCTTAAAACAGTCATTTTCGTACTCCAAGTGGGTTTTACACGAGATTTTGTCCCTGACTGTTCTTTCAAACTATGTTTCTGGCAATTCAAACTTTGACACTGCTTTTCTACTTGACTGTACCAAATTTTGTAGTGTTTTTCAGGTTAATGCATAGGAAATTTAATGAGGATTTCAAAAATGTGCTTAAAACAGTCATTTTCTTACTCCAAGTGGGTTTTACATGAGATTTTGTCCCTGACTGTTCTTTCAAACTGTGTTTCTGACAATTCAAACTTTGACACCGCTTTTCTACCTGACTGTACCAAAATTTGTAGTGTTTTTGAGGTTATTGAATGAGGATTTCAAAAATGTGCTTAAAACAGTCATTTTCGTACTTCAAGTGGGTTTTACCAGCAATTTTGTCTTTGACTGTCATTTCAAACAGTGTTTCTGGCAATTCAAACTTTGACACCGCTTTTCTACTTGACTGTACCAAATTTTGTAGTGTTTTTCAGGTTAATGCATAGGAAATTTAATGAGGATTTCAAAAATGTGCTTAAAACAGTCATTTTCGTACTCCAAGTGGGTTTTACACGAGATTTTGTCCCTGACTGTTCTTTCAAACTGTGTTTTTGGCAATTCAAACTTTGACACTGCTTTTCTACCTGACTGTAGCAAATTTTGTAGTGTTTTTGAGTTTATTGAATAGAAAATTTCATGAGAATTCCAAAAATGTGCTTAAAACAGTCATTTTCTTACTCCAAGTGGGTTTTACACGAGATTTTGTCCCTGACTGTTCTTTCAAACTGTGTTTCTGGCAATTCAAACTTTGACACTGCTTTTCTACCTGACTGTAGCAAATTTTGTAGTGTTTTTGAGTTTATTGAATGGGAAATTTAATGAGAATTTCAAAAATGTGCTTAAAACAGTAATTTTCTTACTTCAAGTGGGTTTTACCAGCAATTTTGTCTTTGACTGTCATTTCAAACAGTGTTTCTGGCAATTCAAACTTTGACACCGCTTTTCTACCTGACTGTACCAAATTTTGTAGTGTTTTTCAGGTTAATGCATAGGAAATTTAATGAGGATTTCAAAAATGTGCTTAAAACAGTAATTTTCGTACTCCAAGTGGGTTTTACACGAGATTTTGTCCCTGACTGTTCTTTCAAACTGTGTTTCTGACAATTGAAACTTTGACACCGCTTTTCTACCTGACTGTACCAAAATTTGTAGTGTTTTTCAGGTTATTTAATGAGGATTCCAAAAATATGCTTAAAACAGTCATTTTCTTACTCCAAGTGGGTTTTACATGAGATTTTGTCCCTGACTGTTCTTTCAAACTGTGTTTTTGGCAATTCAAACTTTGACACCGCTTTTCTACCTGACTGTACCAAATTTTGTAGTGTTTTTCAGGTTAATGCATAGGAAATTTAATGAGGATTTCAAAAATGTGCTTAAAACAGTCATTTTCGTACTTCAAGTGGGTTTTACACGAGATTTTGTCCCTGACTGTTCTTTCAAACTGTGTTTCTGGCAATTCAAACTTTGACACTGCTTTTCTACCTGACTGTAGCAAATTTTGTAGTGTTTTTCAGGTTAATGCATAGGAAATTTAATGAGGATTTCAAAAATGTGCTTAAAACAGTCATTTTCGTACTCCAAGTGGGTTTTACACGAGATTTTGTCCCTGACTGTTCTTTCAAACTGTGTTTCTGACAATTCAAACTTTGACACCGCTTTTCTACCTGACTGTACCAAAATTTGTAGTGTTTTTCAGGTTATTGAATGAGGATTTCAAAAATGTGCTTAAAACAGTCATTTTCGTACTCCAAGTGGGTTTTACACGAGATTTTGTCCCTGACTGTTCTTTCAAACTATGTTTCTGGCAATTCAAACTTTGACACTGCTTTTCTACTTGACTGTACCAAATTTTGTAGTGTTTTTCAGGTTATTTAATGAGGATTCCAAAAATATGCTTAAAACAGTCATTTTCTTACTCCAAGTGGGTTTTACACGAGATTTTGTCCCTGACTGTTCTTTCAAACTATGTTTCTGGCAATTCAAACTTTGACACCGCTTTTCTACCTGACTGTACCAAAATTTGTAGTGTTTTTCAGGTTATTGAATGAGGATTTCAAAAATGTGCTTAAAACAGTCATTTTCGTACTCCAAGTGGGTTTTACACGAGATTTTGTCCCTGACTGTTCTTTCAAACTATGTTTCTGGCAATTCAAACTTTGACACTGCTTTTCTACTTGACTGTACCAAATTTTGTAGTGTTTTTCAGGTTAATGCATAGGAAATTTAATGAGGATTTCAAAAATGTGCTTAAAACAGTCATTTTCTTACTCCAAGTGGGTTTTACATGAGATTTTGCCCCTGACTGTTCTTTCAAACTGTGTTTCTGACAATTCAAACTTTGACACCGCTTTTCTACCTGACTGTACCAAAATTTGTAGTGTTTTTGAGGTTATTGAATGAGGATTTCAAAAATGTGCTTAAAACAGTCATTTTCGTACTTCAAGTGGGTTTTACCAGCAATTTTGTCTTTGACTGTCATTTCAAACAGTGTTTCTGGCAATTCAAACTTTGACACCGCTTTTCTACTTGACTGTACCAAATTTTGTAGTGTTTTTCAGGTTAATGCATAGGAAATTTAATGAGGATTTCAAAAATGTGCTTAAAACAGTCATTTTCGTACTCCAAGTGGGTTTTACACGAGATTTTGTCCCTGACTGTTCTTTCAAACTGTGTTTTTGGCAATTCAAACTTTGACACTGCTTTTCTACCTGACTGTAGCAAATTTTGTAGTGTTTTTGAGTTTATTGAATAGAAAATTTCATGAGAATTCCAAAAATGTGCTTAAAACAGTCATTTTCTTACTCCAAGTGGGTTTTACACGAGATTTTGTCCCTGACTGTTCTTTCAAACTGTGTTTCTGGCAATTCAAACTTTGACACTGCTTTTCTACCTGACTGTAGCAAATTTTGTAGTGTTTTTGAGTTTATTGAATGGGAAATTTAATGAGAATTTCAAAAATGTGCTTAAAACAGTAATTTTCTTACTTCAAGTGGGTTTTACCAGCAATTTTGTCTTTGACTGTCATTTCAAACAGTGTTTCTGGCAATTCAAACTTTGACACCGCTTTTCTACCTGACTGTACCAAATTTTGTAGTGTTTTTCAGGTTAATGCATAGGAAATTTAATGAGGATTTCAAAAATGTGCTTAAAACAGTCATTTTCGTACTCCAAGTGGGTTTTACACGAGATTTTGTCCCTGACTGTTCTTTCAAACTGTGTTTCTGACAATTGAAACTTTGACACCGCTTTTCTACCTGACTGTACCAAAATTTGTAGTGTTTTTCAGGTTATTTAATGAGGATTCCAAAAATATGCTTAAAACAGTCATTTTCTTACTCCAAGTGGGTTTTACATGAGATTTTGTCCCTGACTGTTCTTTCAAACTGTGTTTTTGGCAATTCAAACTTTGACACCGCTTTTCTACCTGACTGTACCAAATTTTGTAGTGTTTTTCAGGTTAATGCATAGGAAATTTAATGAGGATTTCAAAAATGTGCTTAAAACAGTCATTTTCGTACTCCAAGTGGGTTTTACACGAGATTTTGTCCCTGACTGTTCTTTCAAACTGTGTTTCTGGCAATTCAAACTTTGACACTGCTTTTCTACCTGACTGTAGCAAATTTTGTAGTGTTTTTCAGGTTAATGCATAGGAAATTTAATGAGGATTTCAAAAATGTGCTTAAAACAGTCATTTTCGTACTCCAAGTGGGTTTTACACGAGATTTTGTCCCTGACTGTTCTTTCAAACTGTGTTTCTGACAATTCAAACTTTGACACCGCTTTTCTACCTGACTGTACCAAAATTTGTAGTGTTTTTCAGGTTATTGAATGAGGATTTCAAAAATGTGCTTAAAACAGTCATTTTCGTACTCCAAGTGGGTTTTACACGAGATTTTGTCCCTGACTGTTCTTTCAAACTATGTTTCTGGCAATTCAAACTTTGACACTGCTTTTCTACTTGACTGTACCAAATTTTGTAGTGTTTTTCAGGTTAATGCATAGGAAATTTAATGAGGATTCCAAAAATATGCTTAAAACAGTCATTTTCTTACTCCAAGTGGGTTTTACATGAGATTTTGTCCCTGACTGTTCTTTCAAACTGTGTTTCTGACAATTGAAACTTTGACACCGCTTTTCTACCTGACTGTACCAAAATTTGTAGTGTTTTTCAGGTTATTTAATGAGGATTCCAAAAATATGCTTAAAACAGTCATTTTCTTACTCCAAGTGGGTTTTACATGAGATTTTGTCCCTGACTGTTCTTTCAAACTGTGTTTTTGGCAATTCAAACTTTGACACCGCTTTTCTACCTGACTGTACCAAATTTTGTAGTGTTTTTCAGGTTAATGCATAGGAAATTTAATGAGGATTTCAAAAATGTGCTTAAAACAGTCATTTTCGTACTCCAAGTGGGTTTTACACGAGATTTTGTCCCTGACTGTTCTTTCAAACTGTGTTTTTGGCAATTCAAACTTTGACGCCGCTTTTCTCTCTGACTGTACCAAATTTTGTACTGTTTTTCAGGTTATTGAATGGGAAATTTAATGAGGATTCCAAAAATGTGCTTAATACAGTCATTTTTGCGCCCCAAGTGGATTTTACAGGCAATTTTGTCGCCGGAAAATTTTTTTTCATTTTCTATAAATTTTATTTTTTTTTTTAAAGTGTTAGCATGGTCGAACTGTTAAGTTGCGAATATTGTTGGATTTAAAATTTATTATTGTTGGGTTTGTTTACTTTAGGATATTGATTTTGTTAGGAATGATTTTTGGGAAAACGGAAGTAATATTTCGGGGATAATATCCCTAGTGCATTTAATTTTTCCGGAAAAATTCGGAAAAACGAGTTTCTAAGTAATTAGAATATTTCTATAGAAAGAATCAATTAGAATGTTTCTAAGTATTATAAATCCTCGTCTTCGACTCGGATGATTTTTAAAACCACTCTCGCTCATGCTATTTGTTAAAACAAACTACTTAGAAACGAGTATTCCAATTTAAAAATTAGATGCACGAGGGATATTTGGTAAGATTATTTCCTGAGTTAAATAAACATTTTATTTTAATTAAAACAATAAGAACAATAATTAATAAGAACAATAACTTTCAAGCTAGAAAGGGTAACACTATTCTTTATGTTGCTGTGAGGAGTGTGCAATTTTTTCGATTTTTTTTTCCGGAGAAACTGCTGACAGCTAAGTTGACAGTTGTTGACAAGTGATTTTTCCACTTAAAATTTACATTTGTTATACTAATTCTTGATAGCGATTGGTCAAAATTGATAGGAAGGAAATAATCGAAAATATATTCTTACAGTATGATGTAAAAAGGTAGAGGCAATTTCAAACTGGTTTCCAACTGAAAATCGGAATTTGCTGGCATTTATTGGTTGAATGCTCACGTGACATTGTCATTTCAAGGGTAATGGTCAATAGCTGGACATATTCCTCTGATTAATAGTTGAAGATTCGTTCTGCGAACAGACCCATTATGTTCCAAACTGCGCAACTTTCCTGTAGAATTAGTTCTGGTGAAAGGATGCAAGTCAAAACACAATTTTTAACGTAAGTACTTTTTTAATTTTAAAATTTTTATAACATTTTCTCAATTGTCGTCTAATAATCGTAGAGTATACCACTAAATACGCCATAAATACAACAAGTGAACCTGCCACCTATAAACTAAAATCACACATTCTTTTTATATGCTTTTTCTCACTTTTTTTTATTTCTACTTTTATATAACGGGAAGAGAATCAGAAAAAAACTTTCACTCGATCGCTATATCGTTTTAAAATCACGTTATTAAATCAAACTAACATCTATTCGTGCGTCGTACATTAGAGGTGTCTCACACTGCGTACCATTTATACACATAGAAGCCAAGCAACAATTCATACAAAGATTCTTTTTTTTTTTAAATTCGTTTTATATTTAGAAGTTTATTATTGTTATATTAACATAATATAAGTATATGTAGATGATTGAATAGCTGTTTTATTTACATTTTGTTTAGTTAAAGCTGTGAATGGATCATTAATACGGACAGAAAATGGATTTTTTTTTGTACTTTTTATTTCTGTGGTGGATGGCGGCTATACAACAAATATTAAAGTAACTACTTATTTATTTAACATAATATTGTTTTTGACTGTTATTGAAAATACCTTTTACACCGGTTTTGGGCTACAAAAATACTTTTTATCACAGATTGCTCTGATGACTTCATTATCTAATAAACGGACTGCTAAAAATTGAATTTACGAACTATACACGTGAATGATTACGTTAAATATCATGTTAGTGTTTATTCTTATTATTACATTATTTTATAGTATAAATATTATTTATAAGAAGGTGCTATATGTGTGTGTGAAAAGGTATTTTCAAACAATTATTATTGCAAACTGAAACTTTCGTGATGGTAAAGTTTGTATTAAAAATAAAATGGGTTCATTATTACCTTCCTATAGAGGGATTCCTACTGTAAAAACTATTATTTACATGAATGTACAGGGAAGTTTAACTGGAAAAAAAACTGACCAATGTATATTATATGCAATGCCCAGTTTTAAACGTACAGAGTGAACTTTTATTGTATATTTTGTTCAAACAAATCGAAAATTCTTTCTAAATTTTGTATAAAAAAAGCGTTTTTTTCTTTGGTTCAAAAATCAAGGTTGNTTCNGGAGAAGNANAANCGNNAATGANCGCAGNATACGAGAGGACACCCACNNCGCNCCCNNCAGGCGNNGTCTNTGACNCNNNCTACNNNAGTGCCNGTCCNANNATGTGNTAGTNCGANTTGACTTNAAACGATTTANAAAAGTNANTTTTNTCGNNCGCCATTGTATTCTCGTAGCCACATATCNGGTAGATGTTGNGCGNNNCTCAACATGTTAGNAGCCACAACGCNGTTCGAGGTCGTNACTGTGGNCCGANCNNNAGTAACAAAGCCGCCCATTNTAAGTTGAATNGAAGGGGGNTNTNGTNGNATTAGTTNTGNCTCACTTTGACAANCGGANNNNTGACTTGAGCCCCCCGNAAAAGATNGAANTTTTGNTGGTANANGTCTGATTNACCCGNATTGCAGCANCTNAAAACCACNGGTAGNACATNAAANNACAGTTNNNTNCNCTACNGNTTGCNANGACAGGACACNCANGGNCCCAGACACAGTATTTTACATCAGATAGTAGGTTAAATTACTATTTTAATTGTATTCATTATGAAATATACAAATAAAATCTTTAAGAAGAGTTTATTTTTTATCAAAAGTCTAGTTTTCTTCATAAAATTAGATAATTTACCTACCTGCTCTTTGGTACAATAAATTGAACTGAACATGTTAAATAAATCACACAACAAAACAAAATTGATATGTATTTAATGCTGCTGAGTAAATTTACAAAAGAAAATAAATACCTAAGCAATTTAAATCACAAAAGCAAGTTCTTAAAACAGCAACAATTCTGTTGTAAGTTAAAACACTGCTACATCATCACCAAACTGCAAGAACTTCCTAATAGTCTCCAGGATTGGACACCTTTTTAAGAGTGTTCTAAAGTTGCCAGAGGTCTCTAGACACATTCTGATGGACATTTCAAACTGCCAAAAGGTTCTAATAGAGATTTGAATGTGAGAGAAGCATCTGAAACCTTTTAAGAGTCTTCTAAAGTTGGCAGATACCTCTGAAACATTCTAATGGACATTTTAATGTGCCGAAAACATTAAATAGAGATTTGAATGTGACAGAAACCTCGGAAAATCGTTTTGAAAGTGCCAGAGGCGTTTGAAACATTCTAATGGACATTTTAACTTACCAGAAGCTGCTAATAGAGATTAGAATGTTCCAGAAAGTCTTGAAACCCTTCAAGAGACATTGAAAGTTGCTAGAAGCCAGTCAAAACTAATTTGAAAGTGCCAGAGGCCTCTGAAACATTCTGAGGAACATCTCAAAGTGCCAGAAGGTTCAAATAGTGATTAGAATGTGCCAGAAGCATCCGAAACCTATTAAGAGTCTTCTAAAGTTGGCAGAAACCCTTTGAAACATTCTGATGGACATTTTAATGTGCCAAAAACATTAAATAGAAATTTGAATGTGACAGAAGCCTCTGAAAATTGTTTTGAAAGTGCCACAGGCGTTTGAAACATTCTAATGGACATTTTAACTTACCAGAAGCTGCTAATAGAGATTAGAATGTTACAGAAAGTCCTGAAACCTTTTAAGACACTTTGAAAGTTGCCAGAAGCCTCTCTTTTCCCTATTACAGGATTTTCATCAAGACCCAAAAGTCCAAAAAGAGCCTTTTCCAATTTCTGGATTTGCAGGAAATCTAAAATTTACAGAAAATGATAAGTCACTCAAACACCATATTTTTCTCTCTCACATCTTTCCCAATCCACCACAATGTAGCGAGGCAGTGGAGAGCTGGGGGTCGCTTAGGCGTGCGGAATCGTTCGTAGAGGGTTACTCACTTAGAAAAGCTCAAAAACTAAGGGCTGAACATAAAGTAACATTTATTGTAGCCATAAAATTATCACAAGTCATCTAGTCTCTGAACTATTCTAAAATTATTCAACCTAACCTAAGTCTTCTGTCTTCTCTTGGTTTTCTTGGAGGTCGGCCTCTACTACCGGCAACCAAAATAATAGAGATATGGGAATTATTTTCGTTACAACAAAACGTAAACAAGAAATTACTAATTACTATTCGTACCGCGGCGTTGCCATACCCGCTCCTACCATTTTAAATCAACATATTCCTTTTATAGCTGCACACTTCTATATTAGATTATTCGATGATATTGGTGAAAACTACTTATTTTTATTAATCACATTTCAAAACATAACATAGACTGCTTCAAAACATGGGTGATATGATGAGACTTGGCAACGTCGCAAATTGTCGTTCGCGCCTCCGTTTTCCAAGACGCTCGCATATTTTTAATTTTGTATCCTGGCGCGAGTTCACACACGTTTTGTTCCGGTCACTTTGACAGCTAATAACGTCAAAACCAGTCCGATTTCACTAGGCTTGATGGTACTCATTTTCGACTAATTTGGGGACGGCGAATCCATTCCAGCTGTCAAAATGACAGTAACTGTCACTCAATTCGAGACACTGGCGATTTGTGGAGATATCAAAAAAGTGATTTCACCAATGGATTGGGCGCCCCAAAATTAGCCAAAAACCACCCTTCACTCGATTTGTTTTGATAAAAAACGCACTTGAGATGCATTATTGTTAATCTGTCACTTTGACAGCTAATAACGTCAAAACCAGTCCGATTTCACTAATTTGGGGACGGGGAATCCATTCCAGCTGTCACTCAATTCGAGACACTGGCGATTTGTGGAGATATCAAAAAAGTGATTTCACCAATGGATTGGGCGCCCCAAAATTAGTCAAAAACCACCCTTCACTCGTTTTTATAATATTAGGTAAATCACCTTGTCAGCATCCATGTTTCTTTGATTGAGAACCAACCACTGGCTTGAATAAACTTGGTTCTTGGGACTAAGTAAATAGGTACCTATATGCATGGGCTGTTTCATTGTGACAGTGTTTTTTATTAGAAAAGGCATCCTTTTCTGTTTTCCTTCAGAATGTTTCACTGGGCCCCTTGATACCTAGTTGTAAAGTGTAGGTGGGTGGCATTTTCAAAAATTCTCTTCCCGAAACATACGAACACACACACACATTATCTAGGTATCTAGTATCGCAGTAGTGACATCGAAATACTTTACGTTAAAATATTGTAAAATTTACATGAAAAATAAAACATTTCGCTTTGTTTACTATTAATTTGCCAACAATGGCGGCCGATGACGTCAAAATTCTATCGCGCTCGGAACGCATGTAATAGACAAGAAAGGCAAATGATGACGTAACCGCGACGGGAAAAAAATGGACCATATCATAGAAAACAAAAAATATCCCCACATGAGTTGATTGATAACACCGTTTGGCCGATCTCGAACTAAGTGACAGCTACTGTCATTTTGACAGCTGGAGTGGATTCCCCGTCCCCAAATTAGTCGAAAATGAGTACCATCAACCCTAGTGAAATCGGACTGGTTTTGACGTTATTAGCTGTCAAAAGTGACAGATTAACAATAATGCATCTCAAGCGCGTTTTTTATCAAAACAAAACGAGTGAAGGGTGGTTTTTGACTAATTTTGGGGCGCCCAATCCATTGGTGAAATCACTTTTTTGATATCTCCACAAATCGCCAGTGTCTCGAATTGAGTGACAGTTACTGTCATTTTGACAGCTGGAATGGATTCGCCGTCCCCAAATTAGTCGAAAATGAGTACCATCAAGCCTAGTGAAATCGGACTGTACTTGTGTATGTTAAACAATAAATATCTGACAACACTGCATTTGAAACATAGGTACTAAGTAAAAAAATGATGAAACAAAAAATGGAAAACAGAATTATTAGTTTGTTAATTTAAGGATAAAATTAGGAACTAAAAACTGTAAAAAATATTTATTTATAGGGTACAAAGTGGATTAAATTTAAAAAATTGTATAGCAATAAACAATTATTGAATAATAAAAATTGACAATAATTACTCCCTCTGTCTAGTGAGCACGCACAATCTTCCGGTTACATTTTGAATATTTTTAATTACATATTTTAAACAACAAAAACCATACCTATTGAGAAATTCTCCGTCTGGACAGTTCAACGGCTTTGGAAAGAATGATTTGTATATCCATGGGTGGAAAGTTTTGTAGCAACTTAATATTTGTTGAAAAGTCGCCAGTTAGTAACTGATTTCGTAATATCCTATGGAATACACACATAATAGCATTTCATATAAAGCATAAAAGAGTAACTTACATTATCATAGCACAGCACACATAAATTAAAAAATTGAAACGATCCGGATCGGAAAACAACGTGTCCCAAATCCTCAGCACATCAGGTAGTGGAAACTCCTGTGATAGTAGTAATGTTATCCACCTAAATCAAAATTACAAAAGTTTGCCTTTGACTCTAATCTAAGTAGTAGAAAAGTTAGTTAGCAGATTTACATACACACTGCTCCAATAAATTAAGGCCCTGCTCTGAAACTACAGGGCCGGTTTTATTATTACTTTGTTTACACAAATGTAGTGTGATTCTATCCCAATTGACATCGTACTTGAAATACAATCAAAATTTAAATTTCATAAGTGTACCGGATTGGTCTGTATAGGTATTTAGGCAGCTTGTGGTGACTTAATTTTTGCAGATAGGAAAAAACTGTTTAAACAAAAGTTATAGGGCTTCTCCTAAATCACCAAAAGATCTTATTAAATAAATTGATAGACCATGGCAAAGGTGAAAAAACAAACACAAAGTTGATACATTTTTAATGGAACACTCTGTATATTTTTTGAGTAAATATTACAGTTGTCACGAATTTGGATAATTTCAAGGTTTAGACAAAGGCTCCATGGAGCGAGCAGAGCTTTTTTGACGTCACAATGACGCAGCTTGACAATTGGTCAATCTATGGTTTTGCCAAATTACGTCATCGTGACGTCAAAAAGCGCTCTGCTCGCTCCATGAAAACGAATGCGGCCTATATTTCACGGGTCACACAGACTGTTGTTGACAGGTGTCAGTTTAAGTTTTCAGTGTTGCCAGCTGCAAATTTAAATAATCACAAATACGTGACGTGCTTTTACAGTTTTAATTTTTCCAACTGTTTAAATGTAATTTAAAGACTTTTTAGGTAAATGAGACACAGGACGATAATTGAGAAACGCCCAAAAATGTCTCAAGATATGGACCTTAACAACACTTTCTTAAGTTAAAATAAAACCAAACAAATTATTGTTTAACACCCGTATGCACCGCAACTCTACTCTAATCGCAGTTGGCTAATCCGGATTGCCTAATCCAAGGCCACATTCGTTTTCACGCTCCGTGGAGGGAGCAGAGCGTTTTTGACGTCACAATGACGTAATTTGACAGTTGGGCAAATTATGGTTTTCCCAAGTTACGTCATCGTGACGTAAAAAAAGCTTTGCACGCTCCATGGAGCTTGAAAACGAATGCGGCCCAAGTTGCATTTCAAACAGACGTGCCGATCATAATAACAGTTTTAGGTTAGAAAAGTAGGTTTTAACCGCCAAACTTGAGCGTTTAATTTGATCCGGATCAACCACGTCATTTCATGACCGTGCATTGGAAATCGCCTCTTAAAGGTCTCTAATTCTCGCCATGTTTTGGCTTTCTAGCTCTTTGTGCATAGAATTTCCGACACCTAGAATATACTCGATAAATAGAATTCTACACTACTTATATCACACGGAGTCCCAGTGCTGGTCGACTACGTTTCAATCGCGTTTCATTACAACAAATTGAAATCATTTTAAGCATAAAAAATGTCGGAAACAACTGAGAGTCTACCCAATCTAACATTCAAGTAAATTACAATTTACTTTATTATAAAGGTAGCATTTTGTTTACCATATTATTGAATAGTATTAATTTCATATTAGCTTGATGGGTGTAAACGAACCAACTTATGTTTACAACGTTGTCAATAAAAATTGGGTTTGTTTTCTTAGCAGGTGCCATATTGTATATTGTTTTGTGTCATACAATCAACTCAGAAAATATCATTTTAAAGTTTTAATTTATAATACATTGGCCTTTTAAGTAGTTTTTGGCTGTACAATTTTTCCGTAGGAGTAGAATTTCAGCACAATTCTACTCCTACGGAGGAGAGCCGAGCAAACACACTTATAGAGGCCAAGTCAATAACATGCAATTTGGGATATAATCTATAAAAATAAATGAAACAAGCATGTACAAAAGGGCATATTTTTTTAAAAATTATAAGAGAAAAGTAAGGTCAGGTTAACTAGCTAATAGATGGAATCGCTGATAAAATTTTTTTAAGTGAGCTCAAATAATGATAGACAAGTAGGTAGGCATATTTCTTTCGTTTGTGGGGTTTTGAATTTAGTTACGCAAATTAAATTTGAACACCACATTTCAAATTTTATGGTTTGATTGTGGGAAACAGCAAGCATTTTTATTCATAACTGACATTCATAACATTCCCGGAAATTACTGACAATCTAATGAAGAGAAGGAATATTAAAAATTGTGAAAACGTGCTACTTATAACATACCTAAAGCTGTAATATTGAGGCTTCAAATCTTGAAGTTGAAACAGATGAAAAACGTCCAAGTCAAAGTCCTTAAGCCTCGACATTAGCATGCTCATCATAGTATTAATCCCGTGGTCTGTCTCATCCAGAGTTTTTATAAAAAAGTCCCGTATCTCGGACATGAGATTTGTAAAACAGAAGAAGCTATCAGCTTCTGCAAATTCTACAAGACCACATACCATCTATTCAGTTTCCCGTAAAATGAGAATACCTCTAAATTTAACATCCGGATCTGATGCAAAGGCATGATAAATGGGACCGATAATTTCATTCATTCCTTGTACATAACCTTGGCCCGGGTTTAATTTGGCGTAAATAAACAGTATTCGTTCCACTACTTCCCAGTGAGCCTCTTTGCCTTCTTCCATTGGAGCATAATCTTCCAAAGCTTTTTTTACACACAAACCTATCTAATTTCAGTGTTTTACTGAGTAAATAAGTTTCAGTTATTAAAGAAAGTAATCATCTCACTTTTGTAATTCCCAGTCCCCGTCTTTCGACGTCCGCACAATCTAGTACTCGTCTTTCTACCCGAGTGTGGAGACGTTTTACATCGTTACTATTTACAATGACCTCACAAGGAAAGTCGGTTGGCTGTTGGAAAAATGATATGTCAGGGCACAGCCTACAAAAAACTTGTCCTTGTCATTAAACTCATTATTTCTTACCCTGTATTCGCAGCCAATAAAATTTAAGGAATTTTAGAGGCTTTCAAGAGAAAATTATAAAATGCCAAGTAAATGTGTTTATTGGAGGGAATTACATTGCAAATAGTTCTTATAGCTCCGTGGAGCCAAATTTTTAATTTTACAGTTCTGCCGTTAAGGAACACTTTTATATTTTTTCTTAAGTCACGTGACAGCTGTCATAACTGTCTAAACTCGTTCACCAGCGACCTGAAAGTACAAAATGCCAAATAGATGTGTGTCTTTGAGGAATCGCACTGTAAGTTATGTTTACAGCTCCATACAGCCAAATTTGTCAGTTGTGAAACACTAGAACTGATACTAACGTCACAACTGTCAAATTTTGCCTTATAAAACTATAAATACAGTCACAACGTGTACTGTCGTGTACAGTGTGATCCAAGCGGTAAAACTATTTTGGATTAGTAATTTAGCGTCACAGCTGCGTGATTATTGACAGTTGACTTTGCGTCAAGTGTTATTTGGCCCTTTATTGAGGCGTAAATGTGAAGTGTGAAAGATAACGTCTTAAACTGTCATTTAACGTCACAACTATCAAATTTAACTCCACAGAGGCCGAATAATCCAGGCAGCTGAAGGCCGTAAAACCAAAAACTCCACAGAGTTACGAAGAACAATTTATTGACTGTCCAATCCGCTTCCTCAATCGGATTATTGTTTTACGAGATAAACGTAGTCTTATGACAACCTGAACTAGCTATATGACAGGCTTATAGTCACCTGACAGGTGCCAAAACCCCTTAAACAGTGCCGTGAAACTGTAAAATGTCAAATAGTCGTGTCTCTTTGATGAATCACGCTGCAAATTGTTATATGTGACTTCGTGGAGTTTCATTTGGCAATTGTGACGTTAAATTTGACAGTTATGACACTTTACAGTGCAGCTTACAGTCAGGTGACACTTGTTATAACTATTAAACCTCATTCAGCAGTGCCATAAAACTATCACATGCAAACCAGTTGAACCTCAACAGAGCCCCAAATTTGACATTTCTGAGGCTATGTGTTTTTTTTTAACTTACTTTTTTTTAATGGATTTTGCTATTTTGGGCACACTTCCAGGCCAACTCAATATTTTTAAATTTTTTCCACCACCTTTCAACAAACAACAACCATACCCGAGGTGGGACTCGAACCCACGACTACTCGATGGCGGACTGGGCATTTAACCCACCACGCCACCGGCTCGGCAAAGACACTGTTATGTTTTTTATGTCACCTGACAGCTGTCAAAAATTATTCAGAGCTAACATACAACTGGAATATACAGATTAGTTGAACTTTGTATTGCAAAAATTCATAAAGGTAAGTTTAACAGTTGTGACATAGAGGACTACTTACAGTGTAGTTCCTCCAAGAAACACATCTACAGTAGACGGCAATAAATCGGCCGATGCACGTCATTGACGTTTAACGCGCCACGTTGCCAGATTTAGTCAGTTTAGTTTTTTCATTAAAACCCGAACTGTACATACAATTTTGTTTTTATTTACTTCTTATATAGAAGTTGACGCAGTGTTTTAACAGAGAATTTTGAATAATTGATTAGTCAATATAGCGGTTTTTTTTTGTCTCTCTGTAAGCAGTTTTTAGTCAAGTCATCAACAACAAAAACAGCAAACGATCAACTAGCAATCTGGCAACAACGCACACAACTCCTTAAACGTTGAGACACCGCCCTCTGTACAAGAAAGCCTAGAATGTCACTTTTAATGGCGGCGTTATCGGTCATTTAGCGGTTTTCGTTTTGCACACAAACCTATGCAGATGCAGTAGAAAATATGTTTTTTTTTATTTTTTCGTGTAGTTGATTAGAAGTTGTGAGTGAAAAATCAAAGAACGCTTCATTCCTGATCCAGATATGTATAGATATGGCTTTTTATACCCAATAAAGTCCAGCCAAAGCAAGTTTGGTTAGAACCTTTTGTCCTGGAAAGTACAACAAACTAATGTGAAAACTGCTCAATCAAAGAAAATTTGGAAATCCTTGAAGCTAGGTAAGCAAAACTGGTAAATGGGTTTTATATTATTACCAAGACCTTTCTTTTAAAATGTAAATGTGCCAATGGAACTTCTAAAAGCTGTCCTGTTTTTTCAGAGTAAACCTTTGTTGCTCTCAAAATGCAGGCGGCCTCAAAATGTAACTCACATACCTATGTATGTAAGAGGCAATAAGTTTACTGAATGAGAAAGCATATTGTACTTACCACTGAGTATTGTGTTGGAGTAAAATCATTCCAGTTCAAAGCTTTCAACCACTGTTGGGTTCGAGCAGGGTCTTTTGGAAAGTAAAAGACTGACACTTTTGGGCCTTTCACCAAATTGCTTTTACAATTTGGCAAACAACAAGTGGACGGCATATTGTAGAGGCAATAGAATTTAAGTTAAAAAACCAACAACAAATTATAGAACAATGAAGGAACAATAACAATAGTGATAACACAATAAAATGAACACAAACTACACTTTCACTAGAACAATAAACATATAAACAACAATATATAATAGCAAACAAAAATTACTTTGGCAAGTAATCCCAAGTCTTGACTTTAAACCTTAAAAATTAATTTAATCATCGAAAAACTCAATTTCCACAATACAAACAAATGCAAACTGCCAAACCAGTATTTCGGCCATATTGGAATTTTTGGCATGCACCTTCTTGGCTTTCTTGTACAGAGGGCGGTGGTTGAGATCGAGAAGGTCATCCACCGCCTACTATACTAGAAAGCCTAGAAGGTGCTTGTCAAAAATTCCAATATGGCGGGAATAGTGGTGACAGTTTGTATTGTGGAAATTGAGTTTTTTGAGGATTAGATGAATTTTTACGGTTTAAAATCAAAACTTGAGGTTATTTGCGTAAGTTATTTTTGTTTGCTGCCGTTCATAAGTTTTCCAAGCCACATTGTAACAGCAAATCAGGAAAAAGCCCAACCGTGTCAGTTTTTTACTTTACAAAAAACCGGATCTAACTCAACAGTGGTTGAACACTTTAAAGTGGAATGATTTTACTCCAACACTATACTCAATGGTAAGTACAAGTGCTTTCTAGTACAATAAACTTATTAGGTACTTGTTACATGCACAGGTATGTGAGTTACATTTTAAAGCATCCTTCATTGTGAGAGCAACAAAAATAATTTTGAATGAATGTTCTTGGTAATAATATAAGAACCATTTACCAGTTTTGCTTACCTAGTTTCAAGGATTTACAGATTCTCTTCTTGTATTGAACAGTGTTTAAACTAGTTTGCTGTGTGTTGTACTTTCCAGAACAAATGTTCTAACCAATTTGTTTAGGCTGGACTTGATTGTGTATAAAAAAGCTCTGTCTATACATATCTGGATCAGAAATTAACCCTTTTTTGGTTTTTCACTCACAACTTGCAATCAACTACACGAAACAATTAAAAAAAATATATTTTTTACTGGGTCTGCATACCACATTTTAGGTTTTCTAGTATAGAGGGTGGTGGGTCATCACGTTTGTATCAGAATTGCGTTCAGTTAATAAGCGCGCGTGTGAGAAAGAGAGGGCTACACAACTATCGCTAAGCAATAGGAATGTATTTTCAAAACGTCAAATTCACTGATGATGTGCATAGCTTCCATTAGTGCCGCCCACCATACTCGGCATTTTATAATTTCCAAACAGTTGAAATTTTATTGCCTAAATTGTTGCTTTTGGTATGCATTTATTAGCCTGTTCCTCATCATTATCTTAAATTCCAGAATTCTTTAATGCCTGGTTTCATTTAATTTATTTAAGATTTGTCACCTAAGATTTATCATTTATGACTTTTAACCCCGTTTATATTCAATGTATGAATTTACTACAGAAACACATGGTTTCTGTGTACTACTTGTATGTTTTTGACAGTTTTTTGCCTAAGAATCCTTATGTTCTTAAATCTTAAATAAAATATAAAGAACTTTCAAGGTCACTTCTTATTTATAGCTTGATAAAGTTTTTAAAATTAAACACCCAGTACCTTCTTACATCCTTATCAATTTGCAATAAAACTTCATTATCTCTGAAAAATGTTGACCACTGACTGTCTGGCTTAATACTTAGTGGATGATCTCCTAATGTCACATCTCCATTACTACCTTTTTCACCTGGCATGACAATCATTTCATCTTTAACAAACTTTTAATGTCAAATGGATACCTGATCACCTCAGCTTTATATAGTCACCTATAAAGTGCTTGTACAATTCTCTCTTTTCCTGAAGCACACTGTTCCATTGAGCTTTCTCTACAGGCAAATACCCTAACAAGAGTCTCCAACAAAGTGCTCTCTTACCTTGACTATCAGGAATACCTAAAAGTTAATCCAAAACAATAATAAGTAAAAAAAAACAAACTTTGAGGCTATAGATTACCATGAAAAGAAAGTTTTTTTAGTGTTTCCAAATTGATTACATCTTGATCCAACACTGTGTCAAATTCTTTAAGCCTGCAACAAAAAAAATACATTGCAAACTAGGTATAGACAAAAGCTTCTAAAAAGAAAGAATACACCAGAAAATTGCTAATCTAGGAGTAGTAGTAACAAGTACATAGTACTAGTAGCCAATAATTAAAAAAAAAGTTTAACTAACCTTGCTCTATAAGCCATATTTACTAACTTGCTGTATTCAACACAACTAAAAATAATGCTCTTTGAATTCACTTATTTTTAAACAGGTACATTCCAACTATTTCTAGAGAAAAAATCCACAATATTTTTATTCAGTATACTGGAAAAGAAAACATTTATGTAGCTTGTTTTGATTTTGATATGGATTTAGTGTAGAATACTAGAATACATCAGAACTATAATTAGTATAAATTAGTATTATTATTTTTTTAATTTCTGGAAATCTTAACACTAGACTTGAGCAGCTTGAAGCTTGAATGGCTTGAATTGAACTGTAAAAATTGATATTTTTATTTTTTTAGTCTTTTGTTTTTCTTTACCACAAAACACCATCCAATCATAAGTCAATTGTCAAAATTTACAAGAACATGCTCTTTAACTGTCGAACGTATGTGACGTCACAGTGGATGCTAAGATGCGATATTCTCACTAACCGCCTATGTATCGAGTACCTACTTTATAGCGTTTAACCATAATATGAAGGTAAATGTGTTGTTGTCAAAATATTTGCAACCCAAACTTTGTATGTACTCACTATAAGGACAATATAAGTACCTAATAAAATAAAAGATGTACAGCCGTGACTGCTATTCTGATTTGGCCACCTGGTACATAATTTTAAACTAAACACCCAGTTTAATATTGCATTTCTTAAATAAGTTTACGTCGTATAGACAGTCATACTATAGGTATTCAAGATTTATCTAACTTATTCAAGATATTATCCTTAATATATATTACCTTATATCTTTATTTTTTTTTATAATTTAATCTTTACGCACTGTATTCTATGCCATAATTTATTTTATTTACGCAACATAATTTTATTCAACATAACTTTCTAAATTCTTTTGGGCGCCATCATGTATTTTATAAGCCGGTTAAAAATTAAAAATCATTTTTTTATGATATTATAGTTCTAAAAGAAAAAAAAAGATTCTGACAATTACGTTTTTGGCTTTCAGATGGCGCCTAATTTTTTAAAGAGTATATTTCAATTTATTATGGCAGGTAATTGAAATTTGACAGTGTCAGTGACAATGTACAAAATGTAAATGTCAAATAGTCAAATTTTGGCTGATGCAATATGCAATAGGCAGAGACCAGAGAGATTTAACTAAACAGCATTTCAAAGAATTTTAATATATTTTTTTAAGAAGACTTGGGAGTATTCTTTAAAGGTTTTACAAACGAGAACATGGCAGAAGACGAGGCAGTAAGTGTTTATGCTTTGTATTATTATGGCTGTGCTGATACTTGCACTTTTAGGTTATAAGCCTGCATGGGTGCATGGAGTATATAGTAGCCTTTTATTTTAAATCTTTTTCTTTTTAGAAAAAGAATATTTCTATTTTTAACAAAGTTTTTAATGTAAAAAGCAATTTTTCAAAGGAGTTCTTAAGTGCTTTGTCTATAGTTCCTCTCAGTGTGCCAATGTTATGATTTACTACTTACTGACATTGGTTCTGGTTCATTAGTGTATGTGGCATAATAGTATACAGTGTGTTGGTCTCTATATTTGGACTGGACACCTTGTGGCAGCTTTAATTTTACACTTAGGAAAAAACTGTTAATACAAAAGTTACCAGGCTCCTGAATCACTGGAAAATGTAATTGAATTAAAGTAAAAGACCATAGCAAAGGTGAAAAAAAGACAAAATTGATAAATTTTTATAGAAGCACCCTGTATATTTTTAGATGAGTTGTCAGATTTTTTTTCAGATTCTAAAAATATATAAGTTGACATTAGACTAGCCCTTTTTGGAATTATAACCATTTAAAAATTGTTTTTATGTTTTTTTCAAAAGTGTCATGAATAATCCAAGAGACTAAGCACAGTGAACTTGAATTGAGTGATCTAATTCTTGAAATCAGACTATCTTTTCTAGAATGTGACAGAAGAAGCTGACAATGACTGGTTCTTATCACATTCTACAACTCTTTCTTGAAAACTCCCTTATTTCAAGAATATGTACCCCTCATTTTGTTAGACATAATTTAACAAAAGAAAATATTGACTAACTGTCAAATTATGTCATTTTGAGGATCAGTCCCTTCATTCCAACTGTGATTTTAGCAGACACAATAAATGAATAAAATCACAATATTTAAATGCCAATAATTTGAAAATGGCTAAACGAAATAAATGTTATAACAAACTCTCTGTCTATTACAAAAGAGGGTGAAGCAGTCTTCAACTTGTAGTAATAGTCTGTGCTCTCAAAGTGAAGGTAAATGAATACAAAAGAGGGTGGAGAACACTCAAACAAAATGTTTACTTATTACCTATATATTTTTGGAATCAGAAGAAAAAGACCTATCCACTGTATATTTTCTGATGTTGACATCAGGAAATATACAGGATGTTTTATTAAAATTTTATGAACTTTGTATTATTTTTTTTCACCTTTGCCATGCTTTGTAAGGCATGCAAGTGATCATTTACAGATTAAAGCTAGATTAATCTTAAACTTTCAAAATGACTGGTGGTGCGTAGGGCTGTAAGCCCTTTTTGAGATACTAGATAAGAAATCATTATTAGATGAAAAATAATATTTTTTTATTTACAAATTACAGGTATTTGATCCTACTCTTAAAAAGAAGAAAAAGAAGAAGAAGACTACATTTGACATTGATGCTGCCTTAGCTGAGGGTATGTTTTTGAATCAAGTGTTTCCAAATAGATAAAAAAAATGTTTTTAAACCTATTTAAAATCGTATAAGAAGGGTCTGGTGAAATTAGGTCTCCAGGAATTTTGGGCATTTTTTTCTGTTAAGTGGTAGTTTACGGCCTATATAGTACAGATTAAAAATTAAATTTATGCTCCAACAGAGGTGAAGTGTTGTTTACTTCACGTACTGTTCTGTGGCCATACTGTTCAAGTTCACTTTTACGTCTGGTGTCAATAGCAATGGCCGAAAAAAAGAAATTCAAGGAAAACCTGCAAATTCAAGAAATACTACAACCTAAAATATACATACAATTATTGGTCAAGAATAAAACAAACAGTTAAATATAGTTTATGATAGAATGAAAATCGTTAGGAGAATCGAAAAATACAATAATATACAGGGTGGTCCATTTAAAGTAGTGAAGTTGGTACCTACAGTGGTACCCCAAAAGTGAATATATTTTAAATGTGGAGGCCCCAATGTAAATATTAAACCCTGAAATTTTCAAACATTTATTTTTTGTAGTTTTCGAAATATTGATCTCGGTAGTTCCCGGTGGGACATCCAGTATACGCGAAAAAAGAATGAATAAAAAAGTATTTGGGACCTAATGTTTACCAGACTCTTCAACTTTTATAACAAAACTTGAAATCCAGGTAATGATGTGAATGCTGATGGCGCAACCAATAATGGCCCTTCAGAGGAAGTAGATACTCCAGGCGGTGGGGAAGACGCGGACAATGATGCTGACATCGACTTGGATTTCACCAAGAAAAAGAAGAAGAAAAAGAAACCTTTCAGTACTGACGATTTGGAGGCGGCTTTAAGCGAAGTAAAGGACGACAACTTTGGAGATGGCGCAAACCAGGAAGATGAACTTATCGATGATAATTTTGACTTGGATTTCAACAAGTTGAAGAAGAAGAAGAAGAGCAAAAAGAAGGATCTCGACGAAATCATGGCTGAAGTTGAAGATAAGGCGGAAGACAAGGAAAATGGTAAGAAACTATTTGATAATTAATTTTTTGTGTAAATGGCAATATGGGGAGAGGTACTAATGGGTGATTTTAAAAACATGCTGTACTTTGGTGGAGAGAATTGTGGAGTCAGGTAGGTTTACCTATATGAGTAAAGAAATTAAATGTTTATTTTTATCTGAAGTGAGTGTAACACCAACAACCATCAGGTTAGTAACTGTACTTGATGGACTGGTAGTGTTGGATAAGCAGATAATTGATGCCAAATGTGTACTAATCAGAAAACAACAATTATTATAAAAAAGTTCACTAAAATCGGAAGTTTTTGAACTATGTAGCATAATGGATTTGTTTATCTTCCGTAGTTATACTAAATAATAGGAAATAATTTTTGATATTCTGACTTCTTGGTCTCGATTATGAATATTTTTCCTTTTAATAATTTTTATTAACAGTTGGTGTCCAAAACGTATAGGGGTTGGTGAAATCACAAAAAAAAAACTGGGAATTAACTAACTATTACCACTTACAATATGAAATAAAACGTTTTACACTTCCATTTACTCTTCCGTGAAATGCAATTAAAGTACTGGTCTAGAAATTCTAAACTTGTACTTTATTAACCCATTTCTCGGACTTGTAACGTAAATTACTATTTATTTACCTAGTTGATGACAATTCGGTGTCTTGGGTGGGCTCTGATCGAGATTATACCTACGAAGAGCTGTTAAATAGAGCGTTCGAAATCATGCGGGATAAAAATCCTGATATGGCAGCAGGCAAAAAACAGAAATTTGTTATGAGACCGCCACAGGTAATCTACAATTTACATATTCTATTGAGTATTTTTTACGCGGTTTTCATGTAGGTGGTGAAAATCGGTGCTAAAAAGACATCTTTTGCGAACTTTACTGAAATCTGCAGGATGCTTCACAGACAACCGAAACATTTGTTGGATTTTTTATTGGCCGAGTTGGGTACCAGTGGATCTGTGGACGGGAACAATCAGCTGATTATTAAGGGCCGGTTTCAACAAAAACAGATCGAAAACGTGTTAAGAAGGTGGGTTTTTACATTTTGCGACCAGTAATTTTGATTCCAAATGAAACTTGCGATTTCCTATATAGGTACCTTAACCTAACTGTCATGGGTTTTCAATCTAATCCAAAATTAATGTTTTTACCATTTTTACATCTACCCTAACTTAATTTTCATCTTTTTTCAGTTTTATAGCTAACCTAACAAAAATGTAATGTTTTTGCGATTTTGTGCTTTTAATGGTTTCTACATTTGTCAATCTAATCTTTATTTAACATTTTTACCATTTTTTTCCTTTACCCTAACCTAATTTCCATGTGTACAGGGTGCTGCATTTTCGATGGTTTTACGGGGTACAGAGAAAACAGTAATAGATAGAAAAAAAGTAGCATACGTGTTCTGATCTCTTTTTCTGAGCTGACATGACTGGCGAAAAGTGGGCGGCGCAAACTTCTTTTGTTTCAAAGATACGGGGGGTTTTCGAAAATTGGTAATTTTTGACCTTCTTCTGTATTTCAGTTGCTCTTAAAGTTATCAAAAAAGGAAGAACGGTTCCCGGTAGAAGTTTTTATGTAGAATCCAATGGCGTAGTCAGTTTTTTTCTATTCCGTTTAGTTTCTGACATATGACAGTAAGTTACATTTTTTTAAATGGAACATCCTATATATTTTTACGTCATTTAATTTTGTTGATTTTTACCTTTTCAACGGTGTATTACAACATATAAGTTTGTAGAGGTTAATCCTGTTATTTAAAAAAAAAGACCTTTGCTAAGCTAAAAAAAGGCCAATATCTAAAATACCAAACAAAATCGGAAATCATATAAACTAACACATCAGGAAATTAAATATTTTTAATAAATTTTATTAAAAATTTAAGTTACAAACAGTTCTACCGTCACTTTAATAAGAAAAGTGGCCATTTCTATTTTCTACTGTTTTTAAGGTAGAAGTTGAAAAAACTGTTTATAAACGACATGTAACATGTTAATACGAACATAGCCAAATTTTGTTTCGACTGTGGGTATTTTTATACATATTATTTAGCACTTTTTTGTTAAGGGAACGATTTTTCTCTAATTACCAAGATTAACGTTTACAAACTTATATGTTTTAATACACCGTTGAAAAAGTAAAAATCAACAGAATTAAATGAACTAAAAATATATAGGGTGTTCCATTTAAAAAAATATAACTTACTGTCATATGTCAGAAACTAAACGTAATAGAAAAAAATCGACTACGCCATTGAATTCTACGTCAAAACTTCTACCGGAAACCGTTTTTCCTTTTTTGATAACTTTAATAGCAAATGAAATACAGAGGAGGTTCCAAAATGACCAATTTTCAAAAGCCCCTCGTATCTTTGAAACAAAAGAAGTTTGCGCAGCCCACTCTTCGCCAGTCATCTCAACTCGGAAAAAGAGATCGGAACACGTATGCTACTTTTTTTCTATCTATCTACTTTTTCTACCCATTTACCATAATCAAATTTTAATGTTTGTTACCATTTTTCAAACTAACCTAACCTAAATTAATGTATTTTGCGGTTTTCCCATTCATCTTTCCCTAACTTTCATGGTTTTTTCATTTTTCAATCTAATCTTTTTTAAAATAATTTTAAATTTTTCTTAATCTAACCTAACAGAAATTTTGTGTTTTTTACAATTTTTCCACTTAACCAAGATTTCATGTTTTTACCATTTCACTATTCTTATCTTTCTACTCTCATCATATTTTGCGGTTTTTCCATTTAGCTTAACCAAACTTTAATCTTTCAATCTAATCTTTTCTAAAATAATTTAATGTTTTTCCTAACCTAACCTGACATAAATTTCTTGCTTTCGCAATTTTTCCATGCAACTTATTTTTATCATTTTCTCCAAATTACGCTGTGTTACAGATACATCAAGGAATACGTAACCTGTCATACGTGCAGGTCGCCGGACACAATTTTACAAAAGGATACTCGGCTGTTTTTCTTACAGTGTGAAACTTGCGGGTCCAGGTGTTCAGTAGCTAGTATAAAGTCTGGTTTCCAGGTATTTATTCGATTCTTTTGCTAATTCGATATGTTGTGGAAACTTTGTTTTTTTTCAGGCCGTTACTTCAAAACGTGCCGCCATTCGAGCGAAAACGGCGTGAGTTTAATTCGCAATATTATATACATATGTATATTTATAATAATAATAATGTATTCCGTATAAATATAAAACCGCACTTTCATAATCATACCGTCAATTTTATGTTTTAATGCGTCCATTAACACAATCATTTTCCTATCATTTTCAGAAAGTCATATATCATAATAATATTGCAACTTAAAAGACTGCATAAGACAAACAATAAAGTAAATTCAAATGTTTGATGAGTGAACTTCCAAACAGTGAATAAAAAGAACAAGTATCAGCAGGTAATCCCGTTGTTCTATTAAGCGATGGGTACAGAAGTTGCCACATTGGTACACCACTTTTGGGTGCTCATTCGTCTACCGCGCAATTAAATATACCTACAGGGTGTCCAGTAAGCACATTATCAACGATTTGACGTAATTGTCATTAGAAAAAAGTGTATGGTTCCAATGCTATTGATGGTCAGAGTTCAGGAAAAAAAAATCTATTTTCAGAAATATTTGGAGAACGTTTCGATGGATTTTAATGAAACTTGCTGTGGACTTGTCTCTAAGTAAGGCTCATGGTTTGATGAAACAACCACGTCCATTTGCCTTTGGCAAGTGCTTCATTGACTGGGTTCAAAAATAACCAGAACTTTTTATTTCGTCGTTAACATTAATTTTTTATTATTTAATCTGATGTATTGGTCCTTTTTCAAGGCTTTACTACTCTTGGTAAACTCTTCTAGCATTCATAGTTCTTCCGCAAATAATGTTTTTTGTGTCCCCCTGCTATTTACCATTTTACACATTTTTATTGCAAATAACGTAGCCACCAGTTAATTTGATAACTACAAACTATCAAAGTTTTGTTGGAAAAAAAATAAAACATAATTTTCTATTGAAACTACCAGCCAGATCTCAAAGGCAGAAGATTCTCAAAGAAATAGAAACTACAACAAATGCTCGATACGCCCACCACTTTCTAGGATGCATAGCTGGATCCTTCGAATGAAATTGAATTGAACCTTCCTCAACATTTCTGCATCATCCCAAATTACGTTCATCCCGAAACTCCTCTTCCTTGGATTCCACAGGAGTAGCGTGATGGACTTAATTTTTTAAAGCACCCCATAAAAAAAATCTAATTGTGTTAAGTCGGGGGACCTAGGGGGCCATTCGACAGGAACATCTCTCCCTCTCCTTCCGATCCAATTGTGTGGGAAAGTGTTGTTTAAATGTGCAGTTACATTTCTATTAATGTGTGGAGGAGCACCATCGTGCATGAACCACATCTGAGCACGCACATTGAGAGGGACATCCTCCATTAGAACAGGCAAAGTATTCACTAAGAATGCAAGATAATTTTCACCATTCAAGCGATGGGGCAGGATATAAGGACACAGAAGAATGTCTCCGATGATACCGGCCCACACATTTATGCGGAGTTCCAGCTGAAAGTGGTTAATACGCCTCACATGAGGGGGTTTTCTTCTGCGTAATGATGGAAATTATGTGAATTAAAAACACCACTTCTAGTAAATCCAGCTTCATCAGTGAATACAATTTTGCTGGTAAAATTTGGGTCACGTGCCCGCGCATCTTCAATAAAGTGGCAAAACCGAAGTCTTCTGTCAAAATCGGGTGGTAGAAGCTCCTGAACAGGCGTTGCATGATATGGATGAAGGAGCTGCCGTCTTGTGATGCAATTAACTCTACCTTTTGGTACGCCAAATTCCAGTGCTAAACGGCGACTACTAATATTTGGGTCTTCAGCGACCCTGTTTAAAATGTCCTCTTCAACAGCAGCATTACGAACATGAGGACAACCCACACGGTCAACGGCTCTAACACCAAATTGCCCTGTCTCCCGTAAACTTCTTTCAATCAAATTCACGGCCTAGGATGCAAATAACTATTGTCATGTTCTACCCGCTTTTTTATTACCTATACCGGGTATGCCGGGTTCTCCTCTGGACACCCGGTATTGTAATAGTCTGCTCTTTTTAATAATATTTTAATACAGGTACTTGAAGAATTAAGTGAATTAGTAAGTAATAAAGCCACCATCATACACCTGCCTACATTTATTGGATTAATAATGTAAGGCGTGTTAAGGGATTTTACTTGCAAAATAAACTTTTATCTAACGATAAAATACTCCTAGATTAAATTTACAACATGACCATAAAATAAGAGTAATTTACGGTCAGCAACTCTCATCTCGATAAATCTTGAAGGCATAATTGGGGTATAAACAATATAACATCCAACTCAATAATTCGTTAGCCCTATCCTGTTTAAACTAGCTTTCAAAATGGTTCGTCCACGAATCATTTTGGCCTTACTGTTGTTCTTTGTAACCGCTGGATTTGGTGAACACTTAAATGGGTAAGTTTCAATCCATTATTAGGCCCATAGAATGACCAAATAACAAAAAATATGTGATTTGTAGATATAAAGTGTATGAAGTGGTGCCCGAAACAGTGGAACAAACCAAGTTTTTACACACACTTTCTCAAAATGAAAAGTTTGATTTCTGGAAAGAAAGTAGAAAACCAGGATTGGCTAGTCACGTAATGGTAGCGCCTGAAGAACAGAGTTATTTCGAATTGATTCTGAGACTTCATGGTCTTTTGAACTTTAAAATTTCTGTTGCTGATGTTGAAAGGTTTGTTCCTTTATCCAAATTAATTGCTTTTTTCTTAATTGACATGAATTTAGTATGATACAAACAGAGAAGCTGGAACGCAGTATGGCCAGATCATTGAGCATAGGTCAAGTCACTTTTGCCAGCTTTATGTACTATGAAGAGGTAAGTTTAATTGACATTTTTATAGTAATATGTATACTGTGGTTAAACGGGGGATTCCAAATAATAAAAATTTCATTCTTTAATAATAAATACTTCAAAAACGTCAATTTAAAAAAAACATGTTTGAGAACAAAAATTGTAATCAAGTAGCAGAATCGAGAGAATGCAGAATCTGATGAGCATGTTCATGTACAGGGTGGGCTAATAAGCAGTGCAAGCGGTTGTTTCTCAAGAAACTATACATAGTAGAGCTTCGGGAAAAAAATCTAGTAAATGTAGCCACGAGAAATTGCTGGAAATTATTTTCAGCTTTCTAAATCCATTCCACCAAAATGAAAAATTACTAATAACTCTGAAAATTTAAATGGAAAGGTGTAGCAAAAATAACATAAACGTAATGTGCTATTATCTACGAACAACTTTGCGCTTTCACTTTTCTCTATCTCTTCAAATAAAGTACCTAGTAAGAGTTGTTATTCAAACTTGCTTTTAAGAAATTAAATAACTTGAAAACGGCTGATCGTAGAGACTTATTTAGTTTGTGCGGCATTTTAAAAGCATTTTCTGTTCTTTAAGTGTCCAAAACAAATGTCCAATTCAATTTTCCGTCTGTCCGGTAGAGGGCCTTTTTCCAAAATTTACGCTTTTGTCATATTATAGATATCTCGAAAAAATCAAATGCAATGGTACTGCTATCTATTACCTATTTCATAAAGAATCCGCTTTTCTATTGTCGTGTAAAAACTACAGTACTCTATCACTTGAGGAACAACCGCTTGCACCGCTTATTAGCCCACCCTGTATATGTATGTGGCAAATCTGGAATTACAAAAATATTTTAGATGTGTTTCTCTTGGCCCGATTAGTTACATTTTTTTGCCGCGAGCTTCTATAATACAATGGATAATTTTATAAATACACTACGACGTCGCATTCTTAGTTGGTCAAGCTTTTCATGCCTGTTTAAGATACATTATATCGGATATAACTATAACCATTTTTTTTTCATGAAGCAAATGGCTTACGTACGAAGAATTGCTGAAGATTATCCAGATATTGCCACAGTAGAAACTATCGGACAATCATACGAAGGAAGGGACATTCTGCTTCTTAAGTAATTTAATTTAACTTGTTTCAAGTTTTACGTGTGTTTTTTAAATCAATCAAATTCCCAGGATATCTACTGGGCCTAGTGAGACTGCAGTACACAAACCTCTAATAATTTTAGATGCAGGAATTCATTGCAGAGAATGGATTGCCACTCCCGTTGCTTTGTATATCATTCAGCAACTAGTTGAAAACAGTACAAACGCCGCTTTGATTCAAAACGTTGACTGGGCTATTGTACCTAATATGAATCCTGATGGATACGTGCACACTCAAACCACTGTAAGATTACATTTTGTTATAGTTTATGCGGTATGTCAATAACTTAGAAACAATTCATCTAGGATCGCTTATGGCGGAAAAATCGTCGTCTAACCGAAGGCGCTTTGTGTTATGGTACCGATCTGAACAGAAATTTTGAATACATGTGGATGTACGCGGGGGCTTCTAATGATTCCTGCACCCAAACTTATGCCGGACCAGAACCGTTTTCGGAACCGGAAACCAGAGCTTTGAGAGACTGGATATTAGCCAACAACGAACATGCCAAACTGTACCTGGCTTTTCACAGTTATGGAGAAATGATGCTGTTTCCTTGGGGGTATGCATTTTTTATTTATTATTCTGCTTGGCTGAGTTGATGGCCATCTACAAGTTGTGGTAAAAGAAAACTACTAGCATAAGGATAACCGTGTAACGGACAGAGAGACATTTATAAGTGCATGCGCAAGACAAAGAACCTAAAAAAGTCCAAGTGGGGCGAATTTTTTTACTGGAAACCATATGGACGAATATACACAAGACTCTAAGAACAATAAAGGGTATAACATTTATAGGGACAGACAAACAAATAAGAGCGTGCGGGAGCAATGTAACATATCTAGAGCATCAACAAATGGGTAAAAGCAAGGAAAAGAGACTTGGGATAGTCAGATTGATAGAATGGCACCTGACAGATTAGCTAACATCTGCAAAAATAATAAACATTGCAGCAAAAGACCAACAGGAAGACCAAAGAAGGACAACTTACTGACAACAAACAGAAGCAATTCTAGTCAGACGAAGAAAAAGAAGAAGTACATTTTAGAAAAATATAATAATAATATACATGGATATATTACATTTACTACCATCATCCACTAAGCACTTAAGAAAATCTAAATATTACATTTACTATAATACGCAGGTATGCTCCTATTTACACCGACAATGCTGACGAATTGAGATTGCTTGGAGAATTAGCAGCGAACGCTATTGGCCAAGCTTCCACCATAGACTCCAGCTACGTGGTGGAAAATTCAGCTGTTCTTCTTTATGCTGCAGCAGGTGCGGGTGATGATTGGGCAAAAGGAGGTGCCGGAATCGAATTGGCATATACAGTAGAGCTGCCTGATGGAGGTTTGCCAATTGATTTTTATATATTTTTTTTATGGCAGTTTTGAAGACTACTTTATTTTTAGATGCACCTTATTTCTTCATGATTCCCGCCAGACAAATTTTGCCAGCCGTTCGAGAGACATTCGAAGGAGTTCGAGCTTTTCACGGTTACATTGAAGAGAAATTCTGGATTAATGCCACAATAACTGATATGTTAAGAGAGGTGTAATGATATATCGTTGCTACTATAACTTAAGAGATTAAGCTGTAAATAAATTGTAATGTAAATCCCAATAATCTCTGATATTTATTTTGATCGATCAGGCTTTAAATTGATATAATATAGGTATACACAGAATGGTGTCAAAAAACACTTGGATAGAAACTTATACTGTTTTAATCTAATCTGATCGAATACCAGTTACATCAACAGTTTATAATCCGCAAAAATAATAATAATTGAAGCAATCTTTTATGACAATTAATTATTTTCCTTTGCGTTCCCTCCTTCATCGTTGTACGGCTTTTCTATAAATTCAACAACTCAAGCTTTTGGCTCTAGGTTCTTTGTTTTCACTCAATTTTTTGTCGTTTGAGCTGATGGGTTGAAGCATGGCCATAGAAGTTACATTTATAGCATCTGGCTGATGGGGAATCGAAAGTTCTTTCATCCTACATAGTATGTCCATCCAATTTGTATTCGTCTGGCTTTGATAAGCGGCCGGGCATATTCTATCGGGAGCTTTGCAAAGGCGTGCCTCATTTGATATTCATTGTTTTTTTTAATACCTACTTTAATTTCATCTTCAGCAATACCATATTTTGTCTTTATAGCATCTTTCAGGTCTTCAGTATCTACAGTTTCATCCAGGTCGTTTAAGAACCTGTTTGTGTGTTGTTCCCATAGATTTACATGCAAACTAGATTAGCTGGTATAGCACTTATTTGGTATGACAGTTTGACTACATAAGAATATTCTTGGAATGAATGGGAATCACTTATTTTGATAACGTTTGTTAGGATTTTGCGACACTTCTCAGGACAATGCTAAACATAGATGGAATGAATGATATAAGTGTTCAAACTGGAGCTAAAGCCGGATGATATGACACTCCTGAAGAATTGTATTCTAATAATTATTTCACTGCCCTATATCTTCCATGGATAATAATAGATATTATAATGGAACATCATTTAATAAACCCGTTACTGAGAGACTTGGTCGTCGTGACAAATCAATGAGACAGACAATCAGTTCAAAGACATCATCCATATCCAAAGGAAACTCCAACAAGTTGAGATGTTTTAACTGGACCATGTAGCAGATAAGTGTTCAAAACCACAAAAGTCGTATTCAGTCTGCAAACGAGTGTGTCAACTGAATGTAAACGGCAAAATTCTGCGTCTGTTTTACTTGCGAAAAATTTGCAAGCATCTTGTAGCAGGTATAAGATAATTTGCAAAGTAAATGGGCAGGAGGTGCCTGAATGTCTTGTGGATACTCTGGCTGTTCTGGAGTTCTGATTCAACGTGGAATCGCTCAAAAGTTGGGCCTAACTTGGACGCCATGCAGGACTATATGTGACTATGGATGCATGTGACTATACGAGGGTACAAAACATCAATAGTTACGCGAAAACTGTTGTTGAAGCACAAAATAAAGTGGACGCTTTAGTTGTTGAACATTGTGTCCAGAATTTTTCGATGCTGAATCTTTTCTAAGGCAAAATCTGCTGATATATCATACAATGATGTATGTGTAATTAAAGATAGCGATTTAGCGCGAACTATGATAGATATTGTTATCTCATCAAGAAAAGTTGATTTGCGAGCTTCCCACGAAACTGTTATTCCACCAGGTGAGATGAAAATTGATTGTTGCTACGAGCTCAGAAGCAGATGGAAACAATAAATACGCACATAGTACAGGACAACTTGACAAAAATACGCAAAAATGTTAAAGCAATAATATTGTCACTTAATTTGTCACAACCTCGTTTATTGTAAAAGTGATTAATATAAGGAATATAGTGGGGTTAATCTTACCCCCAGATTAGAAGGGCCAATACTGCCGTATTCACCGGCGTCTTCATGAAACCACGGGGAAAGCGAGTCTAATTCAGCCCTTCAGCTACACCGTAAAGGGGGACACGCAAGGTGTTCTTGTACGGTGTGACCAAAGGACCAAGTAGTAAACTGATAGGGTTAAGGGTTCTAACGGTCACTTCAAGTTGCGAGAGAACCCTTATCTTTTCAGCCTGGGATCCCAAGAGGGTACTCCGACCGACCCGGAGACCAGTGACCTCCCCCTGGGGATGACCCCAGAGTTCGGTGCCTTAGCCGAGCTACGATCGATCCATCTTTTATACTCGTCAGCGACCTCATTACGCTAACCTTGCTGACTATTCTGATTACTGGGTGTGCACTGTAACTACTAACACGGGTGTGACAATATATTCATAAGGATCAAGAACGATAAGAAGAACGATACGATCGGAAAAGACGTCCAGCTCTAATGTACGAAGTTGGTGAGTTAGTTTTAATCAAAAGAAGCATTCCGAGTAATGATGGAAAAAGTAGAAAGCTACTGCAGAAAAACGCAGGTCCATATATCTCATAACAAAACTCCTTCCGCATGACAGATATTGTATCGAAGATATTCCGGGGTCAAAAAGAGCTAAGAAACCGTATAAGGGAATAGTTGCTGTGGATAAGATAAAATTATACTCAACATATATCTCCAATGATGACATTTCAAAGAATGAAGAGGGAGACGTTTCCTCAAACGAGCAAAAGTGGCTCTGCAAACATATTGTAAGGGTGGCAGCGGCACGAGGAGTTGCAAGACCAAAATTTAAAAAAAAAAAAAAAAAGTTAAAAAAAAACACAATTCAAAACTGAAACTGTTAAGAAGAGAGAACTACAATGTAGACAAAGATTGAAATAACTTTCTGACACAAGTCACAGCATGAAAATAGATGTTATGTCATTTGACAATTACTATAAAACAAGATATTAATCAGACCTCCTGGGAAAGTGGTCACATGACCAACTGTTCAATGAGGTCAGATTGGCTTAGGTGGACTGACACATATGTCACTTCTTATCAAGTTATGTTTCATCTTTGTCTAGAGCATTGTTTTGCACTATTTTGCAGTATTGTGAGTATTGTTATAGTTCTCTCTTTTTACTATTCTATGTATACCTAGTTTTTAAATTTATTTGAATAAGATAGAACAATGACAATACCACAAACTATTTTAAGGATTTCTCAGCATTGAAATAATGAATAGTGCTCAAATAAATGAAAAATTGCTTTACTGAATGCTAATCTCATAAAACCACTAATGAAAGTAAATAGGACAAAAAAGTAGATTCACATTAGAAGAATATGGTGTAGGTGTCTCCTGCTGCCTGCTTATTTTCTGTCTCACAATGCTGGACTTAAAATTGTGGTTTTTATAGGAAAATAGGGATAAAATGTATGTAAAACTGTGGCAAAAACTGGAGATATCTGAATGTAGGTCATAAGTTGTCATTTGTCTGAAATAAGTTGTTCTGCCTTAAACCCCTTAGGTGCTACTAACTATACAAAACTTACCCCCACAAGAAAAGCGTAAAATAACAATTGCAGGCTAAAAAATTGCTTGTAAAGTACCTACAACTTTTTAAAAAAACACCGTAAATACTATCCTGCTTATCACAGTCGATTTAATTTCAATGTACAGATATTTTATATACAAAAATTCATTACTTTACCTGTAAATAGGGCAAAGAGGAAATGGAAAATGCAAAAACACAACAGGACATCACAACAAGACCACCGGAAACACTTGCCCGGCGACACGGTGTGGGTCGCCTTAAATTGATATTTTCTGACCTAATTGGGACAGTTGCAAGAAAACTATAACAAAAAACAATTTAAAAAGTAAAATCAAAGTTTTTTTAATGTTTTTACGTTTGATTTAAGTTAATATAGTTAATAAAAATGTACACAGAAGTGCTTATGTACTTATGTAGTGTTTGAAAAACGTGAGAAAGGGTGGTTCGAGGATTACACAAAATAGAAGATGGGGCCAGCCTGTACAAAGAAGTGACCACTGAGCCCCCTGAAGTGGATGATGAGGGATGGACTGTCGTGGAAAGTGTGAAACTAAAAATAAGTAAGAAAATAGTGCAAACAAAGAAGAAAAAGGAACCTCTACACCTTCTAAATTAAAGAGAGTAAAATGAAGAACTTGGTGGCCTTAACGAAAAAACTATGAGGAGGCTGAAGAAGAAGGTAGAACAAATGCAAAGCTTCTGAAGGTTTAAACTATACTACAAACTTTAATTTGTATTGTTTTGTTGTTTATAATTATTAATTAGTGATTTGTCCCATTACTAGTTGACATAGTAACCTTATTATTGATCAATCAAACTGTAACTGGCATGCAAATTTGCTAATAAACACAAAACTTAAAATGCCTATAATAGTGAAAGATTTTACATGGAAACAAACCCCTGAACACCTGAATATTTCAGTACCTTTAAGGGGTGCCCCTTTAAATAAAGTGGACGTTTTCACCTCACCGCGATACATAAAAGTGACATTTGAATCCTACTTCTTCGAGGTGGTTCTGCTAGACAAAGTGGATATCGCGCAAAGCAAATGCTTGAAAACCCCCGAAAATCTGATCTTTGATTTGAAAAAGTGCGTGGCACAGCTTTGGGCCTCGCTGGAACTTGAAGATATCTCGAAAGAGGATAAGTTGAAATTAAAATTGCAGTTGATTGAGGAAGAGCGCAAACGAGCTCAGGAGGATGGCGAGAGGAAGCGTAGTCGAAAGGCGGAGCTTAAACGGTAATTGTTGGTTGTTTTTGATTGGTCAAGATAAAGCAGCAAGTTGCTTTTTTTTGACCAATCACACACTGAACAGAACTCAGCAAAAATTGAAAAAAGCACTTTAAAATTGCGAATTTAAATAAAAGAGTTAGGATATCTCAAAAGTTAACTTACGGTCTATCTTGTCTACTTACGGAACTTCAATCCCCTCTGTAACTCGGCCGCATGGCAAAACTCAGGCAAATGCCAAGGAAGAAAACGTTTCAACTAAAATTGGAAATATAAAATTAAAGTTAGATTAACAAAGCATTGAAACTAATTCAAGTAAAAATTTAACTTTTGGAGGTATAAAAACGAAACGAATTGAAAAGGTTAAGTTAATGAATGTTGGATATGTTATTCTGCATTGTATTCCATATAATTCACATCAAAAATGACGTTGATAACCCTACTGGTTGCTAAAATATCCTAGTTTAAGTGTAAACGTGTTTTCTGACTACAAATTGTAGAATTGGACACTCTGATCTTACGAAAAGTACACTACATTAAATTTCCTACAATTCACACTAAAAAAGGGTCTCGATAGCTAAACTAGTTAGAGAAATTTCTAATTTTTAGCTAAAATTTAAAGAAATCTAGTGGGGAAGCTTTATGAGCGAAAACGCAAACTGCCTTTACTGAACCAGGTTATAGATAAGGATAGATACAATTTTACAACCAAATACTCTGCAATTCTGTCGTTTTGGTGTTTACCTAATATGTTTCAGTGCTGCTATAAACGATCAAATAATCTTAGACACCGATGTGAGGAAGCAAATAGAGGAAAACAAACAAACTGAAAAAGAGAAAGCACTTGGTAACCTGGACGAGTGGAAGAGTAACGTTGAAAAATCTCGAAAACTCCAAGCTGATAAACCACCTTCGGGGGCAGTAAAGAACCAACCCAATCGGGTAACTCCACCAAAACCACGAGACACCCGCTCCCTGCAAATATTATTCACCGCGAGAGAGTTCCCCACGCCTTTGAGAGAGTCTCGACAACCGGAGGAGTTGGAGTTTTTAGCTAAGCAGGCGGAAGCCCGAAGAACTTCCGGTAAAACTAATACACGATTGGATGACGTTATAAATGCTTTCGGCTGTCACGTCATCTTAATTTACTTTGATTTTCTGTCTAGTTTAAATAATAAGCTACAATTTGGTTTTACAACAGGTTTTGTGGACGAAGATTTAAGAGCTGAAGAGAAAAACCCCGACTATCTACTGGCCAAAGGTCTTGACTTTTTGAGACATAAAAACTACATGGGAGCTCTGAGTGCCTTATCGTTTGCCATCAAACTGAGCCCCAATTATGCGGAATTGTACTTGCGCAGGTCCGAAGTGCACATGTTGGCCGGTAACACCCTCAATTACACTGACAGTTCAATTAAAACTTAAACCGCGTACTTGTTGACAGGAAACTTTGGTAGAGCAGCAGAAGATTGTTCCAAAGCGTTGGAACTGTACGTGCCACGCTCTCAAATCAATTTGCACCAACGTGCAGTTTGTTTAGGCCGGAGGGGCGTGGCTCTTTTCAAAATGGGTTTTGCTACCCAAGGAATTTCGGAACTGCAGGCCAGTTTAAAGTTGGAGGACTGTGTCGAGTTCAGGAAGACAGTGGAGGAGTTTGAGGTTCAATTTAAGGAACAACAGGCTAAAGATGAAACGTCGATCTGATGATAACCTTATTGATAGTTAATATTATTTAATAATTTATATAATTTGTATTCTGTTTTATTTTGCGACTTATTGGAAGGTAATTCAACATGGCAAGCGTTTGCGCAGATCTGTTAGTAGTTTGCTCCTTTTTTTGACCAATCGCTGACTGTGCTGGGATTTACGCAAATTTCTGCACATGCTGACTAACTACAGCGTTCTACGACTGTCTAGAACACCGCGGAACACTCGTAATAGATTCCAGGATGTTCTAAAGCCTGCCAGAACGATTCAGAACATTTCAAAAGGTTTCAGCACATTCTAAAGCATTCGGAGATCTTATAAAAGCCTCCCAGAAGCTTTTCAGATCATAAAACGTTCTAGATCCTCCCAGATGGTTCTAGAACTTTCTGAAACTTTCCAAAGCATTGTTAAATCTCTTACAACTCTCCAGAGAACCTTCTAAAAGCTTTCAAATCCTTCTGAACAAATCTAGAACATTGTCAAGTGTTGTAGAATGTTATTAAATGTTTCAGAGCCCTCCGCGGAACATTTGACAGCCTCCCAGGACTGTCTATAACGTTCTAGAGCCTACTGGAACACTAATAGAGTCCAGGATGTTGTATGAAGCCTGCCAGAAGGTTCGAGAATTCGAAAAAAAGCACATTCTAAACCTTTCAGAGATCTTATAAAGCTTCCAAGAAGTTTACAGAACTTCTCAGATCGTTCCAAACCTCCTAAAACGTTCTAGAACTTTTTAAAGCATTGTTAAAGCTCCAGACCAACTCTCCAGAGACTCCTATAACGTTCTAGAGTCTTCTAAAAGCTTTCAGATCCTTCTACACAAATCTAGAACATTGTCAAGTGTTGTAGAATGTTATTAAATGTTTCAGGGCCCTCTGGGACGTTCGACAGTCTTCCAGGACTGTCTATAACGTTCTAGAGCCTACTGGAGCACTCTAATAGATTCCAGGATGTTCTATAAAGCCTGCCAGAACGTTTCAGAACATTCTAAAAGTTTTCAGCACATTCTAAACCTTTTGGAGAGATTATAAAGCTTCCAAGAAGCTTACAGAACTTCTCAGATCGTTCTAAACTTTCTAAAACGTTCTAGCTTCTCCCAGAAGGTTCTAAAACATTCTGAAATCTTCCAAGTCAAGTCAAGAAAAGATTCTAGGTTCTTCCGCTTAAAGTTTCAAAGATGCAACGTGGAAACAATAAACAAAAAAAATATAAAAAATCACTTACTGACTTTTAGGGTCTACATGAGGCCCTGTATCCAACACGATACAAGCACCTCAATGCTCGCTTCTGCAGGAGAAACACAGAATTGAAGCGGCTTCGAGAACAAACTCCCCCGAAAGCTATGCCGTAGCGGAGATCGCAGTCAATCAGTGCATAGTATGCACTCCTAGCTACATGGTAATCCAGATTGCCAGAGATTACCCTCAATGCATGGCAACCCGACGCCAGTCTAGAGCACAGACCATCCACATGCTCAGCGAATCGAAGCGAGTCGTCAATAATAAGACCAAGAAACTTGTTCAGGGGCGCACAATGGCTCACCCTCAACAAAAATCTCCTGCAATGAGCATCCAAAATGTAGGATCTTGGTCTTACTGATATTTAATGACAGTAAGTTGGAATTGTACCAATGTTTGATTATGGAGAGGTCCCCATCAATAGTGGCAGTCAATGAATCGGCGCTCTTGCCGCTCCAAAGAATTGTCCGTTAATAGGGAGCGAAACAATATCATTGATGTATATCAAGAACAGCAAAGGTCCAAGAACAGAGCCCTGAGGGACACCCGAAGTTAACATCTCCAGAACCACGATGAAGACCTCCTGGCTCCGCCCGGACAAGAAAGAGCGAAACCACAACAAAGAAGCGGCTCGGAAGCCATAAGCTTCAAGCTTCCAAAGCAAGATCTGATGGTCTACGCAGTCGAACGCCTTCGACAAGTCGCAAAATACCGCGGCCGAAATATCGCCGGAGTTCATGCGACCATACAGATCCTGAAGAAAAGAAAAAATAGCATCATTCGTGCCCATCGCTGGTCGGAAGCCAAACTGAGATGAGCTGAGAAGCTCATGAACGACAGAAACGACATCATCCGCCTCTGGACCAGCTTCTCCAGCACCTTAGACAGTGCCGGAAGCAGGGCAATCGGTCGATAGTTAGCCGGGCAGGAGCGGTCACCGGACTTGTAAAGAGGACTCTCTTAAGACATGATGGGAAAACTGCCTTTATTCCATAAAGTTTGCCTTAAATTTCCTAGAGCGGGAGATATGATGAGCAGTTTAGTTGATTAAAAAGTGTATTATATATTCCAGTAAAGTTTTAGCAGCACTTTTATTATTGAAATTAAATTATTATATTTACAGTCTCACTTTGCACGCGCATAAACAATTTATATATTTACAACACTCACTTTAATAATAATAATTAATTCTACCTAAAATTAGCTGAGAATAAAGAGAAAACAAAAACAACTCTCTTTAAACTGTCAACAATTGCTTTTTGGTACATAAAGTCTTAAATCAGTCACAAAAATATTAACTTTCTATCTGTTTCGGAACCTTTTTCAATCCTAACGAGTTCAGTAACGCTTTATGAGAAGGATCCCTACCACGAAACTCCCTGAACACTCGACTGGGATGTTGGCTGCCGCCCAAAGCCAAAAACGTATCCCTAAACCGCTTACCCACGTCTTTGATTTGTTCCTCGTCGTTTCCGGCCTCGTAGAAAGCGCTATAAACGTCGGCGGCAATCATCCGGGCCCAGATGTGCGAATAGTAGGCCGCGCCCCAGTCTTCCGTGAAAATCTGCATGAAATGACAGGGATGAGCGTCAATTTTGTATTCGAAATTGACGCTCCGGTATTGGGGCCACAATCGTCTGGCCACGTCCAGCCAAAACGATTTGGACGAGTACAATTCCAGATCTAAAGCGGATAAGTAGAGTTCGTTGCACAAATCGTAGCCGGCCATGTGGTTTTGCGCTTTGCACAGATCGTGGAAGGTGGTTTTGGGTAGTTTATCTCCGCTTTCGCAATGACTCGATATGCTATCGATTACGTTTCTGCAATAGTTTAAGATGTTTGGTTAAAGTACACAGGGTATCCAGTTTAAAATGATGTAGGAGAGGGAAAATTCTCTCTCTCCAACTCTCATTTAAGGAATTTTAAGGGAATTCAAGAGAACGATGAAGGAAAGGCTAATGAGTGCGCATCAAAAGCAACAATTCAGGCAATGGACTATCTGGAAGTCAGAAAATATCAAGTAGATGTGTTTCCTTGAAGTGCCACACTGTAAGCAGTCTTGTGGAGCCAAATTTAATAGTTTTGACGTTAACGAACACTTTTATATGTTTTTTTTGCGTCACGTGACAGCCTGACAGCTGTCTTAACTTTGAAACTCGTTCACTAGTAACCTGAAACTATAAAATTATAAATAGTTGCTAATTTGGGAAATTTCACTGGAAGATGCGTTTAAAGCTCAATGGAACCAAATTTGACAGTTGGGACGATAAGGAACACTTTAATAATTTGTGTGCGTCACGTGACAGCTGTCATAACTGTCAAAACTCACTTAACAGTGACCTGAAAGTGTAAAATGGCAAATAGAAATGTTTCTCTGAGGAATCGGACTGTAAGTTGTGTTTAGAGCTCCATGAAGCCAAATTTGACAGTTGTGACGTCCAGGAACACTTTAATAATTTGTGTGCGTCAAATTTGACAGTTGTGACGTCCAGGAACACTTTAATAATTTGTGTGCGTCACGTGACAGCTGCCATAACTGTCAAAACTCACTTAACAGTCACCTGAAAGTGCAAAATGCCAAATAGATGTGTTTCTCTGAAGAAATGTAAGTTGTGTTTAGAGCTCCATGGAGCCAAATTTGACAGTTGGGACGTTAAGGAACGCTTTAGTAATTTGTGTGCGTCACGTGACAACTGTCAAAACCCACTCAACAGTTACCTAAAAGTGTAAAATGGCAAATAGAAATGTTTCTCTGAGGAATCGGACTATAAGTAGTGTTTAGAGCTCCATGAGGCCAAATTTGACAGTTGGGACATTAAGGAATACTTTAGTAATTTGCTTGCGTCACGTGACAGCTGGCATAACTGTCAAAACTCATTTAACAGTGACCTGAAAGTGTAAAATCTCAAATAGAAATGTTTCTCTGAAGAATCGGACTGTAAGTTGTGTTTAGAGTTCCATGGAGCCAAATTTGACAGTTGGGACGTTAAGAAACACTTTAATAATTTGTGTACGTAACGTGACAGCTATCACAACTGTCAAAAGTCACTCAACGGTGACCTGAAAGTGTAAAATGGCAACTAGATAGGTTTCTCTGAGAAATTGTGTTGTTGTTCATCAGAAGTTGTGTTTATGGCTTCATGGAGACAAATTTGTTAGTTCTGACGTTAAGATAAACTTTCACGTCACGTGACAGCTATTTTTTGCTACATTGTGTCATTAAAACCGACATAACTTACTTATTTTAGACCCCTTATTAATACATTATCATCAGCTAAAACAAAGCAAATAAACTAAACGATTCTAAGAAACAAAACTCGAAATATAGGAAATTGTATTTCAAGTCACGTTTTGAGAAAATCAACTTTTTTCTATAAAAAAAAACATAAAAAACCCTTAAAACCACACTTAAGGCAGCCTGAAATTTGAAAATACCTAAAATACTGAATATTTCAACTTAATAAGTAACTTTACCGCCCTAAAACGTAAGGAGTGAAATGAACTTTTCATAACTAGTTACATAAAGTAAAACGTTTTGTCACTCTAATCAGTTTTGAAAAGTGTCACTTTATATGCCAGAATTAGAAAAACTCATTTTTTACTACTAAAAATAATATAAAAGTTGACTTTTAATGCTAGAACTGACTACTAGGACTAAAGTATATTTTCACGACTTTAATTGATGTAGGTACAACTGAATTTTCTGGACTGGACAACAAGTCTAGAAATAAATTAAATTTTCGGACATTTTATTTCTAAAAATTAGTTCTCAAGACTATTATTGTATTACATTTGGTACCAAAATTTTTTACTTTTATTACTGAAGAAACTTGACTTTTGGAAATAGTCTTAAACTCGATTTTTCAGTCTTAAAAAGCACTAAAAACAGTCTGAATTTCTTAGAGATGCTACAATTTATTGCACCTATGAGTGTAGAAGTCAATTTAATAGTGAAGAAGCTAGAAATAGCATTTTCAAGATTATGGTCAGTGGACAAACTGGCTTTTAGGCCTGATAAGTCAAAAACTTTGAAAAGATAGTCTTGAAACTCGATTTGAGGCACTGAAAACAGCCTTAAAACACTAAAAACAGTCTAGTTTATTAAGAAATACCCGAATTTTTAGCACTGAGGTGTCTATAAGTCGATTTAATAGTGACAAAGCTTGGAATGCCATTTTAAGTCTATGAAGAATGTAAAAATTGTTTTTTAAGTTTGCTATGTCAATAACTTGGTGAAGATAGTCTTGAAACTCGATTTTCCAAGCTGAAAGCAGTTTTGAAGCACTAAAAATAGTCCAGAATTCGAAGAAAATGAAAAGCAAAGTAAAAAGCACGAAAAGTTAATTTTTAAGACAATTTTCATGAATCTAATGTCAATGTTCTGCATCTAAGACTATTTTCAAGACTAAAATATTGAAATTTGTCTTCAAATTATGAAAACTTACTTCAAATGCAAATTTTAAGCTTCTGATGTCACTTTTCATTTGTTCAGTTACATTTTGGGGTTCAAGTCAACTTTTAAGGTTTAAATGTATGAATTTGTAGTTACAAATTCTTGAAAAAGTAGTTTTTATGTCTACAAGTCAATTTTTAGTATTAAAGTCTCTCGATTTGCATGAACACTGGTTACAAACACAATTTTGAAGCTTCTGAAATTTTTATCTTTTCTAATTCAATTTTCAAAACTAAAGTCTTTTAGTTTGTCTGGAAACTATGAAAACTGGCTACAATAATATTTTTTAAACTTCTTAAGTGAATTTTCCGTTTCCAAGACAATTTTTAAGTTGGGTTAAGTTAGTTTTGGGTCTTTGACCGTAATAACGTCTAATAAAGTGCTTGTTCCAAATTTGATCAATATTGATCCAACGGTCTGACAGTTATGACAAAAAAAAAAACGATTTTTTAAACAGAAATTTGAAGGACTGTATTTTCTTAGAAAGCACTTTTCAGGAAAATGACACAATGAATGTAAACTTATTTTTTAATTGGCTATGGATTCGTGAATTATTGACATTTAAAACTGGACCACCCTGTAGAATAAGCACCCAGTTGTCTTGCAATTTCAGAGACAAGACATGTTGCAGAGCTTTACTCTTTAAGTATTTTGACAGCTGTCCTACTCAAATTGTAGCCTAGGGTAACGTGGTAACTGTCACTAACGTCAGTGCTGGCGAATATTGTGCAAAAGCTGCCAAGATTACAGTTTCCTTGTAGTATTCTCAAGAAGATGTGTTTTTAAACTGTCCGACTGTTATTGTTGTCCATTAACAATATTTTAAGATCACGTGACAACTGTTACTAACGTCAAAACTGTCAAACTTTGCCCTGAATCTGTTAAAATTCGCATCAATCGTTTTTTTTTCAAAACAGTCCTAGAAATTGGTGTTAAATTGTTGAATCTGTGCTTCAATTTGTGTAAAATTCAAAATAATAAACAATGGATGAGGCTATGTTTTGTTTGGTTGTGGTTACCGCACTAGTTGGAATGGGCCTGTCCCACAATTTTTTTTTATTTCATAACTACAAAGACGGATTGAAAATATTATACCCGTATTTTTTTGTTTTCAAAAATATTAAGTCTAAATAGAAAAAAAATGATGATAAAAACTACATTAATCTCATGTTTAAAACGCCCGCCGCCGGTGACGTACTACACTATCAACCAATCAGCGACAAGAAGTGAAACAGTTGGCGTGCAACAGCCAATAAAATCGCCCAGAATTACGTACGTCACATGCGCGCCAAAACAGATCTTTTAAATTTAATGGACAAATTCAAACTAATGTAGGAACATTTACGACCATAATTTTTTCTTCAAGAATATGAAAAATTAATTTTTTGATCCTATTCTTTCGATTCCAGTCATTAAAACAAAAATTTATGATATGTGGGATAGGCCCATTGTTAATTGAGAGGGAAAAAGCAGGCAATAAAGCGAACATAAATGTAACTTACTCATTGAATAACCAGTGGGACAGCATATTTCCGCTCACTTCGACAGCGTCCCATTCAACATTGGAAAGTCCCGCCACTTCCGAGTAGTAGGTGCGAGTGAGTAAGTGCTGCAAACTGTGCCCGAACTTTTGGAATAACACTTTAACCTCTAAAAGCAAAAATCGCACGTCTCTTATAACTGTGTAAACGGACTCTCAATTCGACCTACCGCTGAACGTTAAATGCGACTGTTTCGAACCGGAGGGCGGCTCAAAATTGAAAATCAAAGCAGCCAGAGGCTTGTAGTCGGTCACTTGACTTTTGCTCTGCATCGCGACCATCCAACCCGAGTTTTGTATTCTCATTTTGTCCTCCGAACGAGCGTACGGATCTAGATAGAATCCGGCGACTGGAGCTGAACTGTGAGGCTCAAAAATGTCGTAAAACCTACAACTCGCGTCGTTATAAAATGGTTTACTATTATAGTCAATTTAATGCGAATAATTAATCGAATGTAAACGCAACCTCAATCGCGGAACAGTGATTTTGTTGGGTCATTTTTAAAACCTTGCCATTTCTAAATGAAACGACAAATTTTGATGCGACTTGGACTATCATTAAGCTTAATTTATTGGATTTTTGGTTGATGGAAAAAACTCGGACTTCAATGCGTCACGTGACAGCTGTCATAACTGTCAAAACTCACTCAATAGTGACCTGAAAGTGTAAAATGGCAAATTGATATGCTTCTCTGAGGAATCGGACTGTAAGTTGTGCTTAAATCTCCATGAAGGCAAATTTGACAGTTGGGACGTTAAGGAACACTTTAATGATTTGTGTGCGTCACGTGACAGCTGTCATAACTGTCAAAACTCACTCAACAGTGACCTGAAAGTGTAAAATCTCAAATAGAAATGTTTCTCTGAGGAATCGGACTGTAAGTTGTGTCTAGAGCTCCATGGAGCCAAATTTGACAGTTGGGACGTTAAGGAATATTTTAATAATTTGCTTGCGTCACGTGACAGCTGTTATAACTCACTCAACAGTGACCTGAAAATGTAAAATGGCAAATAGGAATGTTTCTCTGAGGAATTGGACTGTAAGTTGTGCTTAAATCTCCATGAAGGCAAATTTGACAGTTGGGACGTTAAGGAACACTCTAATAATTTGTGTGCGTCACGTGACAGCTGTCGTAACTGTCAAACCTCACTCAACAGTGACCTGAAAGTGTAAAATGGCAAATAGAAATGTTTCTCTGAGGAATCGGACTGTAAGTTGCGTCTAAGAGGTCCATGGAGCCATATTTGACAGTTGGGACGTTAAGGAACACTTTAATGATTTGTGTGCGTCACGTGACAGCTGTCGTAACTGTCAAAACTCACTCAACAGTGACCTGAAAGTGTAAAATGGCAAATAGGAATGTTTCTCTGAGGAATTGGACTGTAAGTTGTGCTTAAATCTCCATGGAGCCATATTTGACAGTTGGGACGTTAAGGAACACTTTAATGATTTGTGTGCGTCACGTGACAGCTGTCATAACTGTCAAAACTCAATTCGAGCTTGAGCACTGTAATGTCGTCTTTTTCGGATAAATGAATATTTCTTGAGACAACACTTCCTTATGTTAGAACAAAACGAAAAAAAATTATTGGTCAATTGGGGACTACTTGAAAATTTCACTTTTTTGCACGCACATCTTTCACACCCTGTTTAAGGCAGTTACAGTGCATTAAAGCAAAAGTTTTTCACATCAGTAAAAAGCCAATAAACCAAGCCCAATGACAGTCCAAACCGCATTAAAATCTGTGGATTCGTTTCGAAATGGCAAAGCTTTATTATTGTTTGTAAAAAGTTATTCGCATTAAATTGGTTTCTGTCGTTCTGAACTACCTGACGTCCTTGTGCCACGCATTTACCCCCGTTCTGACTTTAATGATAATATTAAAGAGCTTTTCGCATAACTGGAACAACCCATCCAGCACTGTGTTTAACGGGAAATAGTCTTTTAATTTTTGCTCGTTATAGTCGAATAAGGCCAGTTTTTGTCTCCGCCTCCAAAACGGTACGTCCCACATTGCTAACCTGAGAGAATTAACCAGAAATAACGCAAAAAATCCTACGCTACAAACATCAAAAGTACCTATCAGTCTTGAAACCTTTTTCCTGAGCGAAAGCCGCTAAACTCTCCAACTCTTCGTCCTGCGATGGTTTGGCGCGTTCTAACAACAAACCCAACACGCGGTCGACTTCTTCTTTGCTGCCCGCCATTTTTGTTTCCATCGACATGTCCACGTACGTATCGTAACCTGTCGGTATGAAGAAAAAAGGTTTGTCATAATAGTATATTATCAGGGTGTTCCTGATTTGGTGTCACAAACTGTAAGAAGAGATAGTACCGGGTGACCCAATAAGACTGTTCCTCGGCCATATCTAATCGTTCGTTTGTATGACTTATGAGAATAGGAAATTTAATGAGGATTCCAAAAATGTGCTTAAAACAGTCATTTTCTTACTCCAAGTGGGTTTTACACGAGATTTTGTCCCTGACTGTTCTTTCAAACTGTGTTTCTGACAATTCAAACTTTGACACCGCTTTTCTACCTGACTGTACCAAAATTTGTAGTGTTTTTCAGGCTATTGAATAGAAAATTTCATGAGAATTCCAAAAATGTGCTTAAAACAGTCATTTTCTTACTTCAAGTGGGTTTTACCAGCAATTTTGTCTTTGACTGTCATTTCAAACAGTGTTTCTGGCAATTCAAACTTTGACACCCCTTTTCTACCTGACTGTACCAAACTTTGTAGTGTTTTTCAGGTTAATGCATAGGAAATTTAATGAGGATTTCAAAAATGTGCTTAAAACAGTCATTTTCGTACTCCAAGTGGGTTTTACACGAGATTTTGTCCCTGACTGTTCTTTCAAACTGTGTTTTTGGCAATTCAAACTTTGACGCCGCTTTTCTCTCTGACTGTACCAAATTTTGTACTGTTTTTCAGGTTATTGAATGGGAAATTTAATGAGGATTCCAAAAATGTGCTTAATACAGTCATTTTCGCACAGTGGATTTTACAGGCAATTTTGTCGCCGGAAAATATTTTTTCATTTTCTATAAATTTTGCATTATAAACTAAAAAGTTTTTTTCACATTTTTGAAGTAATTCAGTTTATCTATCATTTTCGTAAAAAAAATTATATATTTCAAAAACAAAGATGGTGTAGAATGTTCAATTGTTTTTAAAATATCAAGGCACATAATTTTAACAAAAGTGGTATCGTTGAAAAGAGCTTTTCTTGGGACAATTTGAATAAACCAAAATACAGTTAATTTAGTTGAACCCTTCTCCGTCAGAGGGCTAGTTGTTACACCGTAGCCCAAATAAAAAAAAATAATAAAAAAATTGAATGGAACGTTACAACTTCTACTTTATGAAAAAGTAAAAAAACATCCAAATAAGCCAGTGAAAATCTCGTTCCTAACCTCAAATATTGAGATTAATATATCTTTGATCGCGCAGTAAATTTCCTAAAACTATTAAAAAATTTAGCTACAAAATGAATAAGATGTTAAAGAGCGATTTGTGAGTCTAAAATAACATTCAAGTTGCTCAAAAGAGACTAAAACTCATTTTCTTCCTCAATCAATGAGGTTTTAGAAATGGTAGTTTAGACTGTACTTCCAGCTTCCTAATCTGTCTTCAAATACACTGTTTTTTTATACTTTCTCCTTTTTTTTTCTGTGAAAGGTTTCTGATATTGTTTAATATTTTCTCTAAAACTTACCCAACAAATTAGCTGTACGATTCCTTAAATACCGAATTTCTTCCACATGCAAACTGGTCGCCAATTCCCTTTCTCCAGTAACCGATCCACGGTTTACGTGCGCTTTCCATAAGATCCAACGTCTGTCCCGATCCGGACAATATTCCATTAATGGTTCGTAAACGCGCGGATGTAACGAGAATTTCCAAGGACCTTTTGTATGGTTGTTGGGATCGACAGCAATTGCCTAGAAAACACGTCAGCAGATTTACAGGGTGAGTCAATCATAGACTAAAGTTTATTCTCATTTGTTGGGAGAAATACAAAAAAATATTAAATACATAAATTTTAGACAGTCTTTCTCAATTCTTTTCAATTCTGTTCCGTACTGTGATTTTTAGAGCTTCATGTCCAAACTGGGTAAAGTTTGTCAGTTTTGACGTTTCTGACAGTTGTCACGTGATACTAGAACACTATTTACCTAGACAGTGACCTATTAACTGTCAAATTACCGATCAAGAAGCTATAAAACACGTCTTATTTCGAACAGCATAAAAAATGTACTAAACTTGGATTTTTGCAGCTTCATGTTTTGGTTGAGCAAACTTTGACGTCTGTGACAGCAATTACGTGATACTGGTACCCTATTTAATTAGACAGTCACCAGACAACTGTCAAAATTATGGTCAAGAAGCTAAAAACCACGACTTGTCTTAAATACTTCAAGAAAACTGTTTCATACTGTCTATACTACGATTTTTTTAGCATCATGCCCAAACTGGGAGCAGTTTGCCAGTTTTGACGTTTCTGACAGTTGTCACGTGATACTAGAACACTATTTCCATAAATAATCACGTGACAACTGTCAAACTAATTGTTAGGAACCTATAAAACAACCTGTCTTGGTTTGAATACCACAAGTTAACTATTATTCTACACTGTGATTTTTTTTTACAGCTTCACCGCCCAACTGGTTAAAGTTTGACAGTTTTGACGGTTTTAACAACCGTCATATAAACCTCGAACACCATTTACATTGGATGTCACGTGACAACTGTCAAAATAATGGCCAAGAAACTAAACACCACGACTTGTCTTAAATACTTCAAGAAAACTGTTCCATATATGATTTTTTTAGCTTCATACCCCCACTGGGCAAAATTTGCCAGTTTTGACGTTTCTGGCAAATGTCATGTGATACTAGAACACTATTTCCTTAAATAGTCACGTGATAACTGTCAAAATAATTGTCAGGAACCTATAAAACAACACATCTGGTTTTGAATACCACAAGTTAACTATTATTCTACCCTGCGATTTTTTTACATCTTTATGGCCAGACTGGGAAAGTTTGACAGTTTTGATTTTTATGACACATGTCAGGGAATACCATTTACTTAGACAGTTTTGTGACACCTGTCAAAATAATACCTAAATGCTATAGGATGTGTACTTAATTTTAATAATCTGTAATTCATTTATAGTTTCAAACTTTCCTAGATATTTGGTTTGTCTTAAGCTATTTTGTTCTTTTTTTATGTTTTTTAGAGTAGTGTCATCATCTTCAAAGCATTCAAACTTCTGATGATTTAACATCCATTCAATAAATAAAAAAGTTGAATTTGTATGAGCAACATTGTCTCAGTTAATTTCAACTTTAGGAGGAACATAAAAATAACTAAAATATAATTTATAGAAAAACAATTTACCTTCAACAAATCTTCAGGAAAATCCTGAACCACCCTACTATCGCTAATTAACTGGGAATGTTGTTTAGTGGCCAATTCAGTTTTGAACTTAAACTCTTTTTTCTCTTGCACCAGCTTGTTAAAATTATATGAAAACTTGTCGGCTTTCCTTCCTTCCAGCTCCAAACCATTCAACTTCCCTTCCAAAATGTATTTCTCTAAAATCCTAGTCTCCTCCACTGTCCTCTCCTTCTCTTTGGCAAAATCCTCTTTAATGGCAAAGTGTATCGGTTTACTAGTGTACTTTGAGGCTCTAGCCCTCCTGGCTCTGTCATGTATCGCCATATAACTGGATGTGGGCATCAAAGTGTTGTTGCCCAGGTACAGAGCTTTCGACAGACCCCATGTAGTTTCCATTGGGTTGCCTAGTCTTTCTAATGGTTCTATGATGTCTTTGATCGCGTCCTGACAGGGTTGATCGGTCAGTTTATTTTCAATTTCCTGCACCCCGACTTCAAAATCCAGGGTTTGTTTGGCCATCGCTGATCGACAGTTTTCTATAGTTATTTCGCTGAACTTGGGCAGGCCGTCGCTGTGATAAAGCGTGTTTTTGTCGGGGGCATCTTCTCCTATTTCCGGTAGTCTGTGGAAAGCCGTAAAACTTAAGTTTCAGCAGCATTTTTGAGGTTAACAATACTCACAATACTACGTAACCGTTTTGGAAACGGACCGAATTGTGAAGCACCCGGTTTCCCTGCAAAGTTCTGGTTAGTCGAAAAAATGCCATGTTAATTGTTTTAATTAGTTTAACAACAAAATTGTTTTAATTATTTTTTTCAACATGAAGGCGAATGTCATAACCTCAATTCTGATTCTTCTTCTTTTCTTATTTTCTTAAGTAGTTATGTCATTGAGGTTGGTAGCAAAATGGAAGGGGTACAACGTACTCTCTATCCCAGCCAAAGTGGCAGTAAGCCGACTAACGAATGTTTGCCTTAAAATGGCATTTATTTTTGATCAGTAGCAGAATTTCCGTTACTTCAATCGTTTCCAAGATTGTCTTCAATATTTCGAAAATTCTGTATCTCGGTTATTCTTGGGATTTCAGGGACCGTAAAAGCTGGAAATGTTTGTCTAAACTGCTCTTTATTCTGAGTCTCCTGTAAAAAGTTTGTAACTCTAACCCTTTTCAAAATATTCAACATTTTTAAATTTTTTTTGAAAATTGCATATCTGTCACTTTTAGGGTTTCAGCGAATGTAGAAAACTCAAAATGTTCCTATATTTTGAGATATATTCGAAATTTTTTAATATTAATTCTGTATCAGTCATTATTGGGATTTCAGCAACCGTACAAATCTGAAAATGTTCTCTACAAAATGTCCTTTTAAGTTTTATCTCTTGCAAAATTTCCATTACTCTAACCGTTTCCAAGATATTCGAATTTTATAACTTTTTTTGGAAATTGCATTTAAAATTTTGAAAATTTTGTATATCGGTTATTTTTTGGATTTCAGGGACCGTAAAAAAACTGGAAATGTTCGTCTTAAACTGGTTCTTATTTTTAGTCTCTTGAGAAATTTCTGTATATTCAAACTTTGATACCACTTTTCTTCCTGATTGTACCAAATTTTTTAGATTTTTCAGGTTATTGAATAGAAGATTTAATGAGTTTTCCAAAAATGTGCTTAAAATAGTAATTTTCTTGTTTCAAGTGGGTTTTACAGGCAATTCTATCCGTGACTGTCTTTTTAACAGTGTTTCTGGTAGTGCAATGTTTGACACCGCTTTTCTACCTGACTGTACCAAATTTTGTAGGGTTTTTCCAGGTTATTGAATAGAAGGTTTAATGAGGTTTCCAAAAATGTGCTTAAAATAGTCATTTTCTCACTCCAAGTGGGTTTTACAGGCGATTTTATCCTTGACTGTCTTTTTAAACAGTGTTTTTGTTAGACCAATCATTAACACCGCTTTTCTACCTGACTGTACCAAATTTTGTAGTGTTTTTCCAGGTTATTTAATATGACTTTAGTGAGGTTTCCAAAAATGTGCTTAAAATAGTCATTTTTTCACTCCAAGTGGGTTTTACAGGCGATTTTATCCTTGACTGTCTTTTTAAACAGTGTTTCTAGTAGTTCAATCTTTGACACCGCGTTTCTACTTGACTGTACCAAATTTTCTAGTGTTTTTTCAGGTTATTGAATAGAAGATTTAATGAGGTTTCCAAAAATGTGCTTAAAATAGTCATTTTCTTACTCCAAGTAGGTTTTACAGGCGATTTTATCCTTGACTGTCTTTTTAAACAGTGTTTCTGGTAGTTCAATCTTTGACACCGCTTTTCTACCTGACTGTACCAAATTTTCTAGTGTTTTCCTGGTAGTTGAATAAAAGATTTAATGAGGTTTTCAAAAATGTGCTTAAAATAGTCATTTTCTTGTTTCGAGTGGGTTTTACAGGCAATTTTATCCTTGACTGTCTTTTTAAACAATGTTTCTGGTAGTTCAATTTTTGACACCGTTATTTTACCTGACTGTACTAAATTTTCTAGTGTTTTTCCAGGTTATTGGATAGAAGATTTAATGAGGATTCCAAAAATGTGCTTAAAACTGTCATTTTCTCACTCCAAGTGGGTTTTACAGGCGATTTTGTCACTGACTGTCCTTTCAAACTGTTTCTGGCAGTTCAAATATTGGCACCGCTTTTCTCTCTGAGTGGTCTGAAATTTGTATCGCAAATGCACCTCAATGGGATGCAACGTTTAACTTTTAGACACTTTTCTGGTATCATGCACCGTTTGACCTTCAAAAATTAAAAACTAGAATTGTTAAGAAATTTTAAGGTTGGTACCTTCTGATTTTTTGCAGATTTTATTTTTTTTTTCAAAACTAAAATCAACTACCTAAATACTTTCAGGTTAATAGTACAAAAATGACGTAAAGTGTGATTTGTCAAAATGTCATTTTGCAAGGGTGCCACGCCCTAAAAGTAGGCTCAAAAAATCCCTAATTTCGACTAAATTTTCGTGCACTTTTCCATAAAATCGTCCATACCTTGCTTATTTGAAACACCCTGTATAAAACCACTGTATAACAAAAGAAAGTTAATGAATGGGGCTATCACGTGACGCTGAGCGGGCGCGATTAAGTTGCCCCGTTTAGCCGCTAAAGAGCGTCAAAGTTTACTCTCGTTTTTAGCAGTTTTTGCTCAATATCTCAGCAAGATTTCTGGTTAGAGGTGTCAGTTAGAGCAAAATGGATGTTAGATTTGCGTTCTCCAGATTGAATTTGGTTAAAAAAGTCACTTTGATTGAGAAAAATCCAAAATGGTCGCCTTTAGTATAGTAGTCCCAAAAAATATATAATTTAGACTAAATTTCCGTGCACTTTTCCAGAAAATCCTCCATAACTTGCTTATTTGAAACACCCTGTATAAAACCACCGTATAACAAAAGAAAGCTAATGAAAGCTAATGAATAAAAAATCACGTGGCCCTGAGCGGGCGTGGCTAAGTTGTCACGTTTTGTCGCTAGGGGGCGTCAAATTTTACTCTCGTTTTTTGCAGTTTTTGCTTAATATCTCAGGAAGGTTTCAGGTTAGAGGTGCCAGTTAGAGCAAAATGGACGTTAGATTTGTGTTCCCCAGGTTGAAATTAGTTAAAAAAGTCACTTTGACTGAGCAAAATCCAAAATGGTCGTCGTTAGCTAGTATACAGGGTGAGTTGATGTTTAGTGAAGGGATCTCGGAAACTAGCAGAGCTACAAAGTCGGTTAAATGGGGAAAGTATTGCAGTTTTAGAAGACCAGTTTAATACTGTTTTTCCTCTTTTTTGAAAAAGTTCATAAGTCACTAGATATTTAGGAAAAAACAATTTTTGTAGATTTCTTTTCTTCCATCTAGTCGATTCAATATTACTTGCAGAAAAATGATGTTAATGTTCATATAAAATTGGTAGATTTTTGTGAACTGAACAAGACAAGTTAATCAAATTTCTGTCACTTGTCATTTATGACATATGACATAAACTTACTTTTTTTTAATGGAAGTGGAAAATTACATCTCTAAAAAGGTTCAAGCTTTATAACGATACCAAAAAGTACATAATTATTTTCTTAAATGGCGGAATTATACCCTTTTTTAAATTATACCCTTTTCAGTGACAAATTTAGGCACTAAATGCTACGATATTAGTTTTGAACACTAATATTAAGAAGTAAATTAGTCCGAAAATTTAATTTGGACTGTTAGTTGAATTCTAGACTGGTTTTAATCCAAAAAATTGAGTTGTACACCAAAATTAACGTAAACTTTTAGACTACTTTTACGATAACTACAATAAACTACAAAAACAGATTTACGAATATTTTTTATTAAATACTGACAGTTAAAAACATAATCACAGTAAAGGATATACACACTACACGCTAAATCTGTATAGGTATAGTGATATAAAGACATGCGTTTTTGGATTTAAAACAAAAAAAAAACTATAAAATCTACTCGTACGTTTATAAAATAAATATACATAATATTATTAGTGTGTATCTCTTAACTAATTAATACAATAATATTTAATGTATCTTGAAATGCCAAAAAAAAAAGATACCAAAGGAAGAGTGATAAAACAAGATAAAAGCCAACTTGGTTGGCTTAGTATTTACACAAAAAAAAAGACTAGCTATGAACAAAACAAGTTTATAAGTGGATTTAAGGCCAGTTTGTATAATTATAACTTATACAGTAATTATATAATGGCCTAAAGTGGGTATGGCAAACAATTCACTTATTTAACACTCTTTTAAAGGGCAAAGTGGAAATTGGAAAAATAAATTAAAGGAAGTCTACTTCTATGTATGTATATGGCACATGCGGTATATAATGGAATGACTTTACCATCCAGTAAATGAGGTTTGTTATTATAATATAATCTGGTCGAAAAATTCTACTTTTTTTTATTAAGGAAGGGTACCTACGAAAAAGGCACAAAATATTTACTTTTATATGTCTTTTGTCTAAGGCACAAAAACTATCTATATTATATCGGAAAAGGCCTCTGTCTATGTAGTATACAACCCTAAAAAAGTCTCTATGTATTGACTGCCAGAAAATGATGAATTCCTATGTGTAACTTTTGTCTATATACACGTATATACTCTACAAAAAATTCTATCAATAAATATATAATATTATAATAATAGCAAATCTTCAGTAGTTTTATCACAAACTGGTAGAATATACGTTATTTTAAATGAGCTCCAAATAACCGTTTTTTTTTTTAAATATACACTACACACTTTTGAGCATTTAAATTGTTATTATTATTTAGGTGTTCAAATAAATTAAAGCCTTTTTTCCGTCAAACAGCTCTTAATACACTACTAAAAAAGGTTTTTGTACATTCCGGGGTCTTTTTATTGTTAACTTGGGTGGTAAACTAGCACGTGTAACCGACAGAGAAACTGATGATAGTCGCATGCGCGAGACAAGGACAAAAAATCCTAAAAAAAGTCCTAGTAGTGGCGGAAAGTTTGCTGCGATGTTGTCAAACGTCTGCCCTGCGTCTAGTTTGGTTTGTTTAAAAACTTAGTCCCCATAAACAGTGTTGCCAAGTCAAAATCAAAAAAACGGTAAATCAACAAATAAACAATTTATTTAAAACTTTATTTTACATTATGTGTCTTTTTAATGATTTGTTTTTGTTTGTGTTTTTTTGACAATTTGATACATAAACTTCAAAAATACAGATTTCAATTTTGTTTATCAAAGTTTTTGACATTAGTGACAGATATAACGTGGTTTTAGAGGATAATTTAGCTACACAGTCACGTGACTACTAAATCTCAGAAACACGTTTCATATCGAATACTGCGAGAATACTTTTCTAAACCCTCATTTTTGCAGTTTTTGACTACAGTTTGACAGTTTTCACGTCACTGACAGTTGAGCGTGGTTCTAGAACACTATTTAGCTAGACGGTCACGTGACTATTGTCAAAATAACTGTCAAAAACATCGTTCGAAACACGTTTTGCTTCGAAAACTGATTTAAACTGTGTTACACTTTAATTCTTGCAAATTCTAGGCAAATTTTGACAATTTTGACATAGATGACGGATATCACATTATTTTAGCAGATAATTTAGCTAAATAGTCACGTGACTACTGTCAAAATAACTGTCAAATCTCAGAAACACGATGTATATCGAATACTGCAAGAATACTTTTCTAAATATTGATTTTTGCATTTTTTGACTACAGTTTGGCAGTTTTGACGTTAGTGACAGTTGCTGCGTGGTACTAGAACACTATCTAGCTAGACGGTCACGTGACAATTGTCAAAATAACTGAAATAAATCTCAAAAGCACGTCTTGCTTCAAAAACTCATTTAAATTGTAATTCTTGCAAATTCTAGTCAAATTTCGACAGTTTTGACATCAGTAACATTTATCACGTGGTTTTATAGGATAATTTAGCTAGACAGTCACGTGACTACTATCAAAATAATTATCATAAATTTTAGAAATACGTCTCGTTTCCGAAACTGCGAGAAAACTGTGTGTTAGACTTTAGTTTTTGCAGTTTTTAGGCAAATTTTGACAGTTTTGACATTAGTGACAGATATCACGTGGTTTTAGAGGATAATTTAGCTAAACAGTCACGTGACTGTTTATAAACACGATTTATATCGAATACTGCAAGAATCCTTTTCTAAACTCTGATTTTTGCATTTTTTAAACACCATTTGACAGTTTTGACTTTAGTGACAGTTGTTACGTGATTCTAGAACATTATTTAGCTAGACGGTCACGTGAAAATTGTCAAAATAACTGTCAAAAACATCAGAAACACGTTTTGCTTCGAAAACAGATTTAAACTGTGTTACACTTTAATTCTTGCAAATTCTAGGCAAATTTTGATAGTTTTGACATAGATGACAGATATGACGTGATTCTAGCAGATAATTTAGCTGAATAGTCACCTGACTACTGTCAAAATAACTCATAAATCTCAGAAACACGATTTATATCGAATACTGCAAGAATACTTTTCTAAACATTGATTTTTGCATTTTTTTACTACAGTTTGGCAGTTTTGACGTTAGTGACAGTTGCTGCGTGAAACTAGAACACTATTTAGCTAGACGGTCACGTGACAATTGTCAAAATAACTGAAATAAATCTCAAAAGCACGTCTTGCTTCGAAAACTGATTTAAATTGTAATTCTTGCAAATTCTAGTAAAATTTTGACAGTTTTGACATAGATGACAGATATCACGTGGTTTTAGAGGATAATTTAGCTAAACAGTCACGTGACTACTATCAAAATTACTACCATAAATCTCAGAAACCCGTCTCGTTTCGGAAACTGCAAGAAAACTGTGTTAGACTTTAATTTTTGCAGTTTCTAAGCAAATTTTGACAGTTTTGACATTAGTGACAGATACCACGTGATTCTAGAGGATAATTTAGCTAAACAGTCACGTGACTACTGGCAAAATAAATCTCAGAAACACGATTTATATCGAATAATGCAAGAATACTTTTCTAAACCCTAATTTTTGCAGTTTTTGACTACAGTTTTGACATTAGTGACAGTTGATGCGTGGTTCTAGAACACTATTTAGCTAGACGGTCACGTGACAATTGTCAAAAACATCAGAAATACGTTTTAAAACACTACAAAATTTGGTACAGTCAGGTAGAAAAGTGGTGTCAAAGTTTGAACTGCCAGAAACACAGTTTGAAAGGACAGTCAGAAAAAAACCGGAGAATGGTAGAAAGAGACAAACATTGCCAATTGGATGAATTCAGAAAAACTTCTGACCCAATAGATTTTCTGTCTCGGTCTCGCCCATACAATTATCTATACGTTTCTCTGTCAGTTCTTCTATGGCTAGTTTCAGTTTTACCACACCTGTATAATATACAAACTTGTACATACATTAATACTGAATAACTTTATTAGTGTCTTCCGCGTGACAGAGGTCTCTGGTCACATCATATGATCAGTATACCGTCAGGAACTTATAACTCGTCTGATATGTCAACAACGTCAACCCTCCATGTGTCGGTATTTGTGGGCGCTCATTTGTGCCAACCCCAACACCGCGTACTGACAGCTCAGACAGTGGTAGTGCGTCTGTTTGCCGCTATGTTGGCAATTCTGGACGCGGCACACCTGACTCGGAGTGAATTTTTCGAAACCGGCCGCCTGGATGCTGTCCAGTTTTTGGTGTTGGCGACGGTGCGCCACCACTTTGTTCGTGTCAGTGCAAACGAATTCGCATTTGAGACAGTGAAAGTGCGAGGCCTTGTTTTGGGTCGATCCTGCAAAGAAAACGATCAAAAATTAGGTTATGTTCAAGTCCACATGTGCAGCACAATTGTGATTGGTTCAGAAAAGCAGCAAGCTGAAAGCTGCTTTTTTGACCAATCACAATCCATTTGTACCACTGTGCTGTCAAAATAAAGTAAGTCCACTTTGCATCAATATACTCTATAGTGTTTAGTGTTCATAGTTTGTGATCAAAAAGTGTCATTTTTGCATCAATTTTGAATTTTCCTGAATAAGGAGAATAACTGTCAAACTTGTCAAATTTGACCTGTATACTAACGAGATGACTTACGAAACTTGACAGTACAATGACACTTTTGATATTTTCCTCCAAACTACTTTAAAGTGAGACAAAACTAACCTAAATTGGCGGTGTAGGCGCAATCCGGTCGACCGCAAGCCACGTTCGCTCTGTACTGTTGGAAATCGCCACCCATCAACGTATCAAGTCGTTCGTGACGCGCAGTATGTTGGACAAATCTGGTTTTGTCGCAAAACGAGTAGCCGCAATCCTGCCTTTGGCAATGGAAGTGCGTTTGGTGTTCTCGATAGCCGCAATGTTGATATTTACAATCCTGAAAATCACAATGTGCATAAGTTTTTGAATTTACTAAAATCCGTTTATATGTCTACGTTTCATAACGACTACATTGAATCCGATCAAGTAAACGCTGATTAACGGTTAATAATCTGACATTTGACAACTGACGTTAACAAAGACAAGTGAACAAAGTAACCACAAAAACAACTGTTATTTTTTGTTTTTTTCTTTAGAAACAACTTATTTTTTGCTTTGACTTTCGTTTTAAATCTTAAAGCGCTTTATTCGTTTTGATTTGTTCGGGGGAAAACCCTCGAAAACAAAAAAGGTCGTTTGACAGCTGACTGCGACACAATAGGAATGCTGTCATCAGTGTCAGTTCTATTTTGTATCTTTGTTTATTTTTTTTGCTGTCTTAATTGGATGTTTACGTAGGACAATCTGTCAATATACCGGAACTAAATTCAGCTACTGCACCAGAAACAGAGCCTTGTCTATGAAGGTTCCACTTAAATTACGCGTAACGCTTAATTTTTTTAAATAAAAAAACCGCCAAAAAATAAACAAACAAATGGTAGTTCTAACCTAGTTTTGTCCTACCAACAGCTGATGACGATGATTAGTTCTTTACAGAAAATGGGAACGCAGCTAATTGATGAGAAAGTGTGTTGACAAGTCAAAATATTGAATGGCGGTAGAGCCAGTTTTGACATTAGTGACAGATACTACGCGGTTTTAGAGGATAATTAAGCTAAATAGTCACGTGACTGCTGTCATAAATCTCAGAAACAGGTTTTATATCGAATAAGGCAATGGAAACTTTTCTAAACCCGGATTTTGCAAAAGCGGTGTCAAAATTTGATTTTCCAGAAACACAGTTTGAAAAAACAGTCAGGGACAAGATCGCCTGTAAAACCCACTTGGAGTAAAAAAATGACTGTTTTAAGCACATTTTTGAAATCCCCATTGAATTTCCTATCCAATAACCTAAAAAACACTAGAAAATTTGGTAAAGTCAGGGAGAGAAACAGTGTCAAAATTTGAACTGCTAGAAGCACAGTTTGAAAGGACAGTCAATGACAAAATCGTCTGTTAAACCCACTTGGAGTAAGAAAATGACTGTTTTAAGCACATTTTTGGAATCCTCATTGAATTTCCTACTCAATAAACTGAAAAAACACTCCAAAATTTGGTACAGTCAGGGAGGAAAGCGATGTCAAAACTTGATTTGCCAGAAACACAGTTTGAAAAAACAGTCAGGGACAAAATCGCCTCTAAAACCTACTTGGAGTAAGAAAATTACTGTTTTAAGCACATTTTTGAAATCCTCATTGAATTTCCTACTCAATAAACTGAAAAAATACTACAAAATTTAGGACAGTCAGGGAGAAAAGGCGGTGTCAAAATTTCTCTATAGTAAATGACAATTACCTCATTAAACCTGAATCTCAAATAACCTGCAGGCACTGGCTCATCCTTCAAAATCCTCATCGAATTTTGGATTCGGGCCTTTTTGGCTTCCGGACTGATATCATGAGGACTCAATGCCCTTTTGTTCAAATTGGCGGCCATTGCAGCCAAAGGTGACGTCAAATTTTCCGCCTAAAATCAAATTGGGTTTGAGTGATCGGCTCCTAAATTCCTTTCTAGCTCTAACTGACCTGGAAGGGATGATTTTGATGTCCCAGCAAGGGACTTTGCATCAGTTGGGCATGTTGAAACATGATCTGCGATGGAATCCCTTGTTGGTAGAGACTTTGAGGCAAAAAGGCGTTTTGCTGCTGCATCAGAGCAATTTGGGTGGCAAAGTTGGGCGGAAACTGGGCGAAATGATTGTAAGCATCGAACGTAGGGGTGGAGAAGTACGGTCCTGGTGCTGCTGGTTCCTTATTGGCTTGCGACTTTTCCACTGAAACCTAATCAAACCACAGTTTAGTACAACTCAACTTAACCACCACATGTCACTTACTTGATTGTCATTTTGTGTCAGGGCAGACAAACTGGCAACGCTGATTTTCTGTCCGCTCAAATTCTCCGTCTCTTCTTTGACACCGTTGAAACTATCTTCGTCTCTCTCACTATTATTGTCGGCAGGATTTAAGAAGCCGGCGTTGCCATGTCTAGCCACGTGCGGCACCAACTTGTCCAGTTCAGAAAAGGCTTGATTGCAGGCGTTGCAGTGATAGTGCGGTTTTCGTTTCAGTTTACAAAATGGCCGACTGCATGACACGTCAGGACCGTACAGGGTGGTCGACAGTTGGGTCTGGTCAGAACTGGATGGTCGAGCTGAAATTTTCGATTTTAGATTAGCTTTAGTTAATAAGTTTATTAGTAATTAGTAAATTATCTACAAAGAATTTCTAGTGGTACTACTACTGTAATACATGCTTTTTTAGGGTGATTTGACAATTGACAACACGTTTCGACGTTGACACGTTGACGTCAAAAAGTCCAGCTTTGTTCAGGTGCTAGTTTCTGAGATATCAGTCATCAAACCTGCCTGTAGAGTTTAAAATGTCGCAACAACTGTGAATTTCTGAATATTTTCAGTTACAACCAAGTGACAGCTGTCAAATTCAGTACAGTTATAGTTCTGGGTTAGGTTGACAGCTGTCAGAAAATTTCAGTTTTCTTCAGGGGCTAGTTTATGAGATATCAGTGATCAAACCTGCCTGCAGAGCTTAAAATGTCGCAACAACTATGAATTTCAATATTTTCAGTTACAGCCAAGTGACATCTGTCAAATTCACTACAGTTATAGGTCTGGGTTAGGTTGACAGCTGTCAAAAGTTTCCGTTTTCTTTAGGAGCTACTTTCTCAGATAGCAGTCATCTAAACTGTCTAATGTCTACCTTTATTGTTTGATATTTTTTAAATCCTGTTTAAGAATTTCATTACTTTATTTTTATTCTTCTTATAATAACTGTTTTTCTTATCTACTTTTTTCAACTCTTTGATTTTTTTCTACTTTCTTTCAAGTGTTTTTTAACCTCAAAATTGCTTGTTTTACTCTGTTTCATAATGTTTTCTTTATAATCTGAATTCTTTAAGTTTTATTTTATGTTTTGCTTCTATTTCTTTTATTTTTACTTTTCTCCGTTTATGGTTGTTTTATTCTGTTTTGCTTTGTATGTCTACTCATTTTCGATTCTAGTTCTATCACCTACTTACTTATCTACTTTTTTACTCTCTTTTAATTTCTTCTACTTTTTTTTAATGTTTTTTTGTTTCCATTCTACTGCTCTTACTTCTAGCCTGTCCTTTGAAACTGTGTTTCTGGCACTTCAAATTTTAATACAGCTTTTCTCATTGACTGTACTAAACTTTGTAGTGTTTTTTGAGGTTATTGAATAGGAAATTTAAGAGGGATTCTAAAAATGTGCTTAAAACAGTCACTTTCTCACTCCAAGTGGGTTTTACAGTCGATTTTGTCACTGACTGTCCTTTCAAACTGTGTTTCTGGCAGTTCAAATTTTGACACCGCTTTTCTACCTGACTGTATACAATGTTGTAGTGTTTTTTTATGTTTTTGGATAGGAAATTTAATGAGGATTCCGAAAATGTGCTTAAAACAGTCATTTTCTCACTCCAAGTGGGTTTTACAGGCAATTTTGTTCCTGACTGTCCTTTCAAACTGTGTTTCTGGCAGTTCAAACTTTGACACCGCTTTTCTCTCTGAGTGTACCAAATTTTGTAATGTTTTTTCAGGTTATTGGATAGGAAATTTAATAAGGATTCCAAAAATGGGCTTAAAACAGTCATTTTCTCACTTCAAGTGGGTTTCACCAGCGATTTTGTCTCTGACTGTCCTTCCAAACTGTGTTTCTGGCAGTTCAAACTTTGTCACCGCTTTTCTCTCTGAGTGTATCAAATTTTGTAATGTTTTTTCAAGTTATTGGTTAGGAAATTTAATGAGGATTCCAAAAATGTGCTTAAAACAGTCATTTTCTCACTCCAAGTGGGTTTTACAGGCGATTTTGTCACTGACTGTCCTTTCAAACTGTGTTTTTCTGGAAATTTAATGAGTTCAAACATTTTTGACACAGGCGCTTTTCTCTCTGACTGTATCGCTTTTCTCTTTGACTGTACCAGGTTTTGTAGTGTTTTTTCATGTTATTGGATAGGAAATTTAATGAGGATTCCAAAAATGTGCTTAAAACAGTCATTTTCTTACTCCAAGTAGGTTTTACAGGCGATTTTGTCACTGACTGTCTTTTCAAACTGTGTTTCTGTCAGTTCAAATTTTGACAACGCTTTTCTCACTGACTGTATCAAGTTCTCTAATGTTTTTTCATGCTATTGGATAGGAAATTTAATGGGGATTCCAAAAATGTGCTTAAAACAGTAATTTTCTCACTCCAAGTGGGTTTTACAGGCGATTTTGCTTCTGATTTTGATTCAAACTGTGCTCAAAAGTAGACATTTAAATGACATGTCTCTCACAAGTCTCATGTCAGTGTCATTAGTGGTAAATAACACTTGAATGTACTACCTACGTCATAACCGTCATTTGCACTTAAGTTTAAGTATGGTTCAGACTGTGATTTTTTCATATCTATTGTTGCACAACCTAAACCAACAGGTTTAAAGTGGTGATTGCTTTCATAATTTCTGACACTTCCAGTTATTCTCACCTGTCATTCTGACACCTATTGTGACCTGTCAAGGGCTTGCCTTTTTAAATATTTTTCTGAAATGACGATGAGTTTCAAAAAATCCCAAGTTTCTCGTAATTTTTCTTTTAAGTTCAATTTTTTTGTTTTTTATTATTTATTACCCAGTTATGGATGAATAATTTGTAGTTAGTAAAATGTAGGAAAAAGCACCGTCCATGAATTATTAATAAGTTAGTGTTAATAAAAATGATCATTATCTGCATCGTTAGTACTTTGATCGTACCTGATGTCAATATGACATGATTGGACGGTGAACTTCTCTGGTCCACCGAAACTTGCGGTAATGTGGAAATAGGGTAAAAAGTCCCCGAAGCCCTCACCACTAAAAAACGACAATTTACACACTATTTACAAAATTAACACACCAAAACGCCATTAAAATAATTACTTTAAACGACTGAAAAGGACCGAAAACCAATCCCACCCCCTCCAGACAGTTTGCAACTTTAACGCCCTCTAGCGGTGTTATTGATCAAGTTAGAAAAACGCGCAACACAGATTTGGAAAGGTCTCAAACTCATCAACCAATCATGTTCTATAATTTTTTTACGAGTTATTTGAGTCTGATACCAACTTTTCTGGAGAGGGGGCATATGCTTTTCAAACCGCGAGTTCTCCAACACGAAACTTACCGGAAACTTTGTTACTGTCCTGACTTAAGTTGACAGCTTCCATTTCGTTCGTACTTAGCGACGGGGGTTCCACCAAAAGTTCCTCACTTTTCACCCGAATACTGGGGAAGTTGTTCTCCTGGGGCGCAGCCTCGTGCTTTTGATTGTGAATCGCCATTTGGGAGTATTGCACAAAACTGTACTTACAGTTCGGTCTGGTACAGTGAAAATGCCTGAAAAGAAAAACAAACTTTAAGACACTGCAGAATTTCATTTAACACGCCACTGGATTTGCCTCCCCCTTCTCACCTGTTGATTTTATTGGAGGCGCAGCCCTGCAATCTACAGTCCACCATGCGATCGTAAAACTCGAATCCTTCGGGAATTTCCACGTTTTCGTGGAAATCCTTGGCGTGTCCCACCAGGGCTTCGATCTGATCAGTGGCGTAGAGGCAACGCTTTTTGTTGCAGTGAAAATGGGCGGAACCCAAGTAGGGACACAACGTGTCCGGACATTTGGTGTTTTCGTTGTAACTGTCAAAGGATTGCACCGTGCTCGAGTAGTCCGCCACGTTGAAAGTGGGAAACCGGGACACCCTGTAAACATGTTTTATTGTCAAGTACACGATGGACCAAGTTGGTTTTATATGGGAGCCAGTGTTGCCATGTTAGAGGATTTTTCCCAAAAAACTACCATTAGTACTTTGTGGAAATATTCTTTCCGGGGATACCTTCTAAATCTGTAGAAGAAAAAATACTAAAGTTTTATATTTAACTTTGGCTGTTCTAGTCCAGTTTTTTGGGTTATTAGTGCTTTTTCATAAAAACTTTGTCATGATAAAAAAAAGCAGAAATTTGGCTACATTTTGACGTTTAAACGAACCTTCTAGCTGTCATAATAACGAATTTAGAAGCTGTCAAATTGTAACACTTTCAGTATTTCTAGTACAGCTACACTGTTGTATTTCATATAAAATATCTCGGTTATTTGTAAATTTTTGAAAAAAAATTGTGAAAGGTAAAAAAAAGCCAAAATCACGTGCTACATTTTGACGTTTGAACGAACCTTCCAGCTGTCACAATAACGAATTTAGAATCTGTCAAATTGTGACACCTTCAATATTTCTAGTACATGAAACACTGTTGTCTATTTCATGTCAAATATTTCGGTAATTTGTAATTTTTTAAAGAAAATTAAAAGAAAGCCAAAATCACGTGCTACATTTTGACGTTTGAACGAACCTTCTAGCTGTCATAATAACGAAATTTAGAAGCTGTCAAATTGTAACACTTTCAGTATTTCTAGTACAGTTACACTGTTGTATATTTCATGTCAAATATCTCGGTTATTTGTAATTTTTGAAAAAAATTGTATTAAGGTAAAATAGAGCCAAAGTCACGTGCTACATTTTGACGTTTGAACGAACCTTCTAGCTGTCATAATAACGAATTTAAAAGCTGTCAAATTGTGACACCTTCAATATTTCTAGTACATGAAACACTGTTGTCTATTTCATGTCAAATATCTCGGTTATTTGTAATTTTTTAAAGAAAATTAAAAGAAAGCCAAAATCACGTGCTACATTTTGACGTTTGAACGAACCTTCTAGCTGTCATAATAACGAAATTAGAAGCTGTCAAATTGTAACACCTTCAATATTTCTAGTACAGTTACACTGTTGTATAGTTTCATGTCAAATATCTCGGTTATTAGTAATTTTTGAAAAAAAATTATATTAAGGTAAAATAGAGCCATAGTCACGTGCTACATTTTGACGTTTGAACGAACCTTCTAGCTGTCATAATAACGAATTTAGAAGCTGTCAAATTGTGACACCTTCAATATTTCTAGTACATGAAACACTGTTGTCTATTTCATGTCAAATATTTCGGTAATTTGTAATTTTTTAAAGAAAATTAAAAGAAAGCCAAAATCACGTGCTACATTTTGACGTTTGAACGAACCTTCTAGCTGTCATAATAACGAAATTAGAAGCTGTCAAATTGTAACACTTTCAGTATTTCTAGTACAGTTACACTGTTGTATATTTACTGTCAAATATCTCGGTTATTAGTAATTTTTGAAAAAAATTGTATTAAGGTAAAATAGAGCCAAAGCCGTGTGCTACATTTTGACGTTTGAACGAACCTTCTAGCTGTCATAATAACGAAATTAGAAGCTGTCAAATTGTAACACCTTCAATATTTCTAGTACAGTTACACTGTTGTATATTTCATGTCAAATATCTCGGTTATTTGTAATTTTTGAAAAAAAATTGTATTAAGGTAAAAGAAAGCCAAAATCACGTGCTACATTTTGACGTTTGAACTGAAATGGCGGAAAATGTCACGTGACTTGTGACATTGAAAAAACCCAACAAAGTGACCAGAAAAGTCACATGATCTTAAAAAATCCAAAAACGAAAAAATATAGAGGAAAAAGGTCATGTGACCTTGAGCAAAGTGAAATACCTTTTAGAATGATAGAAAATGTCACGTGACTGAATTCTGGTTAACGTTAAAAATAAATCAAGATAGCCGGAACCGGTCACGTGACATAAGAAAAGAAATAAACTTAAAAAAATGGTAAAAAAGTCATGTGACCTTGTAGACGGCTAAAAAATCACGTCATATTGGAAAAATGTTTCCAAAAATGAAAAATTTTATCCAAAAAGGTAAAAGATCTTCGAAAAAAGTAAAAACACCTTTAGAATGATGGAAAATGTCATGTGACTCGAAAAGTTGTCGTTAACATTTGAAAAACAAATCAAGATGGCGGTACAAGTCACGTGATAGATGATAGAAATGTCACGTGACTTTATAAGTTAAAATGTCGTAAAAAATCACGTGACCTTTGAAGAATGTTTTACAAATGGAAAAACTACGTTCAAAATGGTTTTTCTATGAAATGAGAATGTCACATGACCTAGAAGGATTAAAAATGTCACGTAATCTTAAAAAAAAATCATGTCAAATGATGAAAAGAGTCACGTGACCGTCAAGAATTGGAAAAACTCAAAATGGTGGTAAATCCAGAGTAAAACAACTTACGGTTCATCGTCTTCTTCCGCATCTTTGGGACCTGAAGGAGTGGTGGACGGTTTGGGCAACTTGAAACTGGTGAAAATGGCCTGGGGACTGTCCATCAAGCTCTGAGATCCTCCCTGTGATGAGTTGTAGTCGTTCCACACTTCAATCACTCGGTTTTTCGGTGGTCTACCTCGTTTCCTGTTACCACCAATTTAGATCACCCACTCGCATAAATGGGACACCAAACATCAGCTTACCTGCAGAACATTCCATCGATACTGGTAGTCAAATGGGTGGCGGTTAATGGATCTTTAGTCAAACTCAGTTTCTGACTGTACTGATGCATCTTGTAGTGTTCCAGTCTGCGGAACGGTTTTTCGCTCGATAGTACCACTTCGCGACACCCATCGATAGTGCAATGGTAGTGTTTCTCCTTGTTTTGGTAGATGCAAGCGTGATCTTCGCAGGGTTCGTTCATTTCCGACACGGAGTAGTAGTTGTCGGTGATGATTTCTTGCTGCTCGTGGTTTCTGGAGTGTTCTCTAGCTGATTCTTTGGAGGTTAGGATTACCTCGCAGTTGTCTTGAACGCAGTGGAAATGATCCTGAAATTGTTAAGACAAAATGTTAGTGTTTGCGTTAAATCAACGCACCAGTGAGTATAGATGTTGTGATTGGTCAAGAAAAAGCAGCAAGCTGAAAGCTGCTTTTTTTGACCAATCACAAACTGTCCACTGTGCTGGTATTAGACCTTGACTGATAAGAATGACAGTGTATACAGTTTGTGATTGGTCAAAAAAAGCAGCAAGCTGAAAGCTGCTTTTTTTGGCCAATCACACACTACTCCTTGTGCTGTCAAAATTAGTAAGTCCACATGTGCAGTATTTGCGCAAATGACAGTACAGTTTTCATAGTTTACAAGTGAACGAGTGAGTTTCTAAGTCAATTTTGATACTTTCAGGGTTTAGAAACGTTTGCATAGCATTTAAATTGGTTTGATAGTAAAATTTATGAATTTTCCTGACAATTTTCAAAGTTTTCAAGTAATCAGTGAGTTTCTAGGACAATTTTGAGACTTTCATGGTTTGGAAACGTGTACAAAGCATTGAAATTGGTTTGATAGTCAAATTTATGAACTTTCCAGACAATTTTCAAAGTTTCCAAGTAAATTAGTGAGTTTCTAGGACAATTTTGAGACTTTCAGGGTTTGGAAACGCGTACAAAGCATTGAAATTAGCTTGATAGTCAAATTTATGGACTTTCCAGACAGTTTTCATAGTTTACAAGTGAATGAGTGAGTTTCTAAGTCAATTTTGATACTTTCAGGGTTTAGAAACGTTTGCATAGCATTTAAATTGGTTTGATAGTAAAATTTATGAATTTTCCTGACAATTTTCAAAGTTTTCAAGTAATCAGTGAGTTTCTAGGACAATTTTGAGACTTTCATGGTTTGGAAACGTGTACAAAGCATTGAAATTGGTTTGATAGTCAAATTTATAAACTTTCAAGACTGTCTTCAAAGAATTCAAGTAATCAGTGAGTTTCTAAGTCAATTTTGATACTTTCAGGATTTGGAAACGTTTGCATAGCATTTAAATTGCTTTGATAGTCAAATTAATGAATTTTCCAGACAATTTTCAAAGTTTCCAAGTAAATTAGTGAGTTTCTAGGACAATTTTGAGACTTTCAGGGTTTGGAAACGCGTACAAAGCATTGAAATTGGCTTGATAGTCAAATTTATGGACTTTCCAGACAGTTTTCATAGTTTACAAGTGAATGAGTGAGTTTCTAAGTCAATGTTAAGCTTTTCAGGGTTAGGAAACGTGTACAAAGCATTGAAATTGGTTTGATAGTCAAATTTATGAACTTTCAAGTCTGTCTTCAAAGTTTTCAAGTAATCAGTGAGTTTCTAGGACAATTTTCAAACTTTCAGGGTTTGGAAACGTGTACAAAGCATTGAAATTGGCTTGATAGTCCATATTAAGGACTTTCAAGGCAGTTTTCATAGTTTACAAGTGAATGAGTGAGTTTCTAAGTCAATTTTAAGCTTTTCAGGGTTTGGAAACGTGTAGAAAGCATTGAAATTGGCTTGATAGTCAAATTTATAGACTTTCAAGACAGTTTTCAAAATTTCCAAGTAAATCAGTGAGTTTCTAGGACAATTTTGAGACTTTTCAGGGTAGGAAACGTGTACAAAGCATTGAAATTGGCTTGATGTGTAATTTTATGTTGCCAAAGAGACTGTCAAGGACTGCAGTTTTCATAGTTTACAAGTGAATGAGTGAGTTTCTAAATTTTAAGCTTTTCAGGGTTTGGAAACGTGTAAAAGCATTGTAATTGGCTTGATAGTCAAATTTATAGACTTTCAAGACAGTTTTCATAAATTTAGGACAACTTTGGAAAATTTTCTACAATACTTTCAGGGTTTGAAAACGTGTACAAAGCATTGAAATTGGTTTGATAGTCAAATTTATAGAATTTCAAGGCAGTTTTCAAAATTTCAAGTAAATCAGTGAGTTTCTAGGACAATTTTGAGACTTTCAGGGGTAGGAAAGGTGTACAAAGCATTGAAATTGGTTTGATAGTCAAATTTATGAACTTTCCAGACAGTTTTCATAGTTTACAAGTGAATGAGTGAGTCTCTAAGTCTTTCAGGGTTTGAAAACGTGTACAAAGCATTGAAATTGGTTGGATTGTCAAATTTATGGACTTTCAAGGCAGTTTTCAAAGTTTACAAGTAAATCAGTGAGTTTCTAGGACAATTTGGAATTGGAGTTTACTTACCTGGTAGTTGTACTCGCAACCATCCTTACACTGTTGCCCTTCAGACACAAACTGGCAGTACTTTCGCCAAAACTCGTCCGCGTTCAACACCACATCCTCCTGTTGGTGAGGAGGAAAGTTGGACGTTTCGCTCGCACTCAAGTCCATAGCCAACGCTCCCTCACTCTCATCGTTGTAACTCAAGGGCGAGTTGCGATCGCTCAAACTTTCCGTGTTGGACACGTTCGATATGTTGGACATGCAGTTTTGGTTGTTGTAGAAGTTGGCCAAGTCGATTTGGGCCTCGTAGTCCCTGGTTAGAGGGTTAAATTGAGGTTGAGAGGGCGGCAATCCTCCTTCTGACAAGGTTTTCATCATACTTTGCGCCAACTTGTACTTCCTACAATATTTTTGGTGTAAATGCGGTTCAGGAGATAAATGAGACCAAATTACCTGTAGGCCAATTCGCTGTCTTTTCTTTCGTGTTTCCTTTTGTGGGAAAAAAGCTGTCCGGAACTATGCAGGACGTAAGAGCATTGAGGTCGTATGCAGTGTATGTGGTTGCATACTTTCGAAAAACGACAGTTTTCAAAAGGGCACACCTCGTTTTTCATGAATTTTTTGAATCCGTCCCTGGTCAGTTGCTCATCCTTGATGTGATAGGACTTGTGTTTTTCTGCGTTTTTTAAAAAAAAATTGTAAGAAATTGTACCTTTCATATCTCCGTTATTTTGAAAGATATCAAAAAAGTTTTGGAAAGAAAAATTGTAGGAAATTTTATTCTCTATAAGATTGTTTTAGTATATTTTTGCCGGAAATGATCGTTCAAGGAAGATATTTGCCAAAAACTGCTCTAAAGCACAGAAGTGCTTCAAGATAACTAGTTTCAACTTCAACCGATCTTGTCTCAGTTATTTGGAAAGATATCAAAAAACTTTATACAGGATGATCAAAAGAAAATTTCAAGGGCTACAAATTGATATATTGAACCACCCTAATTGTCAAAATAACCGAGTTATTGGCAATACAATGGAGTAGTTTACAGGGTAATTCATTGAATTTTTAACATCCTCGTAGCTTGTTTAATTTTCATTTTATCAAAAATCACCAAATATGAATCTTGTAGATATTTGCGTCTACTTTATTCCTAGATAATCTATCAGTATACAGGGTGTCCCAAATTTGAACAACAAACCAAACTTATAATTTTCCAAATGGGATGACCAATTTTTTTATTCGATTTTTGGAATCTACGTCAAATTCTAGGCCTACTTGATGTAAAATGTTTGTATCGATATTCAATTGTTTTTGCTCTAGCAGCCTTACTTTGACCACTCTCCTCGAAAGCAGAAATTCCCAATTTGAGCCAAATTTTCAACCTCTATGGGATGCAACTTTTACCTTCAACACACTTTTTTGGTATCATGCACCGTTTGACCTTGAAAAATTAAAAATATGAATTGTCAAGAAATTTGACACCTTCTGATTTTTTTCAGAAAATTTTTTGTTTTCAAAATTAACCTCAACTGCCTAAATACGTTCAGCTTAATAGTACAAAAATGACGTAAGGTGTCATTTGTCAAAATGTCATTTAGCAAGGAAGCCACGCCCTAAAAATTGTCAAAATTGACATAATTTCATGATCATCTCCGAAACGGTACCAGTTAAAGCAAAATGGACGTTAGATTTGTGTTCCCCAGGTTAAAATTAGTTAAAAAAGTCATTTTGATTGAGAAAAATCTAAAATGGTGGCCTTTAGTATAGTAGGTTCAAAAAATCCCTAATTTAGACTACATTTTCCGTGCACTTTTCCAGAAAATCGTCCATAACTCGCTTATTTGAAACACCCTGTATAAAACCACCGTTTAGCCGCTAGAGGGCGTCAAAGTTGACTCTCGTTTTAATACTCACCCATATCAGACTTGTTCTTAAAAGTGAACCTGCACCCAGTCCGTCTGCAATGAAAATGCGTGGTCCTCTGTCCGAAAAAAGCACAATAAGAAGCCCCGCACTCTTCAGTAGCCCTATACCTGTTCAAAATTGAACACAAATCAAAAAAATGCAGAAAAACTGTTTCCAAAGTGAAAAATCTAACCTCTGAAAGCCCTCCTGCATAATGGCGCTGTCCTTCCTGTGGTAGTTGCTGTGCATCTGGACGTCGCTGGTCGAAATGTAGACCTTGTCGCAATTCTCCTGGATGCAATGGTAATGGGTCTGTTTCTTGTTGTGGGTACAGTTGGCAAACTTGTCGCCGCAATCGTCCAAAGGACTGTAACGCATAAAACCGTGCTGCAGCGATTCGTCCCGTTTCTTGTGCCATTTGAAGTGTCTGATCATTTCTTCTTTTTTAATGAAGACCCGCGAGTTACAGTCTAAACAGTGGAAGTGCTCTCTGCAAGTTGACGATACGGTTTAGAAACGATTCGGTCAGGGAATAGCTTAGAAGTTTCCAGAAACTTTAAGTTTAGCGCCTCAAACATTCAAATTAACGGTTTTCTCGCCCTCTGGCGGCATAATCACAAACCACGAAACAATCACATGTTTATTGATTCTGAAAGCTTATACTATGAACTATCAGTCAGCTTATATGACATTTTGACGTATCTGTCAAAATAGGCTGTCAAACAGAGGCTTACAATTAATCTAGATTTGAGAGAATTTTCATTTTTTTATGTTTTTTTTTTTTGACATTCAGAATGTGAAGTCACAACGGCAACAATTCGTTTCATTAAATGTGTGTTTTTACAGTGTTGTCAAATGTATAATTCTTCTCTATCGAAGGATAATCAAAACTTTGAACCTCTGATGTTATTCAGTATACGACTTTTTTCAATAGCAATAAAGTAATGGCAACAGCCGACAACCCGAAGTTTGACACTTAATCATGCCTACAACGTTGCCGGATGTAATTGTTTCTGTTGATCAAAATACGTTTGCGTCGTTGCCAAATGTATCAACTTTCTAAATTGATACAAACAAGAAAGATAAATTTGATATGAAACACATGTTTTAAATATAATTGAATTATTAAAGAATCATAATTGATAATGAAGGGAAACAACCTAACCCCAACTTTCTAATCAGACAAAAAGTGACATTAATGACGTGTAATGTGTCATACTTGTCATGTCACTCTTAGGGTATAATACATGATTGCCTACACGTAAAGTATTATATTATTTTATACATACATTTGTCCATCCCTGCTTTTTAGTAAATTGTTTCTAACCAATTTCAAGTCATACACAAACTTTTTAAGCGAAAAATGTAAAAATCTAAGTCAAGAATCAGGAAAGTTGACTCAAAATTGAAAATTTCTAGTTTTAAATCAACTTTGCTACCTAAAAATGTGGAAACATTAGCCAGAAACGTGAAAATTGACTTGATAGTTCAATTTGATCTTAGCACGTGACTTCTTTAAGTATTATAGAGCAGTGTGTCACGTGAAAAACTATTTGATTGACAGGGAGAAAGACAAAGAGTCACCCAAAGGTAAGAAATGAGACAATGTTAATGGCTTACAATAAAATCTTCTAAAAAGAGTATCCTTTATGTCAAGTAAGAGAGGGAGAAGGCAAATAATAAAGAAATAATATAGAGTAACTGAACTAGCAGAAAAAGAGCGGTGAAGAAAGGAAGAAAATACATATAGAATGGCAAAAAGAGAGGAATTACGTTTGGCAACGCCGTATCTGCAAATGTCATTTGTCATTACTGTAAACAGTTGACAGATGGACATTAAATTATGTCAGAAACGAATCATGGGGTTTAATTGAGCAATTTGTTAAAAAAAGCGTTTTTACTGATAATGAAGAATGTGTCTTGCACGATTTACATTCATTGGTTTGTCAAATTTCAATTTCGATCTTAACACGTGACTTCTTTAAGTGTTACAGAGTAGTGCGTCACGTGATTTGTGACTGATTGTCTTAAAATTCGTCTTACACATGAATTGGACTGATAAAACATGTAGAAATGCAGTTTTTAATTGCGATCCAATCAATTTGGACCGATTTCTGTATGAAAAAGCGGAGAAAAGTACCACAACAGCGTGCCGTTCAAACACCGTAATTAACTTACCTGTAATTAAGATCTTTACAATAGGTACTGCCGCACTCGAGGCTCGAGGCAAACTTCTTAACGTATTTCGAATAATCAACCTGAGAAGATTTGTTCAGCAAAAGACTGGACGAAGACAAAGAGGAATCGCGATGTTGTTGCATGGACGTCGACATCGATTGTTGCATCATAGCTGGAAAACACGAAAAACGATTAGGCAACAGTGCTAGTTTAGTGTCAAATCGGTCAGTCTGTCAACTGTCAAGTCAAAAATCATTGCATTCATAAGAACACATCGATTAGCAATCGCTCAGCTTCTTATGAATGCACTGAAATAAATCGATTACTGATTGAAAAAGCATTACTTCCAACCAAATGCGGCCATATTGTATTGGAGTAAAATGCGCGGTTGCCGTTGTCACTTTATTTTCAATCTTGTAAACAATTATTGTTATTGGACGAGTTGTATCAATCCAACTGTTGCTCTTTATCTCTCTCCTTTTCCCACTCTTTTATATTTATTAGTTAAACAATGCCAACTTTATTGTGTCCTAGAGGCAACTCGGCAACGTTGCATCATTGTCAAAAGCATACTGTAACCGAGTAGGGATTTGACAGATAGAAAATCAAAAATAAAATAACGTTAAACGTTCCAAAAACTCCTAAAAACTGGCGGATGACACTTAATTTGAATTTTATGTGTTTTTGATTGACAATTATTGAAATTTAATGGCTTGACCAATAAAAACAGTGAGTTTCCTGAACCTGTGCAGGTGGTATAGGAGCAACAGTAATCTCTTCATTATACAGTGTGTCCATAAAGTATGTTTTTATTTTTTCGTTTATTATTAAATTAAATAATTTGAGCGAAATTTTTGTGCATTTTTTCCAAAAATCTTCCATAATTTGCTTATTTTTGACAGTTGAAAAGATAGCTCGGGTCGTAAGCTTTCCAAAAATATGATTATTTAAGTTAATCGGTTGCACCGTTTAGCCGCTAGAGGGCGTCAAAGTCAAGCTTCACAAACCTTCAAAGTGATTTAATCACTTTTTGCTTTTTAGATAGTTTTTGAGATATTTTCCGGAAAGTAAAAATTGTTTTTCACTTTTTTGGGACACCCTGTACTCAGCCGCTAATTTGAAACACCCTGTATCACCCTGACATCCATTTTGCACCAACTGTCACGGTTTTGAGGATGACCTGGGAATTATGTCAATTTTGACGGTTTTCAGTGTGTGACACCCTTAAAAAATGACATTTTTACAAATGACACTTTACGTCATTTTTGTATCATTAACCTGAAGGAATTTAGATAGTAAAAGTTTGTTGTAAAAAATCCACTCTTTAAATTTTCCACAAGGTCCACTCTTTGTTCCTCAAATTTGTTGACATTTTTTGTTTTTAATTTTTCCAGGACAAACGGTGCCTGGTACCAAAAAAGAGCATTAAATGTGAACGTTGAATTTCCTCTAGGTACGTTTGTGGTAAAAATTTTAGATCTCTAACCTGAAGCGTTCCCGAGATATTTAGCAAAAACTACAAAAAAACAAGATTAACTTTGACACTCTCTAGCGGCCGAACCGGGAAACTTAGCCGTGTTCGCTCAACGTCACGTGAGAGCGCCATTCATTATCTTTCTTTTGTTATATGGCTCGTATATACAGGATGGTTCAAATAAGCGAGTTATTCACGATTTTCTGGATAAGTGCACGAAAATTTTGCTCAAATTAGGAATTTCTGCTCGATTTGAGGGGCGGCCAATCATTAAGACTGCTGGAGCAAAAGTAGTTGAGAATCGATACAGACATTTTATATCAAGTAGGTCTAGAATTTGGCGAAGATTTTTTCAGGACACACTGTATACTGAAGTTTGCAGCATTTGCGTTGGCACAGTGGGTTGGTTGTGATTGGTCAAAAAAAAAGCAGCAAAATGGAAGCTGCTTTTTTGACCAATCACAAACAGTACTGTGACACTTGATTTGATACAAATAGAGACTGTTGGCCACTAAATGAAAATGAGATATGGAGAAGAAGATATCATCATGAAATCTACCAACTTTTCAAGGAGGCATCTATCTCAGAATTCGTCAGACTACAGAGGCTACGATGGGCAGGCCACGTAGTAAGAATGCCGGATAACAGGCTACCAAAAAGGGCCCTCAACAGTAGGATGCAGGGCAGAAGACCAAAAGGGAGATCACGGAAAAGATGGGAGGATGGAGTGACAGAAGACAAGCAGAACTTGATAGGTGTCAGAACCTGGAGGAGAGCGGCGTTGGAGGCGGAAGATAGAGGAGGCCAAGGCTCAATTTGGGCTGTAGCGCCATTGGAAAGAGAGAGAGACTGTTCTAGTAATTATTTAAAAGAGCAAATTGTTTTATTTTCCGTCTGGTTTTCTAACCTTTTCCTGATATATTTCTAATTAGATTATTTCCAGGCAGCGGCGCTCTTTCTAATTAAAGACGCGCAGAATAGAAATAATAGCCGAGCCATTTGCCAAGTTTCCTCGATTTTTCCAAATCGAAATGTTAAATTTTTGGCTTAGACACAGAAATTTAGCCCGATCGAAAAATAGCTATAGTCGGTGACACAAATTAAATCAATTTAATAGTTCGTTTTTCTTTTTTTTTTACTCTAATAATTATCATTTCCCTGTCTTTGTCGCTTAAAAGTACACTCGTGTAAAACATCGTGGTTAGTTTCGGTGTGCCAAAAATCGCACAAATTCAATTCAAAAACAAAATTCCAATCTGCACTTTCCGGTGGTTGCATAAAAGGTATTTCGACCACTGCACGTCATTCTGTTTTTAAAATATTCCTTTGGAATTAACTGAACAAAACTTGCTTGCTAATTTTTACTTTTGTAAATTAATTAGTAGTTTGTGTATTTTGAATATCTAATTAAAAAAAAAATCTGCAAAAATGTTGGATTTTAGTAATTTTCTTAAATCTGGCAACTTCTGCATTCAATGTTGCTAGGTCTACCGTTAAAACGATGTATCTACCATTTTGGTGGTTTTTAATAACATTGCCATTATGTGGGTTGTGAAAAATTTGATATACTGCGAATTGCCAAATTCATTCTAAAAATGTACTTAAAACAGACCTATTTCTTACTTCAACTAAGTCACATGACTGCTTAGCTAAATTATCTTCTAAAACCATGTTATATCTGTCACTAATGTCAAAATTGTCAAAATTTGCCTAGCATCTGCAATAAACACTGTGGTTTAACAAATTTTTCGAGAGGAGACGTGACATTTCAAGATTTATGACAGTTATTTTGTCAAAACAACTGTTACGTGACGTGTTTTGTAAGCTAAATAGCTAAATAATGTTCTAAAATCACGTAAGAACTGTCACTAATGTCAAAAGTGATTTATAACATTTATTTTGACAGTTGTCACGTGACTGTCTAGCTAAATTTTCCTTTAAACTGTGCTCAAAAGTTGCAAAAATCAGTGGTTTGGAAAAGTTTTCTTTGACAATTGTCACGTGATTCTGAATAAGAGATTTATGACAGTATGACTGATATAAAATCACGTGATATATTTTTCTAATGTTCTGCGATTTATGAAACAGTTTTGAGATTAATGACGGTGATTTTGACAATTGTCACGTGACTGTCTAACTAAACTATGCTAACACAGTTTTTAAAATCAGATTAATGACGTGATGGACGTGTTCCTAATGTCAAAACTGTCAAAATTTGCCTAGAATTTGTTAGAATTAGAGTTTATCAAAGTTTTCTTATAGTTTTCGAAACAAGACGTGTTTTGAGATTAATGACGGTGATTTTGACAATTGTCACGTGATCGTCTAGCTAAATAATGTTCTATAAATGACGTAACAACCGTCACTCACGTCAAAACTGTCAAACTATGCTTTAAAGTTGCAGAATTCGGGATTTATGGAAAGTTTTCTTGCAATATTCGATATAATCTTATATGAATTATGATGACGGTTATTTTGACAGATGTCACGTGACTGTCTGGCTAAATTATCCTCTAAACCCACATGACATTAGTGACATTTGTCACTAATGTCAAAGGTTAGTAAACAATTGATAAAAAAATGAAAATCTGTATTTTTTATGTATGGTTGTTGATGGTTGGTTGATCTACCGTTTTTTGACTGATTTATTCTACCGCTAATAAATATTTTGACTTGGCAACACTGTCTGCACTTAACTCGTTAAGGAAAATTCTAGGAACTGCTCTACAGATGTCGCATCGGTGCAAACCTCACTCTCATCTCACTTAACGAGCTAAGTGCAGATGTTGCATCTAAACTATATGTAACAAATTGAGTTATTAAATTACACTAAAACTGAAAACATCTCAATTTGGCAACAAAGGAAGCGCGAAAAAAACACCATCTGTATCATATTCCAAAAATATTATGACAAAAGACCAATAGTGCGGAAAATCCCCGGGCAAAATGTAAAATTAGTATTTCGAACCCTTTGGGGGATTATTTAAAAAAAAACACACGGGGACCTATTCGAATTTCAACCCTTCGAAAATTTCCAGCCACCCCTTTTTTAAAGTTATTAAGAGGTTGAATCATATAATAGCGTCATGGGGGCACCAGCAGCGTCCTTTCTCAATTTTTCAGTGGGTTTTATACGGGCCCGGATATCTACAGATCATATTTATAGAAAAAAAATGATTTTTCGTGTAGTTGGTTCAGTTTAGTACACTTTCATTGACAGTTGACATGGAAAAATACTTGAAAAGCCAACTTTGACGTTAAAACCATACATAATAAGTTACAACCTTAAAAATAAATTAATAATCATGACAATTGACAATTTATCTCAAAAATCATGAAAACTCACTTTAAAATAACGAAACTTTACTTGAAACCTGAAAATTTACTTCAAAATCGTGAAAATTGAGTTGAAAACCGAAAATTGACATCAAAATCATAAAAATGTAACTTAGAAACCTTGAAATTTTACTTGAAAACCATATTTTGACGTCAAAATTACGTACCCAATTTAGAAACTTGAGATTGACTTCAAAATTATGAAAATTTACTAGAAAAGCGTACTTTGACGTTAGAATCATGTATATAATGAGTTACGACCTTAAAATTAACTTAATAATTATGACAATTGACAATTTATCTCAAAAATCATGAAAATTCACTTTAAAATGACGAACCTTTACTTGAAACCTGAAAATTTACTTCAAAATCGTGAAAATTGAGTTGAAAACCGAAAATTGACATCAAAATCATAAAAATGTAACTTAGAAACCTTGAAATTTTACTTGAAAACCATATTTTGACGTCAAAATTACGTACACCATTGAGAAACTTGAGATTGACTTCAAAATTATGAAAATTGACTAGAAAAGCGTACTTTGACGTTACAATCATGTATATAATGAGTTACAACCTTAAAATTAACTTAATAATCATGACAATTGACTATTTATCTCAAAATCATGAAAACGAAACTGCTTGAAACTTGAAAACTGACGTCAAAATCATGAAAATTGAGTTGGAAAGTCAAGTAAAGTGTTGCATTCATAAATGTTGATTAGTTAATTTTTTTTGATTTGTCACTAATGATTAGCAATATTTAGAGTGTTTTTGCAGCGCAAATTATCTTTAGTTTTGTCATTTATTTTGAAGATATAATAAATTACATTAAAGCTGCTTAAATGCTGTTTTAAAAATTAAATTACAAATAAGAAATATGATTTGAACACACATAGAAACCTGTGAGTTAATAGAGAAATTATTATAGAAAATAAGTAATTTCCCTTTGGTGACGCATATTCAAATGCACTTTATCAACATAACAACCTTTATAAATACGAAATTTTATGAATAGTTAAAAGCCTAAATTGGTTAAATTGACACTGAATTGTCGTGAGAGCTCCGATTCTGTCCGCGCTACTCTATTGGCTCTAATTTGTCGTGATTACGTCCTAAACGAACGAGGCCGGAATGAAATAAATCATATTCCCCTCTCGATTCATTTTTCATTGAAATTGTTTTTTAACAAAACCCAACCTCAGTGGAATGAACTTTATCGTGCACACAAGTGCACTACACACGTAACGCACTTCGGAAATATCCCAAATATAAAACATGTCTGGTTTTCACTGCTAAGAAATTTATCTTTTTATTTCTTCAAGTTGAAACCCGGTCCCGGTGTGTTCTGTTTCTTGAAAACCGACAGTCTTTTGGGAACCGTAAAAGCCAGTTTTAATAACCGACATGGTTTGATATCGGCCTTTATGGCTTTTTCTTGAAAGGCACATGGCTCATTTTCCCATTAAAGTCACTTAAAAACTGACATTTTTTAATGTAAAAAACTTCTAAACTAGTTTCAGAAGTTTGTAGACTTCTACAATCCCTAGAATAGATCTAGAAGGTTTCTAAAAAACCATGAAGAGCATAGATAGTCAAATACCAATTGGTAAACTGTTTCATTACAATTTTCTCTGTTTGAAAGTTTTAAGTCTGTTCTAGACTAGTTTGAGAAGTTTGTAGACTTCTAAAATCCCTAGAATAGATCTAGAAAGTTTCCAAAAACCTTGTAGAATACAGATAGTGTCAATGTCAATTTGTAAAAACTGAAAAATGTTTTATTAAAGCTACTTTAGACTTTTGAGCAAGTTTTTCCCCTATTTGATAGTTTCAAGTATATTCTGGAATATTTCAGCGTTTTGTAGACTTCTAGAATCCCTAGAAGATCCTCTAGAAGGTTCCTAAAAACCACGAAGAGCATAGATAGTCAAATGACAATTTGTAAACTGTTTCATTACAATTTTCTCTGTTTGGAAGTTTTAAGTCTATTCTAGACTAGTTTGAGGGGTTTGCAGACTTCTAAAAACCCTAGAAAGTTTTCAAAAACCTTGTAGAACACAGATAGTGTCAAAGTCAATTTGTAAAAACTGAAAAATGTTTTATTAAAGTCACTTTAGACTTTTAAGCAAGTTTTTTCCTTATTTGAGAGTTTCAAGTATATTCTAGAATATTTCAGCGTTTTGTAGACTTCTAGAATCCCTAGAATAGATCTAGAAGGTTTCTGAAAACCACGAAGAGCATAGATAGTCAAATGCCAATTTGTAAACTGTTTCATTACAACTTTCCCTGTTTGGAAGTTTTAAGTCTGTTCTAGACTAGTTTGAGAAGTTTGTGGACTTCTAAAATCCCTGGAATAGACCTAGAAGGTTTCCAAAAACCTTGTAGAATACAGATAGTGTCAATGTTAATTTGTAAAAACTGAAAAATGTTTTATTAAAGCTCCTTTAGACTTTTAAGCAAGTTTTTCCCTTATTTGATAGTTTCAAGTATATTCTGGAATATTTCAGCGTTTTGCAGACTTCTAGAATCCCTAGAATAAATCTAGAAAGTTTCTAAAAACCTTGTAGAATACAGAGAGTGTTAATGTCAATTTGTAAAAACTGAAAAATGTTTTATTAAACTACTTTAGACTTTTAAGCAAGTTTTTTCCCTGTTGGAGAGTTTCAGGTATATTCTAGAATATTTCAGCGTTTTGTAGACTTTAGAATCCCTAGAATAGATCTAGAAGGTTTCTAAAAACTACGAAGAGCGTAGATAATCAAATGCCAATTTGTAAATTGTTTCATTACAATTTTCTCTGTTTGGAAGTTTTAAGTCTGTTCCAGACTAGTTTGAAGGGTTTGTAGACTTCTAAAATCCCTGGAATAGACCTAGAAGGTTTCCAAAAACCTTGTAGAACACAGATAGTGTCAATGTCAATTTGTAAAAACTGAAAAATGTTTTATTAAAGCTACTTTAGACTTTTGAGCAAGTTTTTTCCTTATTTGAGAGTTTCAAGTATATTCTAGAATATTTCAGCGTTTTGTAGACTTCTAGAATCCCTAGAATAGATTTAGAAGGTTTCTAAAAACCACGAAGAGCATAGATAGTCAAATGCCAATTTGTAAACTATTTTATTACAACTTTCCTTGTTCGGAAGTTTTAAGTCTGTTCTAGACTAGTTTGAGGGGTTTGTGGACTTCTAAAATCCCTGGAATAGACCTAGAAGGTTTCCAAAAACCTTGTAGAATACAGATAGTGTCAATGTTAATTTGTAAAAACTGAAAAATGTTTTATTAAAGCTCCTTTAGAGTTTTAAGCAAGTTTTTCCCTTATTTGATAGTTGTAGAATACAGAGAGTGTTAATGTCAATTTGTAAAAACTGAAAAATGTTTTATTAAATCTACTTTAGACTTTTGAGCAAGTTTTTTCCCTGATGGAGAGTTTCAGGTATGTTCTAGAATATTTCAGCGTTTTGTAGACTTCTAGAGTCCCTAGAATAGACCTACAAATCTTCTAAACACCTTTTAGAACACAAATATTACCAGTGAATAAAGTAAAAATTGTAGAATATTTTATTAAAGTATATTTTGCAAGTTTTTAATCACTTTTTAGGCCGAATTGGTAAACTTACTTAAGCTTCAGGGTACAAAACAGCCACCCGTCAAGGTTTATACTTGTAGTTCCACAATAACATGGTCTGACATGTGCTTAAAAATTTAACACGTAAAATCATATGTTGCGCGTTAAAAAAAACGCACTGTATGATAGTCTCTTTGCAATTTGGACTATTTTGATTGTGATTTTATTTTATTTGTGATCAGGTTTCGGTGTTTTTGTATTAATTTGAGATTGAATCGACCTGAAAAATCCAGTGAGTTTAAATTAATTCGACCCCTTTTCAAATAGAGCGAAAGCACAAAAAACTTTAATCCCTGAAGGAGATCTTTTTAAATCCACCCCTTTTGCCCCGAATTCGCACACGTGCATTCGCATAACACAATTACTTTCGGTAAAAACGCACTACCCAAAATAATGGGGGTCTAAAATTACCAAAAGCCCCGCTCGCTTTCAAAACCTTCTTATTTATCTTTTAACCCTTTTTTTAAAATCGGAATAGAGCATCCGGCTGAAAATTCAGCTTTGATAGCCCTCGTATGTCAGGCAGTGGTTCAGCAGGCCGATTGTAAATAGCTCGGCCATGTTTTCTTTCATCGGGATGCTAAAGAGCCTTTATTGTACACGAATACTAAATTGGAACGTAGTAAGTATATGACCTTTTGGTATTCTGCTCTATTGAGTAACTTAATAATGCGGGTCTCTATATAGATGAACTCAATGAACCCATAACAGGCTTTTTTATGTACTGAAGGTTTATTTAAAAAAAAATTGTCAAATTACAGAAACGCTAACGGTGTAAATATCTTATAAAGTGCAACTAGAATTGAAAAATTTTGAAGATTATAATCTCCTAGAGCTTTTCCTGAAATTTGGATTTTCCTGAGCTTTTCTTAGGTTATTAGGTAGGAAATGTAATGAGGATTCTAAAAATGTGCTTAAAACAGTCATTTTCTCAGTTCAAGTGGGTTTTACAGGCGATTTTGTATCTGACTGTCTTTTTAAACTGAGTTTCTGGCAGTTCAAATTTTGACACCACTTTCCTCCCTGACTGTACCAAATTTTGTAGTGTTTTTTGAGGTTATTGAATAGGAAATTTAATGAGGATTTCAAAAATGTGCTTCAAACACTGATTTTCTCACTCAAAATGGGTTTTACAGGCGATTTTGTACCTGACTGTCTTTTCAAACTGTGTTTCTGGCAGTTCAAACTTTGACACCGCTTTCCTCCCTGACTGTACCAAATTTTGTAGTGTTTCTAAGGTTATTAGATAGGATATTTAATGAGGATTCTAAAAATGTGCTTAAAACAGTCATTTCCAAGTGCGTTTTACGGCAGATTGTGTCTCTGACTGTCATTTCAAACTGTGTTTTGTAGCAGTTCAAGCTTTGACACAGCATTTCTCCCTGACTGTACCAATTCTTGAAGTGTTTTTTTAAGGTTATTGCATAGGAAATTTAGTAAGGATTCCAAAAATGTGCTTAAAACAGTCATTTTCTCACTCCAAGTGAGTTTTACGGGAGATTTTGTCCCTGACGGTCTTTTCAAACTGTGATTTGTAGCAGTTCAAACTTTGACGCAGCTTTTGTTCCTGACTGTACCAATTCTTGAAGTGTTTTTTGAGGTTATTGGATAGGAAATTTAGTGAGGATTCCAAAAATGTGCTTAAAACAGTCATTTTCTCACTCTGAACAAGCAATTTTGTCTCTGCCTGTCACTGTGCTTAAAAGTTGCAAAAATCAGGGTTTAGAAAAGTTTTCTCGCAGTATTAGATATAAAACGTACTTCTGAGTTTTATGACAGTTATTTTGACTCTGGTCACGTGACTGTCTAGCTAAATTATCCTTCAAAAACCATGTACTCTCTGTCATTAATGTCAAAACTGTCAAAAGTCTTACAGTTTTCGAAACGAGACGTGTTTCTGGGATTTATGACATAAACGTCATTCGTGACCCACATCTGTCCAAGCAGAGGAATTAAAAGCTTTTCGACGTTGCCAAACTTGACTATTTAAGAATTTTTAAACTTTTTTTCATGAAAAAGTTGTTTTTGAGACTGAAAATCTGATTGGTTAAGTTAGTAAAAAAAGTGATTATTACAGTTGCTGGTGTCTTGCAAACACCTTATTGACACAAATGTTAAAAAAATAGTGTTGTTAACACTAGTTTAAGAAGCAAATTCCATCAAGTTTTCGTTTTTCAAGCAAAGTTTCATTCTTGTCTAGTAAAAAAAAGTTATTAAAGCTCAGTTTCGCTTATTACCACGTATGGTTTGAAGGGTAAATTTCGTTACGTTAGCAGTTCGTCGCAAGCGAATTTCGACCTTCTCGACATAGAATACTTTAACAAAAAAAATAATGAATTCTACTACTTACACTCTAAAGTATTATTCGATTAAGTGACCAGGTAAATTAGTTTTGTGCTGCTATTTTGACTTGTCAGCAAAGGAAACCTAAATTTTTTCTATAATTTCCAGAAAACACATTGGACATATTTAAATCAGCAACCATGCGAATTACTTGTAACAATAGTTACGGTATTACTAATTATTTGGCAAAGTGTATTATTGGCAAATTAAACTGGTAGACAACAATGTAGCGGTTGTCGCGGTAGTAAAACAAGTTTTTCCGTGCAAAACCATGAAAAAATGCAGGACCGTAAACGTCCGAAGATTTACTGTTCGGACTTTACGAGGACCGTACTTTTTCGGTTTTGAGTGTAGGAAATTTATACTCTCCGGTTTGGCAAAAATGTGATGACTCGTAAATTGCGCATTATTTTCCTATGGTTTTCCAAGAGTTGTGTGGTGCAACACAAGTTGTGCGTGTCGCTTAATTTTAACCCAAACAATTAATCAGTCGCATAAGTTGACAGGTTTACTTATGAAACATTTCCAGAATGTCCTAAACCGCAATTGCGGAAAGGATTTTTGGCTTTTGTTCATTTATTTCGTGCGACCGACCGTGACTCTGTCGTATACTGATGCAGACGATACGGATATGTATGCGAATGTGGATCGTTTTGTGTGTCAGTCATTTTGCTGTGGAATTTTACGTTGAAAAAAACACTGAAATAGGCAGTTAATTATTGCCGAAGAACTAAATTCTGCGAGGCTCTTAAAAGAAACGGCTTTTAAAAGGATACGGATACGATGCGTGAAAGCACGTTTGAGACGATATTTTCAATTTTCCCCGAAACCCCACATACAATATGATTTTTTTTGTTGTTGTCTTTAGTGGTTTCAAAATTTCGGTAAAAAATGTGCTTTAGATAAACATTTTCTCACTCCAAGTGGGTTTTACAGGCGATTTTGTCCCTGACTATCCTTTTAGACTGTGTTTCTGGTAATTCAAATTTTGACACCGTTTTTCTCCCTGACTGTACCAAATCTTGCAGTGTTTTTTAAGTTTTTGAATAGGAAATTTAATGAGGAGTCCAAAAATGTACTTAGAACAGTCATTTTCTCACTTCAAGTGGGTTTTACTGGTGATTCTGTTCCTGACTGTCCTTTCAAACTGTGTTTCTGTCAGATCAAACTTTGACACAACTTTTCTTTCTGACTGTACGAAATTTTGTAGTATTTTTTTAGGTTACCGAATAGGAAATTTAATGAGGATTCCAAAAATGTGCTTAAAACAGTTATTTTCTCACTCCAAGTGGGTTTTACAGACAACTTTTGTCTTTGACTGCCCTTTCAAACTGTGTTTCTGGCAGTTGTTACTTTGACACCGTTATTCTACCTGACTGTATCAAATCCTGTAGTGTTTTTTTAGGTTACTAAATAGGAAATTTAATGAGGATTCCAAAAATGTGCTTAAAGCAGTCATTTTCTCCCTCCAAGTGGGTTTTACAGGCGATTTTGTCCTTTCAAACTGTCTTTCTGATAATTCAAATTTGGCACCGCATTTATCCCTGATTGTACTACATTTTGTAGTTTTTTATGGTATTGGATAGGAAATTTAATGAGGATTCCAAAAATTTGCTTAAAGTAGTCGTTTTTTCACTCCAAGTGAGTTTTACAGACAATTTTGTCCTTGACTGCCCTTTCAAACTGTGTTGCTGGCAGTTGTTACTTTGACACCGCTTTTCTCCCTGACTGTACCAAATCCTGCAGTGTTTTTTAAGTTTTTGAATAGGAAATTTAATGAGGATTCCAAAAAAGTGCTTAGAACAGTAATTTTTCTCACTTCAAGTGGGTTTTACTGGTGATTCTGTGCCTGACTGTCCGTTCAAACTGTGTTTCTGTCAGTTCAAACTTTGACACAACTTTTCTCTCTGACTGTATTAAATTTTGTAGTTTTTTTTTTAGGTTACCGAATAGGAAATTTAGTGAGGATTCCAAAAATGTGCTTAGAGCAGTCATTTTCTCCCTCCAAATGGGTTTTACAGGCCATTTTGTCTCTGACTGTCCTTTCAAACTGTGTTTTTGTCAGTTCAAACTTTGACACTGATTTTCTCTCTGACTGTACCAAATCTCGTAGTGTTTTTTTAAATTATTGAATAGGAAATTTAATGAGGATTCCAAAAATGTGCTTAAAACAGATTGTCATTTTCTGTGGGTCACGTGACTAAATTATTCTCTAAAACCAAATTTGTCTAAAATCTGCTAGAATTAAAGTTTAACACAGTTTATTAAAACGAGACGTGTTTCTTAGATTTATGATAGTTATTTTAACAATTATCACGTGACCGTCTAGCTAAATAGTGTACCAAAAGCACGTGGTAATTGTCACTAACTGTGCTAAAAGGTGAAAAAGTCAAGGTTTAGAAAAGTTTTCTGGTAGTATTTGATATAAAACGTGTTTCTGAGATTTATGACTGTTATTGTCACGTGACTGCCTACCTAAATTATCTTCTACAACCGCGTGATATCTGTCAAGGATGTTAAAAGTTTGAAGTATATGGTTTATACAGCAAATTGTCATTGTTTTTCAATGTAGATGATTAAAAAAAACATTTTGTATAATAATGAAAAATCAATGTTGTTTTTCCTGAAAAAACTACCGTTTTTTGACTGATTAATCTACCGCTATTAAATATTTTGACTTGGCAACACTGGTTTACGCCACAAACACTAATACGTCACATTGAAATTTATTTTAAAAATCAGTCGGGCCAGATGTTTGATGGGAGCAAAAAAAAAACCCTGAAAGGGGTCGAATTTATAATTCAATTTTATTAAAGCGAAGCATTCGAATTGTATACGGGGGGGGGGCCAACAAAAGCGCCTTTATGTACGGGGGGAATAAAGCCGAAACTTCCGTAAAATCTTAACTCTTTTTTCTGTTTAGGTGGGTTTTGAAAGGCTTTTATGTTTGTACAAGTGTGTTTTCTGAATATATGGGACGATTACGATACGGAAATCTCGCCATTTCATTTAAAAGCACGTCCGACTTTTGAATGGGATGTAAACGGTTTTTGAGTGAAAATATATTTACACAGGGCGTTTAAAAGCGTCAGACTTCTAGCGGTGTAAATTCAGTAATAAAATGTTTCTTATAGAGAAAACCTATAAAACGTTTCTGCAAAATCCGTTTTATTGTCACTTTTAGACTTTATTGGCGTTGCCATTGTTAAATAAGCTTTTACCGAGAAGTCAAATTTCTCTACGGCACTTGTGCCATAAAACACTGAAAGAAATGATCAGAAAAAAACAAACCAGCTGATAGAACTGAGTTTAATGCGAGCAATAAAACCAAATTGTTTTTAAAGGACGACAAGAGATGTGAAAAATTTAAATAATAAATTGGGAGTCAGTTTAAGCGAATTAAATCAAATATGTCAGAGGCAATTTAAGTCAATTTAGTCGGTTTTTGTGACGGTAGTAAAATAACGCATTCTTCTGGCTTAATAAAACCTCATTGGGTTTGTTAAAAGAAATCATATTTTGTTTACTTCGTTAGATGAATCTTCTTTTTTAAAAACCGACACTGACTCATTGGATCTACAATTTCTACTAATTATTTGTCAGCAAAGCTCATTTTCGCTTACGTTTGTTTGAAATGTAAATGACCAATTCCATTAGTGCGGTCATTAGTTTCAAGCCAATTTCGACCTTAGTACACAATAACATCTTAGTGCGTTTTGCTTTTGCTGCATTTTTGCCAAATACCTATTTTTGTCATTTTTGATGTAAGTATGTGACAACTAACAAAAAATACTATAATTTTTTTAAATTTTTTAAAACAAAAATTATTTCTTGTTCGTTAATAAGGTGTATTTTCGATTACATTCACTGGCAATTTAAATGGCAAATTAGATATGTGCGGTCATTAGTTTCAAGCCAATTTCGACCTTAGTACACAATAACATCATAGTGCGTTTTGCTTTTGCTGCATTGTTGCCAAATACCAATTTTTGTCATTTTTGATTTTGATTTTTGGAATCTCGACTAAAAGACAGAGTGTACTGAGTTGAACAGTTTTCATTTTACAGCCAATAATTCGATATTTTTTTACAATTACAGAGTGACTTAATATATTAATTTGTAGCCCGTGATACCCTCCTTTGACCACCCTATATAATATGTGTAGTAAAAATAACAACATTAGTTAGTGATAAAGACAGAATGAACCAAATTTCACAGTTTCCACTTTAATATCTAAAAACTCGATTATTTTGACAGTTACAGGGTGATTTAATATATCAATTTGTAGCCCCTGACACCCTCTTCCGATCACCCTATATACTATTTGTAAAAATGTCAATTAACTAAGTTGTTTAGTGATAAAGACAAAGTGATCTGAATTTGGAATTTTTCAATTTCCAATAACTCGATTATTTTGTCACAGGATAATTTAATACATCTCTGTGTAGCCCCTCACACCCTCTTCTGGTCACTTTCTATACTATTTGTAGTCAAAATGTCAATTTACTGAGTTATTTAGTGCTAAAAAGTGAGGGAACCGAATTTGACAGTTTTTAATTTAAAATCCAATAACTTCGTTATTTTAACAGTTACAGGGTGATTCAATATATCAATTTGTAGCTTTTGGCATTCTTTTTTTACCAATTTCTAGCATAAATAATGTCAAAAAACTAAGTTACAAATGTAGTCAGATTGGATAGGTGTAACTAAACAATGTTGCCAGTGTGCTTATTTAAATTACAGTGCTTTAAGTGTCAATAGAGAGCTTCTATTACAAAACCATGTTGCCAATAGAAAAGCGTCTTAACAGCGGTGTTGCCAACGCTTAACAATAAAATCAAAATCACCTGATCAAATCGTCATACACAATTTGTTTACCGTGCTTTTTATGTTGGGAAACTTGGCAACGATGTAATAATTGTAATAAAAAAATAGAGTGTTAATAAGCTAAATGTATATTTTGGCAACATTGCCTCCAATGGGGCGTGGCATTACATTTTTGACTTTTTTTACGTAGACCAGCAAATTAAGTGAATTTTGCTAAAAAATGAGAGAGACAAATCATTTTTTAACAATGTTGCCAAATAATTCAAGAAACTTTTTACAATAAGAAATCTGGCAACGTTGAAATTATTGTATTCCTAACAGCAAAGCCCAAGGGGGGGCGTGGCTTTTAATAGCCACACCCATTTTCATAGTAAAGTACAACTTACCACTTAAAGGCGACTCCATAGGTGGAGGGGATGAACTTTCAGTCTTAATCAAGTGGGAAAAGGCCAAGTTTCCCGAAAAAATACCCTGAAATATATGAAAAATAGAGTACATTGCAATTAATTGGAAATCAGTCTAATCTTTACAGTGATTTACATAAAACATGTAAAATCTTGTAAAACGAGTGTTTTGTACTGGCAAAACCGATGGGAATCTACGCATTTAATCAACGAAATGGCAAGAAAACAGAAAATCCAAACTGTACATAATTAGTTGGTTGGTTCTCACTATTCATCAAACTAATTTACTTTTAGTTGGTCACACTTAAAAAAACCAAATTTAAGCTTTAATACACGGTTATTTAGAAGAAAACTGTGAGAAATGCAACAATTATCCTGAAATTATTTAATTACACTTACCGTAAGCCTTCCTTGATCCTCGCTTTGATCGTTTTTGCCTTCGCTAAACGATCCATAGTCTCCGCCCTCCCCGTTGCTCAATCCGCCCCTGAAAAAACTGTGAGTCTTGGAGTCACGCCCACTCAAACAGGCGGGCGTGGCCGAGTGAGGTAGTTTGAGTCCGATTGGACCGAAATGACTAGAGGGCGTGGCCGAGGGGGTGCTGCGCGACGATTCGGGCGCCGTTTTCGGGGAGAGGGGCGTGGATGGGGGCGTGGGCGGTTCACTGAGTGACGGTCGTTGCGGTGGCGTTGCCAGCGAGAGGTTTTCGAAGATTTTACCTGAAAATAGTATTTTAATTAAATAAAAAATTATGACAAACCAAACCAAATTATTGGGAAAACCTTCGAGACTGCTAAATATTATTAATGAATAATCAGTTTTTTCCGATCGAAATTAAAAATAAATTGCTTGCATTATTGCAAAACCGTTTCAATTTGTTTAAAGTAGGATAAGTGTGACGTTGTGCGTGGAAAAAAAAAATAAAACATCATACATGTAATAGCACTTAGTTACTAAATTTCAATCAATAATAATAATATGTGACCTCAATTGGTTTTTGTCGAGTAATTTCGTTTTTAATCGCGTTATTATAAAGGTGTTTTAAAGGCGACAGAACCAATTTTCAGCATCCTTCATATATTTATACATACATATACAGGGTGATCCAACAAGATCTTGAGACTGTTGCCAAATTTTTGAAATATTTTCAGTTCGAGTTTGGAAAGTTTGACAACGTCGCTCTGTTTTACAATAAGTCACTTTGGCTTTTCTCAGGGTGAAAAATTTGGCAACGTTGCACTACTTCTCAATTCGGGTTTTCAGTTGAAAAATCAGTGATTTTGATTGAATTACAGGGTTTATTAATTTTGGCAACGTCGCACTATTTTCCATAGTGTTTCGACGCTCCGAGGTCACGTGATCCTTTATGCACATTTTAACTGGACAAATTTGTTCCATAAGTTTGCCGGACCGTTTTTGCTTCCAGTATACAGCGTGTGCAAGAAAAGTATGGTGTAAATAACTGAGTTACAGGGTGTTCAAATTTTAAACCACAATTTCAGCTAATTTGAAAATTTGTCGCATTAAATCAGTTTTTGCTAAATAACTCGAAAACGGTAAAAGTTACGAAAAACTTGCAAGAGACCAAAAATGATTCCAATCAACTCTTTAACACAGCACCATAAGTTTACAGGACCGTTTTTGCTTTCAGTATACAGAGTGTGCATGAAAAGTTTGGTGATTGACTGTTTTTGGTCACCCTGTACGCAATTTTTTAGATAGAATTTTTTGCTCAACACCACTGGAAAGAGGAGCTCAAGACGATTAATTTGAGTGGTTGAACCACCTTGAACTCCCAAAAATAACCGAGTTACAGGGTGTTCAAATTTTAAACCACAATTTCAACTGACTTTGAAAATGTATTGCATCAAACCAGTTTTTGCTAAATAACTCGAAAACGGTAAAAGTTACGAAAAACTTGCAAGAGACCAAAAATGTTTCTAAACAACTCTTTAACTCAACACCGTAAGTTTGCAGGACCGTTTTTGCTTCCAGTATACAGAATGTGCATGAAAAGTAAGGTGATTTATAACTTTTTTCAAATTAATGGGAGCCATGACAGGAAAATGATATTTTTCAAGCAAATTTGATAAAATTGGTGAATTTTCCTGTCACACAATTATCTATGCTTCTGCGTGAGTTAAACGATTTTCAGATTTGCCACCCTTGTATATACTGTCTAGCAATTGGACCACTCTGTATATAAGTTGGAACAAAAAGCGGTGGGTGTCCACGTCGGGCACTTTTTTGTTTATTTTTCAATCCAAAAGCCCACGTTAACGTGTCGATTAAATTTCTGGGTTTATTTAAATTTTCGCCTCTTAATTAACTGGCCAAACAAACAATTTGGGTAAATTGCCAACCGAGAAAAAGTCACTGCTGTTATTTAAATTATCGTCTTAAATTGGCCTCTTTTCAGTTCGGAGATATATATTTTTGCTTTAAAACGTCATTATCCGAACCGAAGGCAATTACAATTAATATTCAGTAAAAGGCACAACATGAAAATCTAATTTAAAAAGCGAGAAAAAAAGCAGACCAAATAATTATTCTTCAATTAGTTTTGTGAGCTGGCAACCCAAAAGGTGTGTTGGACTAGTTTTTTTTTGTTATTTCAACCTTATACTTTGAAGAGCAACATTAACAACGTTGATTACACTTTTCGGTCGAGAATCCTGAATTGTGGAGATTGTGATTACTGTATAACCTCACAAATTCAATCCAAAAAAACCACTTAGCACACCTGTCCACCAAACTCGAAAAACCATTAACTTATTAAAAACTTAATTTCTAATACATCAATCATATAGGTGGGCTTATCGTTCTCACCGGGAATAATTTTCCTTATTCATTTATTCATCAAAGAAACGAGTTTTCAAACACAATAGCCCGTCGAAAAAATCTACATTTTTTTCCTTAAATAATAATCATAATAGGACACACAGAGAATACGTTATTATACAAGGTGTTTTGTTAATTATACTTGAAGGTAATTAGAATATTATTACTAAGGTAAAAACGTAATTTGTCATTTATTAAGTTATTAAGGACAAAATCATTGAATTATTATTAACATATATTAGCAATTTTACGTGTACATTACAAAATGTTGTTGAAAAAAGCTTGTTAACTGATGTACGTCATGTCCAGTCCAGTCTTGCCGCTCTAGTTCATTGATTCGTTTCGCTGACAGCTAGAAGCGGATGACAGTGGACCTAACCCCACTTTGAGGTTGAATGTTGTTTTGCTAGCAATTTGTAGTTTTTTCAGTAAAAAACCATAAACCAGACCCACAGTGTTAAGGAAAATGTCAGGAAAATGTTACTGAGTTGCATGGAATTAGTTCTAATCACATTAGGTATGTTTTCTTTTAAATTCCTTTGCTGCTAGTTTGGTAAGAGCACCCCTTCAACATGCTTAACAGCTTAAAACCTTTTGAATGTGATAGTAAGGTAGGTGTAAAGACTAATGATATGCAAAACCAGTGTACAGAGATTAAAATTGGCCATTTAAGAACGCCACAAAGTGTAGACTGATTTTAAACTCTATTTCGGACCTTTTGCAGTCCTAATCATTGTAAATTGAACCAGTTAGTAGGCTTTTATTGCCTATTGGCCTGAGAGATGCACAGTAATGCCAATATATGTGCAGAAAACATGATTTTTTTGTAAGTAATTCCTTTGGATCCAAAAAACCTTTGCAAACAGCCAAAAAGCTACTTTTTTAGTAATAAACAACAAGCAAAACAACCCGTACGGTCACCAGATGTCAAGAAATTGATCAATCAATTCTAGTTTTGCAGGGGTGTCAGTCTAATGTACCTCTGCTTCTAGGAAAGATACTTTTTAAGCATTTTTAGCATAATATGACCAGATTACATTAACGAAAAATTAAAAACGATCGAATTACTCGTACCACAAATCACATAAGCGGCAAAATGTGTATGATGTCATGGTAATTTTTCGTGATACAAATTGCTATTTTCGAGGTTTTATTCCGCACTGTTTTTACACGAATTTCGTGACTATCCTGTTATTAATAATTAGACGTAATTCCAAATTTATGCTGTTTTTTTCGCTATTTTTTTTCCTGGTCAGCATAATGAAGGGGAATTTTGTTTTTTTCAGGGAAATTGAACTGGTTTTGCTAATGGTATACCGGATTCTATTATAACCACTTTTAGCACAGCGGAAGATTTTCCAGATTCGTTGGGACAGCAAAATTAATTGGAAGGATACAGAGTGTCCCAAAATAGTACTAACGGAAAAACAACACCCTGCATTTCTGAAATGTCTGGACCAAATTTAGTAAAGAAGAAAGGATTTGGACGGATTTGACCGCTCGTAACTCGCTTATTTGGACAGTAATTTTTTTACCATCGTGTAGGCCGTGAAATTCTTTATAAATCACTCTGTATAGTTTGAGTAGGACAGTTGTCAAATAACCAAGTTATTTTGACTTAAAACGCCAAGAGTAAAAGTACTGTTGAACGAGTGCAAACTGAATTTTGACAGCTCGTAACACGCTTATTTTGACAGTAATCGAGTTGATTTTTTTTACCATCGTGTAGGCCGTGAAATTCTTTATAAACCACTCTGTATAGTCCGAGTAGGACAATTGTCAATCAACCAAGTTATTTTGACTTAAAACGCCAAGAGTAAAAATTACTGTTAAACGTGTGCAACCTGACTATGAAGGCTTTGACGGCGGGTCAAAACTGAAAAATCCATTCCATCGAGCTATAAAACTTTTTAAAATCTTGTCCTAAATTGGAAAAGAGTATAAATGAATTGAATTGTATTTTACAGCTTTATCAAAGTGGTGAAAAAATACGGAATGATCGATTTTAAAGCCAAACATGTTTTAAAAAAGAATTAATTAGAAAAGAAGAGCGGAAGAATGTGTTGAAATTAGGGCCGTTCGCAAACATCTAACAGATCAGAAAAAAGGCTAAAAGTGCAAATTTGGAATGTAAATTAGGGTGAAATTGGCCTGAAACTAGTTAGATGTTAAATAAGATTTTCTGGTTAAAGCTGGATTTAATGCCAAAGCTAATATGAGCCTAAATGACATACATTCTTGTATGAAAGTGACAATGAAGAGTATTCTGACAATGTTCTCACATTAGTTGTTTTTCTCTAAAAATGCTTTAAGAAGTGACTTAATTTTGGATGTAAATTAAGTCGAAATTGGCCTGAAAGTTGTAGAAATTTAAATGGGACTCATGGTTAAAACTGGATTTAACTTCAAGCCAAAATGAGCCTAAGTAAACAAAAAGTTCCTAAAAATAGTCTCACATGAGCATCCTTTGGCAGTTTCCCACCAGAAAATGACAATTTTAAATGAAAATTTTAAAACTGACTAAAATGCCAAGCCAAAATGGGTCTAAATGACATTAATTTTGTTTGAATTAAACCCGTTAATCAATTTTAGATTACGTTAGTTAAGGGGGTTAAAAATGTTGGTTTCATTGAAAAAAAATTCGCACAGTTCTTACTCGCACCCTTAGACTCATCTTACCGATCAAATATCAACCCCTTAAGGGTATGAAATCCTTTTAAAAAATTTGAGGGAAAAAAACCCTAAGTCAACATTCGACCACTTATTCTCTTCTCCAGCTTTGCCGATTTTTACGTACCTGTGGAGAACAAAACGCGAGATTTACCGTGAAAAAAAATTAACACAATAGGAAGAGGGTAAATTCCCCCTTCAGTTATTGCCCAATTTAGCAGACATTTCTTGTTTTTTAACCCTATTTTCTCATAGGACAGGATAAAGAGGATGCCTTAATACGGATATCATTTTACAGAAATGGGGGTAAAAAATGTCGACACCTTGCACCCTTCAACTTTTGGGGTTGTTTACCCTAAAAAAAAATATCCGTAAAAATGGAATTTCACACAGTGAGCAGGTAAAAAGTTTTAGTCGCCCAGCTGACTGGAAACCTTCAAGTAAGGGGTGGTGTAAACGGTTTAACAAGCTGGGCGATTGGGTTGTAAGGGATGATTTACAGCGCTAACCAGTATATTTGTGGTGTTACGTCTTAATGTGCGGTAAACGATCCTAATAGGGGAAATTTACGACCGTCCGCGTTTCTCACGTATATTTTTAAAACACCTTCAGGCTGCAAAATCTACAATTAGCGGTCTGTAATAGCTAGAACCGTTATTAAGTTTTTTTTCTGCTCCGGACATCTAAAAGTCACTTATTTATCCAAATAAATTAAAAAAGCTCCCAACCCAATTTTTTAACAAGCTTGTTTGAAAAATGTTAATTAACCACAAAAAAAAATTTGCAAATCACTTTATCCATTTATGACAGCCTAACTGGACTCTTTTACAGATTGAAAATTGAGACGTTCGTATACAGGATGGTTCAGTTTTAAATGCCAATAATCAATCACCACATCGATGTCACAACTGTCAAAATGTTTGTTCTTAACTTCTTTTTAATTTTGGTTTTTTTGCAAAATTTCTGTAACTCTAACCGTTTCCAAGTTATTCCACTTCATAGGTTAAAACTCATTTGGAGCCCTAAACAAATTTAAGCCCCGCTAACTCGGTAACGGTTAAAGTTAGCCACAAGAGTTACTGAATATTGTTTGTTCCTCTGGTCGTTTAGAACAAAAAAGCTCTCTTAGTGCAAACTCGTAACTGGTCACGTGACCGAGTTACAGCCCTTTACACCCTCACCATCAGCTAGAGTAAATTTACCAGCGCCAGACAGTTGTTATCACTGTATTTTGACAACTTTTTCTGGTAATCTGATATTGGAACTGTCAAAGTAACTATTACAATCAGAAAAAGTGTCAAATTTGACAAAAGTCTTGAAAATTATCTTGGACACCAAAAACTGACTCTGAACCAATGAAAAGTGACATCAGAAACTTAAATTTGCATTTGAAGTGTGTTTTCATAGTTTGAAAACACATTTCAATATTTTAGTCTTGAAAATAGTCTTAAATACAGGATATTGACATTGGGTTCATGAAAATTGCCTAAAGACTATCTTTTTGTTTTTTTTATTTTGTTTTTCATTTTCGTCAAACTTTGGACTATTTTTAGTGCTTTCAGCTTGAAAAATCGAGTTTCAAGACTATCTTCACCAAGTTTTTGATATAGCAGACTTAAAAATGTAACTTCAAGCTTTGTCACTATTGAATTGACTTCTAGACACCTCAGTGCTAAAAATTCTTAAAAATTTAAATTGTTTTTAGTGCTTTAAGGCTGTTTTGAGCCTAAAAATTCAAGTTTCAAGACTAACTTCACAAAGTTTTTGACTTATCAGGCCTGAAATCCAGTTTGTACACTGTCCACAGTCTTGAAAACATCATTTCAAGCTTCTTCACTATTAAATTGACTTCTACATCATTAGTGCACAAAATTGGAGCATTTCTAAGAAATTTGGATTGTTTCTAGTGCTTTAAGACTTTTCAGTAATGAAAGTAAAAAATTTTGACACTAAATGCTACGATACTAGTCTTGAAACTCAATTTGGACTGTTTCTACTGTTTAGTTGAATTCTAGACTTGTTTCAGTCCAGAAAATTGAGTTGTGCACCAATTGAAGTCCTGAAAATAGATTTTTGGACTCTCTTTAGTGTTAGTAAAGTCATTTCTAGCCTTAGAAGTCAATTTTCAGTAGTAAAAACTGATTTTTATGCGTAACAATCATTGTCTTGACTTCCGGACTGTTTTTAGTTCTTAAAATCCAGTTTCAGACACTCGACAATGGATTACAGTCTGAAAAAAACACTTTCAAGACTTTAGTAGTAAATAACAAGTTTTTGGACTATTTAGTACAAATTTGAATTGTCACAAGTCTTATTGAATGTTGAGTAAAATTTGGTCCAGAAATCCTGTTTTTTTTTACTAAAATTAGCTTGTAAACCTTCCAGATGACCAGACTTGAATCCTTTTGAACTATTTGAAAAAGATACCTACCCAGATAGATTACAGGGTGGATTACAATAACTCATTAAAAGTAGATTACAGGGTGGATTATCACGCAAGCTGAAATTTGTTGTTTAATTTCATAAGTATTTGTCCCAAATTTGATCAAAATCTCTTTCTTAGAAGGCGTTTTTGAGGAAAATGACATACTAAAGCATGTCAACTTTTTGGTGGTGCATTTAAAACTGGACCACCCTGTATGGTATGTTGTGAGATTTGCTAATTACACCAGGGGCGTACTGAAAGACAGTTTTACACAAGAAACATCCCAAAAATTGAATTAATTAGGCATAAAAATTAACTGACCAGATCTGTTTGTGGCCGAGCCGCCTCTAAGAACCTACAAAGAATTTTTTGGGAGTTTTTATACATTAATTTCCATGACCCGGCAACTTTTTCGATGATTCGGCTTAATCGAGACGGGTTCCACAATAAAATGTAATAAAACAAACTTTCCGGACTGAGGAATTTGTTGGATGATTTTTTTCTAATTTTTTTACTGAAACTATTTAAATTCGTTCAATATGACAACACTGTTCATCATGTGACATTTAAATATACAGGGTGGTCATTATGACCATAATTCTGAACATTTTGTAGTATCATCCAAAATTTTGGTTTCTTGGTACTTTCCCAATTTTTGTTGTTTTTCTCTTCTTTTCAGAATTTTGTTATTCTTTGGCCACTTGACCCCTGAATTGACCGTACTAAAGCCCGATTTATCCAAATAACGAAGAACAAACAAAGTGTCTAATTTGTGGCTATTTATTTTGATTATAAATGTGAAGGAAATTTCTCTCGAGTGAACGAAAACACACATAAAGCGTGAATCTAAGCTTAAGTGGTTCTCGTGAAGTGTTGTATTAAAATTGTACTTATTCGAGTGGTTCCGAGACGATGAACAGACTGAAATTTCTGGTGTTTACTTTCAAATCTTCGGGTTTTTGATTACACAGTCCCAGGCATGTGAATGAGGATGTCGAGATTATAATTTTTAGAAAAAAAAAGAGGGATTGCCCACCTAAAAAAAGTGTTTTTTTACTTCGAAGCTTGAGAAGATTAGAGTGAATATCACGGTCTACAATTTAGTAAAAAAATCAACTCGATTACTTTTACTCTTGACGTTTTAAGTCAAAATAACTTGGTTATTTGACAACTGTCCTACTCGAACTGTATAGAGTGATTTATAAAGAATTTCACGGCCTACACTATAGTAAAAAAATCAGCTCGATTACTGTCAAAATAAGCGAGTTACGAGCTGTCAAAATTCAGGTTGCACTCGTTAACAGTAATTTTACTCTTGACGTTTTAAGTCAAAATAACTTGGTTATTTGACAACTGTCCTACTCGAACTGTATAGAGTGATTTATAAAGAATTTCACGGCCTACACTATAGTAAAAAAATCAGCTCGATTACTGTCAAAATAAACGAGTTACGAGCTGTCAAAATTCAGGATGCACACGTTTAACAGTAATTTTACTCTTGACGTCAAAATAACTTGGTTATTTGACAACTGTCCTACGAACTGTATAGAGTGATTTATAAAGAACTTCACGGCCTACACGATGGTAAAAAAATCAGCTCGATTACTGTCAAAATAAACGAGTTACGAGTGTCAAAATTCAGGTTGCACACGTTTAACAGTAATTTTACTCTTGACGTTTTAAGTCAAAATAACTTGGTTATTTGACAACTGTCCTACTCGAACTATACTGAGTGATTTATAAAGAATTTCACGGTCTACACGATGGTAAAAAAATCAGCTCAATTACTGTCAAAATAAACGAGTTACGAAGTGTCAAAATTCAGGATGCACACGTTTAACAGTAATTTTACTCTTGACGTTTTAAGTCAAAATAACTTGGTTATTTGACAACTGTCCTACTCGAACTATACTGAGTGATTTATAAAGAATTTCACGGCCTACACGATGGTGAAAAAATCAGCTCGATTTTTGTGAGCTCGATTACTGTCAAAACAAACGAGTTACGACCTGTCAAAAACATTTGTATACCCAATTAAAATTACTTTTATAGTTATTTTGTTAGATTCAAGAAACTTTGTTGTTTTTCATTAATAGCACGAAAAAATGGTATTACTGTTGTATGTGTGTGTGACTTTCCCTATATTTAACTGATCCACTTTTTGTATTTTTTAGTATTATTTTAAGTTACGAAATTTGCTTTAAATTTCTTCTAAAGTAACGTTTCGATTCCCCTTCATATGAAACTCTCAGTTTTGAACAAAATGTAAGCTCGAAACCGTTTCCGCCGTTGATAAATGATCGTGGGAATGAGATTTCTCGGAGAAACAATAGACGTAGACCATATTAGCTCTGAAAAGGGTTAGAAAATACGTTATAAGAGCCCTTTTTTGTGTTGGGCCGTTTTTGTCGATAGGTAAAAAGAGGAGATGAAGTGGTTCTTTTTTCTAGGGTACACTCCATTGTCGTTTAAAATATTCCTCGTGGCCGCCTGTTGATTAATCTCAAAGTGAAATCGTTTCATTCCAAGTAATAACACAAATAAAAATCCTTTTGACGTAAAAAGCCACATGTGGTCCAGAATATCGCGTTTCATGTTGTTTTCGTGTGGCAAAGTGTTACGTATTACATATTTTTCCAGACTAATTTCAATGCATTTAATGTCTACGTTCTGGATTTGTTTGAGGATTGTTAACGGTCTTTTTCTAGGTCCTAAGTCCATCCTCAACGTTATTAATCCGACAGTAACTGCCATGGAAATTACGATCCGAATAATACAAAAGAAAATTATTTTATAAACTGCAAAATTCCCGGGTATTTTTAGTCATTTTCCTTCAGGTCATCTGGATAATTGGAATTTCTTTAGAGAGCAATTAGTGTGTTGTGTGTTACTGCAGTGTTGGTAGTTTGTCAAAAAAAAGCAACCAATCACAAACTCTCCACTGCGTTGACAATCTAGTATAATGGGTAGCTCGTGATTGGTAAAAAACAAGCAGACAACCGTCATTGACCTGACAGCAGCTGTCAAAAGTCACTAAAAAGTGCCTCAAATGTGTAAAAGGTCAAATAGTCGCGTCTCTTTGATGAAACATGCCGCAAATTGTTATTTGTAACTCTGATGTGATGTTTGTGTTAAATTTGACAGTTATAACGTTAAATGACAGTTGAATTTGGCCAACGTGGCTTATTGTATCCTATATATTTACACCCGAAATTTGACATTCAGTGACACTTTGATATGTTTCTTACGTCACCTGTCACTGTCAAAACTTCTTAAACAGTACCGTGAGACTGTAAAATCACACCGCAAATTGTTATTGTAGCACAACTGCCAATGTAATTCCTCAAATTAGCAACTATTTCTAATTTTATAGTTTCAAGTCACTGGTGAAGGGATTTCGACAATTATGACAGTTCTTAACATCAAAACTGTCAAATTTGGCACCATGACGCTTTAAACACAACTTAGAATGCAATTCCTCCAAGAAACACTGCTATTTGACATTTTATGCTTTCAGGTCACTGGTAAGTGGGTTTTGACAGTTATGACAGCTGTCACGTGACGAACACAAATTATTAAAGTGTTTCTTAACGTCAAAACTGTCAAATTTGGCTCCATGGAGCTTTAAACACAACTTAGAATGCAATTCCTCCAAGAAACACATCTATTTGACATTTTATGCTTTCAGGTCACTGGTAAGTGGGTTTTGACAATTATGACAGCTGTCACGTGACGCAAGCAAAGTATTTAAGAGTTCCTTAACGTCAAAACTGTCAAATTTTTCTCAATGGTGCTTTAAACACAACTTACTAGCGAATCTTTTTAGAATACAATTTCTAAAAAAAAACATTTATTTGGCATATTATACTTTCAGGTCTCTGGTAAGTGGGTTTTGACAGTTATGACAGCTCTCACGTGACGTAAGCAAAGTACTAAAGTGTTTCTTAACGTCAGAATTGTCGAACTTGGCTCCATGGAGCTGTAAAGACTACTTAAAAAGTGATTCCTTTAAAAAAACACACCTATTTGGTATTTCATACTTTCAGGTCACTGGTAAGTGGGTTTTGACAATTATGACAGCTGTCACGCATGTAAAGTATTAAAGTGTTTCTTAACGTCAAAGCTGTCAAATTTGGTTCCATGGCGCTTTAAACAGAACTTAGAATACAATTTCTTAAAAAAACACATTTATTTGGCATTTTATACTTTCACGTCACTGGTAAGTGGGTTTTGACAGTTATGACAGCTGTCACGTGACGTAAAAAAAGCATAAAAGTGTTATTTAACATCAGAACTGTGAAATTTGGTTCCATAGAGCTGCAAAAACTGATCTACAGGGTGATTCCTCCAAGACTTGGCATTTTCCTCAAAAATAAGTTTATGGTATACCGGTAGTAAGAGTAGTAGTAGTCTTCTTGATTTGTGTTTCGTTTAGTTAAGGAAAATTTGTTCCAAAAGGGGCTGTAGAAAAACGTCGAAATTAATAATACAGTGTTGTTAAAAAAAATTATTTTTGATAATGTCAAGAAAATGACTGAAAATGTCACATGACCGTCTTTGAGTAATTTGAAAAAATGACATGTGAACAAACATTTAAGTTATTAAGGGAAAGGTTGGTAGAATGTGACAGGAAGCCGCCATTGTCAGCTTCTTCTGTCACATTCTTTCATCAAGTCCATCAGCTGTGCTATTATACAGTGTGTTTAAATTGATTTTTCTATCATAGCTGACATTTTCGCACTCTAATCAAATTAACAGTTATCTGAAACTTAATCACAAAATCAGCCATTTTTTTTTGATACATCACTATTTTAATGAGTTACCATATTTGTCAAGAAATTACCGGTGTTTAGCCTAGATCTCAGTCAGTCGAAGAGTTTTTGAAATCGCTTTGATATAATTCAAATACACAGGATGTTGCCGGTCAAAAGACTGATTAAACCGTCCTTTATTCTGGTAAATTTAAATTTGGCTGTGATTCATTTTGGTCAAAGTACCGTTACAGAATCAGCAGCACTTGATAAATCCGTTTTTTTTCCTTACCAGATCACCAAACTAATAATTATTTCTTTTGTCAGTAAAATCGTTCCTTTCAAAACCAAAACGGGATGGAATCATTAAAAGTGTAATTAGAGAGAATTCGCATTAAAAATTTAAAAAGTTGTTTGACTTTTTAAATTACAGAATAACGTTTGGTCGAACATGATTTAAGGGTATTTGATGCATTTTATAGTAAATTTTCAAGATCTTCCTGATTTCCTGATCAAGTTTTTTCAATATCTTTCCGGAATTTTGAGCGCTTCTAAATTAACGGAAAACTGTCCTGGGTGCGTTAAGCAGAAAATTCTTTCCTACTTGAAATATAATTTTAATCGAGCTGATTTTTTTACTATTCTGTAGGCCGTGAAATTCTTTATAAATCACTCTGTATAGTTCGAGTAGGACAGTTGTCAAATAAACCAGTTATTTTGACTCTTAAAACGTCAAGAGTAAAATCACTTTCAAATGTGTGCGACCTGAATTTTGACAGCTCGTAACTCGCTTATTCTGACAGTATTCGAGTTGATTTTTTTACTAAATTATAGACCGTGAATTTTTCTATAAATCGCAAAAATTTGTCAAAAACTTCAATACTTGACATTCAGAAATATCAAAATACACGACACCAACGTGAAACTGTCATGAGCTTATGAGCTATTAATTGGAAAAAGTCAAAATATCGAAAAATACAGCAAAATTGTCACTTTTTACACTAAATTGCCAAAAAATGCATCCAATATCCAATGTCAAAGGAGATGAAAATACAAAGAGAACTGACATTTGAGAACATTATTCAAAACTGTCAAAATATACGAAATTGCACAGTACACTAGTATGACATCACAGCCAGTACAGGATATTTACATTGTTGCCAAATTATTACTGTTACTATCCTGAAAGAAATTTATTCTATTTTATGGGGTAAAAATGTCAAGAACTGATCAATCATTTTAGACAGGATGTTTGACAGGTGGAATTCAGTTGTATAAACCTGGCAACAGAGCTAGATTTGCATGTAAGTTTAGCTTTTTGGACTATTGCCAGAAACATTCAACAATTTTAGTTTAATAACGAATTTAACCATCTTTTAAGCCACGACGATTACAAATAGTAAAGCCAAAAAAAATCTATTGTTAAGCTTCATATTGGCCTCGTACGGAACACACGAGCAGTTTTTTTGGGGCAATTTCTCACAAAACGCAAAATAGGTATCCCATTACCTGGCAGGGGATCGGCACAATGGCTTAAAGAGCCCGGAAAAAACCGTTTAACCCCAATTTCTGACCCTTAAATCACTAAAAAATCTCTTCACCTTTTGTCAGCGATTAGAGACGAAGAGAAAGCCCTTGCTGACGAAAAAAATTCGCACAAGAGATTGTCGAATATGGCCAAAGGGACGGATTTGCGGTACAAGGTACTATTCTGTCTTAGATTTAGTTGAAACGGGGTGATCTTTTGTAGATTATAGTTAACCTAACAATTTCTTGACAGTTGACACATGTGCAGTGTTTGCGTAAGCAGTAGCAGGGTTGAACATAAAAATTGAATTTGTGAAAATTTCAGTTCAAACTAGAAACTTTGTTTTGGTGCAGTCACTTGGTTGAAGTCGTGTAACTTTCAAGATTAATGAGGGAAATTTATGAAAATTTTTACACAATTTACACAATATTGTAGACCCTTTGGGCTATATTGTGTAGAAAAAATGAAGCTTCTAACATAAATACTCAATTTGTGGTGAATTTTCAAAGTTTCAGTTCAAACTGACTTTGTTTTGGTACAGTCACTTGGTTGAAGTCGTGTAACTTCCAAGATTAACGAGGAAGATTTATGAAATTTTTTACACAATATTCTAGACACTCTCGGCTATATTGTGTAAAAAAATGAAGCTTCTAACATAAATACTCGATTTATGGTGAATTTTCAAAGTTTCAGTTCAAACTTTGTTTTGGTGGAGTCACTTGGTTAAAGCCGTGTACGTAATCACAAAAATTCTGACGTTAAAGAAACAAATCAAGTAGGCGAAACCAGTCACGTGGCCTAAAGAGAGAACAAATCACGTGGTCTTGGAAAATGTCACAAGATCGCGAAAAATGTGGTTAAAGTCGACAAAAAGTGAAAATTCCTTTAGAATGATGGAAAATGTCATGTGATCACCCAAAAACTCTGGTTAACATTGAACAACTATTCAAGATGGCGGAACCAGTCACGTAACAGTTAAAAGAGAAAAACCTTTAAAATAGTCACGTGACCTTGAAAAAATGCGCAAAAATGGGTCACCCAGAAAAGGTGATTAAAATTGAAAAAAAACACGTAACTTTGGAAAAAAATAAATACTTTTAAACATGATAGAAATGTCACGTGACCTTATAAATTGAAATGGCTAAAACATCATGTGATTTTGGAATAATTTGTCAAAAATATGGTAAAATGACTGCAAAAAATGTGGTCAAAACTGAATAAATTATCAAGATGACTAAAAAAAGCACGTAATCTTGGAAAAAGTGAAAAACCTCTTAAAAATGATGTAAAATGTCACGTGATTTAAACAATCAGAATGGTAAAAATAGTCACGTGACTAAAAAAATGTGGTTAAAATTGAATTGAATTGATTGCGATCTTGGGAAAAAGTGAAAAATTTCTTGAAGAATGATGTAAAATGTCACGTGACCGTGAACAATTTTTTTTTAAGACACACACAACCTTTAAAATGATGGAAAAATCACGTGATCTCGAAAATCTAACGGGTAAAGAGTCACGTGACTAGAAAAATGATGACCAAAAAAAGTGAAAAATTCTCTAGAACGATGTAAAATATCACAAGATCTTGGAAAAATGTTTAAAAAAATAAAAAAACTTTGAAAATTATGATAGGGTCACGTGACTTTGGAAAAGTACACTCACTTTCAAAATAGTAGAAAAATGGCACGCGAGGATAAAATTGGAAAAACTATGAAAGCGTTTGGAAAAAGGCACGTGATTTCAATAAAAGTGAAAAACAACCTTTCAAATTATGAAAAGAGTCACGTGACCGTAGAAAATTTCAGTGACATTTTAAGAACCGCCGACAGGTGAGATTAGTCTAAACTTAGAACATTTCAATCAGTAAAAATTGCAAAATTTAAAAAACATTTTGAGAACCGCTGACTTTGAATACATTTTTTTTTCTCAATCTAGTGTCAATAAACATTTTGAAAACCACCGGAATCAGGTGAGGTTAAACACGAGCATTTATTTTTACAAATAAACAAAAATATTTTAATAACCACTGGCAGGATAGCGTAGAGTTTACAACATTTTTAGTATCACTGATTTGAGACAGTATGAAAATTTTAGTGGCATTTTAAGAACCGCTGACAAGTGAGGTTAGTCTAAGCTTAGAACATTTTAAGAGACACTAATTTAAATCAGTAAAAATTCCAAAATTAAAAAAACATTTTGAGAACCGCTGACTTTGAATACATTTTGTTTGTCTCAATCTAGTGTCAATAGAAATTTTGGAAACCACTGACAGGTTGGGTTAGGTTAGGTATGAAATTGTCAGTCATTATAGTCGAAATTAGCTTAAAACAAGGTACTTAAATAATAGGATTCGCCCATAAGGTTGGAAAATTAAAGCAAACGAAAATGACCCGTAATGACAAGAAGTTTTTTTTTTCTTCTAGACTCTCATTTTACTTAATATAATATTTATTATTAAGTTTGAAAATAATTTTTTTTTTGTAAACCATACTAATTTTTGTATAAATATCAATAATGGTCACATTAGCTTAAAATACAATACCTAGACAATGGGATTTTTCGTAAATAATCAATATTTATGGCAGACGAATAGGACCCATAATAACATCGAATTAAAATGAAGCTTAAAAACTGAATTTTTGGTGAATTTTCAAAATTTGGAGCGGAGGCAATGCACGCAAATACAGTTTACTGTTTTTTTGTGACCAATCACAATTTAGACAAAATGCTGTCATAAACGTAAACGATTAATTTCGCTGGTCTGACAAAAAATGGAATCGAAGAAAATTAAAAAACTAAACTACCATCAGCGTCGGTGGAAAAAAAAATAACATAACAGGCCGAGCCATTGTTCTTATTTTGAATAATAGGGAACGACATTTTGATTAATAACGTTAGATACGTTTGGATTCCATTGTATGCCGCGGGTGGTATTTTAACCCAAACCACCCGTTGAGTCGAACTTTTTATCGTTTTCTGCCCCTTTTTTTATTCGAAACAATTTTTGTAAAAATGAAAATATGCGAGACCCCGTAATGCAACCAATAACTCCTTAACCTTATTTAGCCAAAGATAACATATCTTTAGGATCATGATTATGCAAATGAACGTATTCTCTGCTGGGATTGTTCGATTGTTCCCTCGAAGAGTCCAACGAAAAAATGTGGAAAAGCGACAATTTCATATTCATAATGCACTTATAGACTCTAAATCATCAACGAACAATAGGCGCTTATGTGTGTATTTGCCAGTTTTACGTCACGACCCGACAAGTCACAATTACAAGAGGAGACATTTGATTTTAAAATTGTTTATTAAAACACAACACAAAATAAAGAAAAATACGAATACAGTTATACGGGGTGGTCCAAATTGATTGTAGGATACTTGAAAGGTAGAACGTACATAAAAAAATAACCGCAAAAGGGTCACATATGGTTGAAAAGTTCCTCCTTTCGGAGCTAGCAGGCCCCAAGAAAAAAAATTATTTAATAAATTTGAATTACTGTAACTTTTTTATTTGAACTTTTAAAGATTTTACTAAAACGCCGTTAGAAAGAGGATAAAAAATACTACAAAATGAGCCAAAACTGGCCTCTCTAGCTCTTCATGTTACCGAGATATTGAATTTCAAAAAGTAGTAAAAATAGACCCCCCCTTCTTTAAATTTTTGTGCTTTTTTGCAGTAGTGCTTTTTTTGTACTTATTTCACCTAATTTAACTAAATCCCGACTTTTTTTTGTCAAACTGTCAAATTCCATTATTTTGATTCGAGGTGAACTGACAATTTCTACTAATTTGGTTCAAAGTGTGTTAGCAATGTTGTCGAATTAACAAATTCTATTAATTTAGGTCGAAGAGTGTTTGCAATGTTGCCTAACTGACAAGTTCTACTACTTTCAAGGTACGTTTGTGGTAAAAATTTCAGACCTCTAACTTGAAGCGTTCCTCAGATATTTAGCAAAAACTACAGTTAACTTTGACACGCTCTCTAGCGGCCGAACCGGAAAACTTAGCCGTGTTTGCTCAACGTCACGTGAGAGCACCATTCATTAGATTTCTTTCGTTATATGACTCGTTTATACAGGATGATTCAAATAAGCGAGTTATTCACGATTTTCTGGATAAGTGCACGAAATTCTGTTCGATTTGAGAGGGCGACTAATCAAGACTGCTAGAGCGACAACAACAGTTCAATACAGACATTTTACATCAAATAGGTCTAGAATTTGAATAGATTCCAAAAATTGAGTAAAAAATGGGTCATCCTATTTAAGAAATTTTAAGTTTGCTCAAATTTGTAACACCCTGTATACTAAAGGAATATCTAGGAAAAAACAAACTTTGCTTTTGACAGTTGACGACCAAAAAGGATTGAAGTGAAAAGATAGCTCAGGTCGTAAGCTTTCCAAAAATATGCTCATTTCAGTTAATCGGTTGCACCGTTTAGCCGCTAGAGGACGTCAAAATCAAGCTTCACAAACCTTCAAAGTGCTTTAACCTAAAATAATTCAGTTATTTGAACAGTTTTCGACAAAAGGTCACAGAAGGTAAAATATAGTACAAGTCAACGGCTTTCAAAATCAATTTTAAAAAAGGTAATTAGTGTGATAGTTTGACTGCTAGAGGGCGTCAAAGTCAAGCTTTTTGATAACTTTTGCTTTTTACACAGTTTTTCAGATATTTCCCGGATATTAAAAATTGTTTTTTATTTTTTTTGGACACCCTGTATTCAGCGGCTAATCTAAGACACCCTAGATCAACCTGACATCCATTTTACTACAAATTATCCTCTAAAACCACGTGATGCGTGTCACTAATGTCAAAATTTGACTAGAATTTGTAAGAATTACATTTTAACACAGTGTTCGAAACAAGACGATTTTTTTGAGATTTATGACAGTTATTTGGACAATTGTCACGTGACCGTCTAGCTAAATAGTGTTCTAAAATCACGTGACTAACGTCAAAACTGTCAAACTATGCTCTAAAGTTGCAAAAAACAGGGTTTAGAAACGTTTCCTTGCCGTATTTGACATATAACGTGTTTTTGAGATTTATGACAGCTATAGAGAAAATAACAGTTAAAAAAAAATAATATGTTTTAATAAAATTAAATAAAAAAAAATAAGAGTCATTTTTTTAATTATTAAATTAAATTCCTAATTTGAGTGCATTGCATTTTTGTGCACTTTTTCCAAAAATTTTCTATAACTTGCTTATTTGATAGTTAACGACCAAAAGTGATTGAAGTGAAAAGATAGCTCAGGTCGTAAGCTTTCCAAAAATATGCTCATTTCAGTTAATCGGTTGCACCGTTTAGCCGCTAGAGGGCGTCAAAGTCAAGCTTAACAAACCTTCAAAGTGATTTAACCACTTTTGCTTTAACCTAAAATAATTCAGTTATTTGAATAGTTACGACAAAAGGTCACTGAAGGTAAAATATAGTCCAGCCCAAAAGCTTTTCAACGGTCTATTCAAAAATGGTCATTGGTGTGATAGTTTGACCGCTAGAGGGCGTCAAAATCAATTTTTGCTTTTTACACATTTTTTCAGATGGACACACTGTATATATTCTTCTCAAGTTAATTTTTGCACGAAAACTCTGTTGTGAGATTATAATATTAGTAATTATTACCTACGCCTCCTCTTTGGTTATTAGTGAATAAACAAATTCCGTAAGGACAACGGTACCATTCTTCAAGTGAAAACACATAATTTTAACCCAATTCAATGGTAATTTCAATATGTTGTTTAATAATTTTTCGGAGGAGTGCCGCCCAACGCTATTGTATTTAAAATTATTGTTTATTACTTTACGGGACATTATGCGTATGCCTAGTCACTTCCAATATCACCAACTTAACCTTAATTCTGTTCGAATTCCGTAATTATTATTCGTTTAGAATGTGCCGGGGCGACATTTGAATAAACTCGTTTCGTTACATTCTGTGTGCCGTTTTTTTCAATTCCTTGTGGTACTTATTATACGAAAACTCTCTGAATTTTTAAAAGACTCTAATGAAGTCATAAAAACGTTAACGGAAAATTTGTTTACATTAGAAATCATCGACAAAAAACGACACTCTTCGTTGTTATGTGACTTTTTCGAAATGTTAAAATGCATCTGTGTGCACAGCTGCATTTAATGAACAAATTAGACGGAAATTGATATTTTAAAATGCGTAAATAACCACAAGAGTGTTGGAAAGTACTTGTTGAAGAATTTCATTATTACTAAGTCACATTTAAGTTTGAACATAATAAAATACATTAAAAACCACAAAATGTTCACTAAATGAAGGTGAACATTATATTTATGTAGGAATTTTAGAAATTTTGAATTAGAGTAAAAAATCGCATGAAACCAATTAGCGTGCTTACTAGAATTACCATTAACCGTGATATTGATGGTAAGCAAAATTGAGACTTATGTGACTGTGTTTACTCTACTTATGTGAAGTAAAATTGTGCTTTAATTTAAACAAACTTATTGGTTTCTCTTGCCGTTTTTGAGGTTTTCTTAATTCGATACGAATTTCTTTCTACCCTGTACAGAAAGCAAAAATAAAATAAAATTATTTAAAGAAAAACGAAACTAATTATTTATTTTTATTTTAATTTTTGAATTTTAACATTTTTTTTTTAGATATTTTTTATATTTTCCTAAACCATTTAGTTGCTCTTTTTTTTTAAATTGTCTTTTATTTACATAGGTACTACTACATAAAATAATTACACTACAACGAATTATTAACGTTTAAACTGAGTGCTACGCAGCTGTTGGGTTTTGAATTAACGGTCAATTTTGACGCCCTCTAGCAGCTAAACAATGAACTCGATCATTTGATTTAATGGTATTTTTGGAAACTTCGGAATGTTCTCTACAATTTTATTTCTAATCACTTTTACTGCCACTTGTCAAATAATCGAGTTATTGACGTTGAACCAGAGTGCTGCGCAGCTGATTGGTTTTGAATTAACGGTCAACTTTGACACTCTCTAGCGGCCAAACGGCGAACTCGATCACTTGATTTAATACTTTACCGCACCCGAGTAGGAAAAAGTAATTAAATAACGAAATAAGAAAAAACTTACCAGTCGCAAAAGCGGCTAAAGGCAACTGTCTCGAAATACTCTCGGCCACCTCAGAAGTCAAACCGTAAATCCCCAACAACTCTCTCATCGTATTCATTGCGTAATTGCGCATCTCCGCGATCTGATCCGCACTCAGATTCTGATGCGCCATCAAGCCGCCAGCCGGATCAGTCACGTGCGATTTACTCAAATTGTGAATGGAAAAACTGCTCGGAATTTTACTGGACTCTTCCGAGTTTCCCTCTTCCGAGTCTTTGGTCTCTTCGTTCTCCGAGGTTCGATAGTTTTCAGTGTTGAAATCGTCCGAGTCTGAATTGTCCTCCGAGTCGTTTTTCTGACTGAGCATTTCCGAGTCGTGACTCAACCGTTCTGAGCTTTCCGAGTCGGGTTTCGACCCGCTCAGATCCATCGGAGTGTAGCTCGGGTCTTGCACCACAACTCTGCGCGGACCCGTTAACGGTTTTCGTCTGCGCACGTTCACATTGTTGTTCTCGTTGTACTCGCTCAGATTGAGGGCGCCCTCATCTTCTGAGGGCTGTTGCGAACAGCGCGGTTTAAAGTTTTTCCGTTTGTTTCTCTTTGGTTCTGATGCGTTCAGGGGCGCGTTGTTGGGCGATTGGGTGGGGTTGTATGGCACTTCTTGTTCTGAGTCGCTGGAGTGGTGCGAGTCAGGGTAGGCGCGACTGAATGGGTGTCGGTGATGGTAAGTCGTGTCCATGGGCTCCTGATGGGACAATTTCAAAGCTACAGCATCTGAAAATGTAAAAAAAACAAAAATTTTAAAATCATAGTTTTAGTATAAAGTATAGCTGATGTGAAAAACTTGTCTTGTCAAGTCATTGTTAAGGGACGTTGAAGCTTCCTGAGGATGAAATTAAAAATCTTGAAACGTCTAAACGGAAAATAGTAAGCAAATAGGGCTTAACCTAACCTAACACAACCTAAAGTTACTAATTCAAGAGTAATTAACTGGTACAGTGTAAACCAGGACAAATTGCCGTTACGTTTACGTTTTATGTAGTGATGGGTAAATTACTGGTAAAGTAAGTATTTTACTTTACCGCCAAAATTGACCGAAAAATTATTAGTAAATTACTGGTAAATTACAAATACTGTGTTTCTGGCAGTTCAAACTTTGACACCGCTTTTCTTCCTGACTGTACTAAATCTTGTAGTGTGTTTTCTCGAGTTATTGGATAGGAAATTTAATGAGGATTCCAAAAATGTGTTTAAAACAGTCATTTTCTCACTCCAAGTAGCTCCAAAAAAATTTGACTATAGAAAAAGTGTCAATTGGCAACTTTGTCAAAGTGTGATAGTTTTTTTTTTAAACAAAAATTGTTAATTCCGTATTAAACTGGAAACATTGTCAATTGGCAACAACAAAAATTGTTAATTTGGCAACATTGCAATAACTTCGAATTAAACTAGAAAATCGTCAGTTTGGTAACACTGTAGGAATGTGATTCTTATTTTTTAACTAAAATTAATTATTAATTAATTATTTGCTTATTTTTTAACGAAAATGGTCGGTTTGGCAACATTGCAATAACTTTGGCAACACTGTAGAAAATGCTTATTTTAACAGCAAATTGTTGTTCAAATAATTAAAAGTAGTTTTAATTGAATTTTGGCCTGATATTTACCGTAACACTTTGTATATTATTTTTGTGGATAAAAAAAAACATATTTTGGTATTACAATATCTTAGAAAACTGATTGAGGATTTTAAAATTGGCAGGTAAATGTCAAAATGGTGGCCGTTTAAAATTGGAAAAACAAAATGGCGTCTGTCATAAACAGTTAGTTTATAACTAAGATGATGAAAAACTGTAGTATACAGGGAGAGAAAAAAACCATTTGCAAAAACTAGACTAATGTGGGCTAGAAAATTAAATAAATTTTCGTATATAAATAATATTTTGAGAGAAAAATTGACTTTTACGTCTAATTTAACAATAATTTTTGTGTACAACTTTTGACCACCCAGTATAATTATTTGAAAAGTTTTTTTTAGTCAGATTCTTCTGTAACTAGATTTACTATTTAGTTAGTTGTTCTCCACTATGTGTACAGGGTGGATCTTGACAATCTGCCGCGATTTATTATTGAAATTAACTGGTTGCATAATAATCTAAAAATATGCTTATAACGGTTTTTGCCCATCACGATCCACCCAGTATACAGAGCGGCACCAAAAAAATGAGCAGACATTTCCGAGATATCTAGACAACAAAAATTGCGCCTCTTTCTGAAACTGCCAAAAATTCTGTCTGGGACCGTTTTTACACAAAAATATTTCGTTAAACGAATGCATCGGACAAAACGTGCCCGGTTTTAGCAAATTTTAATAAAAACTTGCAAGAATTTCGGCCGGGACCCGGTCAGAAATAATTAAAATTTGTGCTGATGGCAATTTCACAGAATCACCGTCTCATCTTGAATTTTTAGTTTTAGAATGGGACCTCTCCGACGCTTTTTGTTACAAACAACGGTCCCGCCATTGTTTTCTTCGTTCTGTGTGTGTGTGTTTTATGTTTCGCGGAGTTATTAAGGATTTTTCGCATTTTTAAATCCGTTCTGATTTTAATTTATGCACCGCCATAGTGGCCAGCCAGGCCAAATGCACCAGAAAACCACAATAATTAAGCCATCACACAAGTACCAAAAATGTTAATTAAACCACATTGAAGGTAATTAAAAGTAACCAAATTACTCACGCTTTGTCTTTAAGTATTTCAATAATTACGCACAAGTTTATTGCTACAGGTGAAACCATCGTAGTTGGTTGTTACGTCATCGTTTGACCGAACAATCAAAATGAATATCGGTGTCAGTTTCAGTTCTCAATTTGACGGCAAAAGTTAACCGATTTGAGAAGTAGTGCAACGTTGTCAAAATTTTAGAACCTTTAAAACCTGGCAACATTGTATTGACAACAATTTGATTATTAACAATTTGTGTCCTGTCGAGTTTCTACAACTAATTTCTAATATACATAAAATGCAATTAACCTTATTTTGTATTAAAACGCTTTCCTACCGCAAATGAGAGGTTTAAAATAGTTTGAGAACCCCTGGTGACACTCTGGGTGTTCGTTGTAACCTAAAATGTCAAAAAACAGTTTGAGAACTACTGATTTCCAATCATTTCACTCATAAAATGCTAATTAATCTTATTTTGAATTAAAACACTTTTCTTCCACATTTGAAGGGCTTTTAAGACAGTTTGATAACCACTGTTGACACTCTGGGGGATCTCAGACCTAACCTAACCTAAAAATGTCAAAAAACAGTTTGAGAACCACTGATTTCCCATTTATTTTACTCATAAAATTCAATTAACGTTATTTTGATTAAAACGCTTTTCTACCGCAAATTAGAGGGTTAAAACAGTTTGAGACCCACTGGTGACACTTTTGAAAATACTGAGAAAGTACTCTGTAGGCCGAAAAGCCACAAAACAGTTTGAAAACCACTGATTTTCCACATTTTACTGAAAAAAATGCTAATTAACCTTATTTTGAATTAAAACACATTTCTTCCACATTTGAAGGGCTTTTAAGACAGTTTGATAACCACTGTTGACACTCTGGGGGATCTCAGACCTAACCTAACCTAAAAATGTCAAAAAACAGTTTGAGAACCACTGATTTCCCATTTATTTCACTCATAAAATTCAATTAACGTTATTTTGATTAAAACGCTTTTCTACCGCAAATTAGAGGTTTAAAACAGTTTGAGAACCACTGGTGACACTTTTGAGAATACTGAGAAAGTACTCTGTAAGCCGAAAAGTCACAAAACAGTTTGAAAACCACTGATTTTCCACATTTTACTGAAAAAAGTGCTAATTAACCGTATTTTGTATTAGAACGCTTTTCTTGCACAAATGAGAGGTATAAAACAGTTTGAAATTCACTGGTGACACTCTGGGGGTTCTCTGTAACCTAAAAATGTGAAAAAACCGTTTGAGAACCACTGATTTAGTATTCATTTCACTCATAAAATGCAATTAACTATATTTTGATTAAAACGCTTTTCTACCGCAAATTAGAGGTTTAAAACAGTTTGAGAACCACTGGTGACAGTTTTGACAATACTGAGAAAGTACTCTGTAAGCCGAAAAGTCACAAAACCGTTTGAAAACCACTGATTTTCCACATTTTACTGAAAAAAGTGCTAATTAACCGTATTTTGTGTTACAACGCTTTTCTTGCACAAATGAGTGGTTTGGAACAGTTTGAAAACTACTGGTGACACTCTGGTTAACCTAAAATGTCACAAAACAGTTAGAGAACCACTGATTTCCCATTCATTTCACTCAAAAAATGCTAATTCACCTTATTTTGAATTAAAACACTTTTCTTCCACATTTGAATGGCTTTTAAGACAGTTTGAAATCCACTGCTGTCACTCTGGGGGTTCTTTGTAAACTAAAATGTCAAAAAACAGTTAGAGAACCACTGATTTCTCATTCATTTTACTCATAAAATGAAATTAATTTTGTTTTGATTTAAACGCTTTTCTTCACCATTTGAAGAGCGTTTAAAACAGTTTGAAAACCACTGGTGACACTCTTGAGAATACGGAAAACTCTTAAAGTTTGGTTCAAAAAAATATACACGTGACGTCAGTTAAGTCAAAAACACTTTATGAAAAATAGTGCGACGTTGGCAAAATGTTACTTTTTCAGTCAAGTTTGACGGAAAAAGTAACCGTCAAAGTGAATATTGGTGTCAGTTTCAGTGGTTTCCAACTTGACAGCAAAAGTTAAGCGAATTAAGAAATAATGCAACGTTGCCAAACTTTAATTTTTTTTCAGACAAAAATTTTCGAAAAAACTTTTCTACACCTTTCAGTTCTTGTCATTAAGGAGATCGAAGAAATCGAACAAAACCTGACAACACTGTACTCCTGTCGAGTGTCTACAACTAATTTTGACAACAATAAAGAAGAAGAAGAAGAAGAAGAAGAAGCGTTATTTGCATTGTAATTATTGCGCGATACATTCCATCAGGTTGGATGCAACTTTTTTTCTGTCAATAAGAGTCGAGAACGCATTCGATGTTTACGCAGCACTTAGACCGTACCGTACTCTTGACATTTGATTATTTATCGAAAAATGCTTCTTTTCACCGTTAAACACACCGCGTATTCCGGAAAGCGTTTGTTTACTTCGTTTTAACGAATTTTAACACCTCTCCCGACCAATTTTTCTCCTCGCCGAGTGCACTTTGAGTGTCGGACGAAAATTGTTGTTTGTCCACCGTGATGGACCGGAAAATTCTACAATATGCTTGCTCACCTGTTGTTAGACCGTAATTGGGCGAGAGCAGTCCAGATGTAACGGTAGCCATTGTCGCCAGCATAAATCCCTCGACATTCCTGCAACACACACAAATATTCCCATTATTAATCTAATTCAACCTCAAAAAATTTAGTATACTAAAGAAAAAATCACCCTGTAAACCCCCAGAAACAATAATTTTCCATATTCCATTCCCAAAATCAATCAAACCGCAATGTTTGTAAGGGTGAAATTAGCTTGAAACGCCTCACTAACTTAACGGGATTTACCGTAACAGTTTCGAAAAACAGTAAGCAAAAATGGACCTTAAGACTGGTTCTACAAAAAACGTAATGATCTACATAAACAGCAATTGCGTAAATCACAGCAGTGTTGAGATTTACATGTAAACTTAGCATTATCGTTATTTATGTGATTAACTTGTAAATTAATACTTAGTATTCTTATATTTTTATTTATTATTTTACTTTTTATTATTATATACAGGGTGGTCCAGTTTTAAATGTCAATAATTCACCAATCCATAGCCAATTAAAAAATAAGTTGACATTCATTATGTCATTTTCCTGAAAAGTGCTTCTTAAGGAAAACAGTCCTTCAAATTTCTGTTTAAAAAATCGTTTTTTTTTGTCATAACTGTCAGACCGTTGGAGCAATATTGATCAAATTTGGAACAAGCACTTTATTACACGTTATTACGGTCAAAGACCCAAAACTAACCCAACCCAACTTAAAAATTGTCTTGGAAACGGAAAATTCACTTAAGAAGTATAAAAAATATTATTGTAGCCAGTTTTCATAGTTTCCAGACAAACTAAAAGACTTTAGTTTTGAAAATTGAATTAGAAAAGATAAACATTTCAGAAGCTTAAAAATTGTGTTTGTAACCAGTTTTCATGCAAATCGAGAGACTTTAATACTAAAAATTGATTGATTGTAGACATAAAAACTACTTTTTCAAGAATTTGTTACTACAAATTCATACATTTAAACCTTAAAAATTGACTTGAACCCCAAAATGTGACTGAACTAATGAAAAGTGACATCAGAAGCTTAAAATTTGCATTTGAAGTAAGTTTTCATAATTTGAAGACAAATTTCAATATTTTAGTCTTGAAAATAGTCTTAGATGCAAGGCATTAACATTAGATTCATGAAAATTGTCTTGAAAACGAACTTTTCGTGCTTTTTACTTTGCTTTTCATTTTCTTCGAATTCTGGACTATTTTTAGTGCTTCAAAACTGCTTTCAGCTTGGAAAATCGAGTTTCAAGACTATCTTCACCAAGTTATTGACCTAGCAAACTGAAAAAACAATTTTTACATTCTTCATAGACTTAAAATGGCATTCCAAGCTTTGTCACTATTAAATCGACTTCTAGACACCTCAGTGCTAAAAATTCGGGTATTTCTTAATAAACTAGACGGTTTTTAGTGTTTTAAGGCTGTTTTCAGTGCCTCAAATCGAGTTTCAAGACTATCTTTACAAAGTTTTTGACTTATCAGGCCTAAAAGCTAGTTTGTCCACTGACCATAGTCTTGAAAATATTATTTCAAGCTTCTTCACTATTAAATTGACTTCTACACTCATAGGTGCAATAAATTGTAGCATCTCTAAGAAATTCAGACTGTTTTTAGAGCTTTTTAAGACTGAAAAATCGAGTTTAAGACTATTTCCAAAAGTCAAGTTTCTTCAGTAATAAAAGTAAAAAATGTTGGTACCAAATGTTACAATAATACGCCTTGAGATCTAATTTTTAGAAATAATATAGTCCGAAAATTTAATTTACTTCTAGACTTGTTGTCCAGTCCAGAAAATTGAGTTGTACACCAATTAAAGTCTTGAAAATATACTTTTGGACTCTCTTTAGTCCTAGTAAAGTCAGTTCTAGCATTAAAAGTCAACTTTTATATTATTTTAAGTAGTAAAAAATGAGTTTCATGCACAATACAATCTTTGTCTTGATTTCCGGACTTTTTTTAGTTCTTGAATGCCAGTTTCAGACACTCAACCAGGATGGCAGTCTGAGAAAGCGAATCATAAGACCATTCCTAGTAGTAAAAAGCAAGTTTTTAGACTATTCAGTACAAATTTGGACTTTCACAAGTCTTGAATGTTCAGTTTTAAACTATAAAACGATTTTTTAAATTGAAATTTGGAGGACTGTATCTTCCTTAGGAAACGTTTTTCAGAAAAATGACACAATGCAAGTCAACTTATTTTTTGATTGGCTATCAAATGGTGAAATTGACACTTAAAACTGGACCACCCTGTATATTTGAAATTTTGTATAGAAAATATTGTTTAAATTTGTCTTAGTTTTTGTGTTAGTCCAAATTTTAAAACCTCTAAAAGCAATAATTTTTAATCTAATAACTTCGTTCCCTTAGGTAATAATTAAAAAAAAATAAATGAAACCATAATGTTCGTAAAGCTTAAATTTGCTTGAAACACATCACTAATCTAATGGGAATTACCTTAATAGTATAGAAAAATAGTAAGCGAAAATGGACCTTACAATTAGTTGTATAAACAACGTGATTAATAGTCAGTTGTGCAATACTATGTAATGTCACATCATTGTTGCTAGTTTGTGGGAGTTTTTTGGCTCAAGTAAATATTTGATTTAAAAAAATTAAGTAGTAAAGCGGTTCTTAAACTGTTTTTTCAGTTAGAACTGGCCAAAAATGTGTCTCAAACTGTCTAAAACATCCTCAGTGTTTATGGAAGGTGTGGCGTGTATTAATAAAATTTTAGAAGAAAATCAGTGGTTCTCAAATTGTTTTTTGACAATATTGGCCGACAGTAAACCCTCAGAGTGTCACCAGTAGTTCTCAAACTGTCTTAAAGCCTTTAAATGAGGTAGAAAGCGTACTAATACAAAATAAGGTTAATTGGCATTTATGAGTGATATGAGTGGGAAATCAGTGGTTCTCAAACTGTTTTTTGACATTTTAGGCTACAGAGGACAACCCAGAGTGCCACCAGTGAATCTCAAACTGTTTTAAACCTTTCATTTGTGGAAAAAAAGCGAATTAATTCAAAATACGGTTAATTAGCATTTTGTCAGTGAAATAAATGGAAAATCGGTGGTTCTCAAACTGTTTTGTGACATTTTAGGTTACAGAGAACACCCAGAGTGTCACCAGTGGTTTTCAAACTGTTTTAAACCACTCATTTGTGCAAGAAAAGCGTTCTAATACAAAATACGGTTAATTAGCACTTTTTTCAGTGAAATGTGGAAAATCAGTGGTTTTCAAACTGTTTTTTGACTTTTTGGCTTACAGAATACTCTCTCAGTATTCTCAAGAGTGTCACCAGTGGTTCTCAAACTGTTTTAAACCTCTCATTTGCGAAAGAAAAGCGTTTTAATGAAAATAAGGTTAATTGCATTTTATGAGTGAAATCAGTGGTTCTTCAACTGTTTTGACATTTTAGGTTACAGAGAACCTCCAGAGTGTCAGCAGTGGTTTTCAAACTGTCTTAAAACCCCTACAAATGTGGAAGAAAAGTGTTTTAATTCAAAATAAGGGTAATTAGCATTTTGTGAGTGAAATAAATGGGAAATCAGTGGTTCTCAAACTGTTTTGTGATGTTTTGGCTTGCAGAGTAAAAATGTGCTTAAAGCAGTCATTTTCTAACACCAAGCAGGTTTTACAGGCGATTTTGTCCTTGACTGTCCTTTCAAACTGTATTTCTGACAGTTTAAACTTTGACACCGCTTTTCTCCCTGACTGTACCAAATTCTATACTGTTTTTTTGATGTTGTTGGATAGGAAATTTAATGGCAATTCCAAAAATTTGCTTAAAACAGTCATTTTCTAACTCCTAGCAGGTTTTACAAGTAATTTTGTCTTTGACTGTTCTTTCAAACTGTGTTTCTGTCAGTTCAAACTTTGACACTGCGTTTCTCCGTGACTGAACTAAATTTTGTAGTATTTTTCAGGTTATTGGATAAGAAATTTAATGAGGATTCCAAAAATGTGCTTAAAACAGTCATTTTCTAACTCCAAGCAGGTTTTACAGGCGATTTTGTCCTTGACTGTCCTTTCAAACTATATTTCTGACAGTTTAAACTTTGACCCCGCTTTTCTCCCTGACTGTACCAAATTCTATACTGTTTTTTTGATGTTGTTGGATAGGAAATTTAATGACAATTCCAAAAATGTGCTTAAAACTTCAAACTGTATTTCTGACAGTTTAAACTTTGACTGTCCTTTCAAACTGTATTTCTGACAGTTTAAACTTTGACACCGCTTTTCTCCCTGACTGTACCAAATTCTATACTGTTTTTTTGATGTTGTTGGATAGGAAATTTAATGACAATTCCAAAAATGTGCTTAAAACTGTCATTTTCTAACTCCAAGCAGGTTTTAAAAGCGATTTTGTCTCTGACTGTTCTTTCAAACTGTGTTTCTGTCAGTTCAAACTTTGACATTGCGTTTCTCCCTGACTGAACTAAATTTTATAGTATTTTTCAGGTCATTGAATAGAAAATTTAATAAGTGTTCCAAAAATGTGCTTAAAACAGTAATTTTCTTACTCCAAATGGGTTTGACAAGCAATTTTGTCTCTCTGTTAAACTGTGCTCAAAAGTTTCAAAAATCAGGGTTTAGAAAATGTTTCTTGGAGTATTCGATAGAAAACGTGTTTCTGAGATTTATGACACTGGTTTTGACAGTGGTCACGTGACTATCTAGCTAAATTATCCGCCAAAAAGTTGTTAGCTATTTTCGGTATAATCTACTATGTTGCCAAGTTTTTCAAAGTGTTGCATTTGAACGTATTCGACATTGCGCACATTTGGCAATAAATTAGAAAAATTGGTCAGATTGGACAACATTGCAAACATTTGGCAAATGAATTAGAAAAATGGCAGTTGGTCGGGAATTTTAGGAAAAGTGACAATTTGGCAATAGTGCAAACATTTGGCAGAAATTATGAAAATACTCGAGTTGGGTAATGTTGCAAAAATGATAAAAGTTACCATTTAACAAAATATTTCAAAATACTTGTTGGTATTTCTGCGACAAACCTACGGTTTGTTATTTTGTTTTCTGTATGTCTCTTTAGTAGTTTAAATTACATTTATCAGTTTTATTCATTCATTCACATAACCTGAAAAGGCCGGTTTTCACATATCAAAGTGTTGCGTAATAATATCTGCTACTAGACCAATAAAGCTGGTTTCCAAGTCAATAAACGGTTTATTTAAAAAAGTCAATTGTGCAATTATCAATTTAAAACAAGTACCTTAGATATTTTTGTTAAATACCACACACACACACAATACGTTCCATTCTTGGAAGCTATAACAATAATAATACCAGTTTGTTGTGCATTAACAACATTGCTCGCGGTATTCAAATTGGGTCTAAAAGATAAGTGAAAGCGGTCACACCCTGTATATATCACGATAACGCCCTTATTAATGCTATCTCAAAGAAAAAAAACAAAAAAAAAAGACAATCATTTTGTATTCGGACTGAGACACTTTTGGGTCGTTAAATCGATTTTATAACTTACTTTACGGGCGTCTTGCCTTTAAAACTTTCGGACCAATAAAACCAAGAAATTAATGCATTTTTTACCATAAAAAGGTGCTATCTTATGTCGTTTACCTCTTTTAAAATTCTTTTTCGACGGTTCTGGGCCTTGTCGGACAAAAAACGGTCACTGATTGGGTTTTCGGCTTAATGCAAAAAAAACTATACAAGGGAAGAGGTTGAAATTTAAAAAAAACTCGACACCGAAAAGGGTGATAAAACCCATTAAAAGCATAAAAGGGATCTCGGGGTGTACAAAAGGGTCAAAATCGTACTTTTAGGGTTGTTACACGCACAGATGTGCCGTATGCAAATTAAGCGCCCTTCTTACAATAAAAATTTGAATATTTTAAAAATTTAGAACATTTTGTGGGGTCGCGATTGTGATAAATCAAACTTGGGCACGAATCCGGTTTTTGTGTGCGTAAATCGAAAACACCCCGTATAACATACAAATGTAATACATTTAAAAACTTGTTTAAACTGAACTTTGAAGTTCTTTAAACGGTTGCAACTTCAGTGTTTTTAAATCAAAAAATACTGGTCAGAACTTGATATAAAAGTTACCTCTATTTAGTTTTAGGGCAGTATTAATTATTTTAGCTATCACTTGGTAGTAATCTACGGCCTAGTTATAGTATGTAGTGGGCCTGCAGTGAGAAACTAAAGCTTTAGATTGGCTCGTGGATTAGCCTAAGTAAGCCGGTCCTACTAGACAGTTTAACAGGCCGTAAACGTAAATATATGATAGCCAGTGATTTTGTAATTCTCACAAAGACCGAGTTATGTACAGGGTGATACAAATCTTGTAAATATTTGTGTCTACTTTATTTTTAAGTATTAGGTATTAGGTATTTAGGTTATTTGGATTCTACCTCAAACTCTACTTAATGTAAAAATCTATATTCAACTGTTTTCACTGTAATTCCCAAAACAAAAAATTGATCAACTTAGTTAAAAAATCACAAGTTTGGCTTGCTACTCAAATTTGAAACACCCGGTATAGTCTTTATTATCGGAAAAGAGAGTAGGCAAAAATACCAATAGGTATTTTGAAATATTTTGTTAAATGGTACTTTTCATCATTTTTGCAACATCGGCCAACTCATAATTTCGGCTAAATGTTTGCACTATTGCCAAATTGTCACTTTTCCTAAAATTCCCGACCAACTGCCATTTTTCTAATTCATTTGCCAAATGTTCGCAATATTTCCAAATTGTCACTCACGCACACACAAAGTTTGCAATGTTGTCCAATCTGACCAATTTTCCTAATTTATTGCCAAATGTGCGCAATGTCGAATACGTTCAAATGCAACACTTTGAAAAACTTGGCAACGTAGTAGATTATACCGGAAATAGCTAACCAGTTGCTTTTTTAAATTAATCTTGTCTCGAAAGCTGTGTTAAACGGTAATTCTTGCCAACTTTGACATTAGTGACGGATATCACGTGGTTTTTGGTGGATAATTTTGCTAGATAGTCACGTGACCACTGTCATAAATCTCAGAAACACGTCTTGTCACGAAAACTATGTTAAACTGTAATTCTTGCCAGTTGCGACAGTTTTGACAATAGTGACGGATATCACGTGGTTTTTGGCGGATTATTTAGCTAAATAGTCACGTGACCACTCTCAAAATAACTGTCATAAATCTAAGAAACACGTCTTGTCTCGAACGTTGTGTTAAACTGTAATTCTTGCAAATTTTGACAGTTTTGACAATAGTGACGGATATCACGTGGTTTTTGGCGGATAATTTAGCTAGGTAGTCACGTGACCACTGTCAAAACAAGTGTCATAAATCTCAGAAACACGTTTTCTATCGAATACTCCAAGAAAAATTTAGATTTGACATTTAGAAAATGACTGTTTTAAGCACATTTTTGGAATCCTCATTAAATTTCCTATTCAGTGACCTGAAAAATACTACAAAATTTGGTACAGTCAGGGAGAAACGCAGTGTCAAAGTTTGAACTGATAGAAATACAGTTTGAAAGGATAGTCAGGGACAAAATCGTCTATAAAACCCACTTGGAGTGAGAAAATGACTGTTTTAAGCACATTTTTAGAATCCTCATTAAATTTTCTATCTAATAACAGAAAAAAAACACTACAAAATTTGGTGATTAAACTGGAAACCTTTAACTGAAAAGCAACTTTCTTTGTATTTTTCAGCAAATGATAATCAAAACGTTCTCACAGCCCATCTATGAGAACCAGACAACATGTTCGACATAACAAAATTGGAAAAAAAGTAAAACACATAAAAGCGACCGTTTAGAGCGAGTCGTTTTAAATCATATTTTCAATAAAAGCTCGTTTTTCTTGGGTTTTAGTGTCCCGGTAAGGACTTTTCGAATGTGCCGTAGCCTAATGGAGATCTTTGCGGTGATTAAACCAGTCGGTAGAATAGCCGCGAGGCCACTTTGTGCGATGTATTTAGCTTTGCTTCGCTTTTTTTTCGATGAAAAATAACCTTTTCTACGGCAAGTTTATGTACGAGAAGTGGGTTCTCTATTAGAATCGTAACTCGTGGTCTCTGGTAGCCACCAGCGAATTTTAAATTCATTTATATGCTAAACAGGCAATAGTATGCGACAGGTAATGTCTTTAGGTGTTTTCAAATCTCGTTGGACGAGTCAGTAATGAATTTCATTTGTTGCAGAAATTTTAAGCTCCATACAAAAAAAAAAAATTAAAAAAACAACAATAGAGAAAGAAAACCATTAAAAATCAATAAGCTATTCGTGACAGTTTTTCCATGCGGATGTGACGTAATTATTGGACCAATCAGGCTTTCCGATCAGGTAACTGCATCATGACGTCACACTCATTTTGACAGACCGACAAATGTCACTTACGAAATTGTTTGCCGTTTTCGTCTAACTCGTTGATTATCTAAAATGGTTTTCTTTTCTTACCACTAGTTTCCTTTGTATAATTTTGAAATTTCCATATCTGTTTTCTCCCAATAACCTAGAAATTGACAATTGAAATACTGAAAAAAACAGTATTTTGGAGCCATAAAACTAAAAAATTTTCTAATAGGATTTGCCCAGTAATAAACCTAATTTTGTTGTATTTAAGAAACTCATAAATTGATTTTTACTTGGGCAAGAATTTAAAAAAAAAATTTATTAGCACGTTTTGCGTTTAATTTTTTTTAATGTCTGTCTGGTTTTTTAAACATTATTTAGGCAAATTAACACCAAATTACAACATTTTGTGGGACAGAAGTGGGACATATTGGTGCTGTTAAACCAATATACAAATCAAGCTTTTAGACTGATAAGAGCGGTTAATTAAAGGAAACTTTAGAGTTTACGATAAGCATAATCCGGGACTTTTAGTGTTGCTGACGATCAACCGAATTAAGTAAACATTTCCACAAAAATGCCGACTTTCCTGTGTTGAAACATTGAATTTACAGCTCAGTAATAAAGCTGAGATTTGCTGTGGCAAATATTTGTCTGTAGCATTCGGCGATTTCGAAAAATTGTCCCAAATCCTTTGTCAACCCTTCAGGACTAATTAGAGCCGTATAAACCGGTTAATTAAACAGTTAAATTTTTATTGCTTGTTTTGTTTGATGTTTCGGTACCGTTTATTAATTCTAAAATTGTTTAAATATTTTTGTTTGAATATTTACAAGTTGAGTCCGGATTTCTTTCGATTTTTGTAAATAAAGCAAAAGCAACCAACCTTTGACAGTCTAATGTGAACGATTTATTTAAAAACACGTCATTTGACACATTTTTTCATGCTTTTTTCTTCTTTCTGTGCTTAATTTAGTTTTTTGTGCTATTGTGCTTATTTGCTGTTATTTTTACAATTGCAATAGCTACATTGAGATATTGAAAGCAAAATGGGCAAGTATCAATTTACAAATTACAAAACAATTTCCAAAATGCTCCTGAAGTAGCCTAAAAATTGTACAAACATTCCAAAACGCTATAGAAGCTCCAAAATGACTTGCAAAAGCTTTTAAAACAGTCTAAAACCTTCCAAATGTTTTTCACTTTATCTGTAGAAGCTCTCTATGCTTCTAGAGCAGTATAACAGCTTCCAAAAGTTTCTAGAACCATTTACAAGGTTTCAAATGCCTTAAAAGCAGTCCAGAACCTTCAATGCTCTTTAAGCTGTTCAAACACTTTCCAAACGCTTCTAAAGCAGTCGAAAGCCTTTCAAAAGCTTTTAGAACAGTCTAAAAGATTCCAAATGCTCTTCAGCTGGTCTAAAAGCTGCCAAAAATTACAAAAACAGTCAAAAAGCTTCCAAAAAAATTTCTAGAACCATTTAAGAATTTCCAAGTGCTTCTAAAGCATTCCATAACCTTCAATGCTTGTCCTAAAGTAGTCTAAGAGATTCCAAAACACTACAGAAACTCCAAAATGTTTCTTAAGCATTTGAAAGCCTTTTAAAACAATCTAGAAGCTTCCAAAAGCTTTCAACACAGTCTAAAAGATTCCAAATGCTCTTCAGCTAGTCTAAAAGCTGCCAAAAATTATAAAAACAGTCAAAATGCTTCCAAAAAAACTCCAGAATCGCCTAAGAATTTCCAAATGCTTCTAAAGCATTCCAGAACCTTCAATGCTCGTAAAGTAGTCTAAAAGATTCCAAAGCACTACGGAAACTCCAAAATGCTTCTAAATCAATCGAAAGCCTTCAAAAAGCTTTTAGAACAGTCTAAAAGATTCCAAATGCTCTTCAGCTAGTCTAAAAGCTACCAAAAGTTATAAAAACAGTCAAAATACTTCAAAAAAAAAATCTAGAACTGTCTAAGAATTTCCAAATGCTTCTAAATAATTCCAGAACCTTCAATGGTCCTCCTAAAACAGTCTAAAAGATTCCAAATGCTCTTCAGCTAGTCTAGAAGCTCACAAAAGAAATTAAAACAGTCTAAAAGTCCCAAAAAAAATTCCAGAACCGTCTAAGAATTTCCAAATACTTCTAAAGCATTTCAGAACCTTCAATACTCCTAAAGTAGTCTAAAAAGGTTTTAAAACACTACAGAAACTTCAAAATGCTTCTAAAGCAATCGAAAGCCTTCCAAATGCTTTTAAAACAGTCTAAAAAGCTTCCAAAAAATTCTAGAACCTTTTAAGAATTTCCAAATGCCTCTAAAGCATTCCAGAATCTTCAATATGCTCTTTAACTGTCCAAAATGCTTCCCAATTAGTTCAAAGTTTTCAAAACAGTCTAATATCGTTCGCATGCTTCTGAAACAGCTTAAAAGCTTCAAAAAATTTCTAGAGCTTGGTCAAAAAAAAAAAAGTGAAAAATGTTGCATCTCTGAAAGAGTTTTGTGCATTTTTAAAGCTTTTTTTTACAAATTTGTATGCTTTTTTTCACGATTTTAGTGTTTTTTTAATCCGGACTTTATAACAATTAGACGCCCAATTCTAACTTGATCAGCCGGAATTAACGCTCGGTAATTTATTCAGAAAGCTTGACCGTTTCAAGTTCAAGATTTTTTTTCCTGACACGGCCTGATGTGTTTCGGAGATCGTTAATTCTGATTTTGCTCCAAATTTTATTGAAATCGATTCGTAAACCGGTCCTCCATTTGTTAAATTATGAAATATTTCAGTTCTTCCGAGACTAATTAGTCCGGGTTTCAGTGTAAATAAATTGATACCGAGAAATAGAGTTTTTTTTGGTGTTACGCAATGAATTACTTATTTTTAATTCAAATAGAGATTTGATGAAACCTTCCAAATAAAGCTTGCCAAGATTCAGAGAGGGTCAGGTAAAAGTTGTCTAAATCGTGGATAATATAGCATTTTTTCCAATATTAACCATATTTTTGATGGTACTTTTATTGAAAATTTATTATGTTATATGAATTTAGTTTATTACCTTTAGCTTTGGTTTAATTACAGTAATTGTACTAAACTTGGCAGCCATCAACGTCATTTTGCTCTCCGTTTTCATTCAGAGCTTCTTCAGGGCAAATTACTAGTCAGAAAAATGGGACTATCCCACATATCATACATTTTCGTTTTAATGACTGGAATCGACAGAATAGGGTTAAAAAACATCTAGTTTTAAATTTAACGGACAAATTTAAACATTAGTTTTGAATTTGTCCGTTAAATTTAAAAGATCTGTTTTGGCGCGCGTGTGACGTACGTAATTCTGGGCGATTTTATTGGCTGTTTCACACGCCATCTGGGGAGCGAAAAGTGTAAGTTTGGAAAACCCGATCTTTCTTATAGGTTAGCCGCACCTCTGTTCTACTTTCTAGGTTAGAACCAATTTTACCAATGTTTGTCAAAAAATAAGAAAAAGACAAAGTTATCACATACGTAGATAATATTTTTAATATCCAAATAAGATAATTTGGTTGGAAGTACCAATTTTCTTTACAATATAATGGTTTTAATATACCGGTAGTAATAGTTATTTTCCTACTCGGGAACTCGGGTGCGGTAAAGTGCACTTTTTTGCATTTGAGTGCGGGAAGGAGTACTTTTCCACACCGGATGCGGTAACTTTAAATGAATAATAAACCTAAATGTGTAGAGCAAAAGTACCCATTTTCACCAACCTTTTTATGAGATGTTCAAGCGAAGAAAGCATGAACAAAATTTTCCGCAAAAATTTGTGCGGAAAAGTAACTTCACAGCACTCATTTTATTTTTCAAAAAAAAAAAAAACATTTAATTCAAAAAACCATAACTGTTTATTTGATTTCTCAATTAAAAATACATTTTTAATCATTTAATCAAAATTTTGTATCTAACACATGCGGGAAGCGTCTTTCCCGCCCTTTAACTCAAACAGTCTCGTGCGGGAGGGAATCTTTCCAATGTTTCCATTAACAGTGGATACCTTCTTCTTTGGTTTCAATTACTTATCGCACTAGTGTGGAAAAGTTACTTTTTCGCACTCAAATCCGCAAGTCAAAATTGCAGGTTTATTATACATTTATTGTAAATTAATCTTGCAAGGCGGAAAAGTAACTTTACCGAGTAGGAAAAAGCTTTAAAAATGCACAAAACTTACAGAGATGCAATTTGTACTTTTTTTTTGACTTCAAGCTCTAGAAATTTTTTGAAGCTTTTAAGCTGCTTCTGAAGCATACGAACGATTTTAGACTGTTTTGAAAACTTTTTGAACTTCTTGAGAAGCATTTTGGAAGGTTTTTAGACAGTTTATAGAGCATATTGAACGTTCTGGAATGCCTTAGAAGCTTTTGGAGGCATCTAGATTGTTTTGAAAGGCGTTCGACTGCTTAAGAAACTTTTTGGAGTCAGGTACCAAATCCCCTGTAAAAGCCACTTGTAGTGAGAAAATGACTGTTTTAAACACATTTTTGGAATTCTCATTAAATTTCCTATCTAAAAACATGAAAAAACAAGACAAAATTTGGTACAGTCGAGGAGAAAAGCGGTGTCAAATTTCAAACTGTCAGAAACACAGTTTGAAAGGACTGTCAAGGACCAAATCACTGTAAAACCCTCTTGGATTGAGAAAATGCCTGTTTTAAGCACATTTTTGGAATTCTCATTAAATTTCCTATCTAATAACATGAAAAAACAATACAAAATTTAGTACAGTCCAAAACGGTGTCAAAATTTGAACTCCCAGAAACACAGTTTGAAAGGACAGTCAGGGACAAGATCGTCTGTAAAATCTACTTGGAGTGAGAAAATGACTGTTTTAAGCACATTTTTGGAATCCTCATTAAATTTCCTATAAAATAACCTGAAAAAAACAATAAAAACTTTGGTACAGTCAGAGAGAAAAGCGGTGTCAAATTTCAAACTGTCAAAAACACAGTTTGAAAGGACAGTCAGGGACAAAATCGTCTGTAAAATCTACTTGGAGTGAGAAAATGACTGTTTTAAGCACATTTTTGGAATCCTCATTAAATTTCCTATACAATAACCTGAAAAAACAATACAAAATTTGGTACAGTCAGAGAGAAAAGCGGTGTCAAATTTCAAACTGTCAAAAACACAGTTTGAAAGGACAGTCAGGGACAAAATCGTCTGTAAAATCTACTTGGAGTGAGAAAATGACTGTTTTAAGCACATTTTTGGAATCCTCATTAAATTTCCTATCTAATAACCTGAAAAAACAATACAAAATTTGGTACAGTCAAAAACGGTGTCAAAATTTGAACTCCCAGAAACACAGTTTGAAAGGACTGTCAGGGACAAAATCGACTGTAAAACCCACTTGGAGTGAGAAAATGACTGTTTTAAGCACATTTTTGGAATCCTCATTAAATTTCCTATCTAATAACCTGAAAAAACAATACAAACTTTGGTACAGTCAGGGAGAAAAGCGGTGTCAAATTTCAAACTGTCAAAAACACAGTTTGAAAGGAGAGTCAGGGACAAAATCGTCTGTAAAATCTACTTGGAGTGAGAAAATGACTGTTTTAAGTACATTTTGGGAATCCTCATTAAATTTCCTATTCAATAACCTTAAAAAACTCTACAAAATTTGGCACAGTCAGGGAGAAAAACGGTATTAAACTTCAAACTGTCAGAAACACAGTTTGAAAGAACAGTTAGCGACCAAATCATCTGTAAAACCCACTTGGATTGAGAAAATGACTGTTTGAAGCACATTTTTGGAATTCTCATTAAATTTCCTATCCAATAACCTGAAAAAACTCTACAAAATTTGGTACAGTCAGGGAGAAAAGCGGTGTCAAACTGTCAGAAACACAGTTTGAAAGGACAGTGAGGGACAAAATCACCTGTAAAACCCACTTGGAGTGAGAAAATGACTGTTTTAAGCACATTTTTGGAATCCTCATTAAATTTCCTATCCAAGAACCTGAAAAAACACTACAAGACTTGGTAGAGTTAGGGAGAAAAGTAAGATATTTACTTTACCGACATGACTAACCTCATAACCGTAACTTATTTTAGGAATGTTAATAACATGTTCAGTTTTATAGGTTTGAAGTTTTTCTATTGAATCTTATTCTTAGGGTAACACTGAAAGAATGTGCTGCGTCTGTCAAGAAGGAAATAACTTCTTGTCTCTGATTGGTTCATAGTGTAGTACGTCACCGGTGGCGGGCTTTTCAAACATGAGATTAATAATGTAGTTTTTATCATCATTTTTTTCAGACTAAATATTTTGGAAAACAAAAAAATACGGGTATAATATTTTCAATCCGTCTTTGTAAATATGAAATAAAAAAAAAATGTTGGCCCATTGTAACGGTAAAAGTTTCTAATACTGTCATGTCGATTATATTACTGGAATTAGGAGGTTGAATGACATTTGCGTCCGTATTAAACGTGTGGGCTTTGAAAAATTCAAGTTTTGTGACACGTTTCGTAATTAATAAATAAATTCAGAATTTTCGACTTCCTGATACTTTAGATGGACCCGCAGGGCTACTCGAATCTTATTTATAAGATTTTATCACACGCGATGTCCAAATTTACATACGAGATTCGGATATTTTGTGATGGTGCTATTCATTTTTCTAATTGGATTAATTTATCACGATTACCGTAAATACCAGAGTAGTGGGAGAGTTGTGTTTCTCAATGTTTTGTGCGTAATTCAAAATCGTTACAGCCGAAACAGTTATCGGTTTTCGCATCAACCGACCGACTTTCTATTGGCTGATCGAAGGTAAAAAAATATGATCAAAATCCGCTTTCATTTAAAATTGAAAATTTGGGTTTGGCACCCGCGCTTAAATTGCTTATTAATAAATAAAGCGCTTGTCAACGTTCCTTAGATATGATCTCAAGTCGTTGTAACGGAAAAGTAACACACTGTATCACTACTAATGGGTGGACCAACTTAATTAAAAAGTGAGTGAAAATTCCCCAAAAACAACCTTTTTAAACTAACAAGAGTACACCACTGAAATATCTCTGCATAACTGCTGAAGGTTTTGCGAATATATTTTTCGATTTAAACTGATAAAAACGTAAACGAGTCGCGAACCACGACCACCTGGTATATCCATATACACAGACACAATATCCACACCCACACCGAAAGTAGTTTGCTCTGTATTTCTAGTAATTTGTGGGACATTTTAATGTATGTTCGAGTGTTGTGAAATATTCAATGGCGATACGGAGTTATATGTTTTCATTAGAAACTGTATCATAAACTGAAATTTATTTGTCGCTCTATCAAGTATACGCATACGGCAAGGCCTTTATTGGCAAATACTGGTTCGCTCGTTTTTCATTCTCGAGTCACTTAAGAAAAAAATTTAGATACGAGGGAGTGTGTTGTTTTTGTCATTTCTTAGTTTGGTTCATTTTCGCGGTCTGTATGTTCAGGATTTTGGCAATTTTTTAGAAATCCCAATTTGATTTAAAACACAACATTCAAATCAATGTAACTTACTTAAGTTCCTTACCAGGAAAATTTTAGCGGTAAATTATCAGTAAATTACTAGTAAAATACAAATAATATGTTTCTCGCAGTTCAAATTTTGACACCGCTTTTCTCCCTGACTGTACCAAATTTTGTATTGTTTTTTCAGGTTATTGAATAGGAAATTTAATGAGGATTCCCAAAATGTGCTTAAAACAGTCATTTTCTCACTGCAAGTGGGTTTACAGATGATTTGATCCCTGACTATCCTTTCAAATTGTGTTTCTAGTAGTCCAAATTTTGACACTACTTTTCTCTCTGACTGTCCCAAATATTGTAGTGTCTTTTTAGGTTATTGGATAGGAAATTTAATGGGGATTCCAAAAATGTGCTTAAAACAGTCATTTTCTCAATCCATGTGGGTTTTACAGGCGATTTTGTCCCTGACTGTCTTTTCAAACTGTGTTTCTGACAGTTCAAACTTTGACACTGCATTTCTCCATGACTGTCCCAAATCTTGTAGTGTTTTTTTCAGGTTATTGGATAGAAAATTTAATAAGAATTCCAAAAATGTGCTTAAAACAGTCATTTTCTCACTCCAACTGGGTTTTACAGCCGATTTTGTCCCTGACTGTCCTTTCAAACTGTGTTTCTGGCAGTTCAAACTTTGACACCACTTTTCTCTCTGACTGTACCAAATATTGTAGTGTTTTTTTAGGTTATTGGATAGGAAATTTAATGAGGATTCCAAAAATGTGCTTAAAACAGTCATTTTCTCACTCCAAGTGGGTTTTACAGGTGATTTGGTCCCTGACTGTCCTTTCAAACTGTGTTTTTAGCAGTTCAAATTTTGACACTGCTTTTATCCATGACTGTCCCAAATCTTGTAGAGTTTTTTTCAGGTTATTGGATAGGAAATTTAATGAGGATTCCAAAAATGTGCTTAAAACAGTCATTTTCTCACTCCCAGTGAGTTTTACAGGCGATTTGGTTCCTGAATATTCTTTCAAACTGTATTTCTGACAGTTCAAACTTTGACACCGCTCTTCTCCCTGACTGTACCATTTATTGTATTGTTTTTTCAAGTTATTGGATAGAAGACAATAAGGATTTCACAAATGTACTTAAAACAGTCATTTTCTCAATTCAAGTGGGTTTTACAGGTGATTTGATCCCTGACTGTCCTTTCAAACTGTGTTTCTAGCAGTTCAAATTTTGACACCGCTTTTCTCTCTGACTGTCCCAAATATTGTAGTGTTTTTTTCAGGTTATTGGATAGAAAATTTAATAAGGATTCCAAAAATGTGCTTAAAACAGTCATTTTCTCACTCCAAGTGGGTTTTACAGGCGATTTTGTCCCTGACTGTCCTTTCAAACTGTGTTTCTGTCAGTTCAAACTTTGACACCGCTCTTTTCCCTGACTGTACCAATTATTGTACTGTTTTTTTTAGGTTATTGGATAGAAAATTTAATGAGGATTCCAAAAATGTGCTTAAACCAGTAATTTTCTCACTCCAACTGGGTTTTATAGCCGATTTTGTCCCTGACAGTCCTTTCAAATTGTGTTTCTGGGAGTTCAAATTTTGACACCGTTTTTGACTGTACCAAATTTTGTATTGTTTTTTCAGGTTATTGGATAGGAAATTTAATGAGGATTCCAAAAATGTGCTTAAAACAGTCATTTTCTCACTCCAAGTGGGTTTTACAGGCGATTTTGTCCCTGACAGTCCTTTCAAACTGTGTTTCTGACAGTTTGAAGTTTAACACCGCTTTTCTCCCTGACTGTACCAAATTTTGTAGAGTTTTTTCAGGTTATTGGATAGGAAATTTAATGAGGATTCCAAAAACGTGCCTAAAACAGTCATTTTCTCACTCCAAGTGGGTTTTACAGGCGATTTTGTCCCTAACTGCCCTTTCAAACAGTGTTTCTGTCAGTTCAAAGTTTGACACCGCTTTTCTCCCTGACTATACCAATTATTGTACTGTTTTTTCAAGTTATTGGATAGAAAATTTATTGAGAATTCCAAAAATGTGCTTAAAACCGTCATTTTCCCACTGCTAGTGGGTTTTACAGGCGATTTTGTCCCACTGTCCTTTCTAACTGTGTTTCTGTCAGTTCAAATTTTGACACCGCTTTTCTCCCTGAGTGTACCAATATTGTACTATTTTTTCAGGTTATTCGATAGGAAATTTGATGAGGATTTCAAAAATGTGCTTAAAACAGTCATTTTTTTACTTTAAGTGGATTTGACAAGCAATTTTGTCTCTGACTGTCAAACTGTGCTCAAAAATCAGAGATTTATGACAGTTATTTTGACAGTGGTCACGTAACTGCCTACCTGAATTATTTTCAAAAAATCACGTGATATTTGTCACTAATGTCAAAATTTGCCAATAATTTTCAAGGCTGGCAGTTCATGACTGCTATTTTGATAGTGATGTCTTTCAGCTGGCTATTTTTTGCCCAACCACAAACTATCCACTGTGCTAGAATTCACGTTAATACTGCACATTTGAACTTTCCACTATAATTGTTATAATTTCAATAGCATAAGTCTACATGTGCAGCATTTGCGTACATCTCAACACAGTGGGTGGTTTGTGATTGGTCAAAACAAAGCAGCTTCCAGCTTGCTCTTGGCCAATCACAAACTACAATCAGTGCTCAGTGCACAATGACATGTAGACTTACAAACATTTGGAATCCTACTGGTTTTAGTCATTGGTCCACATTTTTCAATGAATAATTTAAAAAAAAATGATGATTAAGGGTAAAAAGAACGTTTACACGACAATTTTCTATCTGGGCAATTTTTGCAATAACCATAACAAATTTGGCGGTACATAAACAACGAATTCGTGTAAGTGGATCGAATTACGAAAACACAAATCGAACAATTTAATAATAACAATTTATTATTTAAATTTTGTGCGTGCGTTCGCTTTGGAATTTCGTCGAAATTGCAACTTTCCTCGATCGTTTTTCAACAAACGAACGGCATACACGATCGTCCCGAATAATGTCACATACACCCATTGAGGTTATGTAGGTAATATGAACAGTAACGGAAACCATTTTTATTTATCCAATCGCCCGTTGAATTGTTAATCAAATAATACCGTAAAATGTTAATAATTTTTATAGTTTTGTTAGTTAAAAGTCTGTTTTGTGACAACAAAAATTGTTTTTTTTTTACATCTTAGCAGTCTTAAATTTGAATGACAAATTCGTATGCCTGAATACTGAACAGAAATGGCAAAAGTAAGCAAATTTGGTGTAATAACATATTAAACCGTCATGTCATTTAAGGATCATTTTCGTTTGCCATCATTTTCCTCATTTATGGCATATCCCCTAATCTGAGTAATTTGTAACAAGCTAAATTCGACCATATTGAAATTGACATTTTATTGAAAAAAAAAATACGTTACTGGCATTAATTGTGTTTGCTTTGGTAGTTTGTGAGTAGTCAGATAAGTCAGACAAAAAAAAGGAGAAAAAATTTTGATTGTCTCATGTGAGTGTTAATAGACATTTTGAGAATCACTGGAATCAGATTATAGTTTAAGCACCAAACATTTTGTCTAGCACTGGTTTTTACAAAAAATACGATCGGAAACACTTTAAAAACCACTGTTAGATTTAGCAACATGTTTACGAGCACTGATTTTAGACAGTAAAAGTTTAGCTTTTTTGTCGCAAATACACATCTTGAGAAACTCTGATAGTCGAGGTTAGACTATAAGAAATTTCAAGTGTCACTAATTTAAAGTACTACAAAGTTCAAAATTTGAAAAACATTTTCAACACCACTGACACAAAAAAAAATTTTTGTTTGTCTCAAGTCAACTTTAATAACCATTTTGAGAACCACTGGAATCAGATTAGTTTAAGCACCAAACATTTTGTCTAACACTGTTTTTTACAAATGAACGCTGACTGGTTTAGGAAACTGAACAAGCTGATGTTGATAGACATTTTGGGAACCACTCACAAGTTAGGTTAGGTTAGGCGTAAAATGTTTTGAAAGCCACTGAATTTAAAACAGAAATTCCTGCAACATTTTTGAAACCACCGAGGCTGCAAATTATGCTTAAGTTTATTTCAAGTCAGTGTTAATGGACATTTTGGGAGCCGCTGGCAAATTAGGTATAGGCGTGAAACATTCTGAGTGTAACTGATTTTAAAACAAAACAAAAATGCGAAATTAAAGAAACATTTTGGAAATCACTGATAGGCTGCAAATTTTGTTTATTTCAAGTTAGTGTCAATAAACATTTTGAGAACTATTGATAGGTTAGGTTAGGTTAGCTATGAACCCTCGTATAAGGCTACTAATTTTTAGATTAAAAAAAAATTGAAATTAATGTAAAATTTTGGGAACCACTGATGCAATAAAACACGTAACAAGTTGATGTTAATAAACATTTTGGGAACCATTCACAAGTTAGGTTAGGTTAGGCATGAAATGTTTTGAATGCCACTGAATTTAAGACAGAAAATATTGCGAAATTCCTGAACCATTTTGGAAACCACTGAGGCTGTCAAGTCAATGTTAATGGACGTTTTGAGAACTTTTAACTGATCTTAAAACAAAGAAGTTGTTTCAAGCAGGTGTAACTGTACATTTTGTAAACCACTGATAAGTTAGGTTATGTCAGGAATGAAACATTTTGAGAAACGGTGAATTTTATGTTAGTAACAAAATCCGAAAGTAATTTTACATTTGAATATAAAAACCGTAAATTTTGTCGTTACGGTCGAAATTGGCTTGAAACAAATTGCTTAAATAATGGAATTTGCTACAAAGATGGAATTTTATTGTAGGCGAAAATAGCCCCTAATGACGATGATTCTAAACATTCTAAACTCTTCTTGATACAGAGATTATCAGCTTAAGTTGAGTAGAATAGTTTTTGACCGGTAAATTACAAATACTGTGTTTCTGGAAGTTGAAACTTTGACTCCGCTTTTCTCCCTGACTGTACTAAATTTTGGAATGTTTTTTATGTTATTGGATAGGAAATTTAATGAGGATTCCAAAAATGTGCTTAAAACAGTCATTTTCTCACTCCAAGTGGGTTTTACAGGCGATTTTGTCCCTGACTGTCCTTAATCGCATTCAAATTACAGATTACAATTTCACTGATTTGAAAATTTGTTGCACCAAACAGTTTTTCCTAAACAACTCAGAAAGGGTAAAAGTTACAAAAAAATTCAAAGAGAGCAAAAATGTTCCTAATCAACTCTTTAACCGAAAACCGTTTTTACTTCTACTATACAGGGTGTGTATGAAAAGTATGTCACACTTTTCTCATATGGTTTTTGGTCAGGAAAAACTTTGATTTTGAACTGAATTAACGTCAAAATTGTTAAATAAAAATCCTTCAAACCACTGATAATTCAATCATTAATTGCGCATAGTTGTCACACCCTCACTAGAACAGTAACATTTTTAGAACCACATCAGTAACAAACAAACAATACCAATCATTTTTGTTTAACCTTCTGTGGCAAATAGGAAAATATAGAAATAAACAACAATGTAAATTTGAATAAAATCACTCACTGGGGAGTTTCTAATCGATCGTTATACGAATTGAATTGCAAATTGACTTCTAATTAATTGCCAGCTTACACTATACCAATGATATCTTATTTGCCTCTGGTTCCAGTTTTTTTCCCATTAAAACGGATGCAAAATTAATTGGCTAATCGTATTTTAAGACAAAAAGGTGAGGAGTTTTTTTTCTCGGATTGAATTAATGTCAAGCTGTTTTCCAGTACCAAGGTAAAATAACCATAATGGTGGTCGATGCCATTGTTAAACCCACTCTCCCAATTTGAATATGAGAATGTGATTTAAAGGATTGGTGCAAATTAGTTATTACCAGTAAATATTTTGCTTTACCAGGAAAATTGAATATTGGGTTTCTGAAAGTTGAAATTTTGACACCGCTTTTCTCCCTGACTGTACCGAATTTTGTAATGTTTTTCAGGTTTTTGGATAGGAAATTTAAAGAGGATTCCAAAAATGTGCTTAAAACAGTCATTTTCTCACTTTAAGTGGTTTTTACAGGCGATTTGGTCTATAACTGTTCTGTCAGGCAGTTTATACTTTGACACTATTTTTCTCCAAACACTTTACCTGATTTTGTAGTGTTTTTTACGTCATTAGATAGGAAATTTAATGAGGATTCCAAAAATGTGCATAAAAATATGATTCGGTCACTCCAAGTGGGTTTTTTGTCCCCGAATGTCCTTAATCGCATTTAAATTACAATTTCAACTGATTTGAACATTTGTTGCACCAAACAGTTTTTCCTAAATAACTCAGAAACGGTGAAAGTTACGAAAAAATTGAAAGCGAGCAAAAATGTTCCTAACCAACTCCTTAACCCAACACCGTAAATTTGAAGGACCGTTTTTGCTTCTACTATACAGGGTGTGTATGAAAAATATGGTGATTAACTATTTTCGGTCACCCTATACGCAATTTTTTAGATACATTTTTTTGCTCCACACGACTAGAAAGAGGAGCTCAAGACGGTTAAATTGAGTGGTTCAACCTTCTTAAACTCCCAAAAATAACCGAGTTATAGAATGTTCAAATCTCGGTTCAAATTTCAAATCACAATTTCAACTGATTTGAAAATTTGTTGCATTAAACTAGTATTCCTAAATAACTCAGAAACAGTGGAAGTTACGAAAAAATTGAAATTTGGCAAAAATGTTCCTAATCAACTACTTAACCCAACACCGTAAATTTGAAAAACCGTTTTTGCTTCCACTATACAGGGTGTGTATGAAAATTCTAGTGACTGACTGTTTTTGGTCACCCTGTATGCAGTTTTCTAGATAGATTTTTTTGCTCAACATCACTGAAAAGAGGAGCTCAAGACGGTTAAATTGAGTGGCTCAACCACCTTGAACTCCCAAAAATAACCGAGTTACAGGGTGTTCAAATTTCACCTGATTTGAAAATGTGTTGCATTAAACTAGTTTTTCCTAAATAACTCAAAAACGGTAAAAGTTACGAAAAATTTGAAAGAGAGCAAAAATGTTCGGAAAGAACTGCTAAACTAATCCCAAGAGTTTTACAGTGCGTCAGTGCCGCTACTATACAGGGGGTGCATGAAAATTGTAGTGTTTCATATTTATATGACTTTTCAAATTAATGACAGGGTATCCATAAATTTACTGGTCAGATTTGAATTTACTGGTAAATCACTAGTGCAAATTAATAAAAATACCTTAATAAAAAATCCTTAATAAACCAGTGAGTCCAGTTTAGCGCAGTGAGAGAAACTATCCAAACAAACTGGCAAAGTCAACAAAAATCGCACAAATCACCAAAAAAAACCACCACGCACAATTTCAGTGTTGAAAACTAAAAACTAAAAAAAAAAAAAAAAAAGTTTCGAATTGTCGTAAAAAAAAACCGAAAACAAGAGAGCGCCGACACGTACAGTCAGACGTGCAACGTCCAACTCAAAGTTCGAATTCAGAATTCACTTTTCGGAATCGGTAGTTGCGGTGTGCTGTAAATTGTCGAGCCATCCCCACCCCCTTGATCGTTTCGGAATTTCTGTAAATTTGTGAGTCCGTGATTCGTCAGGGGGTTGGGCTTGTGACGCGGGGAGAAGGGGGAGGAACTATTTCCGATCTTTGACGCGCGCTCACGTAAAAGTGTGCGATTCCTTTCGATTATTCGAATAATCGGTTTTGTGAGGTTAATTGACAGTTGAGAGGGTCATGGAAATTGTCGTTTGCGTTAAATGACTGGAATTGTTGATTACAAACAGATACACTGTTCAATACCAACAATTCAATAATATCACTACCTACTTGGCAATTTCATTCATTAAAAGAGTCACGTGACTGCACCTCAAAACAAATCACGTGACTTTAAAAATATCAGTCTAAACGTAAAAATTGTCCGGTGACACGTGACCTATCAAATACGATTTTGCCATTTAAAATACAATCACTTGTAAGAGACCTTTTAAATAAAAAATTTAATGATTGAAAATCATCACGTGACTATTTGTACGGTAAAGAATGTCACGTGTCTTTAAATATATCGGTTCAAACTGAAAAACAATCACGTGACCAAGAAGATATTATGTTGACATTTGAAACGGTCACGTGATTTTCCGAATCAGTTTTGACGTTGAGGCAAGTAATCTTTAAAATTTAATTTAATGACGTCGCTGTTGCATCTTAAAAAAGGGTCACGTGATTTTCAATTTTTAATGGTCAATTTGGCAATACAGCAATAACTTGGTAATAAATTAGGGAAATAGTCAATATGGCACCGTTGTAATTCTCACAAACTGTAATTCTCATTTGTTTAAGCAAAATGGTCGATTTGGCAACGCTGCAACAATTTAGTACTAAATTGGCAAATTTCTCAATTTGACAACATTGCAAAACTGTAATAACCGTTCGTTTGAGCAAAACAGTCAACAATTTGGTCATAAATTAGAAAAATAATCAATTTGACAACGTTGCAAAACAGTATAATTGTCGTTTTAGGGAAATGGTTAATTGGGCATCAAAAATAAACTGCTCACAGAAAAGATCGATACAACAGAATTTTTAAACTTTTCAAAAAAATTTGATCAGATGCGTTTTTTAAGTACTTTTTGAAATTCAATATCTCGGTTACTTGAGGAGCTAGAGAGGCCATTTTTAACTCATTTTGCAGTATTTTTTATGCTTTTTCGAATGGCGTTAGAACGAAATTCCTGCGAATTTAAATAAAAGAGATACGATATTTCAAAAAGCAAAAAAAATGCAAATTTTGTCAAAAGTGCAGTTTTGGCAAATTTTAATTTTGCTCCATAAGGGTTTCAATGCACATCAAAAGCCATATTTATACCAAAGAACGTTAAATTAGGTGAAATAAGTGCAAGAAAAGCATTTTAAAATTTTTCACTTTTCAAAAAAATTGAAAGAATGGGGGGGTACTAGAGAGGTTTTTTTAGGTACTTTTTGAAATTCAATATCTCCTTAACATGAGGAGCTACAGAGGCCATTTTTAATCCATTTTGTAGTATTTTTTATGTTTTTTCGAATGGCGTAGGAACGAAATTCCTGCGAATTTAAATAAAAGAGCTACGATATTTCAAAAAGTAAAAAAACGTAATTTTTTTCAAAAGTGCAATTTTATGCGAATTTAATGAACAGAAGGTTTTTAAAGACCGTTTTTTGTAGAATTTGACCCAGGAAATCATTTTGACTTAACGTGATTTCTTTACCAATATACAGGGTAGCGAAAAAAGTACTGCAAATTTCTGGAATTTTAACCCCCAGTGCATTTGATACTTCAGATAGCACTAGAACAATTTTTTGTGTCATAATATCAATTTGTATAGCTCTTATAACCCTTTATTGATCATCCTATATAGTAATTATAGCAAAAATGCAAATAACAGTTATTTAACAAAAAATACTGAGAAATTTGATACTTTCCACCACATGACAGTCATATATTTCTGTTATTTTGACAGTTACTAAATCAGTCTATCAAGTAGTAATGCTGAAAATTTTCCTTGTTCACTCTGTATACTACCTATCCAACGCCTCGAATAACTGGGTGGTATAATATATACAGACTTGACTAGATATTAGGATATCTGTTTTCAAATAAAGTGACTAAAAATCAGTGATTTTGACAGCTACAGGGTGATTCAGTACATCAATTTGCAGTCCTTGATCCTTCTTTTGACCAACCTATTCAGTACCTATCTCTAGTAAAATGACTTTTAGAGATCTTCATTCATTCAAGGCACTTTAAGTGATTCTCTTGGCGCAATATAGAAAATACTGGATTAGACGTCAAAGTACTTTCACTTTTAGCCAGATTAGGAGAATTGTACTGCACTGGGTGTTCAATTTTCCCGTCAAGATAGTATATTTGATGTTATTTTTCAGCATTTTTTGGAAAACTTGAATATTCTCCTAAAGGAAAAACGGTACTATACCGAGTGTCATGTCATTTTTGTCTAACCCATTGATTTCTAATGGTTGTCCCTTTTTACCACTAATTTTCTAAGTTATAAATTAAAGTTTTTTTTATAAAAGTATAATATGAATATTTTTTTTTATAAAAAGGCTGACGCACCCAAACTACAACAGGAAATTGGCGTGATTAGTATTGCTAAAATACCATCAAAAATATAAAGTCGATGACTATCGAAATTCTTCATAAAGCAGCCTGATTGGATTTCCACCAAATACGGTATTAACCTCTATTCGTTTAGGAAGCGAACGTCAAAGTGGGAGTAGAACCGTGCATGGCGATTATCGCGAGAGCAACAAGGACAGACAATGTGGTACCGGTACTCGACCGTTGAAAAGAACACAATCTGAAAATCTGCGATTAAAATTCAAGAATAGATGTTAAGGAGCGCTAAAGGAAGTTGAAAATGCTTTTTGAATTTTTTATGTGAAAACGTACACGACGCTCGAAAACATGCGATAAAAACCTCCATTTCCGTCAATCGAGTGTTTTATTGAAATTTTATTATTATATTAAACTTATCGGAATTTATCCGGGGACACTCACCTTCCACGAATCTATATTAATATACGGTGAGTTTAAATTTACTAAGTAACCGACAGAGAAACGTAGATAATTGCATGTGCGAGACAAAGTCAAACAATTTATAGTAAAATATGTAGTAGGCGAAAATTTCGGGGCAATGTTGCCAGATTTTGTCCATCTAATTTTGTTATTGGCCTATGGACACTAAGTTTTTAAACAAATGTATACAGGGTGTCTCAAAGTCGATCTCCAAAACTAGTAAAGATAGAGCAATGCGGTTTTCGTTCTCGATTTTTTCTGCACTACAGGGTGATTTTGAAATTATGACAATTTGGAACACTCCTCGTATTTTCTTTAAAACTATGTGAAATATGCGCAAAAAAACACATGTTAAAATTTTTTTTTTTTTTTTAAATTGATAAACTTTTTTAAAAATATACAGTGTGTCCATAAAGTATGGAATAAATTCGATTAAAAATGAGGAAATTATTTAAAAAAAAATGCTCGGACACGTATATTATTATTTTAAAACGCGCATTTTTTGAGAAGAAAATTAAATATACAGGGTGTCCCAAAAATTGAGATACGACCTTCTGGTTGACATTTTCAAATGAGAACCTTAATTTTTTGGAAAAAGTCAAACTTATAATTTCTTAAATGGGGATGACCCATTTTTTATTTGATTTTTGGAATTTACGTCAAATTCCAGGCCTACTTGATGTAAAATGTCTGTATCGATCCTCAACTGTTTTTGCTCTAGCAGTTTGATTGGCCGCCCCTCAAATCGAGTACAAATTCTTAATTTGAGCAAAATTTTCGTGCACCTATCCAGAAAATCGTGAATAACTCGCTTATTTGAACCATCCTGTATATACGAGCCATACAACGAAAGAAAGCTAATGAACGGTGCTCTCACGTGACGTTGAGCGAACACGGCTAGGTTTCCCGGTTCGGCCGCTAGAGAGCGTCAAAGTTAACCTAGCTTTTTTGTAGTTTTTGCTAAATATCTGAGGAACGCTTCAAGTGAGAGGTCTGAAATTTTTTACCACAAACGTATCTTGAGAAAGTGCGACTTTTACCTTCAATGCTCTTTTTTGGTACCAGGCACCGTTTGCCCTTGAAAAATTAAAAACAATAATTGTCAAAAAATTCCTAGAGAAAAATTTTGAATTTTTAAAATAAACTTTCACTGCCTAAACTCCTTCAGGTTAATAATACAAAAATGACGTAAAGTGTCATTTGTAGAAACCAGTTATTTTTTGAGGGTGCCACGCACTGAAAACCGTCACAATTGACATAATTTCCAGGTCATCCCCAAAACCGTGACAGTTGGGGAAAAATGGATGTCAGGGTGATACAGGGTGTCTCACAATAGCGGCTCAGTACAGGGTGTCACAAAAAAGTGAAAAACAATTTTTAATTTCCGGAAAATATCTGAAAAACTGTGTAAAAAGCAAAAATTGACTTTGACGCCCTCTAGCGGTCAAACTATCACACCAATGACCTTTTTTAAACACACCGTAGAAAAGCCTTTGATCTGGACTATATTTTACCTTCAGTGACTTTTTGTCGTGACTGTTCAAGTAACTGAATTATTTTAGGTTAAAGCAAAAGTGGTTAAATCACTTTGAAGGTTTGTGAAGCTTGACTTTGACGTCCTCTAGCGGCCAAACGGTGCAACCGATTAACTTAAGTGAGCACATTTTTGGAAAGCTTACGACCTGAGCTATCTTTTCATTTCAATCACTTTTGGTCGTCAACTGTCAAATAAGCGAGTTATGGAAACTTTTTGGAAAAAGTGCACGAAAATTTCGCTCAAAGGAATTTAATTAATAAATAAAGTTTTTTTAAAGTTTTTGGAGTAAATTATTTTATTTTTAAATTTTATTTAATTTAATTTTTTCATCAAAAAATGCGCCTAATAATAATAACCCACATGTCCGAACATTTTTCTGAAAAATAATTTTTCTTTACACTTTTTAGTGAGTTTTTTTAAAATTTTTTTTGTGCTTTGACACATTTTTGAGAAAATATCTCCCTGAGGAGGCCCTGTAGGGCCAAAGTGCCCTAATACAATCTTGTTAAAAATAAAATTTCCTACAACTTTATCGTCATACACTTTTCCGATATTTTTCCAAATAACCGAGTTATGGTTCGCCTGAACTTGGAGGTTTCCCATTAATTTTTAAAAATTACCAAAAAAATGACATTTTATGTTCAATCCGACTTTGACTTTAAAGTAACGTGATTTTTTCCCAACCATTTTGATTTGCCTTTTTCTAATTGTTTTTTTTTTAATTTTCTATTCTGTAAAAGACACTTTAACTTTTTTTAATAAAGTGTCACGTGACTTTTCACTGCTAGTACTACTGAGCAACCACATGATTTTGGTGGTCAAATGAACGTTTCCCGGACCACAAATTGATATACTAAATAACCAAAAAGCCTGTTTTCCTGATGCTTTAAAGTCGATTTTGAGTACAAACTTAAACTAAGTTGACGTTTGAATGTGACAGATTAGGTACAAAATAGCGCAGTCTAAACTATACTCTTGTAAGCTGTTCTTAAACAATTACATTAGTTTAGTGTAACTTTTTGCACGATTTTATAAAATAGTTATTTATGCAACAAGTGTAAAAAGTACATTTTTTTGCACGCAAATGAAAGTTGTTATACGAGACCGAAGTTCGAGTTGCAAAAAAGAGGAACATTTTGCATTAAAAATCATCATAAAATGAAAACAAAGTGCAAAATAGCTATTTATGTAACCAGTTACGAAAAGTTCGATTTTGTGTAACGAATGAATGTTTGTATGAGCTTGTTTGTGTGAATTGTTGATATGAGCGCAGCGAGGTCCTACAATTTGAATGAGTTACACAATAAGACCTTTTCGAAACGTGTTGCATACATAATTTTTTCTAATTTTGACCAAAAAGCGGTAAAAACCATCTTTTAAAGTGATTTAACACAAATATTCACTTTCATAGCACCTTGTATAAACAGTGACAACGACATGTTATGATGGATGTCGCCCATATGTTTCTACGGAAATGCATAAAAACAGGGAGTGATGAAATGAACTTTTCATAACTAGTTACATAAAGTGATACTTTATGTAACTAGTTACATAAAGTAAAACGTTTTGTCACTCTAATCAGTTTTGAAAAGTGTCACTTTATATGCCAAAATTAGAAAAAATACTTTATTGAACTAGTGCAAAAAAGAATAACTTTTTGCATTACAAAAGTGTAGTTTTTTGTACAATTTTATAAAAAATATTTTACACTTTTGTATTTTAAAGTGTATATGGCAACCTACCGTCTAAAACGGCATTAGAATGTGATACAGTGAATGACAGTTGACGCGTTAAAACTTTTGGTAAAAATTCATACGTTATACATATTTTGTTTCACTCAGTTCGCTATAGCAGAAGAGAGAGGGGGCAACAGGCCTTTTGTGCGTCATATGGGACTTTTTTGTATACATGGTGTACCAAATAAGTGTGGTTTTTACTAAGGGTCTATCCATATTTTTTCCCCATATTTTTTGAGTGCTACTGACAATGGACAGTTACCGGATGATAGTAGAATGCAGTAGATCTCTAATAGGTTCAAGCCGCTTAAGTGTGGGTTTGAAATGTACGGATCGCGAGATACGGCACTCCTTTCTCACAGGTGACAGTTGCCCATTCAATTTTACCAGAGATGTGTCTATAATTCCGCTCTTTCCAGCTCTTTGTCGATATAACAACGGCTCATTGAAATTTCAAATTTATTATTTTCTTACTTATGAACTGTTTGTATATGTACGAGTAGGCGTACACGTCTTTCTATAAGCCGGCGTAACGTGCACATGAAATTATGTTCAATCAATTTTGCGTTGTTTTGCTTTTAAACGAAAAATATGGTACAGTATTGGTCGATATTTTACAGTGGTGGCTCGTCAAAATTAAAAGTTTTTTCTACATAAACAAATTTTTAATTTTGCTTTAACTGTTTTCATGCACACCCTGTATACTGAAAGCAAAAACGGTCCTACAAATGTATGGTGCTGAGTTGATTTGTAACATTTTTGGTATCTTGCAAATTTCTCGTAACTTTCACTGTTTTTGAGTTATTTAGGAAAAACTGGGTTGATGCAACACATATTTTCCAATCAGTTGAAATTGTGGTTTGAAATTTGAACACCCTGTAACTCAGTTATTTTTGGGAGGACAGAGTGGTTTAACCACTTAAAAGAATCGTTTTGAGCTCCTCTTTCCAGTGGTATTAAACAAAAAATTGTATCTGAAAAATTGCGTACAGGGTGACCAAAAACAGTCAATCACTATAATTTTCATGCACATTCTGTATACAGGAATCAAAAACAGTTCTTCAAACTTATGGTGCTACGTTAAAGAGTTATTTAGAAACATTTTTGGTTTCTTGCAAATTTTTCGTAACTTTCACCGTTTTCGAGTTACTTAACTGGTTTGATGCAACAAATTTTCAAATCAATTGAAATTGTGGTTTGTAATTTGAACACCCTGTAACTCAGTTATTTTTGAGAGGGCAGAGTAGTTTAACCACTTAAAAGAACCGTTTTGAGCTCCTCTTTCTAGTGGTATTGAACAAAAAATTCTATCTGAAAACAGTCAATTACTATAATTTTCATGCACACCCTGTACACTGGAAGCAAAAACGGTCCTGCAAACTTATGGTGCTAAGTTAAAGAGTTATTTAGAAACATTTTTGGTTTCTTGCAAATTTTTCGTAACTTTCACCGTTTTTGAGTTATTTAGCAAAAACTGGTTTGCTGGAACAAATTTTCTAATCAATTGAAATTGTGGTTTGTAAATTGAACATCCTGTAACTCAATTGAAATTGTGGTTTGTAAATTGAACATCCTGTAACTCAGTTATTTTTGGGGGGCAGAGTGGTTTAACCACCTAAAAGAACCGTTTTGAGCTCCTCTTTCCAGTGGTGCTAAACAAAAAATTCTATCCGAAAAATTGCGTACAGGGTGACCAAAAACAGTCAATTAGTATAATTTTCATGCTCACCTTGTACAATGGAAGCAAAAACGGTCCTGCAAACTTATGGTGCTTAGTTAAGAGGTTGATTTGAAACATTTTTGGTCTCTTGCAACTTCTTCGTAATTTTAACCGTTTTCGAGTTATTTAACAAAACTGGTTTGATGCTACAAATTTTTAAATCAATTGAAATTCTGGTTTGTAATTTCCCTTTAACTCAGTTACTTTTGGGGGGGCAGAGTGGTTCATCTACTTAAAAGAACCGTTCTGAGCTCCTCTTTCCAGTGGTATTGAAGAAAAAATTCTATCTGAAAAATTGCGTACAGGATGACCAAAAACAGTCAATTACTATAATTTTCATGCACACCCTGTACACTGGAAGCAAAAACAGTTCTGCAAACTTATGGTGCTAAGTTAAAGAGTTGTTTAGAAACATTTTTGCTCTCTTGCAAATTTTTCGTAACTTTCACCGTTTTCGAGTTATTTAACTGGTTTGATGCAACAAATTTTCAAATCAATTGAAATTGTGGTTTGTAATTTAAACACCCTGTAACTCAGTTACTTTTGGGAGGGCAGAGTGGTTTAATCACTTAAAATAACCGTTTTGAGCTCCTCTCTCCAGTGGTGTCGAACAAAAAATTCTATCTGAAAAACTGCGTACAGGGTGACCAAAAACAGTCAATCACTATAATTTTCATGCACATTAATTCAGAATCTTATACTTTGTTAGTTATCTAAAAACTGAACAACTGCTGTCAATTTTAGGTCCCAAAATATCCACCAGGTGTTTTTTGTCACGTGAAACATTCGGTAAAAATCAGCATCTATGTGGTTTTGAAGCCAAAATCATAATATTTTGGTCTAATATGTTCTTCCTTTGGGGTACACTATTTTGTGAATAAATTGTTGAAAACTGCCCCAAAACTCCAAAAATTTCCACAAAGGTATCATTTTCAAAACTTAAACCAGAAGTAGATGTCAGCCGGAATTCCAAAATTTCCAAAATTTTAGTCAATTTGTAATGACCGGTTTGAGTTGGCTAACCCTGTAGTACCATATTTTTTTAGTAAACACAGAGTATTTTCACGTTTATACCTTTGCAGATTGTTGTGTAAAAGTCATCCTCTAAAGGCTTTTTGTATTAGTTTAGTTAAAAAAGTACTCTATTTATTAATTACTAACTTAGTAATTAATGTTAAGAAACTAAACGTTCGTAACTTGACCGCTAGTTGATGTCCCAGAGATTCGATACTTTGCGGTCAGACCAGAAACCCTCCAGAAACTCACTTTTCAATTACTTAAACCAGTTTTTAAGACTCAACATAATCGTTATTAGTGATTTCTGTTCTGCGTCTAGTTGGAAGCAGTATAGTTGATAATGACCGTCACTAGTGCAGTAAAATAATAACGTTGAGTGAGTCGAGAGACAAAACCGGAAATGCAAACACTGATTTAAAGGATCGTTTTAGAAGAAATATGTTGGTCGACTTCATAAGGCAATGAGTGTGTGTAATGAAATAAATGACAGAACAAGAGTAAAAACTGGCCGGACCGCGTGCCGGCGACTAGCCCCAACGACCGCCCGAGCGCATATTCGTAATATTAAGGTCGTAATTTGTTATTGTTCCCTTTTGGACAGTCTTCGCATTGTCCACCCAATTTTGTTTTTCTTAAATGCTGCCTCAGATAGATGGATCAAGCAAAAGTTTTGCTTTTTACCCTCCCGTCGCTGTAGACCAAGAGGATAAGTTCCCAAGGGGAGTTCCCAGAGTTGCATCGGCGTCCTCTGTCTTGGGAAAAGGATGCCCCCGCTGACGAAAGGGCTCTTCTAGCCCATTTCTCTTTCTTCGTCAGCTCGTCCATCTCTGGTGGTCCTGGCAAACTATAGGATGTACAAACAGCCGTCTGTTTTTACATCCTAAAGTTTTGGGGAGTTAGGGTCTGGTGAGTGGGAAATGGTCTTCCCCCTTTTGCATAGGTAAGAGTCCAGTTAGCACCAGAATAACTGAGAAAAGGTTTCTCGCCACCCGGGGAGAAGGTCTGGGGGAAATTGTTATCCTCTTCTTCGCTGGTTGGTCCTGAACTGTCGTCCATCTGAGACAGAAAGAAAAACTTATTAATAATTACCCGTTATCCAATAACTAGTATCGGGGTCGTTTGTATGGTGCTTCTAGCTCCGAATCGTAGTTAACTGCTTCTCGCAGTAACTGATTTTCGCTGTTTTCCGCTTTTTGGAAAATCTTCACTGCACTCTGCTTGATCCGTTGCGATGGTATGGTTCATTTTTTTTCCCGTGGCGGTTACGTCATCAAGTGCTCCGCCATATTGAAATTTACGCACGTCGTTTATTACAAGCTAGGCTATCCATCTTTTTAATCACCTGTTTGGACGTTGCCGTATTGACAAATTCCTCCTTTAAACCTCACAATATGTATCTTTCATTAAGCAATTATAAATGAAAATGAGAAAACTATATTGTTTTGAAAAAAAAACATTCTAAGAATCTCACATGTTTTGTATGCAATAAATGCTTTTTTTTTCGAAATCTGTATAATTCATCGGTCCGTTTATTACTGCAACAAACAATACACCAGGTTCACATCTGCTCGTGGAAGATGTGGCAACATAGGGCACAGTCCCAACTGACAGTCGGCTAAACATTTTGAGGTTAGGCATTTTAAAAAGTTGAAAAACACCAAAAACTACAAACAGAAGAAATAAAAACTTAATTTAGGGTTGTTTAAGTTTATTAATTAGTGTTGTTATTGCGAGACCTTCGTAGAATTTAAGATTTTTCTTCACCAAACTGGAAAACTTGCAACATTTGGTGGTAAACAAAGGCGGAAAGTTCCAATCAAACTTTGGCTTGGAAACCACAACCACATTCAATTTAAATTATCTGGAAAGAACATCACAGATAGGTGCATTCAAACGAGTCATTAACAGCCCAATACCAACGTTTCAAGAATTATTCCATAAAATTTGCAAGAAAGGAAAGGCAATGCGTGTATCCTGGGGACTATTAAATCCTAAAGCAGTGTTTTAACTTATAACAGAATTGTTGGTGTTTTAAGAACTTGCTTCTTGGTTTTGTGATATAGATTGCTTATTTATTTCCTTTTGTAAATTTACCCAGCATTAAATACATATCAATTTGGTTTTGTTGTGTGATTTATTTAACATGTTTTTTCAATTTCAATTCAATTTATTGTAAGAGCAGATAGGTACCTCAGTTAAAGAAATTATCTAATTTTATGATTGTTTATGAAGAAAACTAGACTTCGTAAATAAAAAAGAAACTTGAGTGTACTTTTTAAAGATATATTTCATAATGAATACAATTAAAATAGTAATTTAACCTACTATCTGATGTAAAAGTATTTAACAGTAGCACCATCTGTTTCTAGCCTTATAGTCAGAGAAATTACGGCAAAATTTATAAGGGCTAATTCTGCAAAATAATTGCATTTGATCAAATTTATGTATTAAGTAATTTGTATCTTTCTAATATTACCTGAGCCTTATTAGAAATTTGTTTTTTCAACACTCTGCATATGGATTTTGACAACACCATTATAACCATAGTTTCAAACACCTTTTAGAGCAATTGATAATGGGACTTTTTAAATTTGGACCCTTTCAAAGCATGATAAGCAAACTTCCGATTAGGCAAATAAAGGTATCTGAAACATAAGCTATTTAGTATTATCAGCTCATTAATACCTCTACCAGAGTCCTTTTTATAGTATTAGGTAAATCACCTTGTCAGCTTTTGCTAAATACACCTTTACTCTATATCCATGTTTCTTCGAGAACCACTGGCTTGAATAAACTTGGTTTTTGTAATGTTCTTGTAAAAACTCTTCTTGGGAGTAAGTAATTATATGGGCTGTTTCATTGTGACAGTGTTTTCTATTAGAAAAGGCATCCTTTTCTGTTCCACAAACTCTAGTTCCTTCAGAATGTTTCACTGGGCCCCTTGATAGTAAGTTGTAAAGTGTAAGGCATTTTCAAAACTGACTACCGAAACACACACACATTATCTAATCTCACACGTACTATCGCAATTAAAAACAAGTTAAATCAAAATACTCCTTAAAATATTGTAAAATTTACATCAAAAATAAAAAATGTCTCTTTGTTTACTTTTTGTTAACAATGGCGGCCGATTTTCCGAGCCTGGTCGTTCTGATTCATTGCCGACGTGACTAGATGACGTCAAAATTCTATCGCGCTCGGAACGCATGTAATAGACAAGAAAGGCAAATGATGACGTAACCGCCACGGGAAAATAAATGGACCATAAATTTCAAATCTCGCTGGATGTCCACTTTCCTAACGTACCATGGGGCCTCCACCACTGTCCTGAGCGCAATGTTTTCCACAGCTGGGAGTTTCTTCAGGTGTGAGGCGTATGTCAGGTGCGGTTGAAGAACCGACTTGATGAACGTCACTTTGTTCCAAAGTACCCGCTTTGAAGTCTTTCTTGTCATGGGATACAGTTTTGTTCTGGTCGCTCTGGCTTTCTGTCTGGCGTATTCTATTGTTGCCCATCTTGACCACCAAGGTACGTCGCCTCGTTGCGCTACTCGATGTCTATGTCTTTTAACCTGACGTTGCCTTCTATCCTCATCTTTGGTCTTCTCTTGAAGGTCACCATTTTTCTAATGATGTGGTCTCCTCTTGCAGGTATCGGGTCAGGAGTCGGCCGCTCCTGCTCCGGGCCATGATTGCAGTGTCATCCGCGTAGAGCGCTAAGCTGGTCCGCTACGAAGGCCTTGGAGACGTCTAGCAGCACGGCTCCTGTCGCTTCTTTTCTGTTGAACTCTTCCGTGGCGTACTCGGTCATCCTCAGGACTTGGAGTTCAGTTAGCTAGTGCCTTCCGGAATCCAAATTGCTCGTCGGGGATGACGTGCAGGTCCTCTTCTTGCTCTTTTAGCTTCCTGAGGATGATAACTTCTGCCATTTTTCCCAAGGATGGCAGGAGGCTGATGGAACGATAATTTTGGGGAAACAGCTTGTCCTTTGTGGTTTCGGGAAAAGGATAACATCAGCCCTCTTCCAACAATATTCAACATGGCAGCTATGCCGCGTGTCGGAAGTTTTCTGAGCGCAATGATTCCTATCTCCTCCCATCATGGTGCCTTTCTGATGTTGAGGTGCGGCAGGATTTCCTGTAGCTCCTCTGACGTAGCGTGCCGGATTGGTTTACTCGTCTATTCATGACGTTTTCCCAGGCGTCGTCTCCTAAAATTGTCTCTCTAATGTGTCAAAGGCTTCTGCTTTGTCCCTCTTCTCGTAGACAATCCCGTTGTTGCCGTGAATGGCTGGAAACGGCTTCCTCTTTTGTCGCAGCACTCTGCAGGTTTTTGACATGCTTCTGTCCTCGAGATTTAGGCTTTCTAGCTGTTCCTGCCTTTGGGTTGCTCTATGGTCGTCCAGTGCAGCCGGTTAAGCTGGTTGAGCCTGTTCTTGTCTGCAGGAGCTCCTGTCCTCATTTGTCGCGTCTTCTTGTTTGGTTTCATCCGGGATGCCTGAAACATAATAAGTGATATAAGGTTCTGTGGTTCTGATGTCCTGAACTAGAGTTCGGACTGCATCGTCGATTCCTGCTGTTGTTTCCAGTCTGGGGATGTTTGTTGCGTTATCTCAGTTTTGCAACATCTTGCTAATTTAGTATGAAACTGTTGTAGTTATGCCAAATGGCCCATTTTGCCTCAACAAACGGTTATTACAGTTTCGCAATGTTGCTAAATTGACTAATTTTTCCAACATAGTATCAAATTGTTTCAGTATTTCCAAATTCTTCTTTATACTGTGCGTCATATTAAAGAACAATGTCGTAGCTTCACAAATGCATACCCTTGATCGGGTTATAGAACAATATTGTTCCAAGATATTTTTTTGAGAAAAATCTCACATCTCACCCTAAAAAAAAGGGCCTTCAAACACTTTCACTTTCCCACACACACGCGGATATCCAGTGTCGCGTTCTCTACCCTTTCTCACCCCGTTTACCTGACTTGAAACCTTAGACTGTCGGTTACGTCATCGCGCTTTCTTGTTTTCCGTAAACTCTTTTTATTCGCAAAAAAATCAGGTAGAAAACTAGGCAAATACAAAGTTTATCCCTTTCGGTCCCACATAATAGTTGCGTAACCCGACACCAGCTGTTTGGTTACAGGTATAAAGTATTTGCGCTCGAGGGCTGCAAAAGGGATTTAAACCTTATGACAATGTGACATAGACGGAACGGACAGCAAGGGTCAAGACATAGAAGACGCGTGCCAATATAAACGGACAACAATGACAAATTTCCGAGTGGTCGGTTCACTGAAGATGCCACCGCTTACATGCCGACGGTAAATGAGACAAATTGACAAATACCGACAAGGAAGAACGGAAGATTTATTTCTATACCAGTCTCGATGACCGCTCTAATGTATAATTTATACGGTAAAAACGTTACAAAACCTATCAATATGATTATTACGAGGCAAGTCTGAACATCCTTTAGACTTGTATGCTATGTAACCAGGAATTGGCGTATCAACGTAATTGGACGTGATAGTCGTAATTTTACTACTTAAATTGACAATCAAGCAACTGATTTGCTATTATGTAGGTAACAAAGATCTGTTTCTGCATTTAAAAAATGTAACGAAAGTTTGCTGGGAAAGTTTACTCTCACTTGTCAATTGTCATTTTTACCTGTCAGTTCAGTTAATAATCGCGTTTTACATGTTGAAGTATCTCGTCAAACCTCATCAGAATTATTGTGATTTTTACGGTTTTATGCCCAAACTGAGCGAAATTTGTCAGTTTTGACGTTTCTGACAGTTGTCACGTGATACTAGTACACTATTTAATTAGACAGTCACGTGACAACTGTCAAAATAATGACAGAGAAGCTAAAAACCACGACTTGTCTCGAGTACTTCAAGAAAACTGTTCCTTATTGTGATTTTTAGAGCTTTATGCCCAAACTGAGCGAAATTTTTCAGTTTTGACGTTTCTGACAGTTGTCACGTGATACTAGTACACTATTTAATTAGACAGTCACGTGACAACTGTCAAAATAATGGCCAAGAAGCTAAAAACCACGACTTGTCTCGAGTACTTCAAGAAAACTGTTTCTTATTGTGATTTTTAGGGTTTTATGTCCAAACTGAGCGAAATTTGTCAGTTTTGACGTTTCTGACAGTTGTCACGTGATACTAGTACACTATTTAATTAGACAGTCACGTGACAACTGTCAAAATAATGGCCGAGAAGCTAAAAACCACGACTTGTCTCGAGTACTTCAAGAAAGCTGTCCCTTATTGTGATTTTTAGAGCTTTATGTCGAAACTGAGCGAAATTTGTCAGTTTTGACGTTTCTGACAGTTGTCACGTGATACTAGTACACTATTTAATTAGACAGTCACGTGACAACTGTCAAAATAATGGCCGAGAAGCTAAAAACCACGACTTGTCTCGAGTACTTCAAGAAAACTGTTTCTTATTGTGATTTTTAGAGTTTTATGTCCAAACTGAGCGAAATTTGTCAGTTTTAACGTTTCTGACAGTTGTCACGTGATACTCGTACACTATTTAATTAGACAGTCACGTGACAACTGTCAAAATAATGGCCGAAAAGCTAAAAACCACGACTTATCTCGAGTACTTCAAAAAAACTGTTCCTTATAGTGATTTTTAAAGTTTTAAGCCCAAACTGAGCAAAATTTCTCAGTTTTGACGTTTCTGACAGTTGTCACGTGATACTAGTACACTATTTAATTAGACAGTCACGTGACAACTGTCAAAATAATGGCCGAGAAGCTAAAAACCACGACTAGTCTCGAGTACTTCAAGAAAACTGTCCCTTATTGTGATTTTTCGAGCTTTATGTCGAAACTGAGCGAAATTTGTCAGTTTTGACGTTTCTGACAATTGTCACGTGATACTAGTACACTATTTAATTGGACAGTTACGTGATAACTGTCAAAATAGTGGCCGAGAAGCTAAAAACCACAACTTGTCTCAAGTACTTCTAGAAAACTTTCTTATTGTGATTTTTAGAGCTTTATGTCCAAACTGAGCGAAATTTGTCAGTTTTGACGTTTCTGACAGTTGTCACGTGATACTCGTACACTATTTAATTAGACAGTCACGTGACAACTGTCAAAATAATGGCCGAAAGCTAAAAACCACGACTTATCTCGAGTACTTCAAAAAAACTGTTCCTTATAGTGATTTTTAAAGTTTTAAGCCCAAACTGAGCGAAATTTGTCAGTTTTGACGTTTCTGACAGTTGTCACGTGATACTAGTACACTATTTCATTAGACAGTCACGTGACAACTGTCAAAATAATGGCCGAGAAGCTAAAAACCACGACTAGTCTCGAGTACTTCAAGAAAACTGTCCCTTATTGTGATTTTTAGAGCTTTATATCCAAACTGAGCTTAATTTGTCAGTTTTGACGTTTCTGACAGTTGTCACGTGATACTAGTACACTATTTAATTAGACAGTTACGTGACAACTGTCAAAATAGTGGCCGAGAAGCTAAAAACCACGACTTGTCTCGAGTACTTCAAGAAAACTGTTTCTTATTGTGATTTTTAGAGCTTTATGCCCAAACTGAGCTTAATTTGTCTGTTTTGACGTTTCTGACAGTTGTCACGTGAAACTCGTACACTATTTAATTAGACAGTCACGTGACAACTGTCAAAATAATGGCAGAGAAGCTAAAAACCACGACTTGTCTCGAGTACTTCTAGAAAACTTTCTTATTGTGATTTTTCGAGCTTCATGCCCAAACTGAGCGAAATATGTCAGTTTTGAGGTTTCTGACAGTTGTCACGTGATACTAGTACACTATTTAATTAGACAGTTACGTGACAACTGTCAAAATAATGGCCAGGAAGCTAAAAATTACGATTTGTCTCGAGTACTTTAAGAAAACTGTTTCTTATTGTGATTTTTAGGGTTTTATGCCCAAGCTGAGCGAAATTTGTCAGTTTTGACGTTTCTGATAGTTGTCACGTGATACTAGTACACTATTTAATTAGACAGTCACGTGACAACTGTCAAAATAATGGCCGATAAGCTAAAAACCACGACTTGTCTCGAGTACTTCAAGAAAACTGTTTCTTATTGTGATTTTTCGAGCTTTATGTCTAAACTGAGCGAAATTTCTCAGATTTGACGTTTCTGACAGTTGTCACGTGATACTAGAACACTATTCACCTAAACAGTGATCTATGAACTGTCAAATTACGGATCAACAAGCTATAAAACAGGTTTTGCTTCAAACAGTATAAAAAAATGTACTAAACTTAGATTTTTGCAGCTTCACATTTTGGTCGAGCAACCTTTGACGTCTGTGACAGCAGCACGTGATGCGGGCACGCTATTAAATTAGACAGTCACGTGACAACTGTCAAAATAATGGCCTAGAAACTAAAAACTTGTCTCGAATACTTCAAGAAAATTGTTTTATGTTGTGATTTTTCGAGCTTCATGCCCAAACTGAGCAATGTTTGTCAGTTTTGTGACGTTTCTGACAGTTGTCACGTGATACTGGAACACTATTTCTTTAGATAGTCACGTGACATTTGTCCAACTAATTTTCTGTCCAATTAATTTTTTGATGTAATGCCTATTACTCACTCGATGATATTTACAATACTGGCTTTCGGCTCGTGTTGCAACTTCATCTTCGTGAGTAATAGCTGTCATTACATACCCGTTGAATAATATACTAAATCTTTAGTTTTGGTCAACCAATTTTCTATTATTTAACACAATAAAGCGGTCTCTTCATGTTATTTGAACTAAACTAGCAATGTAACCGTATTTTAAGTGGATATAGTAGTCAAAAAGCGTGCACGAGCCAAGCACATAAATAAGGACCCATTTAACACGAATCTTGGATTCTTGAACGAAACGGGCGAATCTATCTACTCACCGCAGGAATTTTTATTAGGCCCATTAACTTCTATTACGTATCAATGGACACGTCATTTTTTTTCCTTCTTTCTGTTTCTCGACACGCTTTACCTGCTGCTACTGGGCTTGGTCGTGTGCTCGATGAATTTTTATTAGAATATAATCCTGCATCAGGAAATTCACTCTCTCGTGTTGGACACACCCCTACGATCTGATAATACAGAAATACTTAATAGTTTACTGGTTTTTAACGGTTTTTGTATCAATGTCCTGGTGGAAATTACGACTGATTGATAATAATCGATTATACTATTGTGCAAGATTTTTCAATTTTTTTCTAATGTCATACTTCAATTTGGGTCACTGGGTTTGTTTCACAAAGGTTTCAAATAATGATGGGCGGAAATTTACCGGAAAAGTTAAAAATTTGTGGGACAGGAAAATTAACCAATTTTACCAGTAATTTTATTAATTATTTTCGGTCAATATTGTCAAAATAAATTCCTGAAAAAAGATATTTTGGTTTGTCAATAATTAAATAAATGAAGTAAAACTTTTCTCACAAACCGATTCTTGTACCAAATGAGTTCCGATCTTTGTTATAAACAAGTAGTCTTTTCATAAAAAAAATATAATTTTAAGCTAATTGTTACTTTTACAAAGTTACAACTATCATGGTATATCAGAAACACATCTTGTTTCAAAAACTGTGTTAAACTGTAATTGTTGCATTTTAGGCAACTTTTGACAGTTTTGACATTAGTGACAGATATCATGTGATTTTTGGAGGATAATTTAGCTAGGCGGTCGCGTAACCATTGTCATAAATCTCAGAAACACGTTTTGTACCGAATACTACAAGAAAACTTTTTGAAATCCTGATTTGTGCAATTTTTAAGCACAATTTGACAGTCAAAGGCAAAGTTGCTTGTCAAACCCTCTTGGAGTCAAATAAGACTAACCTAAAAAAAACACTACTACTTGGACTGTACTAAAACTTGGTACAGTCAAGGAAAAAATCGTAGTCAAAATTTGAACTGCCAGAAACACAGTTTGAAAGGACAGTCAGGGACAAAATCGCTTGTAAAACCCACTTGGAGGAAGAAAATGACTGTTCTAAGCACATTTCGGGAATCCTCACTAAATTTCCTATCCAATAACTTGAAAAAAATACTACAAAACTTGGTACAGCCAAAGAGAAAAGCGTTGTCAAAGTTTGAACTGCCAGAAAACACAGTTTGAAAGAACAGTTAGGGACAAAATCGCCTGTAAAACCCACTTGGAGTGACAAAATGACTGTTTTAAGAACATTTTTGGAATCCTTACTAAATTTTCTATCCAGTAACCTGAAAAAACACTACAAAACTTGGTACAGTCAAGCAGAAAAGCGTTGTCAAAGTTTGAACTGGAAGAAACACAGTTTGAAAGGACAGTCAGGGACAAAATCGCCTCTAAAATCCAGTTAGAGTGAGAAAATGACTGTTATAAGCACATTTTTGGAATCCTCACTAAATTTCCTATCCATTAACCTGAAGAAACATTACAAAATTTGGTACAGTCAAGCAGAAAAGCGTTGTCAAAGTTTGAACTGCCAGAAACACAGTTTGAAAGGACAGTCAGGGACAATATCGCCTCTAAAATCCAGTTAGAGTGAGAAAATGACTGTTTTATGAACATTTTTGGAATCCTCATCCAATGTCCTATCCAATAACTTGAAAAAACACTACAAAGTTTGGTACAGTCAATTATAAAAGCGGTGTCAAAATTTGAATTGCCACATATACAGTTTGAAAAGACAGTCAGGGACAAAATCGTCTGTAAAACCCACTTGGAGTGAGAAAATAACTGCTTTAAATACATTTTTGAAATCCTCTAACTTTCCTATTCAATAACCTCAAAAAAACACTACGAAACTTGGTACAGCCAAAGACAAAAGCGTTGTCAAAGTTTGAACTGCCAGAAAAACAGTTTGAAAGGACAGTCAGGGACAAAATCGGCTGTAAAACCCACTTGGAGTGATAAAATTATTGTTTTAAACACATTTTTGGAATCCTCATTAAATTTCCTATCGAATAACCTGAAGAAACATTACAAAACTTGGTACAGTCAAGGAGAAAAGCGTTGTTAAAGTTTGAACTGCTAGAAACACAGTTTAAAAGGACAGTTAGGTATAAAATCGCCTGTAAAACCCAGTTAGAGTGAGAAAATGACTGTTTTAAGCACATTTTTGGAATCTTCGCTAAATTTCCTATCCAATAACCTTAAAAAACACTCCAAAACTTGGTACAGTCAAGAAGAAAAGCGTTGTCAAAGTTCGAATTGCCACAAATACAGTTTGAAAAGACGGTCATGGACAAAATCACCTGTAAAACTCACTTGTAGTGAGAAAATGACTGTATTAAGCATATTTTTGGAATCCTCACTAAATTTTCTATCCAATAACCTTAAAAAACACTCCAAAACTTGGAACAGTCAAGGAAAAAATCGTTGTCAAAATTTGAACTGCCAGAAACACAGTTTGAAAGGACAGTCAGGGACAAAATCGCTTGTAAAACCCACTTTGAGTGAGAAAATGACTCTTTTAAGCACATTTTTGGAATCCTCATCCAATTTCCTATTCAATAACTTGAAAAAACACTACAAAATTTGGTACAGTCAATTATAACAGCGGTGTCAAAATTTGAATTGCCACAAATACAGTTTGAAAAGACAGTCAGGGACAAAATCGTCTGTAAAACCCACTTGGAGTGAGAAAATGACTGTTTTAAACACATTTTTGGAATCCTCACTAAATTTCCTATCCAATAACTTGCAAAAAGTACTAAAAAACTTGGTACAGTCAATTAGAAAAGCGTTGTCAAAATTTGAACTACCAGAAACACTGTTTGAAAAGAGCGTCATCGACAAAATGGCCTATAAAACCTACTTGAAGTGAGAAAATTACTGTTTTAAGCACATTTTTGGAATCCACACTAAATTTCCTATCCAATAACTTGAAAAAATACTACAAAACTTTGTACAGTCAAGGAGAAAAGCGTTGTCAAAGTTTGAACTGCCAGAAACACAGTTTGAAAAGACAGTCAGAGACAAAATCGACTGTAAAACCCACTTGGAGTGAGAAAATGACTGTTTTAAGCACATTTCTGGAATCTTGATTAAATTCCTTATCCAATAACCAGAAAAAACATTACAAAACTTGATACAGACATGGAGAAAAGCGGTGTCAAAATTTGAACTGCCAGAAACACAGTTATTTATAATTTACCAGTAATTACTTATCAAGTCTTCCTAGTCAAATAAAAAAATTACTTTATCGGTAATTATCGGTTACTTTATCGGCAGGGTTGTGTTTTGTCACCCTTATTGTTTAACGTATATGGAGAATATATCATAAGGAAAGCCTTGGACGGCTGGGAAGGAGGAGTTGTCATCGGTGGCAGAAGGATGGATAATCTCCGCTGCGCTGATGACACCACACTTATCGCCAAAGATGAGCAGGAAATGTCGAGTCTTATTGAGCGAGTAGAGAGAGTGAGCTTGGAGTTTGGTCTACAACTGAACCGTCAGAAAATGAAACTTATGTTAATAGATCGCACGCACAGCATGGAAGAAATGCCTAATATTAAAGATGTCGAGAACGTGGAGGAAATAACTTATCTAGGTGGCCACATCAGTAGAAATGGCGGATCAAGTCAAGAAATCAGAAGAAGGATAGTTCTTGCCAAAACGGCCATGACCAAACTCAGCAAAATTTGGAAAGATCGGCATATAACAACCCCAACAAAATGCAAATTAGTAAACACCCTCGTTTTTCCAACGCAGCAGAATCCTGGACCTTAAAAGCCACAGACATCGCCAAGTTGGATGCGTTTGAGATGTGGGTCTGGAGAAGACTACTGAGGATTCCCTGGACAGATCGCAGAACTAATGTATCCATACTCGAAGAACATCCAAGTCAACTAAAATCAAACAACTGATTCTCAAGTATTTTGGACATGTCAGCAGGAGGAAAGATGACAATCTCAAAAAACTTATGGTCCAAGAGAAGGTAGAGGGAACACGACCTAGAAAACGTTCTCCAAAACGATGGCTGGACCAGGTGAAGCAGTTTACAGAAAAATCTTTCCAAGACAGCATTAGAAGCACGTTAGATAGAGAGGAATGGAGGGAAACTGCTAAAAACACAACATGAGACTAACATACACGCTTCAAACATGAAGCTAACGACTAGAGAGAGAGAGTCTCAAATAACATCTAATATCTTCAGCAATTTTAAAAGGAATAGAGATTTTCAAAATCAGTTTAGAAGGCAATAAGAATTATTTTTTGTGTTGTTGTTTTCACTACTTTCTAATGTTTTTGAAAAAAAAAACAGTGAGGAAAAAATTTACTTAAATTCTTTTAAAATCTGTGATAAAGCAATAAAACAGTGGATTTAAATGTAAGAAATGAAACATCTGTGACTAGTATACAAAGAGGGGAAGAAAAAAGCACCCTGTGCATCCCTTTCATTCAGTTCACCTGCCTGAACAATGCAAAATGGCTATAGTATTTCAAATTTGACTAAATATCTGACACTTTCTTCCTTTTCCTATTTTTTTTTTGAAAATAATCTCTTTACTAGTTTGGAAGTTATTTCACAAACAAACATACTTATACATGAAATTCAATTGGTTTTTGTTTTATTTATTTAAATATGTAATTTTTTTATTTTGTTGGCAGGTTATTCCCCTTTAAAAGGTTACAAAATTTGGTCCATATTGTCGAACTATACAGCAATTTAGGTAAATTACAAAAGAATTACCAAACAAATTTGTTGATAATTTTTAATGTAAGCAGTAGAATTTGCAACAATTTAACCCACATTACATACTTGATATTTTCGGTTTATAAGCAATTCTCTAAACGGGTACACTCAGCAAGTAAAAAAATGTGTCAGTGGGAAATCCTTAGTAAGCAATCGTTTACTTTCCACATCGACTGAAAAACGGTTAAAAAAGCATTCGTATTCCCACAAAAATTAAAAATCGAGTCGCATTGAAAGTATCAAAAATTAATCCATCTTTTTAACAATCAATCACACAGCATCATTAGTAATCCCAGAACTGCTATCGGGTTTCTACTATTTTCCCTATACACATGTACGCAACCCTTACGATACGCTGTTTTAAGTTTTTTCCACCCTTATTGAGGGGGCTAGCTTTTTTTTACCTGTTAGTGAAGAAACTCATCAGCTGGCTATATAACCCTTATTGAGGTAAAAATTGTATTTTCAATCAAACTCACTGACCTATTCCCACCAGAGTATCGGATGTTGGAATTAGAATTTTCACATTATAGGGGTAAAAAACCCCTTTTGTCAGACCTGGAATAATTTTGCATGTTAAACGTATACGTTGCTTTTGGTATTGAAATTGCATTAGAATTTTTTTACCGAACAAAATCATCATTGTAGGTTGTAGGCCCATTTTTCCCTTGAGGTGTATTCGATATGTGCAATGCAAATTTTATTGAAATATCCTGGGATATGAATTTTGATTTTGTACGCTTCAGAAAGTGTAAATTTGGTGCCTGTTAAGTATCAAATGTATAGGGTGTCTTGGAAAGTTAGTGTACAAAAAGGTGAATTTTTCGAAATATGTAGTGGAAGTGCTACATTTGGTACACCCTATACAAAGTGATACCAGTTTCAAATGTCAATAATTTACAATTCTCTCAAATAAGTTGACATGCATGATATGTCATTTTTCTGAAAGATGGGGAAAATACAATCTTTCAAAGTTTAGTTTTAAATTCGTTATTTTCCTAACAAGTGCGGAAAGTGATACTTTCCCGCACGCTGAGAAGTGATAGTAACATCATTTTTGATATAAAAATTGAGATAATGGTGAATTTAACAATATTATTCCTTTGTATTATATGTATGTAACTATAACCATACTATATGTATAACCAGGCAATAATTATACCAAAGAACCTTAAATTAGGTAAAATAAGTACAAAAAAGCACTTTAACATTTTTCATTTTTCTACTTTTTTTACTACTTTTTGAAATTCAATATCTCAGTAACACGAAGAGCTAGAAAGGCCAGTTTTGGCTCATTTTGTAGTATTTTTTATTCTCTTTCTAATTACGTTCTAGTGAAACCTATAAGATTTCGAATAAAAAAGTTACAATTATTCAAAAATTGAAAAAATGTGATTTTTGCAAAAAGTGCAATTTTTTATTTTACTCCTGGAGGGTTTCAATGCACAGCAAAGGGCATATTTATACCAAAAGACCTTAAATTAGGTGAAGAAAGTACAAAAAAAGCACTTTAAAATTTTGGATTTTTCAAAATAAATTAAAGAATGGGGGGGTATTGGGGGCCTTTTTTTACTACTTTTTGAAACTCAATATCTCGGGTACACGAAGAATTAGACAGGCCAGTTTTGGCTCATTTTGTAGTATTTTTTATCCTCTTTCTAATGGCGTTTCAGTGAAATCTATAAGAGTTCAAATAAAAAAGTTACAATCATTCAATAATTGAAAAAATGTCATTTTTGCAAAAAGTGCAATTTTGGCAATTTTTTCTTTTGCTTCAGGAGGGTTCAAATGCACAGCAAAGACCATATTTATACCAAAAGACCTTAAATTAGGTGAAAAAAGTACAAAAAAAGCACTTTAAAATTTTAGATTTTTCAAAAAAATCGAAAGAATGGGGGGGTATTAGGATTCTTTTTTTACTACTTTTTGAAATTCAATATCTCGGTAACACGAAGAGCTAGAGAGGCCAGATTTGCCTCATTTTGTAGTAGTTTTTATCCTCTTTCTAATGAAGTTTTAGCCCAATTGATTGGAGTTCAAATAAAAAAGTTACAATCATTCAAAAATTGAAAAAATTGAATTTTTGCAAAAAGTGCAATTTTGGCAATTTTTTCTTTTGCTCCAGGAGGGTTCCAATGCACAGCAAAGGCCATATTTATATCAAAGAACCTTAAATTAGTTGAAATAAATAAAAAAAAGCTAATTGACATTTTTCATATTTCAAAAAAATTGAAAGAATGGGGGGGTATTGGGGGTCTTTTTTAAATACTTTTTGAAATTCAATATCTCGGTAACATGAAAAGATAGAGAAGCCAGATCTGCTTCATTTTGTATACGTTTTTTTTAGTTCCTATTTCTAATGACGTTTTAATGGTCTAATCTATACCAAAAGAGTTCAATTTTTAAAAATTTTTTTTTTTTTGCAAAAAGTGTATTTTTTACTTTTTGTACAATTTTGGTAATTTTTTCTTTTGCTTCAGGAGGGTTCAAATGCACAGCAAAGGCCATATTTATACCAAAGGACTTCAAATTAGATAAGATTAGTACAAAAAAAATGCTTTAGCATTTTTCATTTTTCAAAAAAATTTGAAGAATGTGGGGGGGGGGTATTAGGGGTCTTTTTTCTACTTTTTGAAATTTAGTTATTTCATTTATGTTCCTATTAACTGTTACGTCACTCCACTTTACTTTACTATGTACGTAATGGGTGTTATTATCTATTTAAATTTAGTGAGTAATAAGGACATTATTAAACAGTAATAGAAAAATACTATTTACTAAAGACTGTGAACAACATTAAAGGTAAAACTCCGTATAGTTGAATCGCTAGAACTTTCACATCCCTTCAGCCACCTGACCCATAAGTTGCCTGGTATATTACAAAGGAATACCCTGTATATCAAATCGTGCCTGCACTTTAAGGACTCGCAACCCTAAGAAACATTAGCGCCCCCCTTTCCATACTCGATCAATTCAGTTTTTTAGGAAACGATGTTGATTGATGATTTTTTACTTTTTAATCGTTTTCTACAACTTTTAAGAGTAATCGTTAAAAATATACACACGGAATCGGTGAGAAATTTTCGAAAACGTGATTAACCGTAATAATCGTTGATTGATAGTTTTTTTTTCCGGAAAATGTCAACCGTTTTTTTATGATTCAATGAAACAAAGTAGCAGGACCACACACACACACATCAAATTGCAGGCCAAATAAACTAACTAACATTGATATGACTACGGTACCCCAAAACCGTCTTGAATTTTGCAAAAGAATTTGTAGCCGTAAAGTGATCCCAAAGAATATTGCAAACCGAACCATTTTCTTCAAGTTCGACGGTTCTGGGAATGTTTAGTCTACGGAAAAATATAATCCGCCTTTAAATTATCCAAAATATCGATAAATATGTTGCAGAGTCTGAATCGGAACTGTTTACGAGCGGCCGTAATTCTTTGAATGCTGATCGGGGAGAAATTAGTTTGTATGCAACTTGAATGAAGTTTCTGCATTTGCATTTTTTTCATTCAGTCGGAAAAGTGCAACATTGCATCCTACTAAAATATCTACAAAAATGTCAAAAGTTTGTAGTTTGTAGCAGTAAATTACAAATATTGTGTTTCTGGCAGTTCAAACTTTGACACCGCTTTTCTGCCTGACTGTACCAAATTTTGTAATGTTTTTTCCGGGTGTTGGATAGGAAATTTAATGAGGATTCCAAAAATGTGCTTAAAACAGTCATTTTCTCACTCCAAGTGGGTTTTACAGGCGATTTTGTCCCTGACTGTTCTTTCAAACTGTGTTTTTGGCAATTCAAACTTTGACACCGCTTTTCTTCCTGACTGTACCAAATTTTGTAATGTTTTTTCCGGCTGTTGGATAGGAAATTTAATGAGGATTCCAAAAATGTGCTTAAAACAGTCATTTTCTCACTCCAAGTGGGTTTTACAGGCGATTTTATCCCTGAGTGTCATTTCAAAGTTTGACACCGCTTTTCTCCCTAACTGTACCAATTATTGTACTGTTTTTTCAAGTTATTGGATAAGAAATTTAATGAGGATTCCAAAAATGTGCTTAAATCAGTAATTTTCTCACTATAAGTTGGTTGTCAAGGCAATTTTATCTCTAACTGTCCTTTCAAACCGTTTTTCTGACAGTTTATATTTTGACACCACTTTTCTCCCTGACTTTACCTGATTTTGTAGTGTTTTTTTTATGTCGTTTGATAGGAAATTTAATGAGGATTTCAAAAATGTGCTTAAAAACATGATTCGGCCGGTTCAAGTAGGTTTTACAGGCGATTTTGTCCCTGACTGTCCTTTGAACCGTGTTCAACTTTTTGATCACATATTCACTGATTTGAAAATTTGTTGAATCATAAATAACTAGAAAACGGTAAAAGTTACGAAAAATTTGCAGGAGACCAAAAATGTTCCTAATGAACTTGAGAACCGTTTTTGCTTCCAGTATACAGGGTGTGCATGAGAATTATGGTGGTTGGCTATTTTTGGTCACCCTGTACGCAATTTTCCAGATAGAATTATTTGTTCAACACCACTGGAAAGAGGAGCTCAAAACGGTTCTTTTAAATGGTTGAACCACGCTGAACTCCCAAAAATAACTGAGTTACTGAGTGTACAAATTACAAACCACAATTTGAAGTGATTGGAAAACTTGTTGCATCAACCCAGTTTTTCCTAAATAATTAGAAAACGGTGAAAGTTAGGAATAATTTGTAAAGGACCAAAAATGTTCCTAATTTACTTCTTAAGTCGACACCGTAAGTTTGCCGGACCGTTTTTGCTTCCAGCATATAGGGTGTGCATGAAAATTATGGTGGTTGGCTATTTTTGGTCACCCTGTACGCAATTTTCTAGATAGAATTTTTTGCTCAACACCACTGGAAAGAGGAGCTCAAAACGGTTCTTTTAAGTGGTTGAACCACCATGAACTTCCCAAAATAACCGAGTTACAGAGTGTTCAAGTTTTAAACCACAATTTCAGCTGATTTGAAAATTTGTTGCATCAAACCAATGTTTCCTAAATAACTAGAATACGGTGAAAGTTACGAAAAATGTACAAGAGACCAAAAATGTTCCTAATCTACTTCTTAAGTCGGCACCGTAAATTTGCATGACCGTTTTTGCTTCTAGGAGGTATACAGAGTGTGCATGAGAATTATAGTGGTTGGCTATTTTTGGTCACCCTGTCCGCAATTTTCTAGATAGAATTATTTGTTCAACACCACTGGAAAGAGGAGCTCAAAATGGTTCTTTTAAGTGGTTGAACCACGCTGAGATCCCAAAAATAACCGAGCTACAGGGTGTTCAAATTTTAAATCACAATTTCAACTGATTGAAAAATTTGTTGCATTATTTCAGTTTTTCCTAAATAACTAGAAAACGGTGAAAGTTACGAAAAATTTGTATGGAATTAAAAATGTTCCTAATCTACCTCTTAAGTCGGCACCGTAGTTTTGTAGCACCGTTTTTGCTTCCAGTATACAAGGTGTGCATGAAAAGTATGGTGACTGACTAATTTTGGTCATCCTGTATGCAATTTAACAGATTTCAGATTCGGAATTTTTTGCTTATCACCACTGGAAAGACGTGCTCAAAACGGTTTTTTTAATGGTTGAACACACTGTAACTCATTTATTTCTGGGAGTTTAGGGTGATTCAACCACTTAAAAGAACCGTTTCGGGCTCTACTTTCTAGAGGTGTAAAGTAAAAAAGTTTTTATTAAAAATTGCGTAAAGGGTGACAAAGATAGTGAACCACCACAATTTCTTTGCACACCCTGTATACTGAAAGTAAAAACGGTCCTGCAAACTTACGGTGTTGACTTAAGAAGTTGATTACAAACATTTTTAATCCCTTGAAGTTTTTTTGTAACCGTTTTCTAGTTATTTAGCAAAAACTGGTTTGATGCCACAAATTTTCAAATGAGGTGAAATTGTGGTTTGAAATTTGAACACTCTGTAACTCGGCTATTTTTGGTGGTTTAACCACTTAAAAGAACCGTTTTGAGTTCTTCTTTCCAGAAGTGTCGAACAAAAATGATATATGAACAATTTCGTACAGGGTGACCAAAAAAAGCCAATCAACATAATTTTCATGCACACCCTGTATACTGGAAGCAAAAACGTTCCTGCAGATTTACGCTATTGGATTAAAAGGTTGATTAGGAAAATTTTTGATTTCTTGCATTTTTTTTGTTTCTTTCGCCGTTTTCGAGTTATTTAGAAAAAAAGTAGTTTGGTGCAACAAATCAGTGATCTAAAATTTGAACACCGTTTAAAGGACAGTCAGGGACAAAATCGCTTGTAAAACCTACTTGGAGTAACCGAATCATGTTTTTAAGAACATTTTTGGAATCCTCATTAAATTTTCTATCTAACGACATAAGAAAATATTACAAAATCAGGTAAAGTTAGGGAGAAAAGTGGTGTCAAAATTAAAATCATATCAAATTTAAAACTTAGTGATCAAATGACTGTTTTAAGTACGTTTTTCTTTGAAATTTTGTTGCTTTTGATGCGCATTTATTAAGCTTTTCGTTATTATTTTCTTACATTCGCCTAAAATTTCTTAAATTCCCTTGGCATTTTCTTCAAAAACCTACCTTAGTCAGGTCAAACCAGAGAGATAGAAAATACAAATTTTCAGATATTCAGCATTAGTAGAGGAAAACGTTTTACCTACTAAATCCCGATAATTACATATTTTCATGTCGTTTAGTGTAAAAACAAAGCATAGCAAGCAAAAATCGATCATAATCACGTTTAATTAATTTTTAATTGAGAAAAACTGCAGCTAGTGAGTTCTGCTGCTTTGATCAGTGGATTGAGCACACTCACGTCTACACAGTAACCCAAAAAGTGTCTCTTTTTCGAGATATTTGAGGTGACTTAAAAAATTCTTGAAGGAATTGCTTGAAAAATGACGACGCTGGGTTCAAAGTACCAAAAGTCCACTGGAACACCTTGTATATTTTTAGATCGGTGCTATAGAGTGACCCAAAAAATGTGTCCCGTTTTCCAGATATTGACATTCTTTTAATAAACTGCCCACACTAATGGCTACACAGTGAACCAAAAAGTCTCCTCTGTTTCGCAGTTAAATGAGGCAAAAATGTTTTGCAAAGTGTCAAAAAATTCAAATGGGACACTCTGTATATTGTTAGACTAGACTGTAAATTTTATCTGAAAAATTCTATAGAAATTTGTTTTAACTTAGAATTATTGTTTTGCGATAGTAACATTATGAGCGTCTATTGTCTGCTATTATTGTTATTATATGTATTATAGACGATAACTTTTCCATTTCTGGTGAATTAGGCTAGTTTTGCGATAAACCAGTTAAAGAGCCTTATTGTTCTGGTATTACTTTTCATTTTAGCGAGTATTCGTAATAAAAGCTGATATAACGGCGAGCAAAAATTCCGTCGTTATCTTAACGAAAAACGCAGAATAGTGGCTTCCACAATGAAAATAAAAACCATTTAATGGGATTTAGCAGCGATCCGACAACGTCATCAGAATTAAACCGAGACTATTACACATTCATACATTGACGTGGCGCATTAAAATGGCAAAAGACAATTATTGCCGGGGTATAAATAAATAAATCACTAGAGATTGGCTGGCGGCATCGAAAAAACCGGCCTAAAGAACACGCCAGTGCACTAAAAACAATTTCGCGAAAATAATGATTTTATTTAAAAGCAATAACAGAAAGCAGCAAAATAATAAATGGCCACGGAACTCGTTTGAATAACTTGGCCCAAAAACCAATAAAACACTCTTGATTTAGTGCCGCGTGACTTTTACAATGCCCACTTTAACTGGCTTAAACCCTTTGCGAAAATTAACTCGACTTTTTTCTTGTAATCGTTTCGGATATCTAATTTCAGATAAAACAACTTTAGTTTTTTTTTGGTCTAGTCTAAGGCCCGGTTTATCCAACCAATTTGTTGTTAAACCTTTAGTTAACTTAACATAAAAACTACATTTACGACATTTCCACTTTTGTGGATATTTTAGTGTGGTGAAATGGTGCAACATATTTGCACTTTGTCCAACTGAATGAACGGATGAATAAAGTAACATGTGTGACGGTTTGAAATTTGAGCACCCTGTAACTCAGTTATTTTTTTGAGTTCAGAGAGGTTGGACCACTCAAATTAACCGTCTTGAGCTCCTCTTTCCAGTGGTGGTGAGCAAAAAATTATATCTGACAAACTGGGTACAGGGTGACCAAAAACAGTTAATCACCATACTTTTTATGCACACCCTGTACACTGGAAGCAAAAACGGTCGTCCAAATTTACGGTGCTGACTTAAGAAGTTGATTAAGAACATTTTTAGTCTCTTTCAAACTTTTCGTATTATTCACTGTTTTCCAGTTATTTAGGAAAAACTGGTTAGATGCAACAAATTTTCAAATCAGTTGAAGTTGTGGTTTGAAATTTGAGCACTCTGTAACTCGGTTACTTTTGGGAGTTCCGGGTGGTTCAACCACTTAGAAGATCCGTTTTGAGCTCCTCTTTCCAGTGGTGTTGAGCAAAAAATTACATCTGACAAACTGCGTACAGGGTGACCAAAAATAGTCAATCACCATCATTTTCATGCACACCCTGTATACTGGTAGGTAAAACGGTCCTACAAACTTATGGTACCGACTTAAGAAGAAGATTAGGAACATTTTTGGTCTCGTGTAAATTTTTCGTAACTTTCACCGTTTTCTAGTTATTTAGGAAAAACTGGTTTGATGCCAAACATTTTCAAATCAGTTGAAGTTTTGATTTAAAATTTGAACACCCCGTAACTCGGTTATTTTTGGGATCTCAGCGTGGTTTAGCCACTTAAAAGAACCATTTTAAGCTATTCTTTTCAGTAGTTTTGAGCAAAAAATTACATCTGACAAACTGCGTACAGGGTGACCAAAAAAAGCCAATCACCATAATTTTCCTGCACACCCTGTATACTGGAAGCAAAAACGGTCCTGCAAACTTACGGTGCTGAGTTAAGGAGTTAATTAGGAATATTTCTGGTCTCATGCAAATTTTTCGTTTTGCGCCATTTTCGAGTTATTTAGCAAAAACCGGTTTGGTGTAACAAATTTTCAAATCAGTTGAAATTTGAACACCTTGTAACTCAGTTATTTTTGGGAACTCAGGAAGGTTCAACCACTTAAAGTCACTTAAAAGAATCGTTTTGAGCTCTACTTTCCAGTGGTGTAAAGTAAAAAATTCTATATCAAAAATTGCGTAAAGGATGACAAAAATAGTGAACCACCACAATTTCTTTGCACACCCTGTATACTGGCAGTAAAAACGGTCCTGCAAACTTACGGTGCTGACTTAAGAAGTTGATTACAAACATTTTTAGTCCCTTGAAGTTCTTTCGTATTATTCACCGTTTTCTAGTTATTTAGGAAAAACTGATTTGATGCCACAAATTTTCAAATCAGTTGAAATTGTGGTTTAAAACTTGAACACTCTGTAATTCGGTTATTTTGGGAAGATCAGGGTGGTTCAACCACTTAAAAGAACCGGTTTGAGCTCCTCTTTCCAGTGGTGTTATGCAAAAAATTCTATTTGAAAAACAGGGTGACCAAAAACAGTCAATCACCATATTTTTCATGCACACCTTGTATAATGGAGGCAAAAACGGTTCAGCAAACTTACGGTGCTGAGTTAAGGAGTTGATTAGGAACATTTCTGGTCCCCTGAATTTTTTTTCTGTTTTTCGCCATTTTCGAGTTATTTAGCAAAAACTGGTTTGGTGTAACAAATTTTCTAACCAGTTGAAATTTGAACACTCTGTAACTCAGTTATTTTTGGAGTTCAGCGTGGTTCAACCACTTAAAAGAACCGTTTTGAACTGATCTTTCCAGTGGTGTCGAGCAAAAAATGATATCTGAACAATTTTGTATAAGGTGACCAAAAAAAGCCAATCAGCATAATTTTCGTTCACACCCTGTATACCAGAAGCAAAAACAATCCTTTAGATTTACGCTATTGGATTAAAAGGTTGATTAGGAAAATGTTTGGTTTTTTGCAGTTTTTTGGTTACTTTCACCGTTTTCGAGTTATTTAGGAAAAAGTAGTTTGGTGCAACAAATTTACGAATGAATTACGAAAATTACGATTAGTGATCTAAAATTTGATAACCGTTTAAAGGACAGTCAGGGACAAAATTATGGTGATTGACTATTTTTGGTCACCCTGTACGCAATTTTTGAAATATAATTTTTTGCTCAACACCACTGGAAAGAGGAGCTCACAACGGTTCTTTTAAGTGGTCGAACCACTCTGCTCTCCCAAAAATAACCGAGTTACAGAGTGTTTAAATTTCAAACCACAACTTCAACTGATTTGAAAATTTGTTGTGTCAACCCAGTTTTTGCTAAATAACTAGAAAACGGTGAAAGTTACGGACATTTTGAAGGAGAGCAAAAATGTTCGTAGAGAACCGCTAAACTAATCTCTGGAAGTTTCACATTCTGTCAGTGCCGCTACTATACAGGGGATGCATGAAAAGTGTAGTGATTCAGATTTGTTACTTTTCAAATTAATGACAGCCATGACAGAGAAGCAAATTTAAAATTTACTGGTCAAATTGGAATTTTCTGGTAAAATTAGTAAATTTTCTGTCTGTCTTTGAGTTGTAGATCTGTAAAGTGATTGATGATCGATGTTCAGTGCCCCTAGAGAAGTTGGCAACACTGCAAGAAGAAGACGAAGAAGAAGAAGAAGCAGCCGGACATCGGTAGTCGCGAGTTACGATAATCTATTGATCTACTGTTCGCCTGTTTGTAGGTTGTAGCTTCTATTTACGTGCTGCTACTAGCAGAAAAGGAAAACTGCGATAATGTGATAATAGAAAGGGCGTCTCTATGATATAATACCGATCCCATTATTGCTCAATATCGTTTACAAAGTGTCTAATAAATCATTGCCCGATCAATACGGTTAAATAAACACGCTCTGATTTAAATATGAATACGGGTCTTGTTAGCTGCAATATATATACGGGTTGAGAGAGAGTGGGAACAAAAAAATTTCCATAATTTTAATACGGTTTTTTGGTAGGGTTTATAAGCCCTTTTTCGCGCTTTAACATTCTTTCAAATTGGGCAAAGGATTTGCATATGGACCATAAAACCAAACGGGTCGCACGCCACTGATAGAGAGATATTATTGCGCATTTTTGCCCTATTATTATGCTAAATCGGTCTCAGCAAGCTTACTCTACAATATGGCAACGACACCCTATATCCTCAAGCAAACAGGGTCCAAAATATGTTAAATTTACGACAACAGAGTGTCCCAAAAAAACAGACTTTTAATGAATTTACGAATCAACTACAGTCACAAAATTTCAAATAATTTCATTGAAACATTTTAATGGAGACTTAGTCAAATATCAAGAACGCTGTTCTAACGCGCTACTCCCAGTCATTCTAGTCAAAATATTGGTAAATATTCATGAAATTACACTGGAACTTATGTTTATAGCTCCATGGAGTCAAATTTGACAGTTGACACGTTTGGTACTTTACTTGCGTCACGTGACAGCTGTCATAACTGTCAAAACTCACTCACCAGTGACCTGAAAATATAAAATGCCAAATAGATGAGTTTTTTGAGGAATTACACTGTAAGTTATGTTTACAGGTCCATGGAGCCAAATTTGTCAGTTCTGACGTGAAGAACTATTTTTATACTTTTTTTACGTCACGTGACAGCTGTCATAACTGTCGAAACCCGTCCATCAAGTGACTTGAAACTATAAACTTTGAAATAATTAGCTAATTTCAGAAATTACACTGGAACTTATGTTTATAGCTCTATGCAGTCAAATTTGACAGTTGAGACGTTAAGTTACATTTTAGTACTTTCCCTGCGTCACGTGACAGCTGTCATAACTGTCAAAACTCATTCACCAGCCACCTGGAAGTATACAAATGGCAAATAGATGTGTTTTTTGAGATATTGCACTGTAAGGGCCGGTTGTAAACATACGGTTTAAGCGGACGTTCAGTGAAACCAGGTTCAAGTGAGAACTAAGTTTAAATGGGTCATGTGTTGTATAAGACGATTTGAAACCTAGTTTATATAAACTACGTTTTATTTATGTTGGCACCAATGATCGAGAGGAAAATAACATTTAAGAGAAGAATAAATTAGGTTAAATCCGATTTGAGACAAGTGACGTGACATTCGTGACAACTGAACTCAACAGTTGTCTTGTCTTGTCTTGTTTTTGGCGCTGTACTCAACAGTTCATTTATTTAAATATTTGTTTTGTTTAATTGTTTATTATAATCTGCTCCGTTTGACCGTTGGAGATGGGAGAGAATAAAAGAACATCTAATTTCTCATCCACAGAAGAAGCACTTCTTCTGTCCTTGGTGCAAAAGTTTGCTAGTGTATTAGAAAATAAAAAAAACAGACAGTGGGGCCAATAATAAAAAGAATGGTTGCTGGGCTGAAATCGAAACTTTATTTAATTCAAGCAGCACAACTTATCGATCTGCCATAATTCTAAGAAGGAAGTATGAAAACATGAAGAAAAAGACAAAAAAGAAGTTTTCAGAAGAAAAAATTTATAACTATGGAACTGGGGGAGGCCCTGAAAAGAAAACCAAAATTGATGACATAGATAACAAAATTCAGGAAATTTTGGGTACGAAATCTCATTAAAAACTGTTGCTCATTCCATTGTAAGAAATGATTTTGCCTTATTCTGAAAACGCGACGCCTTCTTGGTCCTTCTTGCAAGATATTAACTAGTTCTAGAAAACCTTCATCATCTGTAAGTTCATTTTCTAGATCCATTTCAGAAAGTAAACAGGAAACGTAATTTAATACCTCTGTACGACTTGTAAAAAGTTAGGTTAAGCCAGGTCTAATCCAAGAAAAACGACGGTTTACTGAAACCGTAGGTCAAAACCAGGTTTAAGATGTAAACCGCTGTTTTGCAACACTGTTTTTAGGATAAACTTGGTTTTCATACGGAACTCAGTTTAATCTTAGTTTTTACAACCGGGCCTAAGTTGTGTTTAAACCTCGATGGAGCCAAAATTGACAGGGGCGTATTAAAACAGATTTTAATACTTGTTTACGTCACGTGATAGCTGTCATAACTGTCAAATTTCACTCACAAGTGACTTGAAAGTGTAAAATGACAAACAGATGTGTTTCATTGACGAATTGCACTGAAATTGGTGTTCAAGTTAGTTTAATCTAATCGAAGCTACTTAAAACTGTATTTTATAGGTTGATGTGCCTGTTTTTGACAATTTTGACGTAATTTAAAACGTTGTTATTCAGTCACTGACATATGTCCAAATTCAGTCCACATAACAATAAACCTATAAGGAAACCTTGAAGGTTACCATATGGTTTAGAAGGTATATTATTTAACATTTTATAAGTTTATAAGTGCGTTTTTGACAGTTGTAACATTTGAACCACCATTTTAGGACGTCGTTTAGTCTGTCACTAAGGTGACATCTGTCACAGTGGGTATAGTTGGTGATTGGTCAAGAAAAGCAGCTTTCCTTTGACCAATCCCAAACTAAGATCAATGCTGTGATTGTTGCAAATGTTGCATGTCTGTAATAAAACGGAAATTCTAAGTAATTTGGCAACACTGTCGGCTTCTTCATTGACCCGGGGCTCGTCGTCTTCTTGACGTGCTTTGTGCACGCGTGCGACCATCACGATGGAATGTCTTTTTCCAAGTCCCCCAGAGGTACCTTCTTTACGAGAAAGTCGATTTCGGGAGTCGGTTGACGACAATGAGGTCTATAAATTCCTATAACGTACGCGGTTCTACTGTTAAGTTAACTTTTAATATTTGGCTTACGGTTCATAAATATATCCGTTATTTGGCCGCGGGCGGCAATTTACGACTCTGTAACCAAACCGAAAAAATGTAATAATAAACTTCAATTTTCAGCTACATTTTTATAAAAAAATCCACCCTGTAGCTCACACACAACCAAACTTATGGCCTGTCAAACTAGACAGTGCTTTGTGGGTTTTAGCTTAGAGTGTCACTTTGACGTTTTTTCGTCTGGCGCTGTCACTACAAATTTTTCCGGGCAAGTTGTATGGGGTGGTCAATTTTTCCGGGCAAGTTGTATGGGGTGGTCAAATAAAGCATTGCTTTAGCTACATTTTGAAAAAAAAAACAACCCTGTAGCTCACACACAACCAAACTTATGTCCCGTCAAACTAGACATAGAGCATTGCTGGTCAAATAAAGCATAGTTTTAGCTACATTTTGGTAAAAAAATCCACCCTGTAGCTCACACACAACCAAACTTATGGCCTGTCAAACTAGACAGTGCTTTGTGGGTTTTAGCTTAGAGTGTCACTTTGACGTTTTTCCGTCTGGCGCTGTCACTACAAATTTTTCCGGGCAAGTTGTATGGGGTGGTCAAATAAAGCATTGCTTTAGCTACATTTTGGTAAAAAAATCCACCCTGTAGCTCACACACAACCAAACTTATGGCCTGTCAAACTAGACAGTGCTTTGTTGGTTTTTGCTTAGAGTGTCACTTTGACGTTTTTCCGTTTGGCGCTGTCACTACAAATTTTTCCGGGCAAGTTGTATAGGGTGGTCAAATAAAGCATTGCTTTAGCTACATTTTGAAAAAAAATCCACCCTGTAGCTCACACACAACCAAACTTATGGCCTGTCAAACTAGACAGTGCTTTGTTGGTTTTTGCTTAGAGTGTCACTTTGACGTTTTTTTTCCGTCTGGCGCTGTCACTACAAATTTTTCCGGGCAAGTTGTATGGGGTGGTCAAATAGAGCATTGCTTTAGCTACATTTTTTGTAACTTACACACAACCAAAAAAAAAAACAACCCTGTAGCTCACACACAACCAAACTTATGCCTGTCAAACTAGACAGTGCTTTGTTGGTTTTTGCTTAGAGTGTCACTTTGACGTTTTTCCGTCTGGCGCTGTCACTACAAATTTTTCCGAGCAAGTTGTACAGGGTGGTCAAATAGAGCATTGTTTTAGCTACATTTTGAAAAAAAAAACAACCCTGTAGCTCACACACAACCAAACTTATGCCCTGTCAAACTAGACACTGCTTTGTTGTATTTGGTTTGGAGTGTCACTTTGACGTTTTTCCGTCTGGCGCTGTCACTACAATTTTTTCCGAGCAAGTTGTACATGGTGGTCAAATAAAGCATTGTATTAGCTAAATTTTGGTAAATAAATACACCCTGTAACTTACACATAACCAAACTTATGCCCTGTCAAACTAGACAGTGCTTTGTTGGTTTTTGCTTAGAGTGTCACTTTGACGTTTTTCCGTCTGGCGCTGTCATTACAAATTTTTCCGGGCAAGTTGTATAGGGTGGTCAAATAAAGCATAGTTTTAGCTACATTTTGGTAAAAAAATCCACCCTGTAGCTCACACATAACCAAACTTATGGCCTGTCAAACTAGACAGTGCTTTGTGTGTCACTTTATCATCCTTTTTACAGTGGTTTCTAAACCAAAAACGTCAAATCACAAGTAGGTTAGGTTAGGTACGATTCTCATATCGGGATCAGACAATATGGGATTGCTCCCAAGACATTTTTAGCCAAAAAACCAGATTTTCTTTTATCGGAATATTTCTAAACACGTGTTAACATTTAATCTGACAAGACGTTTTTGACGCTTTTGTACCTTTTTTCAATGAATAGGCCGACGAAAGGGGGTGGTATGGGTGTAACGAACAGGGTTAGAAAGGTCGACAATAGATTGACGATTTATCAAATATATCGTTTATAGTAGAAAATATCGTAATATTTTTTTTTTCGGTTAGTTTAAAGATATTTAGATAAGCGTGGTGGTTCTTTAGGATAAAAATTGGATTTTAAAGCTTTCAGTGTGTCGCTTTTTTTGGAATTGAATGGTGACATCTGGCCCTTTTGATTTTTAAGTCGTAACGTTCGTTTTTCTTCTATTTGTGTGCTTTTTAAATTATTTTTTAATAGGAGCTTTGAAAATAGTCAAATAAAACAGAGAAAATGCAAATTTAACGGAAGAGACCAATCTTAACAAAAATCATACAAAAACTTATAATAAGTGACATCTCAGTCTGTGAATGAGTGTCATATTGTGACAATTAGTCAATAAACCATTTAAATAATATTTCTTATTGTGTCACATCTTAACTATGTTACAATGAAAGTGGTTTTGACCCTATTTTTCCGTCAAAATGGAGTTAATTTAAAAAAAGCAGTTTGGTGCACCCTGCCACTTTTTGCCTTGTAACTCCTTAAGGTGGTCCGTGACGGCGAAAACTTCTTAATACAATTCTGTAGAGAATGAAATTTTCTACAACTTTCTTTATTTACACTTTTTTGTAACTTCTCCAATAACAGAGCTAGTGCACCTTATCACTTTCTACCTTGTAACTCCTTAAACAGAGAGATCTCCATCTGACGTGACTACTTCATTCATCAAATTTAGTTTTAAAGGTCACATGGCTGTTTTAAATAGCAAAATATTATTGGAAAAGTCACGTGACCGTTTTTCAGTTTGAAGTGATATTTTGAAAATCACGTAAACACTTTTAAAATACACTCGTGGCCATTTTCATTTATTGAATTTTATTTCAAAGGTCACGTGACCGTTTTAAATGTCTAAAATATTATAAGTCACGTGATTTTTTTACAGTGAAAATGGCGACATGAATTTTAAATGTCACGTGACTTCTTTTTAATATCAAAATGGAATCTGAAGATCACGTGACTGTTTTAAATGGCAAAATAATATTCTATAAGGGGATCACGTTTTTCAGTTTCAACGGTTATTTTTAAAATCACGTGACTTCTTTTAAGATGATATCTAATCACGTGAATGTTAAATAATCACGTGAATGTTTTTAATCGTCAAATATAATTTTAAAGTCCACCGTTTTTCAATTTAAACTGATATTTTTAATGTCACGTGAGTCGTTTTACAGTGAAAATGGTCACGTGACAATTTTCAATCATCAAATTAACTTTTGAAGGTTTAGGGTCTCTTTTTTAACGTCAAAACGAAATACTAAAGGTCACGTGACTGTTTTTCTCTTTGAAGTGATATTTTTAAAGTCACGTGACTTTTTTTTACAGTGAAAATGGCGACATGACGATTTTTAATCATCAAATATAATTTTAAAGTCCACGTGACCGTTTTTCAGTTTAAATTGATATTTTTAGTGTCACGTGAGTCTTTTTATAGTGAAAATGGTCACGTGACAATTTTCAATCATCAAATTTACTTTTGAAGGTCTAGGGTCTCTTTTTTAAAGTCAAAACGAAAGCCTAAAGGTCACGTGATTGGTTTAAATGTCAAAATATTATTTAAACGATCACGTAACCGTTTTTAAGTGATTAAATTGATGTATTTTCAAGACTCCTTACTGCTTTTAAAGTAAAAACTGTCACTTGACCATTTTCAATCAACATATTTAATTTTAAAGGTCACGTGATCGTTCTTTCAGTTTTAACCAATATTTTGAAAATCACACAAAGCTCTAGAACTTTCTAGCAAGCTATAGAAGCTTCTTCAAAGATTTGGAAGGTTTTGGAACGTTGCCAAAGGCTATAGAACGTTTTGAATAGTTATAGAAGCTTCATCAAAGGCTTGGAAGGTTTTGAAATGTTGCAGAAGACTCCAGAACCTTCTTTTCAATGATTTGAAAAGCTTTGGAACATTACAAAAACCTTTAGAACTTTCTGGCAAGCTATCGAAGCTTCTTCAAAGATCTGGAAGGTTTTAGAACGTTGTCAAAAGCTCTAGAACTGTCTAGCAAGCTATAGAAGCTTCTTCAAAGATTTGGAAGGTTTTGGAACGTTGCCAAAGGCTATAGACCGTTTTGAATAGTTATAGAAGCTTCATCAAAGGCTTGGAAGGTTTTGAAATGTTGCGGAAGACTCCAGAACCTTTTGGCAAGATTTATAAACATCTTCAATGATTTCAAAAACTTTGGAACGTTACAAAAACTTTTAGAACTTTCTGCCAAGCTATCGAAGCTTCTTCAAAGAACTGGAAGGTTTTGGAACGTTGCCAAAGGCTATAGAACGTTTTGAATAGTTATAGAAGCTTCATCAAAGGCTTGGAAGGTTTTGAAATGTTACAGAAGACTCCAGAACCTTCTTTTCAATGATTTGAAAAGCTTTGGAACATTACAAAAACCTTAAGAACTTTCTGGCAAGCTATCGAAGCTTCTTCAAAGATCTGGAAGGTTTTAGAACGTTGCCAAAAGCTCTAGAACTATTTAGCAAGCTATAGAAGCTTCTTCAAAGATCTGGAAGGTTTTGGAACATTGTCAAAGGCTATTGAACGTTTTGACTAGTTCTAGAAGCTTCATCAAAGGCTTGGAAGGTTTTGAAATGTTGCGGAAGGCTCCAGAACCTTTTGGCAAGCTTTATAAGCTTCTTCAATGATTTGAAAACCTTTGGAACGTTACAAAAACCTTTAGAACTTTCTGGCAAGCTATCGAAGCTTCTTCAGAGATCTGGATGGTTTTAGAACGGTTGCCAAAAGCTCTAGAACTGTCTAGCAAGCTATAGAAGCTTCTTCAAAGATTTGGAACGTTGCCAAAGGCTATAGAACGTTTTGAATTAGTTCTTAAAGCTTCATCAAAGGTCTGGAAAGTTTTAAAATGTTGCAGAAGACTGCAGAACGTTTTGGTAAGCCTTATAAGCTTCTCTAAAGATTTAAAAAACTTTGTAATGTTGTAGAAACCTGTAGAACTTTCTGGCATATCTATTAAAGCTTTATCAAAGATCTGGAAGGTTTTGGAATTTTGCCAAAAGCTCTAGAACTTTCTAGCAAGCTATAGAAGCTTCTTCAAAGATTTGGAAGATTTTGGAACGTTGCCAAAGGCTATAGAACGTTTTGATTATATCTAGAAACTTCATCAAAGATTTGGAAGGTATTGATATGTTGCAAAAGGCTCTAGAACGTCTTAGGAGCTTCTCCAAACACTTAGAAAACTTGGAACGTTGCCAAAAGAACGTTTTGATTAGTTCTTAAAGCTTCATCAAAGGTGTGGAAGGTTTTGAAATGTTGCAGAAGCTTCTCTAAAAATTTGGAAAACTTTGGAATGTTGCAAAAACCTCTTGAACTGTCTGGCAAGATATTGAAGCTTCTTCATAGATCTGGAAGGTTTTAGAACGTTGGCAAAAGCTCTAGAACTTTTTGGCAAGCTATAGAAGCTTCTTCAAAGATTTGGAAAACTTGGAACGTTGCAAAAAGCTCTAGAACTTCCTAGCAAGCTATAGAAGCTTCTTCAAAGATTTGGAAGGTTTTGGAACGTTGCCAAAGGCTATAGAACGTTTTGGCAAGTCTTATAAGCTTCTCCAAAGATTTGCAAAATTTTGGAATGTTGCATTGCCATTTATTTGATTAGCCACCTTACTATTTTTCTTGCTGTTCTAGCTTGATTGATTTCAAATTAAAATTAGCAAATTCTTTGTCGCTTTTCAATTTGTCTTCATAGTGTTCCTATTTTTGAAAAGGTAATTTTTTGTTTATTCCAAATCTGCAAAAAAATGTATGGTGCTCAGAAACTGCACGGTGCACATGTGGAGTTTAAATAATATTCAAGTTTCAATTTTAAACTTACCTTCATCAGACAAAACCTCTGATCTGATTTGTAAATTTATAATACAAAATAAAGATTCACTGTATGGATAATGCGCAAAACAAGTGCGGCATAATAATATTTTAATATCCGACAGGGCTTCATCAATAATGACACCTATGAAGGTCAATTATTTAAGAAACAATGCTCTAGGGCGTTATTTTTCATAATGACCTCAGGTGAGGGTATTATTTTTTATAATGCCCTCTGACCATTTTTTAAATACATATCTACAGAATGAAAGTCGGAAAGTTCTACCTTATGGACCTCATGCATTATTGTCCTTATAATGCCCTTGGCATCTTAATTACTATTTCCACCATGTAATTATGACACATTTAGCGGTTCGAATTTTCTCGATAACCCATAAAAGCGTTTCGACTTCTATAAAAGCATTAATCGGACGAACGCAACGAGTTCCTTTCACGGAAAATCACGTACGAAAATGTCCATAAGGAAAAATTCATTTTTATTAAGTATATGATTTCCGGTGGTTAATAGTCGGTTAAAACTGGTGAATAATAATTCGAATATACCGAAAAGGGGGTCACACGGTGGAAGTTGCATTGCGATTTACGCGCTTATTTTTACCGCATTCGTCACAACTTTTGATGCATATGGTTTATCAAATTATTATTTCCTCCCAAAAGTGGAAATTCCAAGCGAATTCTTTAACCGCTGATAATCTTATCCAAGAGTACAAACAAAATGTATAACGACCCTAACGCAACGTACTGAAAACGGGTCACGAGGTTCCCTAAACAAATATGGGGACATATGCAGATGGACCTAATAAATCTAAATCCTAATTCAGAAATCAAATATCGCCCGATTAATTTTAATCATTAAAAAGTATGATTCAACCGACTGCCATAGAAAGGAATAGCAGTTTGCCAGCACAGGACCGTAATTAGATTTTTTTCCATTCCAGTTATAACCCCCAAAAGGCAATATAACATTAAAAAGTTAAAATTGTATGTTATGGTATAAATATATATTTTTTTAAAATTTAATGCAACCGTACGTAATTTTCTGTCCGGTTCTGTCTTAAAAAATAAATTTAAATCTGCGTATGCAAATGAGCAATGGTATATAATATACGGAGGAAAGGGTAAAATCGAGATTGTAAAATTTCAACCCCTCATTTAAGAATATCATAAATCATCGGACCCGTACAATGCAGACTGGTTTTTCTTTTCAATTCGGTTCTCGTTTCGAAATTTGCATATAAACCCTGGGACAGACGGTTTTTCGAAACTCTGTTTCATTTTAATCTTACTTTACTGATTTTATAAATTGAATTTAAATTAAAATTAAAAGTTGATGAAATTTTAATGGAACACCCTGTATAGATTTTTATATAAATCATCATCAGAATCGCAGTCTGTTTCTATGAATTTTTTGATTAAAATGACTTCCTCTTACATTCCATGGTTGCCTCAAAAACATCCAAGTTTGATTGGTAGATTGAAAGTTGTAGAAAGTTTAGTTTGAAAGGAGGGTTTTTCCACTATTCTCAGATGAGTTCCTTACATTCTATAAATGCCTCAGAAACCCCAGAACTTCATTATCATGATCTGAAAGTACCTCAAAAATATCCAATTTGGTTTAGTTCATTTTCAGTCAAATTTAGATTGAAAGTTGTAGAAAGTTTAGTTTGAAAGGAGGGTTTTTCCACTATTCTCAGATGAGTTCCTTACATTCTATAAATGCCTCAGAAACCCCAGAACTTCATTGTCATGATCTGAAAGTACCTCAAAAATATCCAATTTGGTTTAGTTCATTTTCAGTCAAATTTAATTGGTGGATTGAAAGTTGTAGAATGTTTAGTTTTAAAGGAGGGTATTTCCACTATTTTAAGATGAGTTCCTTACATTCTATAAATGCCTCAGATACACCAGAACTTCATTGTCATGATCTGAAAGTACCTTAAAAACACCCAATTTCGTTTAGTTCATTTTTAGTCAAGTTTGATTGGTAGATTGAAAGTTGTAGAAAGTTTAGTTTGAAAGGAGGGTTTTTCCACTATTCTCAGATGAGTTCCTTACATTCTATAAATGCCTGAGAAACCCCAGAACTTCATTGTTATGATGTGAAAGTACCTTAAAACCTTTCTAGATCTTTGAAGAAGTTACTATAGATTGGCAGAAAGGTCTAGAGCTTTCCAAAGTTTCCACATCTTTGTAGAAGCTTCTAAAATTCACCATAACGTTTTAAAGCTTTCTGGAACAATTGAAAACCTTCCAGATCTTTAATAAAGCTTCTAGAATTAGCCAAAACGTTCTAGGAGTCTTTGGCAATGTTCCAAAACCTTCCAAATCTTTGAATAAGCTTCTATAGCTGACCAGAAAGTTCTAGAGCTTTTTGCAACGTTCCAAAACTTTCCAAATCTTTGAAGAAGCTCCTATAGATTGCCAGAAAGGTCTAGAGCTCTTTGCAACATTTCAAAGTTTTCCACATCTTCGTAGAAGCTTCTAAAACTTACAAGAACATTCTGGAGCCCTCTGCAACGCTTCAAAACCTACCAGATCTTTGATGAAGCTTCTAGAACTAGTCAAAGTCTTCCAAATCTTTGCTTCTATAGCTTGCCAGAAAGTTCTACAGCTTTTTGCAACGTTCCAATTCCTCCAAATCTTTGGGAAAGCTTATGAAACTTGCTAGAACGTTCTAGAGCCATCTGTAACATTTCGAAATATTCCAAATCTTTGATAAAGCTTCTAGAACTACTCAGAATGTTTTTAAAGTCGTGGCAACGCTCCAAAACGTTCTAGATCCTTGAAGAAGCTACTATAGATTGCCAGAAAGGTCTAGAAATTTTTGCAACTTGACAACTTGAACCACAACAACAACTTGAAATTTCTAAAACTTGCAAGAACATTCTGGTGCCCTCTGCAACGCTTCAAAACTTAGCAGATCTTTGATGAAGCTTCCAGAACTAGTCAAAAGGTTCTAAGAACCTTTGACAACGTTCCACAACCTTCCAAATCTTTAAATTAAGCTTCTATAGCTTGCCAGAAAGTTCTGCAACTTTTTGCAACATTCCACCATAATTAGAGCTTTGTGGAACATATAAAAACCTTCCAGATCTTTGATAAAACTTCCAGAACTGTTCAAACCATTATAAAGCCTTTGGTAATGTTGCAAATTCTTCCAGATTTTTGAAGAAGCTTCCAGAGCTTGCCATAACGTTTTTAAAGCCTTTTGCAACGTTGCAAAACTTTTCAGACCTTTGAAGAAGCTTATAGAACTTACCAGAACCATCGAATTTGAGACACCTCGTACATCAGATTGTTCGAAAAGCGGAAAATTTAAGTCACCCTGTATATGCTGATTATTCATCTTAAATGTATTCCAGGTAATATATTATTTTATTAACCGACTAAATTTGTATAATGTAGTAGCATTTACTGAAACCAAAGTGAGAAAATTATTCAATACGTGTCCGGGGCGAATAATATTATAATATTTATTCAGCAAAATGGCGATTTTCTTTGTTTATAGCGTTATGTGCCAATGAATTATAATTAAACAATTATCGAACCTTTGCACGTTGTTTAGCGTTTTTTTATGGCGTGAAATCGTATGCTACCGGCACTTGTTCGTTTCAAAAATTCCCGTATTCACTGTATATTACTGTGGTATATAGAGTGGTCAGTAAAAATTTGTGGTAAAACCGTATAAAATGCATTGTTTGACAGGTGTCAGAGGTGTGACATTGCTAGGCTTTGTTCGCATAAAGAATAACAAAAGATCAAAAAATGTTGGGTTTGATTGGTTAAATGTGTCACGTGACTGTAATCTTTCCTGATTTTGGCAATATCCACATATTTTTCTGATTTTCGAGATTTTTCCCGATAACTTTGGGTGGAAAATTCAATGAGGATTCCAAAAAAAAAAAGCTTAAAATAGTCATTTTCTCACTCCAAGTGGATTTTACAGACGATTTTATCCCTGACTGTCTTCTCAAACTTTGTTTGTGTCAGTTCAAACTTTGACACAGCTTTTCTCCCTGATTTTACAACATTTTCTAGTGTTTTTCAGATTACTGGGTAGGAAATTTAATAAGGATTCCAAAAATGTGCTTAAAACAGTCATTTTCCTCACTCCAAGTGAGTTTGAGAATGGATTTTATCCCTGACTGTCCTTTAAAACTGTGTTTCTGACAGTTCAAACTTTGACACAGCTTTTCTCCCTGACTGTACAAAATTTTATAGTGTTTTTCAGATTACTGGGTAGGAAATTTAATGAGGATTTCAAAAATGTGCTTAAAACAATCATTTTCTCATTACAATTGGGTTTATCAGGCCATTTTGTCCCTGACTGTCCTCTCAAACTTTGTGTCAGTTAAAACTTTGACACCGCTTTTCTCCCTGACTGTACAAAATTTTGTAGTGTTTTTTTATATTATTGGGTAGGAAATTTAATGAGGATTACAAAAATGTGCTTAAAACAGTCATTTTCTCACTCCAAGTGGGTTTTACAGGCGATTTTGTCCCTGACTGTCTTCTCAAACTTTGTTTGTGTCAGTTCAAACTTTGATACCGCTTTTCTCTCTGACTGTACCAAATTTTGTAGTGTGTTTCCATGTTGTTGGATAGAAAATTTAATGAGGATTCCAAAAATGTGCTTAAAACAGTCATTTTCTTACTCCAAGTGGGTTTTACAGGCAACTTTGTTTCTGACTGTTCTTTCAAACTTTGTTTGTGTCAGTTCAAACTTTGACACAGCTTTTCTCCCTGACTGTATCAAATTTTGTAGTGTTTTTCATATTATTGGGTGGGAAATTTAATGATTATTCCAAAAATGTGCTTAAAACATTCATTTTCTCATTACAATTGGGTTTTACAGGATATTTTGTCTCTGACTGTCCTCTCAAACTTTGTTTGTGTCAGTTCAAACTTGGACACCGCTTTTCTCTCTGACTGTACAAAATTTTGTAGTGTTTTTTAGATTATTGGGTAGGAAATTTAATGAGGATTCCACAAATGTGCTTACAACAGTCATTTTCTTCACTTCAAGTGAGTGTAAGAAGGAATTTTATCCCTGTCCTTTCAAACTGTGTTTCTGGCAGTTTAAACTTTGACACAGCTTTTCTCCCTGACTGTACAAAATTTTGTAGTGTTTTTTAGGCTATTGGGTAGGAAATTAAATGAGGATTCCAAAAATGGGCATAAAACAGTCATTTCCTCACTCCAAGTTTGTTTGACAAGAAATTTTGTTCCTGACTGTTCTTTCAAACTGTGTTTTTGACAGTTCAAATTTTGACATCGCTTTTCTTCCTGACTGTACCAAATCTTGTAGTGTTTTTTTAAGTTGTTGTATAGGAAATTTAATGAGAATGCCAAAAATGTGCTTAAAACCGTCATTTTCTCACTCCATCTGGCTTTGACAAGCAAATTTTGTATCTAACGGTCAAACTGTGCTCAAAATTGCAAAAATCAGAGTTTAGAAAAGTTTTCTTGCAGTGTTCGATAAAAAAAGTGTTTCTCAGATTTATGACATTTATCTTGACAGTGGTCATGTGATTTGTCTTAATTTAAACGCGAGATATAAAAGAAATGTGACAAAAAGTTGAAAATGCTATTTTTTTAGAAAAGGCTACTTTTTCACAAAAAGTAAACTTAGAATTAGAAATTACTGGTAAAATTCGTACATTTTGCTGTCACTGTGAATTTTACTTTACCTTACCGGTAAATAACCGGTTTTGGCATGGTAATTTGACAAATTACTTGATTTTCTGTTAAAAAAACACATTTTTTAAGAAATATTTACAAATTTCAACTGGATGTTGCTGTTTTTCGTATTCTTATTAAAATTTCTACTTAAAACAGTTAACGTCGCTAGAGGGCGCTTCATCCGGAACATTTTAGTTATTAGCCTCCTTTTTAATAATGCCAACTAGATTTTTTTTATACAAACTTTAACACCCTGTATAATATAATGATGAAATTCTTTTTTTTAATATTCCTTTTGATCTTTTTTCTCACCAAATGCAAAAAAATTGGTTATCACCACACGTATTAGACGCTTATTATAAGCATATTAAGGGCACAGCGTGTGTCCAAAAAAAAAGGTCACAAGTGGTCAACAAGCTGACCTGCCCTAACAACTCCAACGAAGGGACTACGAAAATAAATTACCACCACTTACGATGATGATTTTTTTGATTGAACATTGACCCCAAAAATTGAAGAATGGTGTGTCTTTTTATCGGATTTTTACCTGGATTATGGTTTCTCAACAGAAAAAAAAACAGGGAAAATAATAGAAAAAAGTCTAATGTAAAGTAAACGAAACGGCAGATGTCAGACGAATCTGAAATTCAATCTTAGACCTGAAAAAAAAGTGAAAGCCGCAGGTAAAGAATGACACGAGAAGGCACACGCACCCTTTCCGTCCTTTCGATTTTTCTCAGGGTCTGGTTAGGAGAAAAAATTGGTAAAAAGTGTTGAAAAATGACCAAACTTTAGAGCAGTCACGCTCAGACTTTCAGCCTAATTTCCACAGCTACACAAGGGTGAAACCCACCCCCTTTTCCCAAGTTACAAAATTTTATGCAAATACGTATGTTAATTGGGGACATTACAAGCTCTCGGCGACTCTGTCGCTGACAGTGACAGATTTTCGCCGGCTTTTGCGATTCTGCACTTTTTACTCTTTCGGAAAATTGGGAACGTTTATTTGACTGCGTTTACACTGGCAACGCCCAACCCTCCAAGAAAACGCAAACCCTAAAACCACCTAATTATTTGCATATCAACTCAATTTGGAAGTGACGTTTCTGCTCAATCTCAATTCAGTGAAGATACTTGTTGGAAAGGAAATTACCAGGGTAAACGCAGTCAAAACTAAGCGGTCGTATCATTTAACAAAAGTGACAAAGGCAGCGAAGCAATTTTAACAGTAATTTGAATAATTCCCTACCAAAACATTGGGCTAGCGTGTTTTTGTTCGTTTACAGTCATGTACAGCCAGTTACCGACGTAATATATCGGCCAAATTACAAAATGCTATTGTGTCGACTCTCCCAATTTGAGAATAATTTTTTCTTTACGTCAGTATTACTGGTTTTGTCAACTTAAGCGTCAAATATAGTCCCGATAGTCCACTTTAAAGTGTCAATAATTCACCATTCGATAGTCCATCAAAAAATAAGTTGACATGCATTATGCCATTTTTCTAAAGAAGGCTTCGTGGAGAATCCAATTTTCAGAAAAAAAAAATTCTGCTGACACAGTCAGACTTATGTGAATGACATTCGTCAAAATTGATTAGAAGGGTTCAAATCTGGTGATTTACGAATTAATTTTTGACACTAAAAATAGTCAAAAAATGTTGGGACTAATTTTTACTAGCCTTCAATTTTTTAGACTATAAGTAGTGTAAAACTGATCATTCAAGACTTGTGAGAGTCCAAATTTGTACTGAATAGTCTAAAAACTTCATATTTACTACTAGGAATAGTTTTCAAATTCGTTTTTCAGACTGCAATCCATTGTGGAGTGTCTGAAACTGGCTTTCAAGCACTAAAAACAGTCCGGTACAAACACTATTTTTAGGACTTTAATTGGTGTACAATTCAATTTTCTGGATTAAAACCAGTCTAAAGGTCGATTAAACACAGTCCAAATAAAAATTTTTGGACTAATTCAGCTCTGAAGAGTCTGAAACTTAACTTTTACTATTACAAATAGTTTTAAACTCAATTTTTTAGTCTTAAAGCACTAAAAACGGTCCGAATTTCGTAGAAATGCTTCAATTTTTTGCACCGATGAGTATAGAAGTTAATTTAATAGGGAAGAAGTTTGAAATTACATTTCCAAGACTATGGTCAGTGCATAAACTGGCTCTCAGGCTTGATAAGTCAAAAACTTTGTGAAGAGTCTTAAAACTCGATTATTCAGACTGAAAACAGCCTTAAAGCACTAAAAACAGTCTAGATTTTTAAGAAATACTCGAATTTTTAACACTTATAAGTGTTTATAACTCAATTTAATAGTGACAAAGTTTGAAATGGCATTTTTAAGTTTGCTATGTCAAAAATATGGTGAAGATAGTCTTGATAGTCGATTTTTCAAGCTGAAAGCAGTTTTAAAGCCATAAAAATAGTCCAGGATTCTAACAAAATGAAAATCAAAGTAGGAAGCTTGAAAAGTTAGTCTTCAAGTCAATTTTCATGTCAATATCCTGTATCTAAGACTATTTTCAAGACTAAAATGTTGAAATGTGTTTTCAAATTATGAAAACTTACTTGAAATGCAAATTTTAAGCTTCTGATGTATCTCTTCATTGGTTTAGAGTACTTTTCGGTGTCCAAGTCAATTTTCAAGGTTTAAATATGTGAATTGAAGTCAAAAATTTTAAAGAAAGTAGTTTTTCATGTCTACAAGTCTATTTTCAATACTAAAGCTTTCCAACTTATCTGAAAACTATGACGACTGACTACCAAGACAGTTTTTAAGCCTTTCAAGTCAATTTTCATGACTAAAGCCTTTCAATTTGTCTGAAAACTATGAAATCTGGTTACAAAGAGAATATTTAAGCGTCTCAAGTCAATTTTCACCATTTCAAAGAAAATTTCCTGGTTCCTAAGTTTATCAATTTGTGTGGAAACTATGAAAACTGGCTATAAAGACAATTTTCACCGTTTTCTAGAAAATTTTTAAGTTGGATTGGGTCTTTGAACGTGATAACTCAAATATCTCGTAAACGAAGTTTCAAATCAGAATTTTATAGGAGATACTTATTTTTTCAAATTAAACAAAAAAAGTAAAAAAACTGTAATTTTTGAAAAATATCTCGTGACAGAAGAGTTAATAAGGCGGAAAAATGAAAACCATCTTTCTGTATCTACGCCACTGGACAATTAGGACAAAATACTGATTTTTTAAACTGAACTTTGAAGGACTGTACTTTCTTTAGAAGGTCACATGACTGTTGTTGACAAGATTTAACTAAACTTTACAGTGTTGCCAGCTGCAAATTTAAAGTGTCCCGATCACAAAATGTGGTTTTTCAATTTCAGCTTTACCAACTGCATAAATGTAATTTACACATTTTTCAAGGTTAAAAATTACATTTTCCGGGTCACGTGACTTTTGTTGACAAGATTGAACTTAATTTTACAGTGTTGCCAGCTGCGAATTTAAATTGTCACAATCACGTGACATGCTGTTACGATTTCAACTTTTCCAACTGTATAAATGTAATTTACAGACTTTTCAAGGTTAAAGATGACATTTTCCGGGTCACATGACTATTGTTAACAAGATTGAACTTAATTTTACAATGTTGCCAACTGCGAATTTAAATTGTCACGATCACGTGACGTGATTTTACAATTTCAGCTTTTCCAACTGTATAAATGTAGTTTACAGACTTTTTAAGGTTATAGATGACATTTTCTGGGTCAGATGACTGTTGTTGACAAAATTGAACTTAATTTTACAATGTTGCCAGACTTTTCAAGGTTAAAGACGACATTTTGCGAATCACAGTCTATATTTACAATAGTAATGGATTCAAAACTTAGTAATTAGTGTCATAATATTGAAAATATGTTAGTTAGGAAAAAAATTGTATGTAGGTATACTTTTTGGTATATCTTTGGTCGTGGGACACCCTCTGTATTTCCCTTATCTCACTTTTCACCTAAAAAACTCACAAGTTGGCAGTAAATTACCGTGACAACCATGAGAAAGTGCGTTTCTCTAAATTGATGGAAAAAACGCAGTAAAAAAGTCCTCCAGGTAAATTCGCACCTTGTGCTCATGGGCTATTAGTCTCAAATCTATTGCCTTTTTAATATTTTGACAGGAGCAACAATGGACAAGTTGACCGCTTGATGACCTTTTGCTTTCAGACCATCGACCACACGCTGAGGTGAAGATTTCGCCTCTAATAGCTCGAGAACGATGATATACCTCGTATAATTGGGTCTTTTTACAAGGGGGACCTTAGAGGTTTGCCGGGTCAAAAACGATATCTCTATGCGTTTGAAAGTGCTATTATAAGGGGCAGACAAAAAATCTGCGGATAAAATTACCAAATCTGAAACTCGAAGGCGAGTGGAATAAAAAAAATATTATATAACAGCGAAACTATTAATGGAATAATTTAAAAATTAAATTGATTTAAATTAAGTATTTTTATAAAAAAGTTTATTCGAAAATTGAAAAAATTTAATTTTAGCAAAAAGTGCAATTTTGGCAATTTTTATTTTGCTCCAGAAGGGTTCCAATGCACAGCAAAGTTCATATTTATACCAAAAGACCTTAAATTAGGTGAAAAAAGTACAAAAAAAGCACTTTAAAATTTTTAATTTTCCAAAAAACTTTAAAGAAACACCCCATTCGGGATCTATTTTACTACTTTTTGAAATTCAATATCTCGGTAACACGAAGAGCTAGAGAGGCCAGTTTTAGCTCATTTTGTAGTATTTTTTATCCTCTTTCTAATGGCGTTTCAGTGAAATCTATAAGAGTTCAAATAAAAAAGTTATAATAATTTAAAAATTGAAAAAATGCCATTTTTGCAAAAAGTGCAATTTTGGCAATTTTTTATTTTACTCCTGGACGGTTCCAATCCACAGCAAAGGGTATATTTATACCAAAAGACCTTAAATTAGGTGAAAAAAGTACAAAAAAAGCACTTTAAAATTTTTCATTTTTCAAAAAAATTTAAAGAATGGGGGGGTATTAGGGGTCTTTTTTTACTACTTTTTGAAATTCAATATCTCGGTAACACGAAGAGCTAGAGAGGCCAGTTTTGGCTCATTTTGTAGTATTTTTAACACGAAGAGCTAGAGAGGCCAGTTTTGTTGTATTTTTTATCCTCTTTCTAATGGCTTTTTAGTGAAATCTATAAGAGTTCAAATAAAAAAGTTACAATCATTTAAAAATTGAAAAAATGCCATTTTTGCAAAAAGTGCAATTTTTGCAATTTTTTATTTTACTCCTGGAGGGTTTCAATGCACAGCAAAGGGCATATTTATACGAAAGGACCTTAAATTAGGTAAAATGAGTGCAGAAAAAACATTTTTCATTTTTCAAAAAAATTGAAAGAATGGGAGGGTATTAGGGGTCTTTTTTTTACCACTTTTTGAAATTCAATATCTCGGTAACATGAAGAGCTAGAGAGGTCAGTTCTAGCTCATTTTGTAGTATTTTTTATTCTCTTTCTAATGACATTTTAGTGAAATCTATAAGAGTTCAAATAATAAAGCTACAATCATTTAAAAATTGAAAAAATGCCATTTTTGCAAAAACTGCAATTTTGACAATTTTTTATTTTACTCCTGGAGGGTTCCAATGCACAGCAAAAGGCATATAAGACCTTACCACCAAAAGACCTTAAATTAGGTTAGGTTATGTTAGGTTAGGTTAGGTTGAAAAGCACTTTAAAATATGTAATTTTTCAAAAAAATTGAAAGAATAATTACACTTGACTCTTTCTGAATTACAGTTAGAAAAAGGTGTAGAAATACAAAAAAATATATTCAACAATTTTTTTAAATTGAAAGAACAAAAGGTTTAAAAAAATGATTAAATCAAAAACAAGAAAAGTGAAAATTACCCCATTTTTGAAATTTTGTAATAAAATTTGTAAAACTGACGAAAACTGGTTAGATTAAGGTTATTTTGAAAAATATTTTTATCATTATTTTGTTATTTTTTTTTTGCCTGAAATGACGTTCGACTGAACTATCCATTTTTTGACTACACCTCAGTCACACCTCGTATAATCGGATCCATAACAACTTTCAAAAAGATTATTTAGGTCATCAGAAAGAGGAAGAAAATACCTTTTAATCCTAAAAAAAAATTATGAAAATCGAGTGAATTAATTTGAAGAAAAATGACCAAAAATGTTGCTGTCCTATTGTTTATGAGGAGAAGTTTAGTTACTTCAATGTAAAACCACCTTTATAATAATATAAATCAGAGTGGTCGAACAGAACCGATTCGCTTTTTTCGAACGACTAATTCGAACAAAAGGATTTTCGAGATTTTATCTTCGAAATCTCCTTTTTACCATTTTAACGACGTTTTCGAACAAAAAGCTCGCCAATAAAGCACGAGGAATGCCCGCTTTGTCTGGTTTTTTCGCTCATTTTCGCCTTTGGGAACCGAAACACTGGTCGAAATTAAAATTTAATAAACCCATATAAATTCAAGCGCTACAAGGCTCTTATACGGATCGGTTCGGAGCTCATTTAAAAATGTAATTAAAAGCTTCGAGTGCCCCGACCCGTTTTTCATTTCATTCTTTTTTACTTGCGAATTTTTGGCCAACGATTCTAATTCCATGCCGCCACTTATCGATATGTTTTCACTTTGTTAGAAACGATACGCCGGTTGCAAATCGATATTGTTTCGTCGATATTATCAACCTCAGTAGTAGTCACAACATTTTATGTTTTATGTGGTTTTAAGGACACAATAATTAATTTTTTAAACTACAACTGAACAATTGTTAGTAATGTTTTGAGCGTAAATTTAATCAGCAAAAGAAAATGATTTTTTGGGCCAAATTTTACCGAAACCAAATCTGATTCAAAAACAAATTGCTTTTAAATGAAAATTTTGTTTTTTGTTGCAGAATGTCTGACAAATGTTAAAATCACGTCACGTGATTGTAACACTGTATATGGTATTTGAATTTTATGTGACAGTTGTCAAAACTGACAAACTTTGTCCACTCTGGACATAAAGCTCTAAAAATCACAGCATGCTACAGTTTTCGAGGCAAGTCGTGATTTTTAACTTCGCGGTCAGTATTTTGACAGTTGTCACGTGACTGTCTCATTTAATAGTGTACCACTATCACGTGATTGCTGATACAGACGTCAAAGTTTGCTCCAGCTCAAAAACACAACTTGGAACAGTTGTCCTCTGCAGACCGTTTGACGCAAAATGTACTTTAGCGTTTCATGATCCTCAATTTGACAGTTGACACGTAAATGTCTAAGATAATGGTGTATTACTATGACATGACAACTGCCATAAACGTCAAAACTGACAAATTTTGCTCAGTTTGGGCATGAAGCTTTAAAAATCACAGTATAGATCAGTTTTCTTGAGGTATTCAAACCAACCAGTAGTTTTTAGCTTCTCGGTCATTATTTTGACAGTGGTCACGTGACTGTCTAATTAAATAGTGTACTAGTATCACGTGATCACTGCTAGAAACGTCAAAACTGACAAATGTTGCCCAGTTTAGGCATTAAGATTGAAAAACCACAGTTTGGAAGAGTTTTCTTAGAGTATTCGAGACAAGTCGTGGTTTTTATGTTCTATGCCATTATTTTGACAGTTGTCACGTGACTGTCTAATTAAGCAGTGTACTAGTATCACGTGATCGCTGATAGAAAAGTCAAAACTGACAAATATTGTCCAGTTTAGGCATAAAGCTCCAAAAACTAAACTTTTCTTCAATTATTCGAGACAAGTCGTGGTTTTTAGGTTCTATACCATTATTTTGACAGTTGTCACGTGACTGTCTAATTAAACAGTGTACTAGTAACACGTGATCACTGCTAGAAACGTCAAAACTGACACAGTTTGGAAAAGTTTTCTTGCGGTATTCAAGACATGTCGTGGTTTTTAAGTGCTATGCCATTATTTTGACAGTTTTCACGTGACTGTTTCATTAAGTAGTGTACCAGTATCACGTGATTGCTGTCACAGACGCAAAGTTTGTTGAATCTCAAAAACACAGTTTAGGACAGTTTTCCTGCAGCGCTTGACGCAAAATGTACTTTAGAGTTTCATGAACCCTAATTTGACAGTTGACACGTAAATGTCTAAGATAATGGTGTATTAGTATGACAAGACAACTGTCATAAACGTCAAAACTGACAAACTTTCCTCAGTTATGACAGTTTATTTAAAGCGTCACGTAACCGTTTTTCAGCTTAAATAACTGATATTTTTTAAAACACAACAACAAGTGTCTTTTCTTACATTGCAAATAGTCACGTGTGATGATTTTTAAAATTGTTCAATTTTTTTTTAAAGGGTAGTGGTTCTTTTTTAACGAAACAACGAAATCCTAAAGTCACGTGACTGTTTTACATGTCAAAATATTCTTTGAAAGGTCACGTGATTGTTTTTACAGTCCAAATAGTCGCGTGACGATTTTTAATCAACAAATTTATTTTTAAAAGTTACGTTTAAATCTGAAAATATTATTTGCAGGGTCAACGTAATCGTTTTTCAGTTTTGAACTGATATTTTGAAAATCACGTGACTTTTTTTAAGTTGCAAACGGTCACGTGACCATTTTCATTGCTCAAATTTAATTTAAATGATCACGTGATTTTTTTTTTATGTGAAACTCTTTTTACAGTGAATATGGTCACGTGACGATTTTCAATCATCATTTTTTTGACGTTCATTAATTTTTAACATCAAAACGGTCTGTTTTAAATGGCAAAACCGTTTTTTAGTTTTGAACTCTGTATTACGTGACTTTTTTAAGGTTAAAATACGATCAATACGAAACTTGATCGTTACGTTTTCCAATGATAATAGAGTCACTTAAATCTCAAAAAATAATCTGCATTTTTAATATTTTTTTTTTAAACCGGAAAAAAAGTTGCGTCAGCCGCCACTGATGGGAAACCACCATTTTTGGAAGAAATAAGAATAACAAATGACGGTTGGGTTAAAGATTTCGGACAGTTTATGAAGCACTGGAACCTTCGCACAGCAAATATTACGAGCAGTCGAAAGTCGGGTTTGGCTTTTGCGGATAGTGTTGTTCTTCGGATTTATGAGAAACCCTCAAAATGTTTCTTTTTTTTTGCGGTTTTATACTTTTTGGCGGTGTCTGGCACTCTCCGTTTTAAATTTACGACCAGTTCCCTTAAAATACTCATAATAATAATTATTTACACGGTTTAAATGTTGGTATGGTAAGTGGATATGTTAGTCAAACTATTAAAGTAGTAATATTAATAATAAATGTAATTCGACATAAATTAAGTAAACGGTAAGCCAAGCTATAAGGCTTGGCGGAAAAGCACCGTTTACACCCATAAAACGAACCGATATGATCATTAGTTATAAGTTTATGTGCCATTCCGCGCAGTTGTAAACATATTCAACCATTAAATTCCGGATTAAATTGTAGTTTTAATCGTTTCGTTAAGCCCACGCATCTTTCTTGCAAAGTATAAGGTAGAAAATCTTTTACTAGTACTAGAGTCCGGATTGAAAAGCACTAAAATCGTGAAAAAAAGCAAAAAAATGTTTTACTTTTTTTAGGTAGAAAACTACCTCAGAGTAGAGGATAACGTAGATGCTGTCCAGATCTTTACATATCTAGGTGTTGAACTCAACACGAGAGGATCAGAGGAATTGGAGATACACCATCGAATAATATCGGCAAACAAAGCCTACTTCGCTCTGTCCCATATATTCCGCTCCAAAATCATACACAGAAAATCAAAAATCAGGATATACAAAACCATCATCAGGCCGATACTATGCTATGGATGCGAGACATGGGTCATGTCACTCACAGAATAAACTGGAGGTGTTTGAAAGAAGAATACTAAGACGGATCTTTGGGCCACTAAATGAAAATGAGATATGGAGAAGAAGATATAATCATGAAGTCTATCTCAGAATTCATCAGACTACCGAGGCTACGATGGGCAGGCCACGTAGTAAGAATGCCGGATAACAGACTACCAGAAAGGGTCCTCCATAGTAGGATGCAGGGCAGAAGACCAAAAGAGAGACAGAAGTGACGCAAAACTTAATAGGTGTCAGAACGACAGTGTTGGAGGCGGAAGATAAAGGAGGCTAAGGCTCAATTTGGGCTGTAGCGCCATTGGAGAGAGAGATGTATGTAGATAAAGGTTTAAAACACCAAGAATATAAGAACCTGTAGAGCAAAAACATTTTCAAATTCGTCTCCTTATGCATCTGATGATCAATCATGTCTTGAGGCAGATTGTCCCAAATCTCAACCGTAGCAGCTGCTACTGGTTCGGGATTTTGAACTGCAGGAGTTATGGACCTTAATCATCTACCTAACATGTCCCAGACATGTTCAATCGGATTAACGTCGGGAGAACATGCCGGCCACGCCAATGTTCTTTTTCTGACGACATTCAAAAAGTCGAAGGATGTATCCAAAAGCTCCATTAACGACCACCAACTTTATTCGTGCCTCTAAGCATATTCCATCACTGAGCCTCCTCCATAGGAGACAGTGGGAGTAAAATTAAATTGTTCTCCTCGGCGACGATACAACCTTTCTCTGTCTAACACAAAATTGACTCTCATTTGTATCTCATAACTTCCTGAAGCCTTCTGCTAATGGTCCGAGGACTTGTTCTTCTTCCACGTACTTCTACTTCCACTCTTCTTAGTTGCGGTACTGTTATGCGCGTATTCAATAATGTTTGCAAGACTATGAATCTGTCATCTCTAGCCGTTTTCTTCCTTGACCTCGTCTCCTCACATATTCTCCCATTTGCCTCCAACGACTTACGATGGATTCTGATTTTCCTAACATGTCAGCAACATTGCTGTAACTTGTACCAATTTCAATCACCCATGTAGGATTTAGCAAATTCGATTAGGAAACCATGGCAAACCTCTAAAACAGGTGTGAAAAAATGAGATCAATATCCACATTTTCTTCGAAACCCTGTATTTTCCTTAATAATTAAGATATCAGAGGGAATAAAAAAAGGAAATGTTCAGAAAATAACGGCTACAATTTGATGTTATAAACTGTTTTCAGTCCTCAGTTGTTCTCTCCACAGGGTGTCTCAAAAAGCACCGAAAATTCCTTACCTAGTTTTTCGTTCCTGTATATATGACATAAAGGCAAACCATTTAAAAATCGTAATAAGACTAGCTACAATTCATAAAAAAGATGATCAAAGTCGATTGAAGGATTGAAGAGGAAACTGAGAGGAACACACAATGTTGCAACGGCGCCCCCTGTCCTGGGTGAGGAATGCCTCGGCTGACAACGGGGCTCTTCTGCGTTCTTCTTGTCCTGATTTCTTCTTTCTTCGTCAGCTGGTCATCCTGGTGGAGGTCTTGGCATATTTTTGGATGATCAAAAGGGTTAGTGGGCTAATCATTTAATCATCCAAGAATATTTGAGGGGAGTTTGGATCGGAGGTTAGAAGGTTGATTTCCGTACCTATAGCCTATACGGACAGGCGGAGCCAGAGCCCCCACCCGGCGGAAAAGTTGTTGGGGAGGGGGTCTTCATCATCTTCTTGGCTGAATTCCTGAAACGTAAAAATAGAAAACATTAATAATAACTTAGTAAGTCATGATCGGGTGTTGTCAAATCCGGGTGTGGTCATACTCAGGTGTTCAGTGCTGTCATCTATCGTCCAGCAGCTGATGTCTTGGCCGTTTATGGGGGGCTTCCATTTCCGGGTCATTATTCCTTATGAGTGGATTCTGGTGTTCCGCCATCCTGTCATGATCTTCTCTCTGTGATGGTGATGGTGTCGTTTCTGACATACCACGGAGCGTCTATGGCTTCGCTGCATATCCCCAGGCTGTTCAGGTCTGATGACGTATGTCATCAGGTGTGGTAGGATGATGGTCCTGATAAGAGTCAGCTTGGTCTTGACGCTGGTTTTGGCATTTCTACCGATGATGATCTATGTTAGTGTCTGGTCTAGTTCTACGCCGAGGTATGTCACGTTGTTACTCCATGAAATATCAAACCATTAGTATTTTTAAACAACTGAAAAAAACAGTGAAATAGGATAGGTTGTCGAGTGATATTTAGTGAGGAAAACAATACCCAATCTATGGCCTTATACATCCCACATATTAAAGCGAATTTTACATATTGAACAGTCGAAACAAGATTTACGCGGCTCGGTTCTGAAGGAAGGAGGGATTTAAAGAGAAAACGAGCTTAATATTAAAATACCACTGGCTGTGTATATATTTATGTTAAAATTTCAATGTGGTTTTCGAATATTCCGCTCGCAAAAAAATCGACAACAATATGGCAAAGTATGAATGCTCGGTTCATATTTAATATATTTTAAGTCTTTATTGTATGCAAATGCGGCTTGAATACATTATCCGCAAAACATCCATGTAACGAATTTTAGAATAGGTATAGAGGTATTGGGGATTAACATACTCACGTAGCATTTATCGTCTCATATAAGCACATACGTAACGTTTTATTTTATTGAGAGATTTCATTCGTTTTCAGTACTCGTTCAACGAAAAAAAAATAAAGAAAAATCGCGGATGATTGATATGATGTTTGTGCACGTAAAATTAGTTTTTTTTCGGGTGTAATTCGCATATAAAGAGTTGCACGCGACACGACCGAAAGCCAATAGGAAAGCCAGCTCGAGCTGTAGGCGTTACGGGACTGTAAAGCTGACCTATGACGGAAACGATCAGGTATTGGATCTGTGCAGAAACGACGGATTTTTGCCGTTTTATCGCCTTTTTGTGCTAATTTTTCCGTTTACGGCAATTTACCGAGTTCCAGGTTATTCGAAATGCAAATTGTGACTAAAAACAGTTTCAAAAATGATTTGCACTTGTACGCACAAGTACATGCAAAATTACAGAAAATTATGCATGAAGATTGTTGTCCTAGAAACAGCTTGAATGAATTTTATGGTTATTTAACAAAAAATGTGACTTTTTTAGGAAAATAACCATAAAATGTATGAAAAGTGTTGCAACAAGTCTGAATTTTACCTGCACGTATTGTTTCCACTAACACGATACCATTATTGACCGATTAGTAATTTGAGAAATTCGTTTTCTCTACCTTAATGGTCATTATTGACCTAGGTAAATAATAATGTCAATGTCTATTACGACATATGAAATACATAATATACTTGACAGAGACAGATCAATTAGGTTGTCACTCAGATTCAGGAAAATTAAATTTTTAGAAATTTGGAAAAATTGGAAAATCTGTGCAAGCACAGGGTAATTTTCCGGTAAATTTCCAAAAATGAAAATTTTCCGTATCAAAAATTAGAAAAAGCCGGGAGAGGGTGTTGTACGCAGGTGTATTTACATCAAGGTACCTTTGAGGTTGAGGAAAACAAAACAAATCCGTGCATGTATAGGTCCAAAAATTCCAAATTTGTCAAAATTTCGTGCACTTTTCCAAAAAATCTTTCATAACTTGCTCATTTGTAACAATCTGTATAATCACACCATATAACAAAAGAAAGCTAATAAATGGGGCTAACATGTGACGTTCTCCGGATCAGGCTAAGTCATATCGTTTGGCCGCTAGAGGGCGTCAAAGTTGATTATTTTTTCTCGGGAATTTTCACGAATATCTCGAAAACCGTTTGAGTTAGGGGTGTGACAATTTTCACCGCGAATACATCCAGATGGAAAGCAACTTTTACTAAATATGACATTTTTCTGTACAGCGCACTTTTTTACCTAAAAAAATAAAAAACTGGATTTCTGACATTTTTTACAATACCCCCATGGATTTTTTCGGAAAATTTTTGAATTTTGAAAATTCTCTTTGACTGCCTAGATACCTTTAGGTTAATGCTAGAAATGTGACGAAAAGTGTCATTTGTCAAAATGTCATTTTTTTAGGGGGCCACGCCCTAAAAACTGTCAAAATTGTCTTAATTTCAAGCTCATCTCCAAAATCGTGCCAGTTAGCGCAAAATGTACGTCAAATTCGTGTTCTCCACTTTGAAATTAGTAAAAAAAGTCATATTTTTGAGCAAAATCCAATACGGCCGATGTTAGTGTAGTAGGCCTAAATTTGTCAAAATTTTGTGCACTTTTCCAAAAAATCGTCCATAACTCGCTTATTTGAAACATTCTGTATAACCACACTATATAACAAAAGAACGCTAATTAATGGGGCTATCACGTGACGTTGTCCGGATCAGGCTAGGTCATACCGTTTGGCCGCTAGAGGGCGTCAAAGTTGATTATTTTTTCTCGGGAATGGGCCTGACCCACAATTTTTTTTTATTTCATAACTACAAAGACGGATTGAAAATATTATACCCGTATTTTTTTGTTTTCAAAAATATTAAGTCTAAATAGAAAAAAAATGATGATAAAAACTACATTAATCTCATGTTTAAAACGCGCGCCGCCAGTGACGTACTACACTATCAACCAATCAGCGACAAGAAGTGAAACAGTTGGCGTGCAACAGCCAATAAAATCGCCCAGAATTACGTACGTCACATGCGCGCCAAAACAGATCTTTTAAATTTAATGGACAAATTCAAACTAATGTAGGAACATTTACGACCATAATTTTTTCTTCAAGAATATGAAAAATTAGTTTTTTGATCCTATTCTTTCGATTCCAGTCATTAAAACAAAAATTTATGATATGTGGGATAGGCCCATTTTCACGAATATCTCGAAAACCGTTTGAGTTAGGGGTGTGACAATTTTCACCGCGAATACATCCAGGTGGCAACTTTTACTAAATATGACATTTTTCTGTACAGCGCTCTGTTTTACCAAAAAAAAAATAAAAAAATGGATTTCTGACATTTTTTACAATACCCCCATGGATTTTTTCGGAAAATTTTTGAATTTTGAAAATTCTCTTTGACTGCCTAGATACCTTTAGGTTAATGATAGAAATGTGACGAAAAGTGTCATTTGTCAAAATGTCATTTTTTTAGGGGGCCACGCCCTAAAAACTGTCAAAATTGTCTTAATTTCAAGCTCATCTCCAAAATCGTGCCAGTTAGAGCAAAATGGACGTCAGATTCGTGTTCTCCACTTTGAAATTAGTAAAAAAAGTCACATTATTGAGAAACATCCAATATGGCCGCTGTTAGTGTAGTAGGCCTAAATTTGTCAAAATTTCGTACACTTTTCCAAAAAATCGTCCATAACTCGCTTATTTGAAACATTCTGTATAACCACACTATATAACAAAAGAAAGCTAATAAATGGGACTATCACATGACGTGGTCCGGACCAGGTTAAGTGGTACCGTTTGGCCGCTAGAGGGCGTCAAAGTTGATCATTTTTTTCGCTGCCACTTCTCCTGGGACAGAGAATACTTTTTCTATACCGATAAATTGTGAGACATTGTAGGTAAGAAACCCAGCAGAAAAACTTACTTTTAGAATTAACTGAAAAACACAAAATAATTTAAGTAAGGACCAAAATTGCTTATTATCTAGCCTAATTGCAGTGGCAAAATGCATAAAAATATTAGATTCTTTCACGCCATTTTGGTCTTTATTTACATTTAATTTTGTATTTCGAAATGAGATTAAAAAATAAGTAAGTTTTTTATACTGGGTGGTCCTTCGAGAAACTACATCAATCAGTTATGGAAAAATACTGAGTCTGAAAAGTGAAAATAATAAGAAATATTAACTTTCTTATTTTCTTTACAACACCTTGTATATTGGGTTTTGGAATTTAGCGGCTGATTTTAGAATTACTATCGTGAATACAGTCATTATGCAGAAGGACAACAAAATGTTGTTTGTCTTCGTACAAATTGACAGCAATGTAAGTTTGTTTCTGTGAATATTTCAACCGTTTGTTTGAGACGTTTCTGTATCCATTATCGGTAATTCATATGGTAAAAAAACGATTAAAAAACCGAAAACATCGGCTCTGAAATTAATGTGGAGAGAAAAAAAAGGACAACAACCAAAGCACAACAAATTAAAAGCACCTTGTATATCGACGTGTGGTCATGGTCAATCTAAATAATAAAAGGCAGAATTGACGAGTGGTCAAACCGATGATAGGGAGATAAGCGGCCCAGTCCGTACCATGCCCATGACTTGTATTATTCACAAGATATGAGTACTAATTACCGTGGTGGATCTGATAAGTCTCTCATTTTCTACAAAAATGTTAATAGTATGCGTTGATTAGGGACCAAAACGACAGACAGTGATGCCACTTATTGTTCTTTGACCACTGTTGTTGTTTCTTTTTTGGGACAAACGCCAGTTGTACCATAGCTGAAGCTATTCAAGTTTGACTGCGCGTCATTGAGGACGTTTTGTAACCGACACACAATAATATTGGCAAAAAAAATGCCCCCACTTTTAAAGTTTTTTTTTGACAAAAAGTAACAGGGTGCACCACACTACATTTTGTTAAGAATTTGCTTTAACTCCATTTTGACTGAAGTTAGCTCCGATATTTGAGAAGCTACAAAAAAGTATTAATAATGAAAGTTGTAGGAAATAATGTATTAAGTGGTTTTTGCTCTCAGGGGCCTCTTTAAGCAGTTAATAAGGCAAGAAGTGACAGGGTGCCAACATACTTTGAGAATCGTCAAAACTATTCAAATAGAGAGTGTAATGAAATACAGCAGGGATGTAAAATTTCCGGAAAATTAATTTTTGGAAATTTTAAAATATGAAAATTCAAAATTAATTCGTTTTTTACATTTTTGTACTATTAACTTGAAAGTATTTGGGCAGTTGAGGTTAATTTTGAAAATAAAAAATTTTCTGAAATAAATCAGATCTTGACAATTCTAGTTTTTAATTTTGAAGGTCAAACGGTGCATGGTACCAGAAAAGTGTATAGAATAAAAACTAAACTAAGAAATAACCTAATCTAACCTGAAACGTTTCTGAGATATTGAGCAAAAACTACAAAAACGAGAGTGAAATTTGACGCCCTCTAGCGGCTAAACGGGACAACTTAGCCGTACCTACTCAACGTCACGTGATAGCCCCGTTCATTAGCTTTCTTTTGTTGTACGGTGGTTTTATACAGGGTGTTTCAAATAAGTGAGTTAGGGACGATTTTCTGGAAAAGTGCACCAAAATTAATCTAAGCTAGGGATTTTTTGGGCCTACTATACTAACGGCGGCCATTTTGGATTTTCTTTAATCAAAGTGATTTTTTTAACTAACTTGACCTGGGGAATACAAATCTGACGTCCATTTTGCTCTAACTGGCACCGTTTCGGAGATGACCTTGAAATTATGTCAATTTTGACACTTTAGGGCGTGGCACCCTTGCATAATGACATTTTGACAAATGACACTTTAAGTCATTTTTGTACTATTAACCTGAAAGTATTTAAGCAGTTGAGGTTAATTTTGAAAATAAAATATTTTTTTTAAAAAAATCAGAAGGTCACTCCTTGAAAATTCTTGACAATTGTAGTTTTTAATTTTTCAAGGTCAAACGGTGCATGGTACCAAAAAAGTGTATAGAAGGTAAAAGTTTTATCCCATCGAAGTGTATTTGTGGTAACAAATTTCAGACCTCTAACCTGACACGTTTCTGAGATATTGAGCAAAAACTGCAAAAAACGAGAGTCAACTTTGACGCCCTCTAGCGACTAAACGGGACAACTTAGCCGTACCTACTCAACGTCACGTGATAGCCCCGTTCATTGGCTTTCTTTTCTTATACGGTGGTTTTATACAGAGTGTTTCAAATAAGTGAGTTATGGACGATTTTCTGGAAAAGTGCACCAAAATTTAATCTAAGCTAGGGATTTTTTGGGCCTACTATACTAACGGCGACCATTTTGGATTTTCTTTAATCAAAGCGATTTTTTTAACTAACTTGAACCTGGGGAATACAAATTGACGTCCATTTTGCTCTAACTGGCACCGTTTCGGAGATGACCTTGAGATTGTGTCAATTTTGACTCTTTAAGGCGTGGCACCCTTGCAAAATGACATTTTGGCAAATGACACTTTAAGTCATTTTTGTACTATTAACCTAAAAGTATTTAAGCAGTTGAGGTTAATTTTGAAAATAAAATATTTTTCAGTCAAGAGTCAACTTTGACGCCCTCTAGCGGCTAAACGGGACAACTTAGCCGTGCCCACTCAACGTCACGTGATAGCCCCGTTCATTGGCTTTCTTTTGTTATACGGTGGTTTTATACAGAGTGTTTCAAATAAGTGAGTTATGGGCGATTTTCTGGAAAACTGCACCAAAATTTCGCTCAAATTGAATAATTCTGCTTCGAGGAGGGTGGTCAAAGTAAGGCTGCTAGAGCAAAAACAATTGAATATCGATACAAACATTTTACATAGATTCCAAAAATTGGAAGTTTGGTCAGTGGCTCAAATTTGGGACACCCTGTATACTTATGGATTATCTAGAAATAAAGTAATATGCAAATATCTACAAGATTCATATTTGGTATTTTTTTTTTATAAAATGTAAATTAAACAAGTTACGAGGATGTTAAAAACTCAATGAATCACCCTGTAAACTACTCCATTGTATTGTCAATAACTCGGTTATTTTGACAGTTACAGGGTGGTTCAATATACCAATTTGTAGCCCTTGAAATTCTCTTTTGACCACCCTGTACAGCGTTTTTACCTGAAACGTCGAATAAGTGAGTTATTCAGTGTTGAAACTGTGTTGTTTGATTTTGACAGTTTTTACTGCGACAGCCATAACTTTGTTACTTTGACAATTACAGGGTGGTTCAATATACTAAGTTGTAGCCCTTGGAATTGTCTTTTGATCACCCTGTATATCTTTTTTAGTGGAAAAGTCACGCTACCGAAATATTATACCGGGAATGTGTTGTCCAGAAGGGAGGACATATAGAACATCTGTTCAATTAAATCAGATTATTATATTTTTAAAAATTCATACTATTTTGAAAAGTGTTGAGGTTAGGTATACAACATTTTTTAGAAAGTTTCCGGTAATTTTTCGGAAAAAATTGGAAAATCTGAAAAATCAAAGTATTCTAGTTAGATTAAGCATTGTAAAGTCACAATGTTGCCAAGTTTTCAAAACGTACGTGTAGTTTCAGTTTGTGGGGGCATTGGAGCAGTTTACCCTCGTCCGTCCCAATATAATTTATACAACATCAGTAAATGAATATTATTAATAGTCGTCTGTCCTGCATGCGTCGATCTTCGCCTTTCCGACGATGCATTGTTCGGTTTTGAAGAAAAATGAGAAATATAAGAAACACAACAGCACAATATGGCTGCTTAACACAACTACACCATTTATACGTCGATTTAATGATATTTTCGACGTAAAACGAACATGAATTCCAATTTAAGAATCGAACATCGAACGCTAATTGGACTTGGACTCGAATACAGGGTGATTTCTCATAATACGTTCAGTTTTCATCTGTCGGTCGGTCGAGGCGAGGATTTTTCTTTGTTTGCCGAAAAGGCTTTACACAAAGACCATGACTACGCAATAATACGACTATCACACACTCGGAATCTTTACAAAATAAATCATGTTGTTCATATATTAATATACCGAAACTTTGGTAATACAGAACCGCAATAAGTAAATTTGATTGGAAAAAATTCCAGTATAGAAACGAATTTCATCGACGAGAGTACGGTCCTGTACGCGTCCTTCGATTAATTGTGAGATGGATCGTAGATCCCTGATCGACATTTCGATTATTTAAATTTCGAATAATAATCACAGAATGTATTAATAATGGAGATGGAGGGCTCATCTGACAGCTGGATAGGAATGTTCGCCTGTCAGCAGAGTCGTACCGAAGCGAGTACTCGTGAAATTGCCTTAAATATGGTTATGGACAAAGACGTATTACAAGATAATTTCTATTTAATATACAAGTGGAAAATGAAATTAGTGGCAACAACGGATTGTTGTTTCGGTACAACCCTCAAAACTAAAACATTTCAGCAGAACAAAAAAATGTCGAGATTAAGTAGCAGAATCGAAAAATGTTGAAAGTTGAACAAAAATCCGTTATTGTAACTGATTTTATGTAGAATGCTGGAATTGAAATGTGATTCTCTGAGCACTATAATGAATGTTGGTTACTCACTAGTTTTGAATAGATATAATAACACCCATTACCTACCCGTGCGTAATGAGTCAATATATAGCGAAAATCAAAGTTGAATAGAGTGACGTAACAATTTATAGAAACAAATGTTTTCAATGTAATTGTTTGCTTCCTGTAGCGACGTAAGACTCCATAATGTTATTCCTAACCAATGATTTTCCTTTCTATTACATTATTACGTAGTAATTTGACAGATGACATTTGGCAATCAATTACAGTTCTGTCCTGAACCTGAAAACTGTCAAATTCAATTCCATGAAGATACAAAACCACGAAAAGTAACAAAACCAGTGTGACTTTGGTTCAATGCATTTTATACCTTTATCAGTGCATTTTTGGCATTTATAACATTTGGTTGTCTGTTTATGCCTTAATTTTAGTCTTAAAAATCCAGTAATTACAGTACTATAAAGCAATGTTGGCATATCGTTAGAAAGCCCTTTTCATCAGCTTTCCATTGATGTATAAATTAATATACAAAGTGTCTCAAATAAGCGAGTAATTCCGGTTTGAATGTCTCAGTGTACGAAAAATTTGCAAAAAAAAATGAGGGAAACTTTGAGACCCTCTAGCGGCCAAACTATAAAAGCTATAAAGCAATGTTGTCATATCGTTAGAAAGTCCTTTTCATCAGCTTTCCATTGATGTATAAATTAATATACAAAGTGTCTCAAATAAGCGATAAATAAATTCAATACCATGAAGGTACAAAACAACGAAAAATACTTGAAATGTAACAAAATCAGTATATTTTGGTTAAATGAGTTTTATACCTTTATCAGTGCATTTTTGGCATTTGTAACATTTGGTTGTCTGTTTCTGACTTAACTTTAGTCTATTTTTAAATATGACAACCGTTAAAATCCTATCCAAAAAGCTGTAAAGCTACAACATACTCTTAAAATCCAGTAAATACAGTACCAAAAGTATTTTATAGCTTTATGAGTGGAATTTTGACAGTTATGACATTTGGCAGTCAATTACAGTTCTGTCCTAAACCTGGAAACTGTCAAATTGAATTCCATGAAGGTCCAAAACAACGAAACATCTTCGAAAAGTAACAAAATCAGTAGACTTTGGTTAAATCGTCTTCATAAAGCTATAAAACCACAACATACTCTTAAAATCAGTATAAACAGTACCAAAGATATTTTATAGCTTTATGAGTGGAATTTTGACAGTTGTGACATTTGACAGTCAATTACACTTCTGTTCTAAACTTAAAAACTGTCGAATTCAATCCCATAAAGATACAAAACAACGAAACATACTTGAAATGTAACAAAATCAGTAGACTTTGGTTAAAAGTATTTTATACCTTTATCAGTGCATTTTTGGCATTTGTAACGTTTGGTTGTCTGTTTAAGTCTTAATTTTAGTCTATTTTTAAATATGACAACCGTCAAAATCCTCTCCAAAAATCTGTAAAGCTACAACATACTCTTAAAATCTAGTAAAAACAGTACCAAAGGTATTTTATAGCTTTATGAGTGGAATTTTGACAGTTATGACAGTTGGCCGTCAATTACAGTTCTGTCCTAATTCTGGAAACTGTCAAATTCAATTCCATGAAGGTACAAAACAACGAAACATACTTGAAATGTAACAAAATCAGTAGATTTTGGTTAATTCGTCTTCATATAGGCTATAAAACCACAACATACTCTTAAAATCTAGTATAAACAGTACCAAAGGTATTTTATAGCTTTATGAGTGGAATTTTGACAGTTATGACATTTGCCCGTCGGTTACAGTTCTGTCTTAAACCTAAAAAATTCAATCCCATGAAGATACAAAACAACGAAACAAAAATACAAAAAAACGTTAATCACAACAGTTTCAGAGAATATTTATAGGTGCATAGGCAGTTTAAAATTACCTTTGGATATACAGGGTGATTTATAAAGACGTGGCAGATAAAATACTAGTTTTTAAAAAATTTAAAAAAAAATATTTACTATGATAAAAAATTGACTGCAGCGCCACTATTCATCTTTGGTAGGAACCTTTTACAGGGATGACAATTTATGCAAATCAATTTGCTTTAGATGCTACAGAATCTTCTACTTTTTAAATATCTTCTTCTTCTTCTTCTTCTTCTAGACTAATTCAATTTAAGAAAATTCGACTTTTTTTTAATGGAACATTTTGTGTATTTTCTCTTCTGCGATTCATTTATATATTTTAACTTTTATCTTTTTGTTATCTTTACTAAACTCTTAAGTTAGAGTTATCGTGGATAAAGTGTTTTAAAGCCGGTCCTGGTAATTTACTACTTCTTTCAATGCCAAGTTCATATAATGAGCTCCACAGGAAGACAGATTGAGTAAACAACGTTAAAACTGTAATTTTCGTATAAAATAGTCGGAATTTGTTTATTTTACCAGATCCAGTGTCGATTTTAAGTCGAATCCCACTGACAACGTGTTTATTTTCACTGTTCTAACATTGACTAGTCGGTTTCGATCTTATTTTGGTTGTAACTGCTTAATAATAGTTGCGTTTCGCATACAAAAATCCGTCTGACCATATAGTCACGTATAAATCCCCCAGACTATTTTGATAGCCCCAAACCACAGGTTACAACCGAGAATTACGAAAAATCGAATTTTAAATTACCCCACAATCACACGTGTTTGCCACAAAACCCCAATTTTTTAATCTCATCACCCAATGACATTTCGATGAAAAAACACAGGGTGTCCCAGAATAGTACAAAAATTGTTATAAGCCAAATATGTGTTTTGAAATTGAATAATAATAATAAGTTGGGACACCGTGTATAACAGTCGCGTCGGTGGTCCAATATCTCGTTAACCAATCAAAATCGAGCGAAATAAAGTGCCCTAAACAGTCTCTTTCCGCGAACAATTTACTTGGTCGACCCGTTAAATTTACATTTCAACTGATAAACCTCTATTTCCACTCATTTTCACTTTTTTTTAATTGCTTTAACGATCGTTTGAGCAACGTTTTACACGCCTTAATGAGTCTCTGGCGTACGCAAAATGTGTGCATTTCTCGGTAATGGCCGGTGCAGATAACGCGAAAACTTGAAATTGAACACTATTTACCACTTCAATATGGTAAACGCTTTTATTTGGTTTACGTAATTACCATTAATCAAGCAAGTTAAATAAATTTAAAAAATTGTGTGAGTGAGTGACGCGGGGGGCTCCTGCCCTGGGAGCTACAGCAGCCCAGTGTCTTTTATAAAAGCCACCAGGTGCCTAATTCTTGAAAGCAGGGAACGACATTTTTAAGAGAAGTGTTGATAGAATGTGACACAAGAAGCTGACACTGGTGGGTTTCTGTCACATTCTACAGGTCTTTCTCTTGATAATTCCCTTTCCTCGTTTCAAGAATACGCACCCAGGCTGCTGGGGCATAAGTCCCCTATGTCCCTGGGCAACAGCATTGGCTGTCACACTATGCGCATAGAGAAGGCAGGACAGCTCATAAGGACATGTCCCGAAGTTTCTTCATCTTCTAAGCATCCCCTACATTCGAGATCCTCAGCAACACCCATCAAAGACTGAGATGTTGTCTAAGGTGACAATAACCGGTCAATAAGCCTGTCACCTTTCTTAAATTGCTTCTATCGAGTCTCAGTAGTTGTTTAGTTTTCAGAGCACTGGGGCCACCTATGAGTTCCTAAGCCTGACTCATGCCCAAGGCGGCATCTTTTTGAGATCCCAACAAACGGTTCAGGACCGATGGGCGTCACTTGTGCGCCCAATCTAGCCAACCCGTCAACCTCCTCATTGCCAGGAACATCAGAATGTCCTGGCACCCAGATGAGGCGGATGTTATTTTCCAAGTGTCTCGCGGATTGTTTTACATTCCAGCACCAGCCGGGAGCTTACCTTCTCTGCACTGAGTGCTTGGATGGCTGCGCTGCTATCTGAGCAGATATTAATATTGTAACATAGAAATTGCACTATGTTCCGTTATCAAATATTGCCTCGGTCTCCCCCAGTACAATAGCTGTGTAAGCAAGATCGGCGAATTGAGGTCATGATGTGGGTATAAATACAGCTCCAAAAGCACGTACAAATCACCGAACTCTGGGGTCTTCCCCAGAGGGAGGTCACTGACTGATCTCTGGGTTAGTCTGGGTACACCTATTGTGCAACGCAACGTGGAGCAGTAGGTGACCAAGTGCCACACTCTTAGATCAGCCCTAGCAAAGGAAATAGTGTGGGCGTGCAGCACAAGTCACCGTACCTACTTACCTCCCTTTGTTATTCAGATCAGAAGAACAAAACCAGAAGGAACAGCGTAATAAAGAGGAACAAAAGAGACGCTACCAAAAGAATAAGGAACGACGGAGGAATGAAAAGTAAGAAGAGGAAGAACGACGACAGAGAGAAAAATAAGGAGAAGAAGAACAACGACGCCTTAAAACAGTAAAACAAGAAAGACGATAACTGGATGAGGAACGCCCACATCGTTCAAGAAGGTTTTAAAGTTTCCTTTTAAGTAAAAGCTTCTAAGTACTGCTGAAAGCCTCTCTAACATTACCAGAAGCTTCTACAAGTGTTTCAGGAAGGTTTTTACCTTCCTAAACTGGCTAGAAGCCTCTACAAGTGTTCTAAGACTTTCAAGAAGTTGCCAGGCCACTGTCACTATGTGGCATTTGCGTAACCTAACCTAACCTAATGGAGAACACCTGCGTATCCCGGAAACTGGCAGGTTTGCAACAACTATAACCGGTCTGGCAATAACCGGCGCAATGAGGACGACACCCAGTCTCGCATTACGTTCTTCTGGGCCTTCCTGAGTTACCTCTGTGGATACGCAGAGATGCCGCTGCAGAGGATGGAATGCGGCTCTACAAGGCGTGACAACCACCTGCGTATTCCAATCCTGGGGGCAAAGGTGGTCGCACCTGACGTAAGACTTAGGTTCGAAAGGAAGTTTAAGGTAGAAATTCCAGCCAGGGAAAGTTGGGATAGTAGGTCAGTGACTTCTCGAGAAGGGCTGCAAAGCTGGTACATTGACGGCTCAAAGTCTCCCAATACGGGATGGTCCGGGGCGGGAGTGTTCCGATAAGATACCAACAAGGGGACATATTTTTCGCTGGGGAGGTGGACGATTATCTTTCAGGCGGAATTATTTGCAATCCTCGAGGTGGCCACAAGCAAGGAAGTTACAGAAGGGCGAGAAGGAGTGATGGAGATCTACTCCGACAGTCAGGCTGTTCTAAAGGCACTTTGTAAAGCCAGGATGGGTAACAGACTGATTCAGGAATGCTGGGATACCCTGAACAAAGTGGCAGGTAAACCTAGTGTGGATTCCGGGACATATGGGGTTTGCACTGGCCCGGCTTGGGTCTTCTGAGAGTCCAATAACCTCACATAGGATTAAGCAACAGACAGGTAGGAAGCGCACTAAGTAACTGGGCGCTTGAAAGTACCACAGAGACGTGGAGAAAGGCAGAAGGGTGCAGACAAGCCAAAGAATTGATTGGAATCCCAAGTCAAGGCAAAGTCCAAATGGGTGATGTCAAGGGGCCGGTGGGCCTTAAAAACACTGGTTGCGGTTCTGACAGGCCACTGTGGCCTGAACAAACATTTGCATCTACTAAAGAAAGGCGGAGGAGACATTATATCACCTATTAGGAGTCTGCCATCGCTGGTCGTCTATCAGGAGGTGCTTTCTTGAGGCCTCTACACTCTCCTTCAGGGAACTGTTTTCCTTGAAGTGGGGACGAATCCTTGTGTTTGTCAAGGAGGCGGGACGTCTGGGTGGCGTAGATCAGGGGTGGTAAGATGGAGCGGGTTTGAGGAGAAACGGCGAAAAAGGCCTTTTAGGGTCCCCCCGCATTATTACTACTACTACTACTACTGCCAGAAGCTTCTAAATGTTACTAAAACCTTCCTAGAACGTGCTAGAAGTCTTTACAAGTGTTCTAAGACTTTCAAGAAGGTTTTAAAGTTGTCAGAAATTTCTAGATACTGTTGAAAACCTCTCTAACATTGCCAGAAGTCTCTATAAGTGCCCTAAGACTTTGAAAATGGGTTTAATGTTGTCAGAAACCTCTAAATACTACTAAAAACCTTCCTAAACGTGCTAGAAGCCTTTACAAGGGTTCTAAGTCTTTCAAGAAAGTTTTAAAGTTGTCAGAAACTTCCAGATACTGTTGAAAACCTCTCTAACATTGCTAGAATCCTCTACAAGTGTTCTAAGGTTCTTGGACACTGTAGTAAATTCAAAGCAAACCTGAATTTAAAGGACTCGAGGATGTAGGAGTACTCAGTCCAGTCTCCTACTCAGAATGGGCTGCTCCCATTGTGTTAGTGCGAAAGCAATCCAGATCCATCTTTATATGCAATGATTACACTACTGGCCTACATATTGGAACCAGATGGTCATCCTCTGTCTTTAGCGGAAGATATTTTTGCGTCTTTCAACGGAGGTAAAGTCTTTAGTAAAATAGACTTCTCCGATGCCTAGTTGCAAATCGAGCTGGATGATAAGTCCAAAGTTCTGGCTACTATTAACACACCAAATGACCTCTACAACTACAACCGCCTTCCAAGGTAATCATGGACCAAATGTTGGCCAATTTTCCATTCGCTTTCGCCGATTTGGACGATATTGTGGTTGTCAGTCGATTAAACCAGGAACATTATGAACATCTTCAAAGAGTTTTTGAAGTAATCGCTGACTATGGTTTCAAAGTGAAGGTCCAGAAGTGCACATTTCTCCAAGGGTCCGTTACCTATCTTGGTAATATTTTTAACAAGTATGGACTCTTCAAAGATTCAGGCCACAGGTCAAATGCCCCAGCTCAACGATGGCATGGTTAATTTCTACCAAACCTATGTCGCAAATCTAGTCCTCTGGATGAACTACTCAAGAAAAATCATTCTTGAAACTGGACCAAAGGCCTTCAGCAAGATCCAATCCATTTTGGCAGCTGATGCGTTCAATTATGGAATTGGTGCAGTTCTTTTGCATATAATGGTTCAAAAAAAGCCGTCGTTCTTGCATCCAGAACCTTGGCACCACGAGAACAGAATTATAGCCAAATCGAAAAAGAAGGTTTGGCTTTGACTATGGACGAAATGATTGACGATGATGGAAATGATCTATGGTCGAAAATGTATTCTTCCAACTATGACCACATGCCGCTGCTATCCATTTTCGGCAGCAGGAAAGAAATCTTCTGGAAAGTACGACTTTAGCATAGAGTACGTACGTACCACCAGGTCAAGTAGACGCTTTGTCCCGTCTAATTGCAAACCGCCAACATGACCCAGATGAAGACATCATCATCGGGGCACTAGATGTTGTGGAAATCGAGTTCGAAGAAGAGCTGGCAAATGATGTCCATAAACTTCCACTCACATTCCATGACATAGTCAAAGCAACCAATGCAGATCCAGGTGAAGATTAAGAAATTCTTTCTCAACTACTGGTCCTGTACGGAAGATGACGTCTCCAAAAGCAAATTCTCAAGTCACTTCATGATGGACATCCAGGAATTCAATCCTCTACGATGTCAGAACACCCATTGGAGTTTCGTGTTTTCAGGTCAGCCAACTTTGTTAAAGCGGGAATTAGAAGAGGTGTCTGAAGACTATAATCTAAATGTTCTCTTCTGACGCATTTAGGAACACCCATCTCAAAACATTCCGGACACATTGGTTAGAGTCGGAAATCAAGATCAAAATGAACAGCCACTAGAGTGGCTTTTGCTCCTAAGCGTTATGGCTACTAAAATGAGAAGATGTGTTTCTGTAGCCCTTGAATGTTTATGTGAATTGAGTTGTTATGTTAAGTCAAATATAAAGTTCCTCTTAATTGCCTATTCTCCAGCGTATCTTTGGAATAAACCACTAGGACCAATTTTATGCATCCTTTATTCAGTTTGAGGTGCGTTCGGAAATTACCGCGTTCAAAATCAGAGAAGCAAAAATGATATTTCCTTTAACAACAAAGACAATCACAATTTGAATTTAATGGAGCTAAAATTACGAAAATTACACGGGGTCGAGCTACGTAAAAGCCAATATAAATAAGTACAATAGGTCTACATGTTTTTAGAGAGGTTTCGCATTCACTTCACCTTAATAACTGCTAAAATTCTATAATCAAGATTAGTAACTAACACAATAATAGTACAATGCAACGACTCCTCTAATCAAAACAATACATTCTGATATTATGCGACCACCATATTTACTCAAGTATGAAAAGCATTTGGGTAATTATTGCGGATGAGGTGCGTCCCCTCTGTTTGGTAATTTTTCTACTAAACCGTTGAACTTGATCGACCAAATGCACAAAAAAATCTCTGTAAAGTCGATCATCGATCATTCAATTCCCGACACTTTAAAGTTGGAAGAGTAGTTTGGTTCGTTTAGGGAGATACATCATAATTAATAAGTACCCCCACCCGCATATTGGGGTTAAGGTTGATTAGAGAGTAGTTGTTATAGAGTTTGTCAAGTTTAGTACAACTTTAATGAAAATATTGTACAATCCACGTTTTTGTTTATATTAGACAGAGGGTGTCTTACGCGTTATTTATGTATATTTTAAATGGTACTACGTACAGGGTGTCTCATTATAAATGACCCTCCCCTTTAATTTTTTTGTTAATGATTTTTGGAAAAATGTTTATACAAAAGTTGTAGAATTTGTCCCAAAAAAGTGTGACAGACCAAACTTATGTTTTTTTTAAATGGAACACCCTGTATTTTATTCAACTATTGAATAGAGCACACCGAGACGATTTTAAGGATATATGGTTTGTTGGATTTATCTATAATATTTTTCTCAAAAAATGAGAAAAATTAAATTTTTCAAACTACCCTGTGATCGTTAATTCAAAACCAATCAGCTGCGCAGCACTCTGGTTAAACGTCAATAACTCGGCTATTTGACAAGTGACAGTAAAAATGATTAGAAATAAAATTGTAGAGAACATTCCGATGTTTCCAAAAATATCATTAAATCAGGTGATCGATTTCACCGTTTTGCCGCTAGAGGGCGTCAAATTTGATTGTTAACTACAAAATTGTGAAAACCAATCAGCTGCGCAGCACTCTGGTTAAACGTCAATATCTCAGTTATTTGATAAGTGAAAGTAAAAGTGATTAGAAATAAAATTGTAGAGAACATTCCGATGTTTCCAAAAATATCATTAATCAGGTGATCGATGTTACTGTTTAGCCGCTAGAGGGCGTCAAAGTTGACTGTTAATTTAAAAACAATCAGCTGCGCAGCACTCAGTTTAAACGTCAATAACTCGGTTATTTGACAAGTGACAGTAAAAATGATTAGAAATAAAATTGTAGAGAACATTCCAAGGTTTCCAAAAATACCATTAGATCAGGTGATCGATTTCACCGTTTTGCCGCTAGAGGGCGTCAAATTTGATTGTTAACTGAAAAATGGTCAAAACCAATCAGCTGCGCAGCACTCTGGTTAAACGACAATAACTCGGTTATTTGACAAGTGACAGTAAAAATGATTAGAAATAAAATTATAGAGAACATTCCAAGGTTTCCAGAAATACATCAGGTGATCGATTTCACCGTTTTGTCGCTAGAGGGCGTCAAATTTGATTGTTAACTAACAAATTGTCAAAGTCCTTACCAAAATTAGTTTTAATTTTTTTTTTAAATATATAAGTTTGATTTTGAAAATAGTAATTTTCTTTTCTAACATTCTCTCATTTTTGACGGTAATAATCAGTTTTAGTAAAGTAAAGTTTATTTCTAAAACAAATACAGTACGTGTCTGGATTTTAAGTTAAATTTACTGTTTACATAGCAAATTTCAGTGCCGTAACACCCAAATTTCGAAAATACTGTCTGAAATTGTGTTTTATTGCTTTGATGGTATTCATCACAGTTTCAGTAAAGTAAGGTTTGTTTATGTAAAAAATACAGAACGTCTGTGGATTTTAAGGTCAGTTTACTGATTGCACAGCCAATTTTAGTGCTGTAACTTACAGATTTTGAAAATTCTGATTAAAATGGCGTTTCATTTCTGACTTTCCTTCACTTTCACAAGAATTATAGTTTAAAACGCATAGTTTCTAAGATATTTAAAAAAATAAAAATCAAAAATGGGATTTTCCAAACCTCCCCACCCCTCCGGATTAAGAGCTACAAGCTACTATACTGTACAGGGTGCTGCATTTTCGATGGTTTTACGGGGTACAGAGAAAACGGTAATAGATAGAAAAAAAGTAGCACACGTGTTCTGATCTCTTTTTCCGAGCTGAGATGACTGGCGAAGAGTGGGCGGCGCAAACTTCTTTTATTTCAAAGATACGGGGGGCTTTTGAAAATTGGTCATTTTGGAACCTCCTCTGTATTTCATTTGCTGTTAAAGTTATCAAAAAAGGAAAAACGGTTTCCGGTAGAAGTTTTGACGTAGAATCCAGTGGTGTAGTCAGTTTTTTTCTATTACGTTTAGTTTCTGACATATGACAGTAAGTTATATTTTTTTAAATGGAACACCCTATATATTTTTAGTTCATTAAATTCTATTGATTTTTACTTTTTCAACGGTGTATTAAAACATATAAGTTTGTAAACGTAAATCTTGGTAATTAACAAAAAAGTGCTAAATAATATGTATAAAAATACCCACAGTCGAAACAAAATTTGGTTATGTTCATATTAACATGTTACATGTCGTTTATAAACAGTTTTTTCAACTTTTACCTTAAAAATACTAGAAAATTGAAATAGCCACTTTTCTTATTAAAGTGACGGTAGAACTGTTTGTAATTTAGATTTCTAATAAGATTTATTAAAAATATTTAATTTTCTGATGTGTTAGTTTATTTAATTTCCGATTTTGTTTGGTATTTTAGATATTGGCCTTTTTTTAGCTTAGCAAAGGTCTTTTTTTTAAATAACAGGATTAACCTCTACAAACTTATATGTTGTAATACACCGTTGAAAAGGTAAAAATCAACAGAATTAAATGACGTAAAAATATATAGGATGTTCCATTTAAAAAAATGTAACTTACTGTCATATGTCAGAAACTAAACGAAATAGAAAAAAAACTGACTGCGCCATTGGATTCTACATGAAAACTTCTACCGGGAACCGTTCTTCCTTTTTTGATAACTTTAAGAGCAACTGAAATACAGAAGAGGTTCAAAAATTACCAATTTTCGAAAACCCCCCGTATCTTTGAAACAAAAGAAGTTTGCGCCGCCCACTTTTCACCAGTCATCTCAGCTCAGAAAAAGAGATCAGAACACGTATGCTACTTTTTTTTTATCTATTACCGTTTTCTCTGTACCCCGTAAAACCATCGAAAATGCAGCACCCTGTACAGTGTGTCCCAAATAGGTGTTCCACATGTATTGGGTTTACAGAATTTTAAGTAAACTTATTTCCCGTTTCCAAATTAAATTACCTTTCTGCGTTTTCTGGAAAATTGGAAAACCAACTATAACAAAAATTGAAAAAACGTTTTTCTGCCCTTTAGAAATTAAATAATATCATCACCAAGTAGGATTTTTTAAGCGCTTTCCAAAAATGCAAAAATTCAAGATGGCGGCTATAAAAATTTACAAAGTTATCCATATCTCGGAAACCAATGGCGATGGTTTTTTTCTAATTACGTCATCGTGTTCTAAGTAAAAGAGTGTGCAATTGTTTAAAATGCTCCCAATTTTCCGGAAAACGGAGAAATATAATTTAACTTGGAAACTGGAAATAAGTTTTACATAAAATACTCGTTTGTACCGACCTTGTAGCTCTTACGGTTACCCAATTTAATTTGGGACACAGTGTATAATTTTTTTTGAGCCCTTTTACTAGTCGATTTTTACGGATCTTTAATGCGTTCGACGTTTTGCGGAATTAATGATTCCCTCTCTATGCGAAATAAAAACCATTAAAACTATTCACTTATGGGAGAGCAAGGGGTGGCGCAAAAAAGGGTTAGGAAAAAAATTAGCAACGCCGAGTAGTTCCTTAGAAAATTCAAATATGTACCCTCTAGGTAATTTGAATTAATAGTTTTTTTCCTCCAACTGTCACATTGACTGGTGACGTTTTGATTAATTAATCGTCCGAGTTTCGGTGGGGCAGTGTAAAATTGAACGTTTTTGTGGTTCGATTATGGTTCGCGATCCAATCTTGGCCGACGTCCTCGACGGCCCCGGTCGATTTATCATCCGACCCCGTGGAAAAAAGTTCCACCGAAATATGTAAAAAAGCCAGAGCTTAAAATTTCTTCTAAATAAGATTAATCGACTTGATTTTTGACAGCTCGAGATGCATTTTAAACTTCGTCTCCGGCCACCGTCTGGTTTCGACCAACGAACATCGAACCAAAGAGATCGTCATCATTTTAATAGTAATTACACCGAGAATGTCACGTGCAGTTGAACTGATATGACGTCACAGCCAGTACGTTTCATACCTTCATAGATGCAGTGAAGATTAGTCAGTACTAGTGTAATTCAGTACGGCCCTGGCAATATTTAACGGATTTCAATCAAACTTTCAGAGAGTAATTCCCAAAGCCCAATTAGTTTAGAATAAAAAAAATCCAGGACCGTATTTCAACTAGTTTTGAAGATATCAACTATGCTTATTTTATTCACTTCGGTATAACGTATTTAGAGTCCAGATTTTTAGGAATTTTGCTTTTTGTAAATATATATTAAAAACAACCAATCTTTGACATCTAATGCGAATGATTTACGCAAAAACACGTCATTTGACAGATATTTTTAATCCTTTTTTTGTGCTTATTTGCTGCTATTTTTTGAATAATTGCTATATTGAGATATTGAAAGCTTCTGAGAAACAAAAACATACCAATTATCTGTTGCAAAATAAGCAAGTATCAATTTACAAATTTAAACTAACCAAATAATTTCCAAAAGTAGTTCCAAAACACTGTAGAAGCACCAAAATGCTTACAAAACAGCCTAGAAGCTTCCAAAAGCTTTTCAACTTATTTATAAAAGCTCTCAAAAGATTTCAAAACAGTCTAAAAGCTTCCGTATGTTTCTAGAGCAGTTGAGCAGCTTCCAAAAGTTTATTAAACCGTTTACAAGATTTCAAATGCATTAAAACAGTTTTAAAACACTACAGATACTCCAAAATGCTTCTCAAGCAGTCGAAAGCCTTCGAAAACGGTCTAGAAGCTTCTTAGAACGCTCTAAAGGTTTTCAAATAATCTTCAACTAGTCTAGAAGCTCCGAAAATATTTCAAGGCAGTCTAAAAGCTTCCCTATCCTTCTAAAGCAGTTTAAAAGCTTCCATAAATCTCCAGAAACTTTCCAAATGCTCTTAAAGTAGTTTTAAAAGATTTCAAAATACTACAGAAACTTCAAAATGCTTATAAACCTGTCGAAAGCCTTTCAAAAGTTTTTAGAACCGTCTACAAGGTTTCAAATGCCTTAAAAGCAGTCTAGAACCTTCAATGCACCTAAAGTAGTCTAAAAAGATTCCAAATGTTTATCAACTAATCTATAGAAGCTCCCAAAAGATATCAAAACAGTCTAGAAGCATTCAAAAAATTCTAGAACCGTCTAAGGATTTCCAAATGCTTTTAAAGCATTCCAGAACCTTCACTATGCTCTCTTTAAGTAATTTAAAAAGGTTTTAAAACACTACGGGAATTCTAAAATGATTTCCAAGCAGTCGAAAGCTTTCTAGAACGGTTTAAAAGCTTCTAAATGCTCTTCAACTGTTATAGAAGCTCCCAAAAGGCATCAAAACAGTCTAGAAGCATTCAAAAAATTCTAGAAATGTCTAAGGATTTCCAAATGCTTTTAAAACATTCCAGAACCTTCAATATGCTCTTTAAACCGTCCATAAACCTTCCAAATACTCTTTAATAGTTTAAAAAGGTTTTAAAACATTATGGGAACTCCAAAATGCTTTTCAAACAGTCGAAAACCTTCCAAAACACACCAAAACATTCTGGAAGCTTTCAAATACTTTCAAAATCTAGAACCTGCCAAATGCTTCTACAACGTTCTGAAAACTTCCAAAAGCCTCTGAAATGTTTTAAAAATTTCAAATATTTTTCAAAAGCTTCCACATACTTTCATAACGCCCTTGAAAGTTGTAAACGCTTTCAGAACATTCTGTAAGCTTTCAAATGCTTCTACAACGTTCTGACAGCTTCTGAAATGTTTTAGTAAATCATAGACTTTCCAAATGCTTCTAGAACGCTCTAGAAAGTTGTAAACACTTCCAGAACATTTTGGAAACTTTCAAATACTTACCACAGTGATCTAGAACCTGCCAAATGCTTCTACAACGTTCTGAAAACTTCCAAAATCCTCTGAAATGTTTTAAAAACTTCAAATACTTTTCAAAAGCTTCTAAATACTTTCAGAACGATCTAGAAAGTTGTAAACGCTTTCAGAACATTTTGGAAACTTTCAAATACTTACCACAGTGATCTAGAACCTGCCAAATGCTTCTACGACGTTCTGACAGCTTCCAAAAGCCTCTGAAATGTTTTAAAAACTTCAAATACTTTTCAAAAGCTTCCAAATACTTTCAGAACGATCTAGAAAGTTGTAAACGCTTCCAGAACGTTCTGTAAGCTTTCAAATGCTTCTACAACGTTCTGAAAGCTTCCAAAGGCCTCTGAAATGTTTTAAAAACTTCAAATACTTTTCGAAAGCTTGCAAATACTTTCAGAACGATCTAGAAAGTTGTAAACGCTTTCAGAACATTCTGTAAGCTTTCAAATGCTTCTACAACGTTCTGACAGCTTCTGAAATGTTTTAGTAAATCATAGACTTTCCAAATGCTTCTAGAACGCTCTAGAAAGTTGTAAACACTTCCAGAACATTTTGGAAACTTTCAAATACTTACCACAGTGATCTAGAACCTGCCAAATGCTTCTACGACGTTCTGACAGCTTCCAAAGGCCTCTGAAATGTTTTAAAAACTTCAAATACTTTTCGAAAGCTTGCAAATACTTTCAGAACGTTCTAGAAAGTTGTAAACGCTTTCAGAACATTCTGTAAGCTTTCAAATGCTTCTACAACGTTCTGACAGCTTCTGAAATGTTTTAGTAAGTCATAGACTTTCCAAATGCTTCTAGAACGCTCTAGAAAGTTGTAAACACTTCCAGAACATTTTGGAAACTTTCAAATACTTACCACAGTGATCTAGAATCTGCCAAATGCATTCTACGACGTTCTGACAGCTTCCAAAAGCCTCTGAAATGTTTTAAAAACTTCAAATACTTTTCGAAAGCTTCCAAATACTTTCAGAACGCTCTAGAAAGTTGTAAACGATTCCAGAACGTTCTGTAAGCTTTCAAATGCTTCTACAACGTTCTGAAAGCTTCCAAAGGCCTCTGAAATGTTTTAAAAACTTCAAATACTTTTCGAAAGCTTGCAAATACTTTCAGAATGCTCTTGAAAGTTGTAAACGCTTTCAGAACATTCTGTAAGCTTTCAAATGCTTCTACAACGTTCTGACAGCTCCTGAAATATTTTAGTAACTCAAAGACTTTCCAAATGTTTCTAGAACGCTCTAGAAAGTTGTAAACACTTCCAGAACATTTTGGAAACTTTCAAATACTTACCACAGTGATCTAGAACCTGCCAAATGCTTCTACGACGTTCTGACAGCTTCCAAAAGCCTCTGAAATGTTTTAAAAACTTCAAATACTTTTCGAAAGCTTCCAAATACTTTCAGAACGCTCTTGAAAGTTGTAAACGCTTTCAGAACATTCTGTAAGCTTTCAAATGCTTCTACAACGTTCTGACAGCTTCTGAAATGTTTTAGTAAATCATAGACTTTCCAAATGCTTCTAGAACGCTCTAGAAAGTTGTAAACACTTCCAGAACATTCTGGAAACTTTCAAATACTTCCACAGTGATCTAGAATCTGCCAAATGCTTCTACAACGTTGTGGAAGCTTCCAAAAGCCTCTGAAATGTTTTAAAAATTTCAAAAACTTCGAAATACTTTTAGGACGCTCTAGAAAGTTGTAAACGCTTCCAAATGCTTCTACGACGTTCTGGAAGCATCCACAAGCTGATGAAATGCTTTAATTTGACCGACCATCATTTTATATGTTTCACCATGTGTATGACAGTTGGTTTATGAATCTTCTTCCATATAGATGGGGTTGCATGCCTGATGAAGCCAACAAGCTGAAACACGTGTCATTTTTTTCATATTTTTTTTTTACTTTTACTTTACAAACTTGTAAGCATTTTGAACATAAACTTTTTAGTGTTGAAAGATATGGTTTTCAGATATTAATTACAAAGCTTTGGTAAACGAATCACCAGATGTTAAATCCGGTCAGTTAACCTGCCTTAATCAACTCCAAATCGCTAAACTCGTCGTCCTGTTTGGTTAATAGTTACATTTTGGGCTTGCCCGATTGCTTAGAAATATTATTCATTTTTTTTTTTTGATTTTTATTATTGATAGTGGATACGTTTTAAGTAAACTAGTTTAGGACGTTTCGGTCGAGATACATCTATAATATTTTCATTAAAGGAACCAGTTTGTCCATCTCTGGTACAAAATCTCGTTTAAACCGAAAACAAGAACCCATTTTTTACGAGTTTTAAATTAACCGAACATTAAAATTATAAAATATAATTCTATCATTGAAATGGCACAGCTGAGATGGGTGATTTTATTTTTAGCTGCATGGGAACTGGATACAGGGAAACGGTAATTAACAAACTTAATCTGGAAATTAATAAGTTGAAGAAGGCAAGTACGAAACACATGCTTCTGTGTGTTTAAAAGTCCCTTTTTCAAGCTTATTTGATTGGTAAATCCGTGGTTAGTATGATAATTTCCTAGAGTCGTTACAAAAAGGGGGACTTTACACACTTCCGGTAATTGACTGTTATAAATGATTTTTAAAAACTCGCCTTCCTAAAGTAATTTCAATGTAAAACGCGGTGGTTTTTTTTTTGCTTTCCCAAAACTGAGATATGACCTTTTAGTTGACATTTTCAAATAAGAACCCCCATTTTTTGTTGCAATTATGGATTCTACGTAAAGTTCGGAGTATTTTTCATGTAGCCTATCCTAAGTCGATATTCAGCTGTTTTCGAGAAAATAACGGTTGACGTGCACTTTTTCCAAAAACTTTCCATAACTTGCTTAATTGACAGTTGACGACCAAAAGTGTAAAAAATGAAAAGATAGCTCAGGTCGTAAGCTTTCCAAAAATATGCTCATTTAAGTTAATCGGTTGCAGCGTTTAGCCGCTAGAGGACCTCAAAGTAAAGCTTCACAAACCTTTAAAAGTGATTTAACCACTTTTGCTTTAACCTAAAATAACTCAGTTATTTTAACAGTTACAACAAAAGGTCACTGAAGGTAAAATATAGTCCAGACCAAAGGCTTTTCTACGGTGTGTTTAAAAAAGGTCATTGGTGTGATAGTTTGACCGCTAGAGGGCGTCAAAGTCAAGCTTTTTGACAATTTTTACCGTTTTTTTCTTTTTACACAGTTTTGGACATATTTCCCGGAAACTAAAAGTGGTTTTTGACTTTTTTGGGACACCCTATACTCAGTCGCTAATCTGAGACACCCTGTATCATCCTGACACTCATTTTACTCCAACTGTCACGGTTTTGGGGATGACCTGGAAATTATGTCAATTTTGACGGTTTACAGTGCGTGGCACCCTTTCTAATTTAATATCATACTTTTGCATTTTCCTAACTTTGTTCTGCATTTCTGTAATGTTGTCAAATTGACATTTTTTCTAAAATTACTAATAAAAAATCAGTACTCACATTTCAATAACGTTGCCAAACTGACCATTTTCCTAACTTAGGCCTACATTGCAACATTGCTTCCTTTATTTTTGCATGCACCATTTTTGGTATGTTGCTAAGTTAACCAGTTTCTTAATTTGCTTTCATAGTTTGGCAACGTTGCCAAATTGTCTATTTTTGTACCATATTTTTGTAATGTTGCTAAAATGACTATTTTCCTTATTTAGTTCCGCACTTTTGCAATGTTACCAAATTTACATCATTTCTAATTTAATGTCGCACTTTTGCAACGCTCCTAAACTGACCATTTTTCTAATTTAGTTCCACACAGTTTTGCAATGTTGCCAAACTAACATTTTTTTCTAAAACTAGACATTAAAATCATCAATATTCACATTTCAACCACGTTGTCAAATTGACGATTTTTCTAATTTAATATCACACTTTTGCAGCGTTCTTAAACTGACCATTTTCCCAATTTAGTTCTACATTGCAACATTGCTTGCTTTATTTTTGCATGCAACTAATTTAGTTTCGCATTTTTGCAATGTTGCTAAATTGACACTTTTCCTAAAATTCAATATTCACATTTCAGCAATGTTGCTAAATTAACCATTTTTTTAATTTGCTGACATAGTTTTGTAACGTTGCCAAATTGTCTATTTTCGTAATTTTCTACCATATTTTTGTAACGTTGCTAAAATGCCTTTTTCAAACATTATTTTATTAAATTTACATTATTTCTAATTTAATGTCGCATTTAATGTCGCAATGTTACCAAATTTACATTATTTCTAATTTAATGTCGCATTTTTGCAACGCTTCTAAACTGACCATTTTCCACATTTAGTTCCACACAGTTTTGCAATGTTGCCAAACTAACATTTTTTTTCTAAAATTTGTCATTAAAATCATCAATATTCACATTTCAATCACGTTGCTAAATTGATACTTTTCCTAAAATTCAATATTCACATTTCAGCAATGTTGCTAAATTAACCATTTTTTTTATTTGCTTTCATAGTTTTGTAACGTTGCTAAAATTACTATTTTTCTTACATTATTTTATTAAATTTACTTTATTTCTAATTTAATGTCGCACTTTTACAACGCTCCAAAACTGAGCAGTTTCCACATTTAGTTCCACACAGTTTTGCAATGTTGCCAAACTAACATTTTTTCTAAAACTCGTCATTAACATTATGAGTGGTAAAAGTGGCTAAACTGACCATTTCCTTAATTGAGTAACGCATTTTTGCAACGTTGCCAAATAGTCAATTTTCCTAATTTAGTACCACAGTAGATTATTAATAAAATTTCTAATAAATAATCAAATATTCACATTTTAGTAAAGTTGTTCAAATTGACCATTTTCCACATTTAGTTCCACACAGTTTTGCAATGTTGCCAAACTAACATTTTTTCTAAAATTCGTCATTAAAATCATCAATATTCACATTTCAACCACGTTGCCAAATTGACGATTTTTCTAATTTAATATATCATACATTTTTGCTTGCACCATTTCTGCAATTAATTTCCACATTTAGTTCCACACAGATTTGCAATGTTGCCAAACTAACATTTTTTCTAAAACTAGTCATTAAAATCATCAATATTCACATTTCAACCACGTTGCCAAATTGACGATTTTTCTAATTTAATATATCAAACATCTTGGCTTGCACCATTTCTGCAATTAATTTCCTAATTTAGTTTTGCAATGTTGCTAAATTGACACTTTTCCTAAAATTCAATATTCACATTTCAGCAAACATTTTTGCAAAATATTGTTTCATTTATTTTTGCAACCAGTTTCCTAATTTAGTTTCGCTTTTTGGCAATGTTACCAAAATTAACCATAAATGATCAGTTATGGTTACTTTTTAGCAAAATTGCCAAATTGATGATTTTTCTTATCTAGTACCACATGTTTGCAACGTTGCCGACTGACCAATTTAGTTGTATTTTTTTGGTTTGACAAAGTTTATAAAAGTATGTTTCAAGGGTATAAATTCAAAGTTAATATAAGTCTCTATAGTCATTATAGGAAGGGGGACTTTACAGACTTCCGGTAATTGACTGTTATAAATGATTTTCAAAAACTCGCTTTCCTAAAATCATTATAATGTAAAAGTATGGTATTTTTTTCTCACTTTTGGGCCATTCGTGCCGTAATTAATCTTACGTTTTTACCTAATCGTTTCGAGGAAAAATTGGATAATAAGCCCTAAAAAGAAGAAATTAACGCTAGTGATGAGAATCGTTTAAGTAGATTGATTACCAGTTTTTTTGGTTTCATTTACGACGGAATGCCGAAGAAAGGAAACCCGATTTGACCCGGTTGTAAACAAGCCGGGGAATGTCGAAAATCTGACTAAAATCCATAAAATCGACTCGTGTTACCAGAAAATATTCCCGGTATCCGATAAATATTGTCCGATTTTGGGCGCCTCTTGCGCTTTTCGTGTTTCACGGTCGTTTAACAAATTCCGAGATCTTGTAGAAAATCACGTCAATATATTATTTTATTTAAGAAAAAACCAGTGGTGGAGACCGGAAAAAAAATAATATTAACCCGTCGAAACAGCTGCCTGATTATACCTTTGGTATAAAAAATCATATTTAAAATAAGCACCTTTTTATATCACCATCCCCACAAATGTCTTCTCTCACACGTTTCCTTATTATTTCTACGCTTATTTCCCGGGTTATTTTCGTTCAACAACCCTTTTTGTGGATGCAACAAGCGTAATTTTAGAACTATTTACCCTTGGCGATTAATCAAATAAAGTAGTGTTTCTCAACTTGTCCTTTTCAAGCTTAAAAATACAACTTTCTATAACTGCAGACTTTGTCAAAAATAACCAACAAAATTAAAAACAAACACTAAATATCCTCACTAAGGATGTTTGATCTCTAGATAGAGTAGCAACATTCAAAAAATGTTTGTTTTTCACCTACACCAGTTACAACTGCTCAGTTTTTTAGTGTCACTTGGCAACACTGTTGTAGAGTATCCTCACTAAAACTTTCAGTCCTCTAGGTTGAGTAGTAAGGGCGTGTTTGAAGGCAGATCACTTAAATGATCTAAGTCACTAAAACTCTCTCATGAGTCATTTAAAAAAAATCTTTTTGTGTACCCATACTAGTGGGTCTGTTCTTTTTTTTAGTGATGGCTTGGCAACACTGTAAGAGTATCCTCACTAAGAATTTCTGCTCTCTAGGTAAACTACGTGGTTGAGGGAAGATTACTTGTTTGACCTTTATTTAATGGAAAAAATTACGGTCTATTTTCGCGTGCTACTGTTTCTAGTTCTTATGACAAAAGCCATTAAGTTATGCGATTTATTGCAAGCAAACGTGAACTAAAATTACAATAAGTGTTTCTTTTTGATTGTATATAATATAAATAGAAAAATCTGAAACAAGAAGTGTTAAAACTACTTGAAACGTTTTTTAATTAACCTCAGTTTTTTTCAAACTTTATTTTTACTAATTTTTTTGTGTTCATAGTCACTGTTTTGGTCTAACAGACGTGACTTTGACGCTCTCTAGTGGCCAAACGGTGAAGGTCACAACCCTATTTTGTCACATTTTTGGAAAGCCTATAATCTAGACTATGTTTCACCTTCAATATCATTTTGACGTAACTCTTTAAATAACGGAGTTATTACAGGTCAAAACAAAAAATGTTAAAGTAACTATTTTCGTCTGATAAACGTGATTTTGACGCCCTCTAACGGCCAAACGGTGACGGCTACATCCCTGTTTTGACACATTTTTGGAATCCTCATTAAATTTCCTATTAAATAACCTGAAAAGTTACTACAAAATTTGATACAGTCAGTGAAAAAAGGTGTGTAAAAGTTTGAACTGTCAGAAACACAGTTTGACTGGACAGTCACGGATGAAATCGCGTGTAAAACTCACTTGGAGCGAGAAAATAACTGTTTTATGCACATTTTTGGAATCCTCATTAAATTTCCTATCAAATAACCTAAAAATTTCTACAAAATTTGATACAGTCAGTGAAAAAAGTTTGAACTGTAAGAAACAAAGTTTTACAGGACAGTCAGGGATAAAATCGCGTGTAAAACTCACTTGAAGTGAGAAAATGACTGTTTTATGCACATTTTTGGAATCCTCATTAAATTTCCTATCCAATAACCTGAAAAATTAGTCCAAATTTTGATACAGTCAGTGAAAAAAGCTGTCAAAGTTTGAACTGCCAGAAACACAGTTTGGAAGGACAGTCACGGATAAAATCGCGTGTAAAATCACTTGGAGTAAGAAAATGACTGTTTTAAGTACATTTTTGGAATCCTCATTAAATTTCCTATCAAATAACCTGAAAAATTACGACAAAATTTGATACAGTCAGTGCGAAGCGCTGTGTCAAAATTTGAACTGTCAGAAACACAGTTTTAAGGACAGTCAGGGACAAAATCGCGTGTAAAACTCACTTGGAGCGAGAAAATAACTGTTTTATGCACATTTTTGGAATCCTCATTAAATTTCCTATCCAACAACCTGAAAAGTTACTACAAAATTTGATACAGTCAGTGAAAAAAGTTGTGTAAAAGTTTGAACTGTCAGAAACACAGTTTGGAAGGACAGTCAGGGACAAAATAGCGTGTAAAACTCACTTGGAGTGAGAAAATGACTGTTTTAAGCACATTTTTGGAATCCTCATTAAATTTCCCATCAAATAACCTGAAAAATTACTACAAAATTTGATACAGTCAGTGCGAAGCGCTGTGTCAAAATTTGAACTGTCAGAAACACAGTTTGGAAGGACAGTCAGGGACAAAATCGCGTGTAAAACTCACTTGGAGCGAGAAAATAACTGTTTTATGCACATTTTTGGAATCCTCATTAAATTTCCTATCAAATAACCTGAAAAATTACTACAAAATTTGATACAGTCAGTGAGAACAGGTGTGTCAAAATTTGAACTATCAGAAACACAGTTTGAAAGAACAGTCAGGAACAAAATTGCTTGTAAAATCCACTTGGAGTGAGAAAATGACTGTTTTAAGCACATTTTTGGAATCCTCATTAAATTTCCTATCCAATAACCTGAAAAATTACTACAAAATTTGATACAGTCAGTGAAAAAAGCTGTCAAAGTTTGAACTGCCAGAAACACAGTTTGGAAGGACAGTCAGGGACAAAATCGCTTGTAAAATCCACTTGGAGTAAGAAAATGACTGTTTTAAGTACATTTTTGGAATCCTCATCAAATTTCCTATCAAATAACCTGAAAAATACGACAAAATTTGATACAGTCAGTGAAAAAAGTTTGAACTGTAAGAAACAAAGTTTTACAGGACAGTCAGGGATAAAATCGCGTGTAAAACTCACTTGGAGTCAGAAAATGACTGTTCTATACACATTTTTGGAATCCTCATTAAATTTCCTACCCAACCACCTGAAAAATTAGTACAAAGTTTGATACAGTCAGTGAAAAAAGCTGTGTCAAAGTTTGAACTGCCAGAAACACAGTTTGGAAGGACAGTCAGGGACAAAATCGCGTGTAAAACTCACTTGGAGTGAGAAAATAACTGTTTTATGCACATTTTTGGAATCCTCATTAAATTTCCTATCAAATAACCTGAAAAATTACTACAAAATTTGATACAGTCAGTGAAAAAAGCTGTGTCAAAGTTTGAACTGTCAGAAACACAGTTTGGAAGGACAGTCAGGGACAAAATCGCGTGTAAAACTCACTTGGAGTGAGAAAATAACTGTTTTAAGCACATTTTTGGAATCCTCATTAAATTTCCTATCAAATAACCTGAAAAATTACTACAAAATTTGATACAGTCAGTGCGAAGCGCTGTGTCGAAGTTTGAACTGTCATAAACACAGTTTGAAAGAACAGTCAGGGACAAAATCGCTTGTAAAATCCACTTGGAGTGAGAAAATGACTGTTTTAAGCACATTTTTGGAATCCTCATTAAATTTCCTATCAAATAACCTGAGAAACCACTACAAAGTTTGATACAGTTTTAATTTGCTTTTTTTTTTGGTCAATTACAAGCTACGAACAGTGTTCCGATTAACGCAAATGCTGCACATGTAGACGTACCATTAATGATACGGACGCGGTGTTTCAAGGTACCACATCCTTGAAATTTGAGTTCATATTTTTAAGGTTATCTTATTAGCATCGGCGGTTGTAGTCAATTGATCCAACGAATCCAAAAAAAGCACCAAAGGTTGTTCCTTGGTGGCCAAAGTGAGTAATTGCTTAAAACGCGCCGTTAGCGGTACCAAATCGTCTGGTATGGGATCAAATGAAAGTTAAATTCAAAAAAAGTGTACTTTTTAGCATACGTTGGCAACAGTGTAAGGTCACACTAAAAATGTCAACCTAGAGGGTTACCTTACACTGTTGCCAACACACTTTTATGAGTCACATCAGATATCAGTCACATAGATATCAATAATAAAATCTGATAAGAAACATTCTTTCAAACCTTTTTTTTTAGTTTATTAAATTCAATTTCAGAGATACGGGGTGTCAAAAATAACCAAGAACTTTGCTATTTTCAATCCTCAAACAGGTAAAAAAATGTTCACACATAAATTTAGTGGGCGATGTTTGTTTTTAGGGTTTACAGGCTTTTAAAATTCCCTTTTACTCGTATCCACCCTCTTAGATCGTAAACTGTTTTCAAAATACCGTAAAAACTAAAGAAACACCACATTCGTCTTTAAGAAGGGTCTTTCACCTTCACCCAATTTTCTGGTGCCAGTTTACATCAAAAATCTAAAAATACATAATAAAAGGTTATCAGCAAATTGCGTTTGTTTTTTCATATTTTTCGAAAAACACAACTTATTTGGTGTTTTTGTATGTGAAAAATTGCGACACAAATTCAGTTTTAGATTAATAATTGCAGATTATAAAACAAATTGCGAAATGCTTTACCATACTTACATCGTCTTTGTGGATAAACCCTTGAACCTGAAATTTTAAATTTAAAAAACGTATATTTCTGTTCCCCCTTTGAAATTATGTGTGTGTCTCTGAGAAACGGGGGGCATATGGCTTTTATATTTTAATGTGATTTTTTTGATAGGTTTTTGTCAAGAAATCTCACCGAACATGTGCTCTCTGCCGCAAAAGGGTTAAAACATTCAGGGGAAGAGTTTTTGAAATACCCCCCGAAAACCCCTTAACCTTAATCCTATTGGCATTAAAAAATTACATTTCAATGGCAATTTAATCACAAAATTAGTTAAATTATGGCAAATCCCGCTAAAATTAAACTTTTGGTGGTAGTGAAGGGTTATACAGTTAGGGTGTATAGGCAAAAACTCTTAAATTCTAAACCGGAAATCAACGAGACTGGGCTGAAAACCTGTATCCCAATTTAGGAGGAAATATCATTTTAAGACAAATTTATGGATTTACTTTATGATGTAAAAAAAACACAGAAACTAATGGATAATAATCAAACTGTGACTATCTAGCAGTTGTTAGATTTTTTAAGTAGGTTTAGTTATTGTTATACTGAAATTTTAATAACAATTGTTATGATTTTTGCTATTAAAAAACAATTGAACGTCATTATGGTCTATTTTTGCTTGCTACCCTTTTGAATGCTTAAGGTAAAATCCATAGAGCAGACTGTTTGTTTCAAGCCAATATGAACCATAATGATATTTAAGTTTTTTTACGCAAAAAAACATTATGGAAATGCTTCTGATTAACCGATCAGGTCAAAACGTGACACATTAGTAAAACAAGTTTTTTTCTGCTAATTCTGAACATTTCCGTTTTATGTTAAGTTGCATTTTGACAAAATGATTTCTTGAATTGACTGAATAGGAAATTTTTACAATAACAATGCAAACTGACACTTTTTCTATAGAGGGTTTTTTTGACATTTTAAATGACATATTTGACAGGTGACGACAAAATGTCACTGAAGAAAAAAAATAGTCGAGACTGAGAATTTTTCAAAAATATTATCATTTTAGTTGATTAGTTAAACTGTCATTCTTGTAAATTCTACACAAATTTTGACAGTTTTGACATTAGGGGTAGATATCACATGGTTTTTAGAAGATAATTTAGCTAGGTAATAAGGTGACCACTGTGAAAAGTCAAAATAACTGTCAACATTTCTAAACACTAATTGTTTTGCACTTTTCAGCACAGTTTGATAGTTTGATGTGATGTTAAATGCACTTGGAGTGAGAAAATAACTGTTTTAAACACATTTTTGAAATCCTCATTAAATTTCCTATTCAATTCCATAAAAAAAAAACGTATAAAATTTGGTACAGTCAAGAAGAAAAGCAGTGTCAAAGTTTGAACTGCCAGAAACACAATTTGAAAGAGCATTCAGCAACAAAATCGCTTGTAAAACTCACTTGGAGTAAGAAAATGACTGTTTTAAGCACATTTTTGGAATCCTCATTAAATTTTCTATTCAATAACCTGAAAAAATACTACAAGACTTGGTATAGTTAGGGAGAAAAGCGGTGATAAAGTTTGAACTGCCAGAAATACAGTTTGAAAAAACACTCAGAAACAAAATTGCTTGTCAAACCCACTTAGGGTGAGAAAATAACTGTTTTAAGTACATTTTTGAAATTCTCATTAAATTTCCTATCTGATAACTTAAAGAAAACTCTAAAAAAACGGTACACTCAGAGAGAACAGCGGTGTCAAAATTTGAACTGCCAGAAACACAGTTTGGAAGGACAGTCAGGGACAAAATCGCGTGTAAAACTCACTTGCAGTGAGAAAATAACTGTTTTATGCACATTTTTGGAATCCTCATTAAATTTCCTATCCAATAACCTGAAAAATTACTACAAAATTTGATAAAGTCAGTGAGAATAGCTGTGTCAAAGTTTGAACTGAAAGAAGCACAGTTTGACAGGACAGTCAGGGACAAAATCGCTTGTAAAATCCACTTGGAGTGAGAAAATGACTGTTTTAAGCACATTTTTGGAATCCTCATTAAATTTCCTATCAAATAACTTGAAAATTACTACAAAATTTGATACAGTCAGTGAAAAAAGCTGTGTCAAAATTTGAACTGCCAGAAACACAGTTTGACAGGACAGTCAGGGACAAAATTACTTGTAAAATCCACTTGGAGTAAGAAAATGACTGTTTTAAGCACATTTTTGGAATCCTCATTAAATTTCCTATCCAATAACCTGAAAAATTACTACAAAATTTGATACAGTCAGTGAAAAAAGTTGTGTCAAAGTTTGAATTGCCAGAAACACAGTTTGGAAGGATAGTCAGGGACAAAATCGCATTTTTGTAAAACTCACTTGTAGTGAGGAAATAACAGTTTTATGCACTGTTTTATGCACATTTTTGAAAATCCTTATTAAATCCTTATTAAATTTCCTATCCAATAACCTGAAAAATTGCTACAAAATTTAATACAGTCAGTAAGAATAGCTTTGTCAAAGTTTGAACTGAAAGAAATACAGTTTGACAGGACAGTCAGGGACAAAATTGCTTGTAAAATCTACTTGGAGTAAGAAAATGACTGTTTTATGCACATTTTTGGAATCCTCATTAAATTTCCTATCCAATAACCTGAAAAATTACTACAAAATTTGATACAGTCAGTGAAAAAAGTTGTGTCAAAGTTTGAATTGCCAGAAACACAGTTTGGAAGGATAGTCAGGGACAAAATCGCGTGTAAAACTCACTTGTAGTGAGGAAATAACTGTTTTATGCACATTTTTGAAATCCTTATTAAATTTCCTATCCAATAACCTGAAAAATTGCTACAAAATTTAATACAGTCAGTAAGAATAGCTTTGTCAAAGTTTGAACTGAAAGAAATACAGTTTGACAGGACAGTCAGGGACAAAATTGCTTGTAAAATCTACTTGGAGTAAGAAAATTATTGTTTTAAGCACATTTTTGGAATGCTCATTAAATTTCCTATTCAATAACCTAAAAAAAGGATATAAAATTTAGTACAGTCAAGGAGAAAAGCGGTTTTAAAAGCGGAAGTTTGAACTGCCAGAAACACAGTTTGAAAGGACATTCAGGAACAAGATCGCCTGTAAAACCCACTTTAATTAAGAAAATAACTGTTTTAAGTACATTTTTGGAATCCTTATTAAATTTGCTATTTAGTATCTTGAAAAAACACTACAAAATAAAACATGTGGTTTTGGCTATTTGCAGAGAATGGTAGAAAAACCACAAAACGGTAGATATGCCGTTTTAACAGTACACCTGGCAACATTGGTCACTAAAATTAGCGGCTAGGGAATTTACGTGCATGCTCACTGTTTTATCATATTATTTTAAATTATTGCTTGCATTTAAAGAAATATAATAAAAACAGTTGCCAGGTAAATGTTTAAGTAAATAGTGCTCTAAGGTCACGTGACAATTGGCACAAATGTCAAAACTGTCAAAGTTTACTCAACCAAAGCATGGATCTGTCAAAATTAAGGTTCAGTACAGTTTTCCTGCAACGTTACAGAAGATGAGTTTTAGAGCTTCATGATCTCTAATTTGACAGTTGGCACGTTACTGTTTAAGAAAATGGTGTTCCAGCATCACGTGACAACTGTCGTTAAAGTCAAAATTGTCAAACTTTGCTAAACCAAAGCATAAAACTGTAAAAATTAAAGTTCGAAACAATTTTCTTGCGTCGTTTAAGTTTTACAGCTCTATGATGATATTATTTTGATAGTTCCCAGGTTCAAGTAAATAGTGCTCTAGGGTCACGTGACGGCCGTCACAAAAGTCAAAACTGTCAAAGTTAGCTCAACCAATGCATAGAACTGTCAAAATCAGGTTGAGTACGGTTTTCCCGTAACGTTACACGCAAGATATGTTCTAGAGCTGCATGATCCCTAATTTGACACTATCTAAGAAAATGGTGTTCTAGCGTCACGTGACAGCTGTCATCACAACGTCAAACTTTGCTCTGTTTGAGCGGAAAACTGTAAAACTTACAGTAAAAACGAGTTTATTGCAATATTTGTGACTAGACAAGTTTTTAGTTTATTGACAATTATTTGACCAAATACTAGGCTGAGTAAATAGTGATTCAGTGTCACGTGACGCCTGTCACAAAAGTCAGACCTGTCAAAGTTTACTCAACCAAATCACGGATCTGTCAAAATTAGGGTTTAGTACAGTTTTCCTGTAACGTTAAAGAAGATGTGTTTTAGAGCTTTAAGGTGGTTCATTTGACAGTTTTTTAGAATCACGTGACAACTGTCATTAAAGTGAAAACTGTCAAAGTTTGCTGAACCAAGGTATGAAATTGCAAAAATCAAATCTCAAAACAGTTTGATTGTTTAATTTTTTGTGTTAATCTTTTATCTCCAAAACTTTTCTGGTTTAAGCTAATTTTGAGACACCCTGTAAATACACAGAAAAACAAAAGACATTAAAATCCAAAATTGTGCATAACTACAACGTTCGCGTATACATTTTTTTTTTGGTAGAAAACACATTAATACACATCATCCGAAACAAAGTTTCTGTATAAATAAAATTCCATACTTAAGGGGCCCACGCATTCGCACGTCCTTGTCTCGCACGCAAAAACCCATGTCTCTGTCTCCGTCTCAGCCTCCATATATCATACTCTGACAATAGCAGACTGGGTAATTATAAAGGTTGGGCTTTTGGCCTTTGTCGTCGACTACCAGGCCGGTGTAACCCCTTTAACATTGTACTAGAAAATTCCAGTATACAAAACGGATGTTGTAATAATTGTGATTTTTTGTATCGGGCAAAACCGTTAGGGGATTACAAAGCGTTCGGTGGAGTAGATCGTCCGGCCTCGTTGTGGGTATAGTAGGTCCATCGGCGATATCCTTTCTTAATAATTCTATTTCAAAATTTGAGTTATATGCCCCTAAAATCCTCGCGGCCGAAATACTAAGCCAAAATAAAAATAAACTGGTTTGAGAAAGGGTCCCGATGCATGTGAGCTCCCCGAAACAACAAAAATAAAAGGGGAAAAAAGCTGAAAAACACGAAGATGAAAAAATGTTAATGCCCCGAACCGTCCCTAAAACGAAATTATGAATTTACGAAATGTGTTTGACTGGATACCTAAATTAAGATGATTTATTTGCCCCGAGTTTTTCGATTCGACAATGAGAATTTCTGCCCACCACATTGTTCTCTGCCTGTACCGTTCAAGAACCAAGCAAATTTGCCATCCCTACTGAAATATTTAATTATCATAATCAATTAAAATCAAAAATAACTTTGCAGGTAATTTAAAAATACGTTGACATAATCTCTCATACAATTATGATGTTAAGTGGACATGTGCAGCATTTGCGTACTTTGTGATTGGTCCAAAAACGCAGCTTTCAGCTTGCTACTTTTTCTTGACCAATCTTTCCAACTTTTTGAAATTTAATATCTCGGAAACGTGAAGAACTTTTTCACTCCATAAGTTTTTTGTTCCACAAGTGTTAGTTTCCAACTTAACTGTTTTTTTTATGTTAAATTCTGTTGGGGTTAACACGAGGTAGAAGAGCAATTTAAGACAAACATTTTGAGCTTTTTTTGGTTTGCTGAAACTTCTACAATGACGGAGATACGAAATTTTAAACATTTTTATGCAATTTTCAAAAAAAAAAAAACGTTAAATCACTCGGAAACGGTAAAAGTTACGGAAATTTTGCAAGAGACAAATTTACCAATTTTACACTCAGTGAACTAGGTTTACATCCACTTAGAACTGGGTAAATGGCAAAACGTTCGTTTTAAATTTAAATGTTTTTACTTTTTCGGACACTCTGTATAAGTTCAATCGTCTGACACTAAACACTAAAAGAGCAAGACGAACATTTTGAGCAATTTAGAGTCGTTGAGAAGTCAAAAATTGCGGAGATACAAAATTTTAAAAAATTTTACGTAATTTACAAAAAAAAAGAAACTTGAATATCTCGCAAACGGTTAGAGTTACGAAAATTTTGCAAGAGACAAAAATGTTCAGAATGACTTTCTACTCTTAGAGAACTAGGTTTACATCCACTTGGAACCGGGTAAACACGGTTTTAAACTACAAAAATATCGGAGATGTAATTTCCAAAAAAAGTCGAATATCTCGGACACGATGAGAGTTATGAAAATTTTGCAAAAGACTATCTAAAGGTTAGGTTTATTTTGAGCTTTTTACAGTCGCTGAAATCCCAAAAATGACGGAGATACGGAATTTTCAAATTTTGATAAAATTTCCAGAAAAATCAGTCAGGACCAACAACAAGTTCATTCAGTATTTTCGAAATCTGGAGGTTACGGCCCTGAAATTTGCTGTGTAACCAGTAATTTTGATCTGGAGGTTACGGCCCTGAAATTTGCTGTGTAACCAGTAAATTGACTCTAAAACGTACTGTGATTTTTCCATAAACAAACCTTACTTTACTGAAAATGTAATCATTACCATCAATAATTCATGTCAGTCAGTTAAAATGCAATGAAACACAATTTCAGTCAGTATTTTTGAAATCTCAGGTTACGGCCCTGAAATTTGCTGTGTAACCAGTAAATTGACCCTAAAATCCAGGGACGTACTGTGATTTTTCCATAAACAAACCTTACTTTACTGAAAATGTAATCATTACCATCAAAAATTCATGTCAGTCAGTTAAAATGCAATGAATCACAATTTCAGTCAGTATTTTTGAAATCTGAGGATTTACGGCCCTGAAATTTGCTGTGTAACCAGTAAATTGACAGTAAAATCTAAGAAGTACAGCATTTTTCCCATAAACAACTGCTGCTCAACTCAAACTATGATCGAAAATGAAGGAAAAGTAAAAATGTAATGAAACGCCATTTCAGTCAGTATTTTCGAAATTTGAGGGTTTCTATCAATATGGCCACTCTGTATAAAATAAAAGCTAATTTTTTCGGTATTTTGTACAGTTTTTAAAATATCTGCTCTAGAAAGTCGCCGTTAGTCACGTGATTCCTATACATTCACTGGACAAACATTTTAAGAGCGGATATCTCGAAAACTGTAAAACATATCGAAAAACTTGACTGAGTAAAACTTGTAGCAAATTTACTTTTAGTTTGCGTAAACGGTTTAAAAAATATTTTTCTTGTACACGCCACTGAGCCTGGATAAATTTGCCTCATTCCGTGGCTTTACCCACAATAATGCAACGATGCCAAACGGGCGTTATTGCTTCAATTGTCGTTTTTTAAACGGCAACATCCGGCAATCTCGGTTCTACGCTTCTGTTTAAATTGTCACAAATCTGAGCGACTTCCTTTCGTTTCCCACTATTTACTAGTTGGCTTTTTTTTACATTTCATTTGTTTTAATAGAGTCACCAGCCCGAGTTAATGGTTGTAGGATAATTGAAGTAAATCAGTGATTAATGGTCGTGTCCGTTCACGTCCATATTGAATTGGCCTGCTCGATTACCGGACCTAATCTAACTAGATTTTTTTTTCTACAAGATAATTTTAAAATATTTGGGTTTTTGCAACTTTTGAACATGGTTTGACAGTTTTGACGTTAGTAAGAATTGTCACGTGATTGCAGAATACTATTTAGAAAGACGGACACGTGATAATTGTCAAAATAACTGCCATCAATCTCAGAAACACGTTTTATATCAAATTGCAACGTTTTAAACTCTGATTTTTGCAACTTTTGAGCATGGTTTGACAGTTTTGACGTTAGGGACAGTTGTCACGTGATTCTAGAATACTATTTAGAAAAACAGTCACGTGATAATTGTCAAAATAACTGTCATAATTCTCAGAAACACGTTTTATATCAAATACTGCAAGAAAACTTTTTTAAATCCTGATTTTTGCAACTTTTGAGCATGGTTTGACAGTTTTGACGTTAGTGACAGTTGTCACGTGATTGTAGAACACTATTTAGTTAGACGGTCACGTGACAATTGTTAAAATAACTGTCATAATTCTCAGAAACACGTTTTATATCAAATACTGCAAGAAAACGTTTTTAAATCCTGATTTTTGCAACTTTTGAGCACAGTTTGACAGTTTTGACGTTAGTGACATTTGTCACGTGATTGTAGAACACTATTTAGAAAGACGGTCACGTGACAATTGGCAATATAACTGTCATAATTCTCAGAAACACGTTTTATATCAAATACTGCAAGCAAACGTTTTTAAATCCTGATTTTTGCAACTTTAGAGCATGGTTTGACAGTTTTGACGTTAGTGACAGTTGTCACGTGATTGTAGAATACTATTTAGTTAAACAGTCACGTGATAATTGTCAAAATAACTGTCATAATTCTCAGAAACACGTTTTATATCAAATACTGCAAGGAAACGTTTTTAAATCCTGATTTTTGCAACTTTTGAGCATGATTTGACAGTTTTGACGTTAGTGACAATTGTCACGTGATTGTAGAACACTATTTAGCTAGACGGTCACGTGACAATTGTCAAAATAACTGTCATAATTCTCAGAAACACGTTTTATATCAAATACTGCAAGAAAACGTTTCTAAATCCTGCTTTTTGCTACTTTAGAGCATAATTTGACAGTTTTGACGTTAGTGACAATTGTCACGTGATAGTAGAACACTATTTAGAAAGACGGTCACGTGCTAATTGTCAAAATAACTGTCATAATTCTCAGAAACACGTTTTATATCAAATACTGCAAGAAAACGTTTCTAAATCCTGATTTTTGCAACTTTTGAGCATGGTTTGACATTAGTAACAGTTGTCACGTGATTGTAGAACACTGTTTAGCTAGACGGTCACGTGACAATTGGCAAAATAACTGTCATAATTCTCAGAAACACGTTTTATATCAAATACTGCAAGAAAACGTTTCTAAATCCTGCTTTTTGTAACTTTAGAGCATAATTTGACAGTTTTGACGTTAGTGACAATTGTCACGTGATAGTAGAACACTATTTAGAAAGACGGTCACGTGACAATTGGGAATATAACTGTCATAATTCTCAGAAACACGTTTTATTTATATCAAATACTGCAAGTAAACGTTTCTAAATCCTGATTTTTGCAACTTTTGAACATTGTTTGACAGTTTTGACGTTAGGGACAGTTGTCACGTGATTGTAAAATACTATTTAGTTAAACAGTCACTTGATAATTGTCAAAATAACTATCATGATTCTCAGAAACACGTTTTATATCAAATACTGCAAGGAAACGTTTTTAAATCCTGATTTTTGCAACTTTTGAGCATGATTTGACAGTTTTGACGTTAGTGACAATTGTCACGTGATTGTAGAACACTATTTAGTTAGACGGTCACGTGATAATTGTCAAAATTACTGTTGTAATTCTCAGAAACACGATTTATATCAAAAACTGCAAGAAAACGTTTCTAAATCCTGCTTTTTGCTACTTTAGAGCATAATTTGATAGTTTTGACGTTAGTGACAATTGTCACGTGATAGTAGAACACTATTTAGAAAGACGGTCACGTGCTAATTGTCAAAATAACTGTCATAATTCTCAGAGACACGGTTTATATCAAATACTGCAAGAAAACGTTTTTAAATCCTGATTTTTGCAACTTTTGAGCACAGTTTGACAGTTTTGACGTTAGTGACAGTTGTCACGTGATTGTAGAATACTATTTAGTTAGACAGTAACGTGATAATTGTCAAAATAACTGTTGTAATTCTCAGAAAGACGATTTATATCAAAAACTGCAAGAAAACGTTTCTAAATCCTGATTTTTGCAACTTTTGAGCACAGTTTGAAAGTTTTGACGTTAGGGACAGTTGTCACGTGATTGTAGAATACTATTTAGTTAGACAGTAACGTGATAGTTGTCAAAATAACTGTTATAATTCTCAGAAAGACGATTTATATCAAAAAATGGCAAGAAAACGTTCTTAAATCCTGCTTTTTGCTTCTTTAGAGCATAGTTTCACAGTTTTGACGTTAGTGACAATTGTCACGTGATTGTAGAACACTATTTAGTTAGACGGTCACTTGATAATTGTCAAAATAACTGTCATAATTCTCAGAAACACGATTTATATCAAAAACTGTAAGAAAACGTTTTTAAATCCTGATTTTTGCAACTTTAAAGCATGGTTTGACAGTTTTGACGTTAGTGCCAGTTGTCACGTGATTGTAGAACACTATTTAACTAGACGGTCACGTGACAATTGACAAAATAACTGTCATAATTCTCAGCAACACGTTTTATATCAAATACTGCAAGAAAACGTTTTCAAATCCTAATTTTTGCAACTTTTGAGCACAGTTTGACAGTTTTGACGTTAGTGGCAGTTGTCACGTGATTTCAGAAGACTATTTAGCTAGACTATAAAGTGACAATTGTCAAAATAACTGCTAAATCTCAGAAAATCGTCTTGTTTCGAAAACTGTGTTAATCAAGATTGATGATAAACGAAAAAGGGGCCTTATTGACATATATTTTTGTGTAACTTAACCAAACAGTTTAACCAACATTGACACGCAACTGAAACGTTTCTTATTGAAATCACCCTGTATATAATAGCCTCGGTGCGCATAGTTGTGACCGGATTTACAACGTATTAGTTCATTTACGACAGACACAATAACTCGGAGGCGATTTTTTTAGTCTGGCCAGCGCGTGCCATTAAATGCCACACCCTGTATTTCTCAAACGTTTCCGACTAATTTGAAAAAAAATTAGAGAGTTATCGCCACACAGTTTTGGTGTTAAAACTAAGGATTTTTGCTAAAGTTTTTTTACAATCCTGTGCAAACGGTACTAAAAAGCTACTGTACGTTTAAAAAGGTTGGTTACTTTTGATGTTTGCGTGTGTAATAGGGTTTTGTGGGGTAAATTAAGTTACCAGACTAGAACTCTCTAATAAGGTATTTGAAATCGATTTTTCAAACTCGATCGAGTGGCAACCGCGTATACTTTGTTTTATGAGCTGGCAATTCTGGTTTTGAAATGTCGTGGGTGTTCAACAATTGCCACTGCCATGTGATCAAGTATCGCACCATTGATTTTACCATTGAACGTACCTTTACGGGCTTTTTGCTGAGATTCGTAACGATGAAATCAGACATTTTTTCGATTAATTAACGAATAAAAATTAATAATTGGAAATCGCCATTTAAAACGGAGGAATAACATGGGCGTTCATAAATCAACGTCAATAATAATCAATAAAATTCGTATAGCTGGCCTTTTTCATCCGATTCTACGAAGTCTGGTTCGATAGCCTGAGATCTGTTTTCAATGTTTAGGATTTTGCATCTCGACGATCTTTTGCTTCAATTGATGGTGATAATAATACTTACCAGAGGCGTTTTCCTTTGTGTTTAATATTCCTCTTTTAATGGCAATAAAATCTACAAATATCGAATTGTTTTAGTCAATTAGCTGATTGGTTTCTCAACAATTTCTACTAAATTGCAATTTTGGAAAATTTTTATTTTGCTTTATAAGGGTTCCAATACACAGCAAAGGGCATATTTATACCAAAGAACTTTAAATTAGGTAAAATAAGTGCAGAAAAAGCATTTTAAAATTTTTCATTTTTCAAAAAAATTTAAAGAATGTTTTTTAATTTTTGAAATTCAATACCTCGGTAACAAGAAGAGCTAGAGAGGCCAGTTTTGGCTCATTTTGTAGTATTTTTTATCCTTTTTCTAATGGCGTTTTAGGGAAATTGATTGGAGTTTAAATAAAAAAGTTACAATCATTCGAAATTTTTTTTGTAAAAAGTGCAATTTTGGCAATTTTTTATTTTGCTCCAGGAGGGTTCTAAGGCACAGCAAATGATATATTTATACAAAAGGACCTTAAATTAGGTGAAATAAGTACAAAAAAAGCACTTCAAAATTTTCCATTTTTCAAAAAAATTGAAAGAATGGGGGGGTATTTGGGGTCTGTTTTTACTACTTTTTGAAATTCAATATCTCGGTAAAACGAAGAGCTAAGGAGGCCAGTTTTGACTCATTTTTTAGTATTCTTCACCCTTTTTCTAATGGCGTTTAAATGAAATCCATAAGAGTTCAAATAAAAAAGTTACAATCATTCAAACATTGGAAAAATGAAATTTTTGAAAAAAGTGCATTTTTGACAATTTTTTATTTTACTCCAGGAGGGTTCCAATACACAGCAAAAGACATATTTATACCAAAGGACCTTAAATTAGGTAAAATAAGTGCAGAAAAAGCATTTTAAAATTTTTCATTTTTCAAAAAAATTTAAAGAATGTTTTTTAATTTTTGAAATTCAATATCTCAGTAACACGAAGAGCTAGAGAGGTCAGTTCTGGCTCATTTGGTAGTATTTATTACCCTTTTTCTAATGGCGTTTAAATGAAATCCATAAGAGTTCAAATAAAAAAGTTACAATCATTCAAAAATTGAAAAAATGCCGTTTTTTTTTTCATTTTACTCCAGGAGGGTTCCAATACAAAACAAAAGGCATATTTATACAGTAAAAACTATCAAGAGAGTACTTTAAATAGGGATACAAACTTATAAAAGAAACGTTATAAAAATATAAAAATAAAAAAAAACAACACAACAAATTAACAATTCTAACAATTACCAACTTACTCTTAGATTAGATTGATTATTTCCTTCCTATCAATTTTGACCAATCGCTATCAAGAATTAGTATAACAAATGTAAATTTTAAGTGGAAAAATCACTTGTCAACAACTGTCAACTTAGCTGTGAGCAGTTTTTCCGGAAAAAAAATCGAAAAAATTGCACACTCCTCACAACAACATAAAGAATAGTGTTACCCTTTCTAGCTTGAAAGTTATTGTTCTTATTAATTATTGTTCTTATTGTTTTAATTAAAATAAAATGTTTATTTAACTCAGGAAATAATCTTACCAAATATCCTCGTCTTCGACTCGGATGATTTTTAAAACCACTCTCGCTCATGCTATTTGTTAAAACAAATTACTTAGAAACTCGTTTTTCCGAATTTTTCCGGAAAAATTAAATGCACTAGGGATATTACCCCCGAAAAAACTGAAAAAATGATGTTTTATTGCTCGATGGTCTACAATTGGACAGACGTGACGTAACTGCTACTTTAAAACGTATCTTTAAATCACGTGACACAGTTGAAGTACGTCACAACTGTCAAAACTCACTTAATAAAGTGTGCAACCACAAAACCCACTGTTTACCTTCAAACGTGCATTATCTATGATATTTTATAGCTTCATGTACTGGAATTTGATAGATATGACGCGTCTGTCAGTTGGGAATTTCTCGTTGTATCACGTGACATCGGTGAAACACGACAGATGTCGTCACAACTGTCAAAACTCAACAAAACACACTATTTACGAAAAACGTACTTTATTTATGGTATTTTATTGTTCCATGTACTTTAATTTGATGGATATGACGTACCTGACGGTTGGAAGGGTCTTGTCGTGTCACGTGACATCGGTGACACACGACAGACCTGTCAAAACTCCAGCAACAGTACATAAAGCTACAAAACACATTTTTCTATTGCTAAGATGAAAAAAGTTATTTTATTGCTCGATGGGCTAAAATTTGAGATACGTGACGTATTTACGTCACGTGACACAGATGAAGTACGTCACAACTGTCACTGAAATACCTTATTATGTGTAGTAGTACGTGATGCCTGAACCAAGACTATGAATGTCCCAAATTTGAGTATCAAACCAAACTTTTGATAAAGGAATAAGAAATTTGTTGTTTTTGGTGTTATTGCGTCAATTTGTCAGTTGTCAAACTGTCACGTGACATCAGACAATAATCTGAAATGACTGTTTCAGTGTCGTCGTTGAGTGCCTATTGAAAGTTATCATGTGTTTCAAACAAAAAGTTGACATTCCGGATTGACAGCTACGACAAGCCTGTCAAAAACGTTTCAGATGTTCTTCTGTTTTTTTAAGCTGTTTGACTAGTGTCTTCTAAGCTGATTGTCAGAATTGTACATTTTTTGACACGTTATCATAACTATTTCGACACTGGCGTACAACATTCCAATGCTCTTAAACTGGTTTAATAAAACTAGATTAACTTTGATAAGTAAAGTGATTAGTACGGCACTGGGTTTGCGTTATCGTTCATCATCGAACCTCCGTCTCGTTAAAAGGCCTTTTTCTACATACCGATCGCTTTTACAAAATAAAAATTGAAAATATAATAATCCCACTCACAATGGGCTTCGATCGGATCAAAATCGATCCGACGAATACCAACCATTCTCATGTGCTCCCGACAGGGTGCCCTATTGTTTAATATAATTGTTATTTTGTCTTAAAAATGAATCTCGCTCTTCTAAATCGATTAGACTGTGACCGGGAACGATATGATAATGATTCATCGAATCTATTTCTATACACAGGTTAGACCTGTTGTAACTATATTACGTTTGACTGATTGTATATGGATTGCTGTAATGGGCTCTAAACTATAGATTGAAAAACTGGAACACAAAAAATTTAAATGGCAGATTAGACAAGAAAGTATTTTAAACATGTACGACACTTTTGACAGTTACAGGACTAAATCCCGTAACAGATAGAAGGATGGCAAGGGAAAACCACTTTGGCTATAAAAATGTTTCCTTCCCAAGAGAATTATGGCACCTTTCAACTCAAAACAAGTCTAAATAGTTCATCAATCGGATCTCCGGGAGGAACTGATTTGAAAGTGAACCCACACAGTCAAAATGGACTGACTCTCCCTGGAGCTGGAATGTAAGGAGACTAAAAGAACAGCTAGGAAATCTCCAAATAATCGAAAATGACACCCCATAACATTGATATCTTCGGAATCAGTGAATCTCACTGGAAAGATATTTGAAGATGACAAACTAATAAAATGCACGAGGCAAGGTTACAGTCAGAATGCACGTATAGTGCATCATAATTAGCAATGACAAATCACCAGGAATATGGAAAACGAGGGACGAACTGTAATAGATTTCGTCACTGATTTGGTATAAATAAGACTCGTTAGTAAGGCAGACGGTAGAAGACTCCGTCTCGTGCCACAAAATGTAGTCGTCCCGAATTCTGCATCTCGCACCGAGTTTGCAAATGAATGAAATAGTAATCCATTTTTTCAAATTATAATAATTGCGAGTGCCAAACCCTCCAGAAAGCTGCCCTCATCGTCTAACAAATGTAAGTACAATTTATTCAATAATTGTAGTATTTTGTGCATGAAAGTGTTACTGTTGGAGAGAGAAATGCTTCCGTATGCTTCTAGAGCAGTTTAACAGCTTCCAAAAGTTTCTAGAACCGTCTACAAGGTTTGAAATGTCTTAAAAGCAGCTATAAAAACACCTTCCAAATGCTCCTAAAATAGTCTAAAATGGTTTTAAAACACTACAGAAACTCCAAAATGCTTCTCAATCAGTCGAAAGCCTTCCAAATCGGTCTAGAAGCTTCCAAAAGCTTTTAGAACACTCTAACGGCTTCCAAATAATCTTCAACTAGTCTAGAAGCTCTCAAAAAATTTCAAGGCAGTCGAAAAACTTTCAAAAGTTTGTAGAACCGTCTACAAGGCTTCAAAAGCAGTCCAGAACCTGCAATGCTCCTAAACCAGTCTTTCAAATGCACTTCAACTAGTCTAGAAGCTCCCAGACGATATCAAAACAGTTTAGAAGCTTCCAAAAAATTCTAGAACCGTCTAAGAGTTTCCAAATTCCTCTAAATAAGCATTCCAGAATCTTCAATATGTTCTTTAAACTGTCCAAATGCTCCTCAAGTAATTTAAAAATGCTTTAAAATACTATGGTAACTCCAAAATGCTTCCCAAACAATCGAAAGCCTTCCAAAACGATCTAAAAATTTTCAAAAGCTTTCAGAACAGTCTAAATGCTCTTCAACTAGGGTAGAAACTCCCGAAAGATATCAATACAGTTTAGAAGCTTTAAAAAAATTCTAGAACCGTCTAAGAGTTTCCAAATGCCTCTAAAGCATTCCAGAACCTTCAAAATGCTCTTTAAACTGTCCCAAAAACTTCCAAATGCTCCTCAAGTAGTTTAAAATCGTTTTAAAACATTACGGGAACTCCAAAATGCTTCCCAAGCAATCGAAAGCCTTCCAAAACGATCTAAAAGATTCCAAATGCTCTTCAACTAGTCTAAAAGCTTCCAAAAAATTCTAGGACCGTCTAAAAGTTTCCAATTGCCTTTAAAGCATTCCAAAACCTTTAATATGCTCTTCAAAGTGTCCAAAAAACTTACAGTCACGTGACATCTGTCACAACTGTCAAAATTGACTGGATAATGCTATGAAACTATAAAAATCCAAAACTATGTATCGTTTTGGTTAACTACACTCCAAGTTGCATTTACGGCTCCACGAAACCATATTTGCACAGTTGTGACGTTAAATGACAGTTTTAGATGTGACTTACAGTCACGTGACATCTGTCACAACTGTCAAAATTGACTGGATATTGCTATGAACCTATAAAAATCCAAAACAAAGTGTCGTTTTGGTTAACTACAGTCCAAGTTGCATTTAAGGCTCCACGAAACCATATTTGCACAGTTGTGACGTTAAATGACAGTTGTAGATGTGACTTACAGTCACGTGACATCTTACAGTCACGTGACATCTGTCACAACTGTAGATGTGACTTACAGTCACGTGACATCTGTCACAACTGTCAAAATTGACTGGATAATGCTATGAAACTATAAAAATCCAAAACTATGTATCGTTTTGGTTAACTACACTCCAAGTTGCATTTACGGCTCCACGAAACCATATTTGCACAGTTGTGACGTTAAATGACAGTTGTAGATGTGACTTACAGTCACGTGACATCTGTCACAACTGTCAAAATTAACGTGGTAGTGCTATGAAGCTGTAAAACTTGAAAATAGTGTAACCGTTTGGTTAATTACATTTCAAGTTTTATTTACAGCTCTACGAAACAGTATTTGACAGTTGTGACGGTTAATGACAGTTTTAGATGTGACTTACAGTCACGTGACATCTGTTACAACGGTCAAAATTGTTTTTTTTTGCAATACCCGAGCCAATTTCCGTTAATAAAAATCATACAGACGTTGAGTGGATAAACTTTAAAATTTGTTTTAAATTTTTAGAAAATAACGAATATCTAAGTGAATGACTCTGTATACTAGTGGAAGTTGGTACTAGCAGTGTAATAGATATTTTGGGGCTTTATATGTCACTACTATAGGTAAGTTTTGTTTTGTAGTTCGTTGATGATATTTTTGAAAAGGTCATCGAGATGGATTGAAACGCGCACAAGTCGAGGACAAAATTGGCCATTTAGGGACGATCGAACGCGACGGTTTTATTCGATTTGCGAGGTCGTACCAAAAGAGAGAAGTACTATTAAATTGCATAGTTAGCCACTTCGCGGGTTCATTAAAGATATTTAAACGCCTCTGTATATCGCGCCGATCAAAACTCGACGAGGGTGGTCTATTTACATACGCGCGTACTTTGTTGCTGGTTACTTTGGAAATTGGCCACAATCAAAAGAAAAATCTCTTAAAAATAAATTAATATTTTCCGTTGACAAAACAGTACGTATACAGTGTGTCCATAAAGGCAGAGCATATTTTTGGACTTTTTGGTCGTCAACTGTCAATTAAGCAAGTTAAGGACAATTTTTGGAAAAAGTGCACTAAAATTAAGACATTAATTTAATAATAAAAAAAATTGTTTTTTTTTAATTTAATTTTTTAATTACTGTTTTTTTATTATAGTTGAACACTATTTTCAATAAAACATTTTATATTTTCTCAAAAACAGCTGAATATCAACATAGGATAAGCTACATGAAAAATACCCAGAACTTTACTTAGAATCGGACACCCTGTAATAATTCCTGAATTTGAACCGAATTTATTCCATACTAAGGGTTTACTGTACAAACTATATGAACTTCAAACTCCCCCCAAATACTTACTTTACATTATCAAAGACTTGTTAGAAAATAGACAATTGGAAGTACGAATTGACAACACCTTTTCCTTTCCTTTCTCTCCAGAAGGATCACCGCTTTCGCCTTTTCTCTATAATGTTTACTGCCATGACATATACAATCACAACCTACAGAACAAAACGCAAATAGACAAAACGGCATACATACTACAATACGCTGACGATACCGCCCTCATTGTCCATGAAAAGACTGCTGAAAAAGCGGTAAACAGACTCCAATCACTCACAAACAACACACCGACGTGGTTTTATAAATGGAGACTAATACCTAACGAGACAAAAAATCAGCTTTTGCCTTCCAATCACAGAATTAACATAAACTCTCCTACAATAACAGCAGACGGCCACATAACTGAACCAAGATCGATGGACCATAAACTTAAATTCACAAAACATCAGAACAGAAATGACAAAACGATCAAAACATTTTCGCTCACTGACCTACAAGAATAAAGGAATTAGCACAAAGACGGCTACAAAAATTTACAAAGCAATCTGTACTGACCACTACTCGACTATGGCAACGTACTCATGGCAAACGCTTCAGAAGGAACTAAACGACACATAGAAACAACCAAACAAATCGCTCTAAGACTATACAGGGTGGTCCAGTTTTAAATGTCAATAATTCACCAATCCATAGCCAATTAAAAAATAAGTTGACATTCATTATGTCATTTTGAAAATTGAATTAGAAAAGATAAAAATTTCAGAAGCTTAAAAATTGTGTTTGTAACCAGTTTTCATGCAAATCGAGAGACTTTAATACTAAAAATTGACTTGTAGACATAAAAACAACTTTTTCAAGAATTTGTTACTACAAATTCATACATTTAAACCTTAAAAATTGACTTGAACCCCAAAATGTAACTGAACTAATGAAAAGTGACATCAGAAGCTTAAAATTTGCATTTGAAGTAAGTTTTCATAATTTGAAGACAAATTTCAATATTTTAGTCTTGAAAATAGTCTTAGATGCAGGACATTGACATTAGATTCATGAAAATTGTCTTGAAAACGAACTTTTCGTGCTTTTTACTTTGCTTTTCATTTTCTTCGAATTCTGGACTATTTTTAGTGCTTCAAAACTGCTTTCAGCTTGGAAAATCGAGTTTCAAGACTATCTTCACCAAGTTATTGACACAGCAAACTTAAAAAACAATTTTCACATTCTTCATAGACTTAAAATAGCATTCCAAGCTTTGTCACTATTAAATCGACTTCTAGACACCTCAGTGCTAAAAATTCGGGTATTTCTTAATAAACTAGACTGTTTTTAGTGTTTTAAGGCTGTTTTCAGTGCCTCAAATCGAGTTTCAAGACTATCTTTACAAAGTTTTTGACTTATCAGGCCTAAAAGCCAGTGTGTCCACTGACCATAGTCTTGAAAATGTTATTTCAAGCTTCTTCACTATTAAATTGACTTCTACACTCATAGGTGCAATAAATTGTAGCACCTCTAAGAAATTCAGACTGTTTTTAGTGCTTTTTAAGACTGAAAAATCGAGTTTAAGACTATTTCCAAAAGTTTCTTCAGTAATAAAAGTAAAAAATTTTGGTACCAAATGCTACAATAATAGTCTTGAGAACTAATTTTTAGAAATAAAATAGTCCGAAAATTTAATTTACTTCTAGACTTGTTATCCAGTCCAGAAAATTCCAAAATCCAAGTCTTGAAAATATACTTTTGGACTCTCTTTAGTCCTGGTAAGGTCCGTTCTAGCATTAAAAGTCAACTTTCATATTATTTTTAGTAGTAAAAAATGAAAAACAATCCCCCAAAAAAAAAAATCGTAACAATATCTTCCAAAATAATTTCTCTGTTAAAAAATGCTAAGACACGTCAACAAAGATTGCAAGGGGAACATCGACCTGAATATTCCAAAATAATTTCTCTGTTTTTACGTGGGATTTGAATTTTTACCATCAGCCCCTTTGCCACCATAGCCACCCCCACTAAGTTTTCAAATGGCACCATACCCTGTGTGGCACATCGTTGGAAAGGGTATTTCATAAGGAATTAATTGCACTATTTTATTTGTACATTTGCTTTGAATTGAGACCAAAAAAAATAAAAAATACGTTTTGTGTTTATTTTTTGTTAACTGCAGAAATAATAGCAAATAGCGGTTATCATTTAATTAATGGCTCAAAATAACCTCCGTTAACTTCCATACAATAATACAAGCGACTTTGGAAGAGTTCGCGTACATTTGTGAGGACTTGCGGTGTCAGTTGTCGGTATTCATGTATTATTCTCTGCCTAAGGTCTGCAATATTGGCAATAGAAAAAAGTCCAACGGAGTGAGGTCGGGTGATCTCGCAGGCCATTCCATGGGACCACGTCTACCAATCCATCTTCCAGGAAATCGATTGTTCAGATATTCTCGAACGGGAAGTGAATAGTGTGGAGGTGCATTTATTTTTCAAAAAAATTGATAGAATGGGGGGGTATTAGGGTCTTACGTGAAACTTCCTTTAAAATGAGGTGCAAGTCAATATTTTGACAGGAAATTCAAAATGGCGGCCTCGGACGCCATTTTGTCTGTCATTTCTTGAAACTACGTGAAATTTCCTTTAAAATGAGGTGCAAGTCAATATTTTGACAGAAAATTCAAAATGGCGGCCTCGGACGCCATTTTGTCTGTCATTTCTTGAAACTACGTGAAATTTCCTTTAAAATGAGGTGCATGTCAATATTTTGACAGAAAATTCAAAATGGCGGCCTCGAACTGTCAAAAAATACAACTTTTTTATTTGTCAAGTTACAGTTGACATCTCGGTGTCATTTTATGTTAAAATTTCCCGGAAAAGACTCTGGTGCAGTCGGTTTTTTGATATCTCAAAAACTAACAGAGTTAGATCTAAAATTTAACATTTTAACTGTTAATTGTGTAAAATTTCTTTGCTAGGAACTCGGCCGGATTAAGAGACATGAAATCTGACTAAAAAATATTTACAATATAATATGTGATATTATAGTAAAGGAAATTTGATGCCCTCTAGCGGCCAAACGGTGTTATCAATCAACTCGTGGGGGGACATTTTTAGAAAGCTTGAAATCTGCTCTATCTTTTGTTTTCTATGACATTTTGACGTAACTTGTCAAATAAGGGAGTTATTTAGGGTCAAAGCAACGAGTGTCACAAAATATGTGATTTTATGGTGAAATAATTTTGACGCCTTCTAGCGTCCAAACGGTGTTATCAATCAGCTCATGGGGGGACATTTTTAGAAAGCTTGAAATCTGCTCTATCTTTTGTTTTCTATGACATTTTGACGTAACTTGTCAAATAAGGGAGTTATTTACGGTCAAAGCGAGGTGTGTCCCAAAATATGTGATTTTAGAGAGAAATTGAAACATTTTTCAAAAATTCAGTTTATTTTAGAGAATTTTCAAATTTGGTGCAATTAGTCAGTGGCCTTAGTAGCTTCTAACCTCAAATTTTTAGAAATTTCCTCCTTCAAGAAACGGAGTTACAGGACAAAATCAATATGGCGACTTACATGAGTTGAACACACTTAAATGAGAAATTCAAACATTTTTCTTTTTTTTCTTCTTGGAAAATTAGTTGATTTTCAAATAAATTTTCATAATTTTCTAGTAGCTCTGTTATGGTCGGATCAACAGTGGTGTCAAGAAGCTCAAGATAAGTAGCGCCATTCAAATTACCGTCAATAAAAAACAACGATGTGGTCTCTTAAAATACCTGCCCAAACATTAAGTTTTTCTGGATATTGGGTATGGGTTTCCCTAAACCAATGTGGATTCGTGTCTGACCAATACCTACAGTTATGCCTGTTCACTTCTCCATTAAAAAAAAACATTCACTCATCACTGAAGCAAATATTGTACAACAAGTTCACGTTGTTTGTCAGGTTAGTGGACATAATTTCACAAAATTGTAGTCTTCTATCATAGTCATCTTCGTTTAATTCCTGAACCAATTTTACCTTGTATGGATGAAAATTGTGTTTTTTTTTAAATTCTCCATACACTGCTTGTCGAAACACCCGATGCATGGGAAATTTGATTTAAAGACTGATTATTATCCATTGCAACGTGTCCCAAAACAGCAACTTCAATTGGTTCATTAATAATATGTCTTTCAGGTTGATGTTTTTTGTTTGTCACTGAACCGGTTTCCATGAATTTTTGCATCAACTTTAAGACATACTGATGACCAATTAATTTATCTGGATGGAACGTACAATTTCTATTCTTTCGGCAGTCGTGTAAACCATATTGACAATGTTCCTTCAAAACGAACTTACAAGTTGACCGACTGAGGCAAAAACATGGAATGGAAAACAGGTATTCGGTAGTGTTATCAGCAGTTTGACCAAAATAACAAAAAAATGTTTTTATTTTTTTTGGTGTCAATTCAAAGCAAATGTACAAATAAAATAGTGCAATTAATTCCTTAGGAAATACCCTTTCCAACGATGTGCCACACAGGGTATGGTGCCATTTGAAAACTTACTGGGGGGTGGCTATGACGGCAAAGGGGCTGATGGCAGAAATTCAAATCCTACGTAAAAAGATGTTCCCCTTGCAATCTTTGTTGACGTGTCTTAGCATTTTTTAACAGAGAAATTATTTTGGAAGATATTCAGGATGGCTACTTTTCATTGAAAAACCCTGTATATAGTATATTCCATACTTTATGGACACACTGTATAATGAATTAATTAATGTATTACACTTCTGGAGTGGTAATGGTCGACGAAGCATCTCGACCATCCGTCATTATCAAGAACGCTCGCCTCACACACAATATATTGATAATGAGTTCTCCCCCATTCTTTCTAAACTATTGTAAAGATGATTTCAGATATTTTAAACCCGTTTTCTTCGAGATTTAAATGATGATTTTTCAAAATCAACCGCGATGACTTTACTCATTTTTTATGTCTGCCGGCGCTGTTCAGACTGTGACCGCTGCTGGTGCGCGTTTTGATATTTATCTATAAGTGGAAGTTAAGAACACTTTAGCTCTAGCTAGCGACGATGATGATGATGACCAATAGCTTCAAGTTTGTGAGGGGTTTTGATTGAAAATACAAACCAGTCTAAATCTTCAAAAAATAGAAGTGCGTATAGTGGCAAAATGATACGACAAAATGTTGAATCAAAAATGCAAAAATGTGGGAAAAGCAATTGTCCTTCACGTCACAGTCATTCAGCAAGCAACTTTTGACTGTTGTGTCACAGTTTCCAGCAAAAAACATATGTACAAGAATGTCAAAATGATTATAATTTTAGGTAATATCTTAAGGCAGAGGCGATATAATAAACTATATGGTATAGTATATGATCAGCCAATCAAAGTTGATATACCAACAATTCTTAGAAGGTGTAGAAGACTTGTAGAGAGAACATTTAGAAACCACTGGCACTTTCTTAATAAATCTAGAAGCTTGAGATAATTAAAACTTCTAGAAGGTTTGAGACACTTCTCTCCCGACTTCTTACACTTGCTAAAAAGTTCTTAATAGAATATAGAGTAGAACTTTGAAAATGGTCCTAAAAGTATCTGAAAAACAACTTTGGAAAGGTTTCAGGCACTTGTAGAGGCATCTGACACATTTTCAGAAAATTTTCTGAAACTTTCAAAATTATCCTAGAGGCCTCTGACAATTCAAAACAAGTCTGGGAAAGTCGAAAATACTTGTAGAAGCTTCTGACACTTTTTATGGCATTTAAAGGTCTATGACACTTTTAAAATGGACCTAGAGGCTTCTGACAACTTAAAACAACTCTGGGAAGGTTTAAGACACTCGTAGAGGTCTTTGACACATTTTAGAAAGTTCTTTATCACATTTAGAGGTTTATGGAATTTTCAAAATGGACCTAGAGGCTTCTGACAATTTAAAACAAGTCTGGGAAGGTTTAAGACACTTGTAGAGGTCTTTGACACATTTTAGAAAGTTCTTAATAACATTTAGAGGTCTATGGAATTTTCAAAATGGTTCTATAGGTCCCTGACAATTTAGAACAACTCTGGGAAGGTTTAAGACACTTGTAGAGGTCTTTGACTAATGACATTTAGAGGTTTATGGAATTTTAGAAAGTTCTTGGGAAGGTCTTAAAACATTTAGAGGTTTATGGAATTTTCAAAATGGACCTAGAGGCTTCTGACATTTTAAAACAAGTCTGGGAATGTTTAAGACACTTGTAGAGGTCTTTGACACATTTTAGAAAGTTCTGAATAACATTTAGAGGTTTATGGAATTTTCAAAATGACCCTCTAAGTCTCTGACAATTCAATACAACTCTGGGAAGGTTTAAGACACTTTTAGAGGTTTGTGACACATTTTAGAAAGTTCTTAATAACATTTAAAGGTTTATGAAATTTTCAAAATCTACAAGTCTACAAGGTTTACAAGCTAATTTTAGTCAAAAAACAGGATTTCTGGACTAATTTTTACTGGCGTTCGATTTTTTAGACTTTTCAAGACTTGTGAGAATTCAAATTTGTACTAAATAGTCCAAAAACTTGTTATTTGCTGCTAGGAGTAGTCTTAAAATTGTTTTTTTCAGACTGTAATCCATTGTCGAGTATCTGAACAAAGATTGTTACGCATAAAAATCATTTTTTACTACTAAAAGTTGACTTTTGAAGCTAGAAATTACTTTACTAAGACTAAAGAGAGTCCAAAAAACTATTTTCAGGACTTTAATTGGTGTACAACTCAATTTTCTGGACTGAAACAAGTCTAGAATTGAACTAAACACTAGAAACAGTCCAAATTTAATTAATTTCTAAACATTCGGTTTCAGGACTAGCATTTAGTGTCAAAATGTTTTACTTTCATTGCTGAAAAGTCTGAAACTCAATTTTTCTGTCTTAAAGCACTAAAAACAGTCCGAATTTCTTAGAAATGCTCCAATTTTTAGCACTGAGATGTCTAAAAGTCAATTTAACAGTGAAGAAACTTGAAATGATATTTTCAAGACTGTGTACAGTGTACAAACTGGCTTTCGGTTCTGATAAGTCAAAAACTTTGTAAAAATAGTCTTGAAACTCGAATTTTTAGGCTCAAAACTGCCTTAAAGCACTAAAAACAATTTAGATTTTTAAGAAATGCTCGAATTTTTAGCAGTGAGATGTCTAGAAGTCAATTTAATGGTGACAAAGCTTGAAATTACATTATTAAGCTTATGGAATAAGTAAAAATTGTTATTTTTTTTAAGTCTGCTATGTCAAAAAATTGGTGAAGATAGTCTTGAAACTCGATTTTCAATGCTGAAAGCAGTTTTAAAGCCCTAAAAATAGTCCAGAGTTTTATGAAAATGAAAAACAAAGTAAAAAACTTGAAAAGATAGTCTTCAGGCAATTTTTATGAACCCAATGTCAATATCCGGTATTTAAGACTATTTTCAAGACTAAAATATTGAAATGTGTTTTCAAATTATGAAAACTTACTTAAAATGCAAATTTTAAGTTTCTGATGTTACTTTTCATTGGTTCAGAGTAATTTTTTGGTGTTCAAGTCAATTTTCAAGACTTTTTTTTGTCAGATTTTTGTAATAGTCACAGTACTGCTAATTTAAACTATGTTTGGTAATTTTGGAGTAAAAATCAATAATAGGCTGGCATATAAATTAAATTTTAGAGTGATTTAAGGCATCAAATCAGTTTGTTGTGTCCATCTGCAACATCTTTGGTTGTGGCATTTTGAAAACTTGAAAAATCCGCGGCAAAAACACAAAACTTTGAAACGAACGTTGCCGATTGGTCGAGTGTGCCATCGATTATTACCAAAAAATGTTTTAAACGCAATAACAATTATTGGCTTCCATTTTCGTTTCGTATATGAACGTCGGCAACGTAGAACCCGTTACTAACCGAACCTTTGTTACAAATAAAGAAAACGATTTTTTAGCCGCGGTCGGCTTGCGAGTAATGCGCCCCATCATCATCATTTAAATAATAAATCTTCGACAAGCGGTCAAATTACCAAAACCGAAAATTCAATAGATAAAAACCACAGAAAATGGACGAGCAACAGACAAGGAGAGAGATATACCAGGGAGCTGTCAGTCAAACGGAGCTCGTTTGGACGCGGATCGCGACGTAAAAAATGATTTCGAATATTCAAAACTATAAATCTTCCAATACGCATTCCAAGATGGATTCTTCATTTCTGTAAGGTGAGTATGTTACGTACAGAACCGTATTAAGTATTTTTCGTTTACATAGAAGAATCAGTTCAAAAATCTGGTCTTAACCACATAGGACATCTTCTTCTTCTTCTTATTCATATTTAAGATCTCGCGATCTGTTTGCAGGTTCCTCTGGATCAAGGGCGGCTCCTCAATAAGTGCACATGGTTGATGGTACTCGTTTTCGACTAATTCGGCTCCTCACTAAGTGCACATGTGCACGTGCACTCCCAAATTTTGAGTCCAAAAATGCATGTTTTTCATTATAAATTTTATAATGATTGAAATAATTTTCTATTAATACCAAGTATTATTAATCTTGGAAATAAATAAGCTTTTAATAATAAATAAACGAAATCTGGACCAATTAGATCGTGCACTCGGGGTTTTTCTTATCAGTCACGTGTTATTATTCTTTGCGATTTTTTAAAATGCCTCCAGTATTTCCTACCGTTAGTGTGCAATATTTGAAAGCAATTACATATTTTAAAATTGTAGGAAGTTTGGACGTGGTCTCAAAAAATTTTTTTTCTCGTTTACGTCCAAAAATTCAATCAAACCTACGCCGGAAATTACATTATAAGGGAAAAATCAAAATGGCCGCCATTTTGGATTGATCTAGGTTAGGGTTGATGGTACTCGTTTTCGACTAATTTGGGGTCAAGTAATCCATTTCTGCAGTTTACCGTCCGTATATGTTACTCGGTTCGAGAAACTTAACTTTTCGTAAAAATCTGGGTTTGGGGGAGAGTTACGCAAAAATGAACGTCATCACTGAATTCCTCATCCTCGATTTAGTAGAAAACGAGTACAAACTTGATTTTTTACGAAAATGTCAAAATGAGGCTTGTAGAGGCCATTTGCAATTTCCGCCATTTTGGATCGAAATAGCATAGGGTTGATGGTACTCGTTTTCGACTAATTTGGGGTCAAGGAATCCATTTCTGCAGTCAGTGTGTCCGTATATGTTACTCGGTTCGAGAAACTTAACTTTTCGTAAAAATCTGGGTTTGGGGGAGAGTTACGCAAAAACGAACGTCATCACTGAATTCTAAACATCCTCGATTTAGTAAAAAACGAGTACAAACTTGATTTTTTACGAAAATGTCAAAATGAGGCTTGTGCAGGCCATTTGCAATTTCCGCCATTTTGGATACGAAATAGCATAGGGTTGATGGTACTCGTTTTCGACTAATTTGGGGTCAAGGAATCCAATGTCAAAATGACGCTTGTAGAGGCCATTTGCAATTTCCGGCATTTTGGATCGAAATAGCATAGGGTTGATGGTACTCGTTTTCGACTAATAATTGGGGTCAAGAATCCATTTCTGCAGTCAGTCAGTCTGTATCTGTCACTCAGTTTAAAAAGATTGTCTTTTTTTCCAAGATTAAAATTGGTATGAATATTGTGAAAAAATTGTCGCCACTGAATTCCTCATCCTAAGATTTAGTAAGAAAAATACAAATTTTTTTGAAAAAATTAACGTCACCAAATTCCTGATCCTCGATTGTAGAAAACGAGTACAAACATTTGAAAATGTCAAAATTAGAGGCCATTTGCAATTTCCGCCATTTTGGATCGAAATAGCATAGGGTTGATGGTACTCGTTTTCGACTAATTTGGGGTCAAGGAATCCATTTCTGCAGTCAGTGTGTCCGTATATGTTACTCGGTTCGAGAAACTTAACTTTTCGTAAAAATCTGGGTTTGGGGAGAGTTACGCAAAAATGAACGTCATCACTGAATTCCTCATCCTCGATTTAGTAGAAAACGAGTACAAACTTGATTTTTTAAGAAAATGTCAAAATGACGCTTGTAGAGGCCATTTGCAATTTCCGCCATTTTGGATCGAAATAGCATAGGGTTGATGGTACTCGTTTTCGACTAATTTGGGGTCAAGGAATCCATTTCTGCAGTCAGTCAGTCTGTATCTGTCACTCAGTTTAAAAAGATTGTCTTTTTATTAAAAAAATGGGTTTAAATACAAATTGTGAAAAAATTAACGTCGCCACTGAATTCCTCATCCTCGATATAGTAGAAAACGAGTACAAATTTGATTTTTTAAGAAAATGTCAAAATGACGCTTGTAGAGGCCATTTGCAATTTCCGCCATTTTGGATCGAAATAGCATAGGGTTGATGGTACTCGTTTTCGACTAATTTGGGGTCAAGGAATCCATTTCTGCAGTCAGTGTGTCCGTATATGTTACTCGGTTCGAGAAACTTAACTTTTCGTAAAAATCTGGGTTTGGGGGAGAGTTACGCAAAAACGAACGTCATCACTGAATTCCTCATCCTCGATTTAGTAGAAAACGAGTACAAACTTGATTTTTTACGAAAATGTCAAAATGAGGCTTGTGCAGGCCATTTGCAATTTCCGCCATTTTGGATCGAAATAGCATAGGGTTGATGGTACTCGTTTTCGACTAATTTGGGGTCAAGGAATCCATTTCTATCTATCACTTTCGCTATCAGTATATTTATGATCAAACAGTGATACGACCAGTAGCAACATACGTCAGTGAAACATGGACACTGACAGTTCGCGACACAGAGCTCCTAAGAAGGTTTGAGAGAAAGATCCTGCGCATGATATATGGTCATTGTAAGATGAGAAGCAATGCTGAACTTGCCTAAATATATCAAAGCCCCGACATCATTCAGGAGATAAAGTCCGGCAGACTAGGATGGGCAGGGCACCTGCAAAGAAGCCAAAACGATCGTCTAATAAAACGAGTATGGGAGGAGGCACCAATAGGAAAAGACCACTGGGAAAACCCAGGAGAGATAACATCATTAAGGATCAGCACTGGGACTCCGTGTGATATAAGTAGAATAGAATTCTATTTATCGACTATATTCTAGGTGTCGGACATGCTATGCACAAAGAGGTAGAAAGCCAAAACATGGCGAGAATTAGACTTTCCTACTGGTTGGAGCACAAAAGGCACAACACCAAGAATATGGTAGACAAATAGAATTCTACTCTACCTACATTACACGGAGTCCTAGTACTGGTTATTTTTGGTGTAAACCAGCAAGAATGGAGGGAGATGACCCACGACCGCTCCAGGTGGAGGCAGATAGTCGAGTCATTTTATGATGTCGGAAAGGCAAACCCTATCAAATGCCTTCATCAATAAGTAGTTCTTCCCTGTTTGTTATTTGTGTTTCAAGTTCAAAATGCCGATAAAGAAGCGTTATTGTTATTCAGAAGCGTTATGCCCCTGCAGTTGTCTGGGTGTCTTCTGTCCTTTCTGGAATATAGGGACTTTTGTGTCATTCCGTAGGTATTTCCGATGTTTCTAAAATTTTGTTGAAGAGGATTTTTAGATGTTTTCCTAGTCTAGGTTCGGCATATTTCAGAAATTCGTTTGGGATGATTTCTGTTTTTCAATTTTTTGATTTTTGCCATTACCTCTTCTTCGTTCAGTGTTATATGATAATTTGTCTTCTTCTTCGGTGTTATAAAGTTCCTCCTGAAGTATTTTTCTCACACATCTTTGGTGACTCTTTTTGTTTGCACAAATTCATTTATTGGCTTTTCCCTGTTCTCGAACATGTTTCTGTGCTCCATATAGGTCGTGATCCAAATCGCTTGTAAATTTTGCCCAGTGAACTCGTTTTATGGCTTTGATTCTGTTTCTCACTTGAGCTCCTGTATATGAGGTAGGATTTCTTTTTCTGTTGTGAAAGTTCTTTAACTTCGTGACAGAACCAGGGTTTTTTGCTATTATTGGTCCCATTTATGTTCACTTTTCTTTTACCAATGGATTCTCCAACAGCTCTCCACATCACACTCCAGCGTATTAAGTCCTTTCAGTTTATTTGTTGATAAATACAGATGCTTCTCGTGCCATCATCTGTCAGTGATTCAATATTAAGCTTTTCGATGATTACTGTAGGTTTTTTGATCCTGTGGGGTTTTTCCACGATTATTTTACACAGTAGTAGGTTGTGATCTGTGTCTATGTTCGCTGAGGTTAGTAACTTTACATCTATTACTTGTGTTGAATTGGTGTTATCTCTGGTGTTACTAAATGTGTATTTATGTTGCTCTTTGTGCTAAATCCACATTTTTCTTCAGAAAAATTCGATAATTTCATGAAGTTGAATTGGACAGTTACCACCTCTGTGACAGATTGACATATACCTCATGAAACTATAAAATTATAAATATAAATAGATTTACAAAAGGTGTTTGAAGCTATGGTTCTAATGGTGTTGTCAAAATCCATATGCAGAGTGTTGAAAAAACAAATTTCTAATAAGTTTCAGGTAATATTAGAAAGATACAAGTTACTTAATACATAAATTTGATCAAATGCCATTATTTTGCAGAATTAGCCCTTATAAATTTTGCCGCATCTTCTCTGACTATAAGGCTAGAAACAGATGGTGCTACTGTTAAATACTTTTACATCAGATAGTAGGTTAAATTACTATTTTAATTGTATTATTTACACATTATGAAATATACAAATAAAATCTTTAAAAAGTACACTCGTTTCTTTTTTATCTAAGAAGTCTAGTTTTGTTCATAAACAATCATAAAATTAGATGATTTCTTTAACTGAGGTACCTACCTGCTCTTACAATAAATTGAACTGAAATCGAAAAAACATGTTAAATAAATCACACAACAAAACCAAATTAAGTACCAAATAAGCAATCTATATCACAAAACCAAGAAGCAAGTTCTTAAAACACCAACAATTCTGTTATAAGTTAAAACACTGCTTTAGGATTTAATAGTCCCCAGGATACACACATTGCCTTTCCTTTCTTGCAAATTTTATGGAATAATTCTTGAAACGTTGGTATTGGGCTGTTAATGACTCGTTTGAATGCACCTATCTGTGATGTTCTTTCCAGATAATTTAAATTGAATGTGGTTGTTGTTCCCAAGCCAAAGTTTGATTGGAACTTTCCGCCTTTGTTTACCACCAAATGTTGCAAGTTTTCCAGTTTGGTGAAGAAAAATCTTAAATTCTACGAAGGTCTCGCAATAACAACACTAATTAATAAACTTAAACAACCCTAAATTAAGTTTTTATTTCTTCTGTTTGTAGTTTTTGGTGTTTTTCAACTTTTCAAAATTCCTACCCTCAAAATGTTTAGCCGACTGTCAGTTGGGACTATGCCCTATGTTACCACATCTTCCACGAGCAGATGTGAACCTGGTGTATTGTTGGTTGCAGTAATAAACGGACCGATGAATTATACAGATTTCGAAAAAAAAAGTATTTATTGCATGCAAAACATGTGAGATTCTTAGAATGTTTTTTTTTACACCCAATATAGTTTTCATTTATAATTGCTTAATAAAAGATACATATTGTGAGGTTTAAAGGGGGAATTTGTCAATACGGCAACGTCCAAACAGGTGATTAAAAAGATGGATAGCCTAGCTTGTAATAAACGACGTGCGTAAATTTCAATATGGCGGAGCACTTGATGACGTAACCGCCACGAGAAAAAAATTAACCATACTTCCCCAGATATCCAAGTGTGGTTTGATTTCCTCAGAGGTGGGTAATTTTCCCCATACCTCTGGCAACACTGTCAGACAAACAATAAGTAGCAGAAAACACTAACAAAATGATAGAGCAGCCATTAAAAACGCCTAGAAAAGTTCAATAACACATGGTTTAGTAATTTTTTTTCTGGTTATGCCGCAACATTCGATGAATAACAAATTCCGTAATTCATATTTCAGATGAAGCTAGATAAAAACGTCCCAAAACGGATTCGTTTTTGATATTATTTGTCTTGATGGATTTATCAGATTTCGGTTACGGAATTAAGTTAAACGACCCCGGAGAATTGACAAACAACATCCTATCACGTAATAAGGGTACCAGCTGTATTTACCATGATGAAAAAGGGTTTGCCAAAAAATTACGATTTTTTTGTAATCCTTTAAATTAGGGGAAACGCGATGGTATTTAAGCGTATAGAAGACACATGTTTTATTGTAAGGAAATGTCGTGTTTTAGGGTTTTTTTGAACCTAAAGGGGGGTGTTATACTGCACATAAAGTGTGTAGGGCCCTTAAAAAAAAATCCTTTAAAAAAAGGTACAGGAAAGGATTTCCGCGTTCCCACAGGTTTTAAGTGAAAGGGATGAAAAGGGTTAATTACACGATTTCATGGGAAAACATCGTCTATTTTGACTTCCTTACTGACTATTACAGATGAATGATAAATATAACTCGAAGAGGAATTTGTAGGAGGAATTCCAGTGTGCTTGGAAATTTTCCGGTAATTAGGAATTTGGTAAATTAACCTTAAAATAGAACACATTGTATTATGTATAGTGATGCGGGTTTTCTAAAATTACAGAAAATATGGAAAAAACCTGTTAACTCCATATTTGCTTAAATCAAAGCAGCGTTCGTAGTTTGTGATTGGTCAAGAAAAAGCAGCAAGCTGAAAGCTGCTTCTTTTGACCAATTTTACTGACAAATTTTATGTAAATTTCGTGTTTTAATGAAAAAACTAAACATCTGGCAACGAGGTATTGCCTTCTACTATAGATAATTACGTAGCAACTGTCAAAATAACTGTTATAAACCTCAGAAACAGGTTTTATATCAAATACAGCAAGGAAACATTTCTACACTTTGAATTTTGCAAGTTTTGAGCACAGTTTGATGGTTTTTGACGTTAATGATAGTTGTCACGTGATTTCAGAACACTGCTTAGCTAGACGATCACGTGACAATTGTCAAAACAACTGTCATAGATTTCAGATACACGTTTTATATCATCAAATACTGGAAAAAAGCTTTTCTAAACCCTGATTTTTGCAACTTTTGAGCAGAGTTTAACGGTTTTGACGTTAGTGATAGTTGTCACGTGGTTTTAAAGGATAATTTAGCTAGACAGTAACGTGACAACTGTTATAAACTTTAGAAACACGTATTATATCAAATACTGCAAGGAAACATTTCTAAACCCTGAATTTTGCAACTTTTGAGCACAGTTTGATGGTTTTTGACGTCAATGATAGTTGTCACGTGATTTTAGAACATTATTTCGCTAGACGATCACGTGACCATTGTCAAAATAACTCTCATAAACCTCAAAATATGTCTCGTTCCGAAAACTGTGTTAAACTTTAATTCTCTTCAGATTCTAGTCAAATTTTTAAAGTTTTGACATTTGTGACAGATATCACATGGTTTCAGAGATAATTTACCTAGACAGTTACGTTACAACTGTCATAAATATCAGATACACGTTTTATATCATCAAATACTGCAAAAAAGCTTTTCTAAACTCTGATTTTTGCAACTTTTGAGCACAGTTTGACGGTTTTGACGTTAGTGACCGATATCTCGTGGTTTCAGAGTATAATTTAGCTAGACAATCACGTGATAATTGTCAAAATAACTGTCATAAACCCCAAAGCATGTTTCGTCTCGAAAACTGTGTTATAAACTTTATTTTTTGCAGATTTTACGCAAATTTTGACAGTTTTGACATTAGTGACCGATATCACGTGGTTTCAGAGTATAATTTAGCTAGACAATCACGTGACAACTGTCATAAACCTTAGAAACACGTTTTATGTCATCAAATACTGCAAAGAAACATTTCTAAACCCTGAATTTTGCAACTTTTGAGCACAGTTTGATGGTTTTTGACGTCAATGATAGTTGTCACGTGATTTTAGAACATTATTTTGCTAGACGATCACGTGACCATTGCCAAAATAACTCTCGTAAACCTCAAAATATGTCTCGTTCCGAAAACTGTGTTAAACTTTAATTCTCTTCAGATTCTAGTCAAATTTTTACAGTTTTGACATTTGTGACCAATATCACGTGGTTTCAGAGGATAATTTAGCTAGACAGTCACGTGACAACTGTCATAAACCTTAGAAACACGTTTTATATCAAATACTGCAAGGAAACATTTAAACCCTGAATTTTGCAACTTTTGAGCACAGTTTGATGGTTTTTGACGTCAATGATAGTTGTCACGTGATTTTAGAACATTATTTCGCTAGACGATCACGTGACCATTGTCAAAATAACTCTCATAAACCTCAAAATATGTCTCGTTCCGAAAACTGTGTTAAACTTTAACTCTCTTGAGATTCTAGTCAAATTTTTAAAGTTTTGACATTTGTGACAGATATCACATGGTTTCAGAGGATAATTTAGCTAGACAATCACGTGAGAACTGTCATAAATATCAGATACACGTTTTATATCATCAAATACTGCAAAAAAGCTTTTCTAAACTCTGATTTTTGCAACTTTTGAGCACAGTTTGACGGTTTTGACGTTAGTGATAGTTGTCACGTGATTGTAGAACACCATTTAGTTAGACGATTACGTGATAATTATCAAAATAACTCTCATAAACCTCAAAACCTGTCTCGTTTCAAAAACTAAGTTAAACTTTAGTACTCTGCAGATTCTAGGAAAATTATGACAGTTTTAACATTATCACATTAGTCACAGATATCACGTGGTTTTGAGGGTAATTTAGCTAGGCAGTCACGTGGTACAGTCAGAGAGAAATATCGTGTTAAAGTTAAAGTTGTATAACCATGTTTTATGTATTCTTTATGTTATGGAATAAATAACAACTGTACGGAACTTGTATCGTGTTTACAATTGGCAAATTAGTAGAATGAAATTTTTTTCAAATACTGACCCAGTTTTGGCGTAAACCGATGGGCAAATCCGTCATACGGAGGCAATAATTGATAAAGTGCCCCCGTAAAAAGAGAGTTAATTATTTTTTTCGAAGCCGGTCGTAATTTTGTGTTTACGATACTGGCGCGCTTATTAACGGGGTGTTCATATTTTACGGGCGCATTACGCCCGAGAATTCTCGAAATCCAATCCGAGGCGGTTTTTTTTGTAGCATCTCGAAAACGATTTCAGAAAATGAAAAATCGCCACGGATTCGCCTCCAAATGCTGTAATTATCGAATTTATATTTCTTTTATGTGTCGGAGCGGCCATTTACCATCTCGAACTGGATTTTTCAACTTTAAAAATATTCGCGGCCAAGATTAGCGTCGAGATAACCGTGCACGGAATAAGAATTATTAATTATTGAGTTTAAGAAATTTATATTTCTTTGTGCTGTTCGTGGCTGGGAACGGATTTTGGATTGAGGGCATAATAATATTATACAGTATGTCCATGATTCGATTCTCTATACAGGGATCTCGCTTCCCGTACTGCAAACGTTAAATGGGGAAAGTTTTAGAGAATTTAATAGGCAATCCAACAAAGTTTTAAAAATATGTAATTTTTGCCTCATTTTTGAATTATTTTCGAAAAACCAAAAAACGACCATTTTCAAAAATGTGCTGTATTTTCGCTATTTTTGAAACATTGTAAGAGCAACTTTTTAAGGACTATCTTTCTGTGTATTTAATTTTCAGTTCCGACGTTTCGACGTTTTGACGTCTCCAGATATCATCATCAACTTTTGTTTTTTTATCTAGTTCATCTAGTCATCAAGTGCTCCGCCATATTGAAATTTACGTACGTCGTTTATTACAAGCTAGGCTATCCATCTTTTTAATCGCCTGTTTGGACGTTGCCGTATTGACAAATTCCTCCTTTAAACCTCACAATATGTATCTTTCATTAAGCAATTATAAATGAAAATGAGAAAACTATATTGTTTTGAAAAAAAAACATTCTAAGAATCTCGCATGTTTTGCATGCAATAAATGCTTTTTTTTTCGAAATCTGTATAATTCATCGGTCCGTTTATTACTGCAACCAACAATACACCAGGTTCACATCTGCTCGTGGAAGATGTGGCAACATAGAGCATAGTCCCAACTGACAGTCGGCTAAACATTTTGAGGTTAGGAATTTTAAAAAAGTTGAAAAACACCAAAAACTACAAACAGAAGAAATAAAAACTTAATTTAGGGTTGTTTAAGTTTATTAATTAGTGTTGTTATTGCGAGATCTTCGTAGAATGTAAGATTTTTCTTCACTAAACTGGAAAACTTGCAACATTTGGTGGTAAACAAAGGCGGAAAGTTCCAATCAAACTTTGGCTTGGGAACAACAACCACATTCAATCAAAATTATCTGGAAAGAACATCACAGATAGGTGCATTCAAACGAGTCATTAACAGCCCAATACCAACGTTTCAAGAATTATTCCATAAAATTTGCAAGAAAGGAAAGGCAATGCGTGTATCCTGGGGACTATTAAATCCTAAAGCAGTGTTTTAACTTATAACAGAATTGTTGGTGTTTTAAGAACTTGCTTCCTAGTTTTGTGATATAGATTGCTTATTTATTTCCTTTTGTAAATTTACCCAGCATTAAATACATATCAATTTGGTTTTGTTGTGTGATTTATTGTAAGAGCAGGTAGGTACCTCAGTTAAAGAAATTATCTAATTTTATGATTGTTTATGAAGAAAACTAGACTTCTTAGATAAAAAAGAAACTTGAGTGTACTTTTTAAAGATTTTATTTGTATATTTCATAATGTGTAAATAATACAATTAAAATAGTAATGTAACCTACTATCTGATGGAAAAGTATTTAACAGTAGCACCATCTGTTTCTAGCCTTATAGTCAGAGAAGATGCGGCAAAATTTATAAGGGCTAATTCTGCAAAATAATGGCATTTGATCAAATTTATGTATTAAGTAACTTGTATCTTTCTAATATTACCTGAAACTTATTAGAAATTTGTTTTTTCAACACTCTGCATATGGTTTTTGACAACACCATTATAACCATAGCTTCAAACATCTTTTGTTCAGTTTTTTAGAGCAATTGATAATGGGACTTTTTAAATTTGGACCCTTTCAAAGCATGATAAGCAAACTCCAGATCAGGCAAATAAAGGTACCTGAAACATAAGCTATTTAGTATTAGCAGCTTATTAATACCTCTACCAGAGTCCTTTTTATAGTATTAGGTAAATCACCCTGTCAGCTTCTGCTAAATACACCTTTACTCTATATCCATATTTCTTTGAGAACCACTGGCTTGAATAAACTTGGTTTTTGTAGTGTTCTTATAAAAACTCTTCTTGGGAGTAAGTAAATATATGGGCTGTTTCATTGTGACACTGTTTTCTATTAGAAAAGGCATCCTTTTCTGTTCCACAAACTCTAGTTCCTTCAGAATGTTTCACTGGGCCCCTTGATAGTTGTAAAGTGTATTAAGAAGGTGGCATTTTCTACCGAAACACACACACATTATCTAGTCTCACACGTAGTATCGCAATTAAAAACAAGTTAAATCAATATACTCCTTAAAATAGTTCAAGCCAATTTTTAAAATTAGCGAAAATACAGCACTTTTTTGAAAATGGTCCATCGATACTGATGTAGAAAGAGGCTATCACGCGCTCAAAACGTTAAAAACTCGACAGTTTATATTGTTTCGCTTTGCACATGTAATTACGAGAATTCTGTCCGGTTGTTACCGAGTTGTTTTACGAAAACAAAAACAGAAAAACGAGCGATTCATACACAGTCATTGACTTTTCGGGCATCACGATTTTTCTGCCGATTACTCGGTAAAATTTGTTTCTAATTTATTCGGTCGCATTATCTCGTCGATACATCTGTTTTAGGTTCTCCGTTTCGAACTCAAAGAATTTAAATAGTTAATCAATTTTTATTTTTACTATTCATCGTTTCCATCGCCGACGCTCTTTTTCTTTTCAGTTTTGACCGTCAACAGGCGGACGTTAGTCAATTACACCAATAACATATTACAACCCCAATTTGAGTCCCTGAAAACTATTCACCTGACCCTAAATTACTCGAGGAAAAGTAATTTTTGGCCGACATTTTGTTTATAATGTCCGTCAAATAAAAGTCATTCAGGTTTTAAAAAAAAATAAATCAACAGTCAAAAATATTGATATTCAATACAAAGAGAAAAACAAAAAAAATTACGTCTTAACAATATTGAAAGTGATAACTAGAGTCCGGATTAAAAAGCACTAAAATCAAGAAAAAAAGGGCTTAGAAAGCAAAATTATTTTCCTCACAAAAACCATAAAAATCCGTAAAAAACTTTAAAAAAAACCCAAAACTCGTTCAGAAATGCATTTTTTTGTAATTCAAGATCTAGACATTTTTTGAAGCTTAGAAGCATACGGAAGACTGTTTCGAAATTTTGTTGAACTACTTAAGGAGCATTTGGACGGTTTAAAGAGCATATTGAAGGTTCTGGAATGCTTTAGTAGAGGCATTTGGAAACTTAGACGATTCTAGAATCTTTTGAGAGCTTCTAGACTAGTTGAAGTGCATTTGGAATCTTTTAGACTGTTCTAAAAGTTTTTGGAAGCTTCTAGATGGTTTTGAAAGGCTTCTTTAGAAGCATTTTGGAGTGTTTTGAACTCTTTTTAGACTACTTTAGGAGCATCGAAGGTTCTGGTCTGCTCTTAAGACATTTAAAACCTTCCACACGATTCTAGATACTTTTGGAAGCTTTTATAAACTGGTCTAAAAGCATACGGAAACTTGTAATATTTTGAGAGCTTCTATACTGTTCTAAAAGCTTTTGGAAGGCTTTTGAGTGCTCTAAGAGCATTTGGAAAGTTTCTGGAGAGTTTAAAAAGCACTAAAGGTTTTGGACTACTTTTAAAAACTTATGCACGGTTCTACAAACTTATGGAAGCTTTTTTAAACTGCTTTAGACGCATACGGAAGCTTTTAGACTGCCTTGATTTTTTTTGAGAGCTTCTTGACTAGTTTAAGATTATTAGAGTGTTCTAAAAGCTTTTGGAAGCGTCTAGACTGTTTTGACAGGCTCTCGACTGCTTGAGAAGCATTTTGGAGTTTCTGTAGTGTTTTAAAACCTTTTTAAATTACTTTAGGAGCATTTTGGAAAGTATTTGAACAGTTTAAAGAGCATTGAACGTTCTGGACTGCTTTTAAAGCATTTGAAACCTTGTAGAGGGTTCTAGAAACTTTTGCAGCATACAGAAGCTTTTAGACTGCCTTGAAATCTTTTGAAAGCTTCTGTAGATAAGTTGAAAAGCATTTGAAAGCTTTTAGACTGTTCTAAGCTTTTGGAAGCTTCTAGGCTGTTTTGTAAGCTTTTGCAAGACATTTTGGAGCTTCTATAGTGTTTTGGAATGTTTTTACATTTTTTTAGACTACTTCAGAAGCATTTGGAAATTTGTAAATTGATACCCATTTTGCAACATATAATCGTTATGTTTTTGTCTGTTAAAAGTCTTCAATATCTCATCATAGCTATTGCAATTGTAAATTAACCTGAAAATATGTAAATATATGTAAATATCTCCTTTAAATTACAATTTATGGCAAAAGTGCTCTAATGCAATCTTGTAGAGGACAAAATTTCCTACAACTTTATTTTCTAATGGTCTTTTGATATCTTTAAAAATAACGGAGATATGACCAGTTGACTTTACAACTCTGAATGATTCTAGAGGCCTCTGGAAATTTAAACATTTTTGAAGTTTTGAACGGCCTCCAAGTTAAAATTTTGTTTTGAAAAAGTTTACGTTCTTTTCTGCACGACAATTTCCTCCGGCTGTGACGTCATCCCAATTTTGTTTGATTTTTAGTATACTTATCTCACTGGTTTACTATGGATCTTTTCCAAATTTTTGCTTTTCTATTTTCCACCACGAAAGTTCCAACTCAAATTGAAAAATGTAAAAATATAGAATTTAAGGGTGTTATTCTATCCATGAAGGGCCAGTATAGTGTATGTGGCGCCACCTATGCACACTTTTAGCAAGTCGTAAATATACTAATATAACGGTTTCTGTTTTTACTCTATTGACAACAGATACAACTGGAAACATTAAAAATACAAACTACAATCAGTTAACTTATCTGGTCTACTTATTAATTGCCGCAGGTATTTTTTAATTGCATTTATTGTTATCATTATCTATAATAATAGTAATGTTAATTAAGGTTTTAATTATTAATTTGTTTAACTGTACTACAGAATAAAAACACAACTATAACAGTAATTTAACTGCCAAAATGCAATAAGTCCTTTTTAGTTCCTGTCCTGTCCTGTTTGTGTACACTTCCACAGGAATAATATGGTTTTGTTTGTCCTCCACTCTCTATACAACATGAGAACAGACAAAACTTAGGGGCTTACTAATCACGTGACTACTCTATTCAGGTACATTGTAGTGTCACGTGATTGAAGTGCGTTCTAGTTTAGTTTTGAAAGGTTAGGTTAGAATCAGGGCAATCAGCTGTTTATCTGTTTACTGTTTAGTTAAAATTATTTGGAATAGTCTAATATAAGAATAAAATACATAATTTACCATAATTTTAATAGGTTCAAAGTCATAAGTTGTAATTCTGCGTAAGTAATGAAAAATCCTGTATTTTCTGAACATGGAGCCCCCAATAAAACCGCATGAGTCTGATTGCTGTAATTCAGGGTGCAACCCTTGCATATTGGACGTTTACGAGGAACAATTAAAGAAATTCTACAGCAATAATAAAACCCAGCATCAACCAAAGGCCAATTGTCTCTCATTGACTTCATTCAGTCCTTTCAAACTCATCAACATTGAGCCGCACACCAAAGACTGCAACTTGTACACTTTTGAGTATATTCAATCATCTGATCTGACTGAGTGTAAGACAGTTCTGTACCAGCCTGGCCAATACCTAATTTTAAAAGCTCAATGGCAAGGAAAAACTGTACAAAGGGCTTACACTCCTTTGTACATTGAAAATCAGCCTGAGAACCAGTTTACAGTTGTAGTTAAACTGTACAAAACTGGTCAAATGTCGCAGTACTTTCGTACCATAACCCCAGGAGTGGACACATTATGGAGAGGTCCTTATGGAGATTATAAAGTCAACTACAGCCTGAACAGTTTATTTTTTATAGCTCAAGGTACTGGAATTGCACCATTTTACACTATAATCTGTGATTTACTTAAAAATGAGGACTGTTTCACATTCTTGAAACTGTTTTACTGTTGTGCAGTTGATAACTGTTTGCTTCGCGACAAACTCTATAAACTACAACAGTACTGGAACTTTCAATATGAGCTGTTTATAGCACACTTGTGTGAGAATAATTTTGTAGAAAAATATGAGGAAAAAGTGTATCGTAGGCGATTAGACCAAACAGACTTGGATGGTATTGTCAAGAACTGCATCAAAGAGCCATCAGCAATTTTGATTTGTGGTAGTGACAGTTTTAGCCAAAATTTGAAGCTGTTATTGTTAAAATGTCAGGTGCCAGACACCCTTATAACTGTATTTTAAGTTAAATTATTTAAAAAAAATATACAAGGTGTTTTTTATTGTTTAAAAAATGTTAATCTGAAACTGTCATGTTTCTTTAGAAATGACAAAACTGTCCTTTTTTGACAGGTGCTAGTTTTGTTAGTATGACAGCTAGAAATTTCGTTTTAACGTCAAAATGTAGCCCCTATCTTTGATTTACTTTTGCCTGAATACAATTATTTTTTTCAAAAATCACACTTAAAAAATAGTGAAACAGAAAATTAAATTAACATTTATTAACTATTATTTTAGATGCCAAAAATGGAAGAATATTTTATGTTTTGTTAGAAATCGTAGACTTCAGACCTCTAACTTGAAATGTTCTTGAGATATTGAGCAAAAAATGTGAGTCAACTTTGACGCCCTCTAGCAGGTAAACGGGGCAACTTAGCCGTGCCCGCTTAACGTCACGTGATAGCCCCATTCATTAGCTTTCTTTTGTTATACGGTGGTTTTATACAGGGCGTTTCAAATAAGCGAGTTATGGACGATTTTCTGGAAAAGTGCACCAAAATTTGGCTCAAATTGGGAATTTCTGCTTTCGAGGGGGGTGGTCAAAGCAAGGCTGCTAGAGCAAAAACAATTGAATATCGATACAAACATTTTACATCAAGTAGGCCTAGAATTTGATGTAGATACCAAAAACTGAATAAAAAATTGGTCATCCCATTTGAAAATATACTGATGGATTATGTAGGAATAAAGTAGACACAAATAACTACAAGATTCATATTTGGTAATTTTTTGATAAAACGAAAATTAAACAACTTACGAGGATGTTAAAAATTCAATGAATCACCCTGTAAACTACTCCATTGTATTGTCAACAACTCGGTTATTTTGACAATTACAGGGTAGTTCAATATACCAATTTGTAGCCCTTGAAATTCTCTTTTGACCACTCTGTATAGTGTTTTTACCTAAAACGTCGAATAACCGAGTCATTTACTGTTAAAACTGTGTTGTTTTCTGTAAAGTTTGAATTTGACAGTTCTCACTTTGACGGCCCATAACTCCGTTATTTTGACAGTTACAGGGTGGTTCAATATACCAATATGTAGCCCTTGAAATTCTCTTTTGACCACTCTGTTTAATATTTTTACCTAAAACGTCGAATAACTGAGTCATTTACTGTTAAAACTGAGTTGTTTTCTGTAAAGTTTGAATTTGACAGTTCTCACTTTGACGGCCCATAACTCCGTTATTTTGACAGTTACAGGGTGGTTCAATATACCAATATGTAGCCCTTGAAATTCTCTTTTGACCACTCTGTTTAATATTTTTACCTAAAACGTCGAATAACTGAGTCATTTACTGTTAAAACTGAGTTGTTTTCTGTAAAGTTTGAATTTGACAGTTCTCACTTTGACAGCCCATAACTCCGTTATTTTGACAGTTACAGGGTGGTTCAATATACCAATTTGTAGCCCTTGAAATTGTCTGTTGACCACCTTGTATAGCTTATATAGTAGAAATACTGAAGCATTTCATGGCATGGAGCTCAGGAAAAGATATCTCCAAAAAAATCCTTGTTTTTTGGAGAAAATCCTCCAATCTGGCAAGTTGTATGTTGTATAACCTTTACTAGATGGGGTCCTGAAAGCAAGAAACTCACAAATAATGCAAACATTTAGGAGTTTTGTAATTATATTACACATTTAATACTTATTTACACACTTATCACAGATCCTTAATTAGGGGTAACTTAGAATGAACTTTACACCATAAAATAAATAAAAAAAAAATGTCAAATCAAATAAAGCAGACTTAAAACTCGGTCGGTGCTTCCAATACCGCTTTAACAGCCCCAACTAGCGGAAACTTGCGTATATTTGGCGCACCCCCCATTTTGCACTCGCCCTTAAAATCGTCAGCGTTCAGACAATAAACCATGGCGCCCCCGAAATGGTTGCTTTTAATAAATTCCGCCTTGAACGTCAAACTTTCGTGGTCGTCGAAGGAGATCCATTCGTAGAATTTGGCCGCGTACGGACTGAAACTTTCCATATCGAACACCGGAGTGATATGGTTGGTTTGAAGGAAATTGCATATCAAAGGGTAGGAAGCGAACCCCAAATTGCCTAAACTCCCATAACCCGAAACTGGCGCGTACAGATTCTGATTACGCGGATTCAGTAACCTGAAATCATTTATACAAAAATGAGTGTCCAAAAAGTCTGGAATACTAATTTTATTTTTCTCAAAGTTTTCAGCGCATGACATGAGGTTTGCAAGTATACAGGGTCAGTCATAAAGTATATCAACTTTATTAATTCAAACCTAACACCCTGTATATTAATGCAGATTTTACGGGTACTCATAAAGACCAATTTAACGATTTACAGATTTAATCAAAAATACCAAAAATCACAGTTTTGGTAAAAAGTGCATTTTTGCCAAACAAGGAGGTTTCCAATGCACACCAAATGGTATACTGTTCTCGCGGACTGAGTTTACTCGTGCGTCATGAAGGCTACGTCATTTATAATCATATGAATCAAATCAAGTTTTCGTCAACAAACCTGTTGTGTTCATATTATAGAAATAGGCGTGTCTAAAGCTTCGTCATGTTTAAAATTTTGCCTGTATTGTCAGTCAGAAAGTAGAGATCTTTGGCTGCAAATTTGCACTAAAACAAACCTTATACCAAAGCAAATCAACAATATCTTGACCGAAATAACATTTTTTATTTATGAGAAGTCTCTGTTTGGATCATATAATTCCGTCTAAATTTGAAACCTAATTTATTTAAAAAAATTCGCAGAGATGTATCACCAATATGTAGTATTTAACTTTAAGCTCTTGATTTAGGTTCTGGATGGTTACATGCAGAGCTGTCGGTAGTTGAATTACTTTAATTGGAAAATGTAGTTCAATTAATTTTAAGTAATTGAACTACTGTAATTAGATTACTTTTCAAAAACAATAATTGTAATTGATTTTTCAATTACTCAGCAAAAGTAGTTGTAATTGGTAATTGATTTTACGATTTGTTCTGTAATTGAACCACTTTGAAAGTAGTTGAATTACTTTCAGAGTAATTGAATTACTTTCAGAATAATTGAATTACTCTCAGAGTAATTGAATTACTTTCAGAGTAGTTGAATTACAAATAATGTTAAAGTAATGGAACTACTTGTTTTTGAGGTTAGATACGATTGTTGTGTTTTGCGCGGTCGAGAAGTAGCGGTTTACTGAACCGGGTTCAGAGCGGCGTTTTGGTTGGGTAAATGAAAAAATAGAAAAAAGTTAGAAAGTTGCGATTTTTGCTGCCTGGTGTAGTATTTTGTTCTCTTCATTTTAACATTAAACAACGCTATAGGTTGCATTTAATTTTTTTGAGTTAGGCGGTAAAATAATATTTATTTGTAAAAAGCGCCACCTGTGGACGAAAGAAAACAACTTCAAATAATTATTTATGGAGCATCTAATAGAAAAAAACCTGCTCTTTTCAATGGTGCCAAACTTAATGTTCTACGACAAAGGGTTTCGAAGTTATCGCAGTTTTTTTAAAGCAACTTTTGACTTACCCCCACCACTTTAAGTCAAGAAATGGAGAAAAAAGGTTTTAATCAAAGTTGTTGCTAGTAAACGTAGCTTCCGTTTGCAAGTATTTTCAAAGTGCCATTGTATTTGAAATTTTGGAGATATGCACTTTTTTTAAATTAAAGTTGTTAATACGCCCTCTTGAGGACATTTCCTGAAACTGAAAATATTTTCTAGCGATTCTTTTGGCCCCTTTTTATAACAAATTTTTTTTTTTCAAAGCTCTACGATTAACCGTTAAGTAAAAAAAGCCGAGTGCCACTCTTATTTGGACACCCAGTACATTTACTACTGCCAATAAATAAATTACTTTTTAGTAGTTCAATTACATTTGAGTAGTTGAACTACATTTTATCAGTAATTGAATTAATGCCAGTAGTTGAACTACTGTAATTGTCTATTATTAATTCAACTACTTTACTGAAGTAATTGGTAGTTCAACTACATTTTAAAAACATTGACTAATTGTAATTGAACTACTTTCACGAATTTGAGAGTAGTTGGTAATTGTAATTTAATTACTTTTTTTGAGTAATTGCGACAGCTCTGGTTACATGTTTCTCTAAAATAAATACAACAAATTAAAAATTCAATAAGACATTCTTAGTGATGCTGTAGTATCTCATATCTCATTTTCAGGTAGAAATCCACTTATTTTATTTTAAACCCGCTGGAAAACATTTTAGACGCTTATTTTATTTTTTCTATGACTCTATTATTAATATGTTGGAAGAAATTTTTATGAAAAATCTATAATGCAATCCAAAAATCTCAGTCTCTGGAAACAATGAAATGTTAATAGATGTTTGTTACAAAAGTAGATATATTTTACTATTATTAACATACTATCGTTGTACATATCATATAATGTATTTCGAACATCCATTTTAATGCTTTCAGATAAATCAGTGGTCTTGACCCGTCGACAACGTCTCGATTTAGGTTTTCTAGGTGAGGAAATCATAAGATTACTTGCTTGCTTTTCCCGAATCGAATAAACAGTTTTGCGGGAAATTTTCAAAGCAGCTACAACCTTCTAGTATCAAAAAAAATACATCAGTAAGAATATGTAAGGTCTTAAAATTTCTTATTTTCTTCCTGAACAGATGATAAAGCTTTTAAAGGTCCTCCATTAGAATTTATCTTTTTTTTCCAATTCAAAATGTTCACAAAGGTTAAGAATTAACTGCTGGGCTTGTCTGTAGAGAATGTTTCCAGGAATTTTCTGACCGAAAAAAATACTGTAATAGTAAGTAATTCCGAATTTAGAAAAAACCAAATGGCTAAATGATTAAAAACCATAATAGACACTCCCACTTTTTTTTCAAAACAGGTTAGTAATTGTGCCAATTTTGGTTAGATCGTGACAGCCGACATAAAAAAAATTAATAATAATATTATGAAAGTACTTACAGAATGTTAAAAGCGTAGAAACAATAGCTCTTAAAAGAACTGTGGTGGTGTGGTAAATAGAAAACTTTATAAATGATTGACAACACAAATCGCTGGAAAAGAATTAGTATAGTAAATGTAAAAATCAAATAAATTTCGACTTGTCACAACTGTCAACTTAAGCAGTTTTTGAAAAAAAATCGAAAAAATGTCACCCTCCTCACAGAAATAAAGAATAGTGTTACCCTTTCTAGCTTGAAAGTTATTGTTCATTGTTTTAATTAAAATAAAATGTTTATTTAACTCAGGAATAGCACTAATTTTTCTGTGGAAAAATTGGAATACTCGTTTTAGAGTTTGTTTAACTCTTTCTGAAATGTGATTACAATAGATCAAGGATGAAGTCAATGAAACCGATGCGCCGCAAATGCTAGAATGTCTACTTTTTCTAATACGTTTTTTTCGTAACAGTAAGAACATTTGATATTACAAGGAAACGGATTTGACGCATACTTTCGGGTAAACTCTATAACGCGATTTCCATTAAAAAAGAACAGTACCATAAATTAAAATATTATGACGTCTGATTGTCAATCTGAAATGTAAACAAAAATATACATGGCTGAACGAAAATCTGTCGTCTGCTGGGGTGAGTTCAATATTATCATTAATTTCATCACGTTTAGTTTAGTATTTGTGTTCTAACTAAGGTGTTTTCTTGTTAATAAACTAAAATGTGAGTTTTCAGGAAATAATCTTGACATATACCCCTCGGCGTTCACGTTTTATCACGTAAAATGTGCATTGGTAGGTTTTTTGCAAAATTTTTCTTTTAGGCAACTCGTTTCGACTAAATAATTTTCCAAGCAAAATTTTGCAAAAAATCACCTATGCACAGTTTACCCGATAAAACTTGAACGTCTCGGGATATAACCTATGATTAACAACACAAAGAAACGGAAAAGAATTAATAGTAAACAAATCAAATAAATTTCGATGGTTTTAGAACTGACAATGACTGAAATAGAAGCGCTAATCAGTAAATGTTTTTTTTTTTGGAAGACATTCACTTAGATATTTACCCTTTCTGAAAGTGAACAATAGACAAGGATGAAGTCAATAATGCATGTCTACTTCTAAATCACAGGGAGATGACGCACGGGTAAACTCAGTCCGCGAGAACAGTATTTATACCAGAGGACCTTAAATTAGGTGAAATAAGTACAAAACAAAGCACTTTAAAGACGTATTAACAAAAAATGATTAAAAACAGTTTTTAATTCTGAATTTACAAGGTTGCTGCTACTTTTTACTACAAGTAAAAAGGACGCCCTGGTACAATAATTTGTTATTTACCTGAAAGTGTGTCCGTAAGTAGGCAGCCCAATATTAATTTTGGCCTTGTCCATTCCCAACGAATTCCAGTAGTAACTGGAATAGTTGATGTTTAAAGTTGCCAAATAGTATTTTTCGTTCAAATTTGGATACAATGGGGAGTTGATCCCAGTAAACGGAGTAGCTCCCGTATAATAGTGAAAGTCGTACGACATTAAATTGACGAAATCGACGTAATCATTCATGTAGGACACGTCATAGGAAATGTCAATTATTTGGGTAGTGGCCGCCACCGCCACTGTTAATAGGAAACTGTATTTAGGCTGCCTGAAATTAAAAACACAAAATTGTCCACCATGTATCAGAAATCAATATTTGAAAAATTCTACTGAACTTGTTCTAGTTACCTTAAAATTGTCTTTCTCACTTCAGACAGTAACTGAGTGAAATGCATCCGTTGATACGGATCGTCGTAGACTTGTTCCCCTGGAAATTCCCAGTCCAAATCGACTCCATCTATACCGTAGTCTTTAACGTAAGTTAAAATCGACTTTATAAAGCTAGAAAAAGCTTTCGACTTTCAATTTTTTACTGAATTTTTACTGAAATACGTACGTTTTTCTGTTGGTGTGATCGCGTACCATTTGGGGAAACCCATCGTCATTTCCAGCCCCCCCAATGGAAAGCAATACCTTTAATTCTTTATTAATTTCCTTCAACTTTGTGATTTCCTTCAAATAATCTGAGAACAAGAAATGTTCCAGTTAATGGAGTTCAAGGATATCTAAAGATGGAAAATTCTCAGAAATTAAGTTTTTTTGAGAAAATGCCAAGAGAATTTAAGGAATTATAGAAGAACTTGAGAGGATAATAAAGAATGCACATCAAAAGCAACAATTCAGGTGATGGACTATTTGGAAATTATGTTTCTTTGAGGAATTGCACTGTAAGTTGTGTTTGCAGCTCCATGGAGCCAAATTTGACAGATGGAATGTTAGGGAACAGTTTAATACTTTGCTTGCGTCACGTGATAGCTGTCATTACCGTCACAACTCACTCACTAGTCACCGGAAAGTATAAAATGCCAAATAGATGTATTTCTTTGAAGAATGACACTGAAAGTTGTGTTTACAGCTCCATGGAGCCAAATTTGACAGTTGGGACGTTAAGGAACAGTTTCATATTTTGTTTGCGTCACGTGACAACTGTCATAACTGTCAAAACTCACTCACCAGTCACTGGAAAGAAAATTTTTTGAAATAGATGTTTCTTTGAGGAATTACACTGGAAGTTGCGTTTACAGCTCCATGGAGCGAAATTTGACAGTTGGGATGTTAAGGAACAGTTTGATACTTTGTTTGCATCACGTGATAGCTGTCATCACTGTCACAACTCACTCACTAGTGACCAGAAAGTATAAAATGCCAAATAGATATGTTTCTTTGAAAAATTGCAATTTAAGTTTTATTTTAAGCTCCATGGAGCCAAATTTGACAGTTGGGACGTTAAGGAACAGTTTGATACTTTGTTTGCGTCACGTGACAGCTGTCATAACTGTCCCAATTCACTCACCAGTCATTTGAAAAAATAAAATGCCAAATAGATGTGTTCCTTTGAGGAATTACACTGGATGCTGTATTTACACTATTTACAGCTCCATGGAGCCAAATTTGACAGTTGGGATGTTAAGGAACAGTTTAATACTTTGCTTCTGTCACGTGATAGCTGTCATCACTGTCACGACTCAGTCACCAGTCACTTGAAAGAATAAAATTCCAAATAAATGTGTTTCTTTGAGGAATTACACTGGAAGTTGTGTTTACAGTTCCATGGAGCCAAATTTGACAGATGGGTTGTTAAGGAACAGTTTAATACTTTGCTTGCGTCACGTGATAGCTGTCATTACTGTCACAACTCACTCACTAGTGGCCGGAAAGTATAAAATGCCAAATAGATGTGTTTCTTTGAAAAATTGCACTTTAAAGCTCCATGGAGCCAAATTTGACAGTTGTGACAGGAAACTGTGTTACTTAGGTCACTTAACGTCACAACTGTCAAATTTCGCTCCATAGAACTACAAATACAATACAGTGTGATTTATCTGTGGTGGGATTCATCAAAGTTGCGCGACAATTTGACATTTTACAGTTTTACGGCACAGTTTAATGAGTTTTGACAAACTTCATAGCTAGATCAGTTTGTCAAAGTGGTCCACATTTTTCCAACCGCACAAATCCACAAATTACAAGTTTTTTGAGGTTGCCAACCAAAATGACTGAATCAAAGGGCCTTGGTTTTGGCAACATTAATTTGAATGTATTTTCAAGCCATTCCATGTTGAAAAAGTGTTGCTTTTTGAAGGTTTGGTGTGAGTTTAAAATGCCAAAAACAGTCCAAAATTCCATTGCCTGAATTGTAGCAAAGTCATCTTTTAATGTTATTTTTGGAATCTATATGAAATTTTAAGCAAACCACCACCACCAAAGAGGTTTTACAACTTTTCCAGCTTACCAAATGGAAAAGTAAAGCAAAAATCGGCATTACTCGTAAGCTAAATCCAAAACAAAAATAAACATTTAGTTGAATTTCTGAAAATTAGAAAAGAACAGAGAATAAACACTTTAAAAAGGAAGGATTTAACACTAAAAAGTTTCAATTTAAAAACTTACCCAAATGAGTATCATCAAGGTAAATACTGTGATTCACCACTCTGCCAAAGGCAACATTCAAATGAGTGCACAAACTAGGGTCAATTTCACTGATTTGCATGGACCTTTCATTGGCTGGGAAATTGTAGTAGCAAACCAGTCTAAACTTGCCAGGAGACTGTTCAGTATTGTGCACTGGTACATGCCTCAAGTGTTCTGTATAGTTGTCTGAATAACCCTGACTGTAAATTAGAGCCCTGTGTTGCTCTCTTTTTGTTGTTTCTACATATTACATATGAAATTAGTTTTTTCATAAATTACTTAAGTCACAAAAACAATGTAATCAATTTTTGTATGTGTCAGTCATACTCACCAACAGAAGCAAATATTGATGCCGACTTGGGATAAATCAACCTTTCATAAATACCAAATAGAATCACATAAGTGGCACAGAATACTGTTACAGGTAGAACAAGGCATCCAACCATAAGAGCAGTTTTCTTGTCGACATGCCAGGGAGTTCTGCACATTTAAATAAGTAAACAGCACTGCATACATGTTGCAGTTACATTAGTTACCTGTTTCGATCTCTCTGAAGCAACATGTAGTGGTTGTAATCCTCGGCAAACATTGTGAATTGTCTTATCACAGATTTATTAACTGGAGTGGTTTTTTTTTCAATATTTCTTAATCAAACATGTTAAAAGTGGACAATAAATGTCATGTTGTGGTTATTACAGTGTGAAAATCAGATTTTACTATAAATCTGGGAAAACAAAGTAAATTTACAATAATATTCACAAAACAATAATGTAAACCAAAAATAACCTACAAAACATTTGACATTTACTGACAAAAGTGTGGTTATAGTAAACGATTAGCTAAATGTGTTAGGCGTGACGTCAGTATGGATGCCTGTTTAAGACTATACGGTTACACAGTACAGTTGTTCCTGTTTAGTTTAGATAGTAAATAAATTACAGCTACTTAGCCATAATTGCCTGTTTATTATAACGAATCCCTAAACCCAATCAAAAGCAATTGTAATTTTTTTCAAATAGCTAATCCAGTTTTCTGGACTGTCATCTGTCGGACTTATGGCATCAATTTGTTACTGTCATTTATTTGGAGGTTTGAGCTGTGTTTCTGGAATTTTGCATTCTTGGGGACTGTTTTTTTGTGACTGGATTCTAAATTCCCTTTTAAAATACGGTTTTCACTCAATTTAAACGTTATCACTGAGTTTGTAATATATTTTAGTCCGTTTATTTGCAGGTAAAAATGGTGAGTACTGTGGAAAATCATACCTTTGTAGTCTAGAATCTTTTTCATGTTTGGTCTTTCTGTTTATTTCTGAATTTGGTTAAAATATTTGTAGTTTTTTAAGTATTGCTGACTTGTTGGAGCCTAAAACTTATTCATGTAACAGCCTGTGACTATATTTACCTTCTACAACCCTAAAGTTATAGGTTAACTTATTCGAACTTAGCTACAGGCATAACTGAACAACACTCGAGTTTCAATTGAGAATTATTGACTATATAGTAAGGAGGAAATTGTTAAAGAACTATAATTAGACAAATTAATCACATTCTTCTTATGTTTTGAACAATTTTAACTCCATATCAGAATAGTTAGGTTAGGATTGAGATCACAAAATACAATAGTCCAGGAGACATGCAGTATTTGAGTAAGTCACAGCATTGTTTATGATTGGTCAAATAATTATATTGCACCATTATGTGTGTTGGTTTAGGTAGTAACAAACTTTGGTAATTCCTCAACACTATGAAACACTATAAAAATGTCACAAATTACTCAATCATAGCTCTGAGAATTTCATAAAATCATAAAACTTCTGAAAGACTGAACCAAAACCAAAAGGGTTTTATTTGGTAACCATTCCTGGAGTTGGTGTATTGTTTTTCAGTCTCACACCATCCTTCTGGTACAGCCAGGGGCCAATCCTGAGACCAGAACCTACTCAGATTATGAATCAGTCAATGACTGTATGGAAGGAGTGTGTCGCATCTATGAGGAACACTTGAAAAGGCGAAATCCTAACACACCCACCATCACTTATGACATATCCCAGTTGTTTGATTTTGTTGATCAGGTAAGTCATTTTTGTATTGTGACAATAGTTTCAAAGAATGCTTGATATTTTTGATCACAATAAATTTGTTGATACTGCAGACAAATTGTAATTTCTTCCTAAACTGATACTTTCAACTTTTCAGTTATTTTTAGTGGTTTTTCAAATTTGTCATTTTGACCCAACTTCAAAAGTTTCAATTATACTTACACTGCTTATTATCACATAATTTAGTGTACTTAACATTTAGAAATACCTAATTATAACTGTTGTTTACAAAACAAGTTTGACATTGAAACCCGATTAAAGAGTATTGAGGAGGATTTCTCAGAATTTGATCGCATACAAACGCGTTTAGAATTTTTGTCTGGATCCGAGGATGATTCTCGAATTGACACTGAATCAATGTTTTATTCTTTTATTGCAGAAGCTAAGCAGATTATTTCTGATTTAAGCAAAACAGATATAAATAATTTTGCCCAAGTAAATACGCAAGCGCATTTGCCCAATATTTCAAGCGCCTCGAACACGCCATCTCTTGCCGCGTTTTGCAAGGTTGCCAGACTTAGGATTGCCCACGTTTTTTACGGCAATTACGAAACTTGGTTTGGATTTATAGACGTTTTTAATTCAATCATACATAATCGAAAGGACTTTACCGGACATTAATAAGTTTTTATATTTAAGGGTTTTGCTGTAAAGGAGATGCTTTAAAACTTATTGACAGTTTGGAAGTCACTGGATCTAACTATTCTATCGCTCTCGATTTATTAAAAAACCGATATGCTAATGAAAAAAGCTGTAATTAATTTTCACATTAACGAACTTTTATTTAAATTGCCAAAAGTAACAGAAGAATCTGCTGGTTGCATGAGAAAAATTACTTGATAGGGTAAACCATCACATTTTGGCTTTAGATAAACTAAAATTGCCTGTTCAACACTGGGATGCTTTATTAATTCCAATTGTTCTTCAAAAATTAGATGAAATCACAATAAATGAGTGGGAATTAAAGCAAGCCACCAATAATTTACCATCTTTAAAGAACTTGTTGAATTTTTAACAAAGAAAAGTTTTGTCATGGAATCACGAAATTATGATCACTCTTCGACGCAAAAATAATTTAAAATATCGACAAACACAAAATAAAAAACCATCGTCATCGTTTCACACAAATTCTCGCCCGGAAACTCGTCAAGTATCATACTCATTGACAGGAAATGCTTTTAAATGTCAAGTTTGTGGGGAATCACATTTTATCTATCAATGTAGAACGTTTCAAAGCTTACAACATTTCTCAAAGGTATGATCACATAAAAAAAATACAATCTATGCAGCAATTGTCTTAGAACCGGTCCACGACAGAGGCAATTGTAGATCTACAGGCTGCAAAGTATGCAACTTAAAACATAATACATTGTTGCATAGAGATAATAGAAACAATTCGGAAAATAGTATTAATTCCAGCAAAGTCACTACCTCTATAACGGAACACGACATGGTAGGGAGTGAGTCGTCACCAAATTGCTCTGATTATTGTATCCAATAGTCAAAGTAATGTGCTTCTCGAAAGAAATGTTTCTAACATGCAAAATGTACATTTAAATCAAGCGAAAAACTCGGTAACTAATTCAGCAACTGTTACATCACGAAAACTTTATTGAAGGTATCAGGAATTGTAATGTTCTTGATTGTGTAGAATTGGTAGATTCAAATAATACAGTATCAGCCAGTTCAAGCAGCAAAAATAATTGTATAAATCGGCAAGTTTTTTACTGTCTACTGCTACAATTTTTATCCAAGATGATCAAGGTAATTATCAGCAATGTACCGCGCTTTTGGATAACGGTAGTCAATCAAACCTAATCACAAAAAGTTTATGTGACAAATTAAATTTGAAATTAAACCGCGAAATCATTAATTTATCTTCAGTCAATAAAATTGTTACTGACATTTTTTTATACAACAGTCGCTATAATCAAATCCAGACACGACAATTACTCAAGAAAATTAAAGTTTTCAGTTTTACCATCGTTGACAGAAAAGTTACCGCTTATTGGATTTGACAAAATCTCAAATTTTCATACCCTGATAATTTGTATTTGGCTGATGAAAACTTTAACGTTCCTAAGGTTATCGATATTATTTTAGGAATTGAAGTGTTTTATGAAGTAATTGGTAAAAACCAAATTAATCTAGGACATAACTTACCAGTATTACATGACACTCGACTCGGATGGGTGTTTGGTGGAAACTTACATTTTTTTGACACTCGACTAAACAAAGACAAAACACAGATTTGTAATTTAATAACTGATATTTCTAACCAACAACTACAAGACTTATTAACTCGATTTTGGGAACAAGAAGAACTACCCATAACCAAACATTTTTCACGAAAAGAAAAAAGAGTGTGAAACACATTTTCAGAATACAACTCTCCGTAATACCTGACGGTAGATTCGAAGTTTCTTATCCTTTTGATAAAGAAAATTGATGCTACATTAGGGAATCTAAAAGCATGGCCTTGAAGAGGTATTTGTCTTTAGAAAACCGCTTAGAGCGAAATCACGATTTAAAACGACAATATTTTTTCTTTTATGCACGAATACGAATTTTTAGGGCACATGACCTTAAAAAATACTTTAGACACTGATGAGTCATTTCCCGATAATTCATTCTTTTTGCCTCATACCGCGGTTTTTGCGTGAAGAAGCTACCACTACAAAAATGTAGGGTGGTATTTGATGCTAGTGCCAAATCATCTACCAACGTTTCACTTAACGATTTACTTCTCGTAGGACCTACAATACAAGAAAGACCCTTTTTCAATTTTACTAAGAGTTAGATTAAGACCCATAGTGCTTAGTGCAGACATCAAAATGATGTACCGCTGTATATCGGTAAAATCCAACAGATCGTTCATTTCAGCAAATTTTGTGGAGGTGGAATACCAATGAATCTATAAAAGTTTACAATTTGAACACCGTTACGTATGGTACAGCGTGTGCACCATTCCAAGCCACTAGATGTTTGATGGAATTAGCACATCAAAACAAAACTAAATTTCCTAAAGCGTCACAAATCATTGAAAAGTCATTTTACATGGATGACTTGCTTGTCAGTCTAAATTCTGAGAAGAAGCACTCGAAATATACAAGGAACTTAATCACATTTTTGACAGGAGCCCATTTTAAATTGAGAAAATTGGTCATCTAACAACTTAGCTGTTTTGAACGACATTTTTGAGACTTCAGACGAACAAGACAAGGACAAACTAATTTTGTTTCACGAAAAATAGGCACTAAAACCCTTAGGTATTGTTTTGGGAACCAAGCTCAGACATATTACAATACGCTGTAAATATTAAAACCGAATTTCCACAAGATAACCAAGCGCGTAATTCTCTCGACTATTTCTCAAATATATGATCCGCTAGGATTAATAGGCCCAGCTGTTATAAAAGGGAAACTAATTATCCAAGACTTATGGCGACTTCATATAGATTGGGACGAAGAGGTGCCAGAACATATAAAAAACTACTTGGTCAGAATTGATATCTCAAATCAAATGTCTTGATTTAATTAAACTGCCACGTCATGTTATGATTCAAAATTCAGTATCACTAGAACTAGTAGGGTTCAGTGATAGTTCAGAAAAAGGCATTTGGAGCCTGCATCTATGCCTGCTCCATAGATGGCAATGGTAAACGAGTATCCAGACTTTTAACTGCCAAATCCAAAGTGGCACCACTTAAAAAACTTACTTTGCCACGTTTGGAACTATCTGCCGCTTGTTTTGTTGGCAAAACTGATGTTTCATTTGCAAGAAACCCTTGATTTACCTATTTCAAATACAACTTATTACACTGATTCAACTATAGTATTAAGCTGGTTGAAAAATAGAACCCAGTAATTTGAAAAACATTCGTCGCAAATAGGGTTGCAACAATCACAGAACTATCTCCAATAAGCAAATGGAAATACGTTACAACCAAACAGAATCCCGCTGATATAATTTCACGAGGACTAAATTCCTAACGAATTATTAGGTAACTCCTTATGGTTTGAGGGACCCGAGTTTTTTAAAACAAAAGGACTTTGATCAGCAGCATCCGATAATCTTACCTTATCAACACAGATTAACTGAACTGATTGTCACAGATGCTCATTTAAAACATTTGCACGTTGGAGTTCAAAATTTATTGTCTATCATTAGGCTTAAATATTGGCCCATAAAGGGAAAGACTATCGTAAAGCGCGTTTTAAAAAAAATTGTATGAGATGTTGTCGAGTTTAAACCAAAAAACCTGCAACTTTTTTTAATGGGGGTTTTACCACGAACCCGAGTTACTCCATGTCGACCTTTTTTTCCACTGTGGTGTGGATTACGCAGGTCCTGTGTTAGTCAAAGAAGGTACTTTGCGTAATAGTAAACGATTAAAGTCATATATTTGCATTTTTGTCTGTTTTTCGACGCGGGCAGTGCATATAGAAGTCGCTAAGGACTTAACGACACATAGTTTCTTAAATTGTCTAAAAAGGTTTATTTCCAGACGAGGCAAACCTTCTAGCATTCATTCCGACAATGGATTTAAACTTTGTGGGCGCAAATAACTATTTTCTAGATCTGTATAATTTACTTAATGACCACGAAACATAATGAGACCGTTGCTACGTTTCTAGCTGATGACCAAATTAGCTGGAAATTTATCCCAGCTCGTTCCCCTCACATGGGAGGATTGTGGGAGGCGGCCGTAAAATCAGCCTAAGTTTGCCTATTTAGAAGCATTAGTGGAAAATTCTACATTATGTCACAATTGATTGTGAACTTAAAATTACTAGAAATTACCTATATTTTCCTGAAAAATGCTACTTAATATACAGTAAGCACATGATCAAAAGGGTACTGTGACATTCTTTAGATCGAAAGTTGACGATTTGACGTAATTGTTATTAGAAAAAAGTGAAAATGCTATGATGGTCAAAGTTCTTGGAAAAAAATCTATTTTTGGAAATATTTAGAGAATGTTTCGATGGATTTTAATGAAACTTGCTGTGGACTTGTCTCTAATGACCATTGTCAGGTATCTTAGAGTAATAATAATTATGATAGGTAGTTGGTAGGAAGCAGGTAGGGGGTGACAGAAATAGTCAGTCAATAAAGTTGATAGTTGAAAGCACAACATATTTTATTAATAGTATTTAGAACATCATTACAACAATTACGTCAAATCGTCACATTTCTTTCTCTCTTTTGATCATGTGCTTTCTGGACACCCTGTATGTATTAATATAATTGAGAGGCATTTTTTTAGCTGTCAGATCTGAGCTGTTTAGTATACCAAAAATCCACCAACACGTACGCGCCCTACAGCAAAGATTGGATCAAAGAGAAAATCTACATTTTGCTACGACAGGCCGCCGGTCACACCGATTACGGGTTCCAATGTTAGATTTACTTTGGGTGGGGTTTTCTTTTTCAATGTTATTGCATTTTATTTTATGTTCATTTCAGATACCATTCACATTAAGAGGTTCGTTTTTCAGCTTTTTTTTATGAAAGTGTAGGAATATTTGCTTTCAGTTTGACCAGGGAATTATTTCATAAGAAACTAATCTGGATTTTAAGTTGGACATGTTTATTTTTAAGGTTTCTTAATAAATATCTAGAAAATCAAAGAGAATTTTTGTGATATTTTTTCAGGTAGTCATCAAATAGCAAAATATTCTTTTTGCAGCCTATTATTTCCGTACCAAAGAGAGGTTGATACTCTTCGTGTATTATTCTAACATAAAACTCAAGTTTCTCAAAAGTTTGTGTACTTTATCGTCAGGAGCAATAAGCACGTCGTGAACAAACTATACTAGATTCATAATTTGTAACATAAACAGAGATAAAAGGAAAAACTCATAATCTCAAAGTACAGTCTCAACAAGACTTCATATAGAAGTAATGAAACATAATAGCTGAGTTTTTTCTAAAATTTTTATAAAACATGTTTTTGGCAAATGTAGTCCAATCCCACATAATTACGTGTCCGATATTTACGAATTAACATTCTCTCAGCTTAGCTTTGACAGGCAAAAGACTTTAAAATCGAATTTATTAAAAATATAAGCAGGCAACCTGGAAAGGTGGAAGGAATACATACAGAGAGCTGTTCGAGGCAGAGCAACAGGCGGAAATTATTATCCATAAGGCACGCAGTAATACGACTAAAAAATAACAAAGCAAACGGATAATGTTCAGGCGGAAATACCGAAACTTTTGGGAGACACCCAACTTAAACTATACTGGCAAGACTACTCAATAAAATATTAGAAACGGGAGAATTGCCTAGAGACTGGCTGGTTTCCACGTTTATTCCCCTTCCTAAGAAAGCAAATGCTACTAAATGCTCTGACTACCGAATTATAAGCTGGCATTGAAAATCCTACTTTTAACATCATCCACTCTCGTATATACAGAAGGCTCAAAGAAGACATGAGCAAGGTTCAGTTCGGATTCAGAAGTGGAATGGGAACGCGAGAGGCCCTATTTTCTATACATCAGGTCCTAACACAGAGAGCCAGGGACGTAAACTGCAATGTCTACGCTTGTTTTATCGACTTCGAGAAGGCGTTTGGTAGGGTGCAACACCGCAAGTTGTAATCAAATATTAATTTGGAATCTGGTATCGACAACCAAGACTTGCGCCTCATAACTAATCTGTATTTACACCTGAGAACGACTGTGCGTATAGACAACGAAACTGTCTGCATACTGTCACCAACTCTGTTTAGCACTTATTCCGAAATACTGTTTAGACAGGCGCCCAGTTAAACAGAGGAATAAGGCATTAAGATTAATGGAGACATTCTCATAGCAGATAGTGCTGAGGGATTACAGGAGTTAATAGACCGAGTGGTAGAGGCATGTGAGATATATGGAATGAGGCTTAACTGCAAGAAGACCAAAATTCGTATAGTTAGTAAAAACGATGAGGTGCAGTACCACCAGGCCAATAACGAAAGCCTGGAAACAGCAGATACAGTAACGTATTTGGACTGCAGCCTGAACAAGGAATGGGATCACTCACGGGAGATCAGAGAGCCGCATAGAAAAAGCCAGAACTATTTTCAACCGCCTTAGAAAGGTCCTATGCACTTGAATATTGCTATAAGAACACAGGTCCTAAAGTGTTACGTATTCTCCATGCTTCATCTATACGGAGTGGAAGCCTGGACTTTGACAGATGCTACATCTAAACGCTTGGAAGCGTTTGAAATGTAGTGCTACCGGATCTCATACACTTACCATGTCACAAATAACACCGTGATCCAACGAATGCAAAAGGAATTAAAAATTTTACATAGAGTGAAGATGAGAAGTATCAACTTATCCAACTAATCTTGCAGAGCAAAATAGGTGGCTGAAAAATATTAGACAGTGGACGGGCATAACGACCGTACATTTATTCAGGGCGACTGTCGACAGGATTATATGGAGCAACGATGATTGCCAACATCCATAGAGGATAGGCACTGACAGAAGAAGAATAAAGGCAACCATCAAAACACTGTGCAGATCTGTGAATAACCGTTTTTTCAACTTTCTTTACTAAATAGACAGAAACTATATAGAGGAATAAGAATGCATAGAGGAATGGATTCTGTTGGTGTCGATTTCGATCTTTTGTCGTTAAACGTGATTTACACAGAAGACGATCATGAACTTGTATGTTTTAGCATATGACAGTTGTAAAAGTAAACTTAATTTATTTTAATGTCCGACAGGGCTATTATTTCATCAATAATGACACCTATTAAGGTCAATTATCTAAGAAATAATGCCCTAGGGCGTAAAATGGACTCATATCAACCGGTCGAGCAAGCGGGATTCCGTAAGAGGTTTAGTACTATCGACCACCTGCAGACACTTCGCACTCTTATTTAAAAAGCCACTCTGTCGAAACCTGGGCAATTCCAGAATTCCTAGGCAATGCAAGGATATCGACTCTAGATACTCAAACATCAAACAAATCTATAATAACGCTTCCATTTATGTAAAAATAGATGATGAGTTAAAAACCGACAGTATTCCAATCAAAAGAGGAGTAAGGCAAAGAGACACCATCTCACCAATACTTTTTACCCTTGCCCTGGAGGATGTCTTCAAAAAACTTGACTGGCAAGAGAATTGATAACGACCATTTACGATTTGCCGACGATATTGTGGTCGTAAGAGCTTAAAAACCTGCTTCGGGAGCTTCATCGAGCATCGCTGCAAATTGGACTTGAAATGAACTTCAGCAAAACAAAGATCATGAATACAGAAGACATCCAGGTGACCATTAACGACCAAACCCTGGAGGTTGTCTCGGAATATGTTTACTTAGGCCACCAAAATTCAACTTGGCAAAGAAAATCAATCTTCTGAAATGACAAGAAGAATAGGCCTCTCCTGGGCAGCCTTTGGCAGACTAGGATTTATCCTTAAATCTAGTGAATTTCCTATAAATTTGAAAAGGAGAGTGTTTGATGCCGGTTCTCACATATGGACTAGAGACAATGGCAATTACCCGCAAATTTTCCAATAAACCGCAAACCACGCAACGAGCTATGGAGAGGCTATGATAGGAATCACTCTAAGGGATAGAATCCGCAACGAGGGAATTCGTAGAAGAACTAAAGTGACAGATGTTCTAAGGCTTGTGGCACAACTGAAATGAAGATGGGATGGTCATGTGGCAAGGAACATAGGAACTAGTTTGGCGCCCAAGAGAGACCAAACGGAGCATTGGTACGCCCCAGAGACGATATCCAGAATGTTGCAGAAAGGAATTGGACCCGATTGGAAGAAGATATACAAAAATAGTACATTTTGTTGCCATAGTGTGTAAAAAAAAGAAAAAACAACTGCTTAATGCGACTCACTTGTGTCTATTACATAGAACAAGTGGAATTTGAAATAGCACCAATTTACTTTACGCTGTCGCTCCTTGTGGTTAATTTCCGAGGTTTATTCTACTTTACACTTTCGGACAGAATGACAATGAAGTCCGAAAGGTTCGGGAAATGTATGAAAAGTTTACACAATACTCTAGACACTATATGGGCTATATTGTGTAAAAAAATGAAGCTTCTAACATGAAAAACTGAATTTGTGGTGAAGTTTCAGTTCTTAACTATTAAATTTTTGTTTTGGTGCAGTCACTTGATTAAAGTCGTGTAACTTCCAAGATTCTTCTTCTTCAGTCCTCCTTTGTCCACTCCTGAACTTGCTTCCATAGATTTCTTCTTGTGCTGTTTGAGACCATCTTTTCTCCGCAATCGGTTTGATATCGTCTAGCCACCTTTTCTGGGGTCCGTCTTGGTCGCCAATGTGTTACTCGCGCTCTCCAACTGTCATGGTTCTGTATGGCCACATGCCCCACCCATTGCTTTCCGAAGGATACGCTTCATGAAGTCCACGACTTTAGTTCTTCGTCGGATTTCCTCATTTCTGATTTTGTCTCTTAGCTGTTCAGCACTTCTTTTCGTCATTGTCACTGTTTCTAAACCTTAAGTTGCTACCGGCAGTATACTTATATGTATCGAAGACTTTCCGCTTTAAGTTTATTGGGATCTCTCTCTGTTTTTTAATATAAGCTCAACTTGCCAAAAGCTGCCCATGCAAGTTTTGATAGTATGCCCCAAGTAGATGTATTCATCAACGTTTTCTTGGTGGCCTTCCGTATCGCTTATTATCTTGGTTCTAGAAAGGTTCATTCTTAGGCCTACTTTTCTCGACGCTTTCATTCAGTTGGCTTAACATATCTTTGAGTTCGTTGATGTCGCTACTTATGAGGACGATATCGTCGGCGAATCGTAAGTGACTTAGAGGTATTCCGTTCACATTTAGCCTCCCAAGACAGTGTTTTGAATATGTTCTCTAACGCCAAGGTGAACAAGTTGTCAGGAAAAGGTGGCATTTTCATATATGTATTTCAGGAGTTTTGTATATCGGGAATCAATTCTAGCATCGTCCATGGCCTGCAAGAAAGCCCATATCTCAATGGAGTCAAATGCCTTGCGAAAATCTATGAATACTAAGTGCAGAAGTATATTATTGTATTCACTTGTTTTTTCTATTAATCTTCTTACTGGCTGAAGGTGGTCAACGGTGCTATACCCCTTTCGAAACCCCGCCTGTTCTATTGGTTGGTAGGCGTCTAGCTTGTTGGTGAGTCTGTTAGTGATAATCTTGGTAAGAAGTTTATATCGGTGTGATAAAAGGCTGATTGGTCGGTAGTTCTCTATGTCGGTGTTATCGCCCTTTTTGAAAAGAAGAATTCTGCCTTGGCATTTGCTGAGAAGTACCCGCAGTGTTTCCACCCATTTTCAGCATTTCACAGGTGACACCATCTTCCCCTGGGGCCTAATTCTTGAAAGCAGGGAACTGAATTCTCAAGGGAAGTGTTGATAGAATGTGACAGAAGAAGCTGACAATGGCGGGTTTCTGTCACATTCTACAGGTCTTTCTCTTGATAATTCCCTTCCCTCGTTTCAATCATACGCACCCTGGGCTCTTCCTGTTCTTTATTTGTCTTAGTACTGTACGTATATCTCTTGATTTGTTATATCGGGGATGTCATCTAATCCAACGTTGCAGATAGTATATTTGATGCTGTTGCTCTGCTTTAGGCTTTGGGATTAGTTGCTGTGGAAGTATATAGACGAGTGTAGGTAGAATGCATGGATACCATCAACAATACCCTTGTTCTCTGATATTAGATTACCCTGTTGGTCTTCTATTTTGGTCATTCTGTGTTTTCCCGTGGACATTCTTGATTTTAGAACTCTCGTATTTGCGTTCGTCTCTGTAGCATTTCTAATTAGTTTGGTGTCGTGTCTTTGGTATATTGAACCACCCTATAATTGTCAAAATAACCGAGTTATTGACAATACAATGGAGTAGTTTACAGAGTGATTCATTGAATTTTTAACATCCTCGTAACTTGTTTAATTTTGATTTTATAAAAAAATACCAAAAATATGAATCTTGTAGATATTTGCATATACTTTATTCCTGGATAATCCATCAGTATACAGGGTGTCCCAAATTTGAACAACAAACCAAATAACTTATAATTTTTTATTCGATTTTTGGAATCTACGTCAAATTCTAGGCCTACTTAATGTAAAATGTTTGTATCGATATTCAATTGTTTTTGCTCTAGCAGCCTTACTTTGACCACCCTCCTCGAATGCAGAAATTACCAATTTAAGCGAAATTTTGGTGCACTTTTCCAGAAAATCATCCATAACTCGCTTATTTGAAACACCCTGTATAAACACACCGTATAACAGAAGAAAGCTAATGAACGGGGCTATCACGTGAAGTTGAGTGGACACGGTTAAGTTGCTTCGTTTAGCCGCTAGAGGGCGTCAAAGTTGACTCTCGTTTTTTTGCAGTTTTTGCTCAATATCTCAGGAACGTTTCAGGTTACAGGTCTAAAATTTTTTCCACAAACGCACCTCGATGGGGGTGCAACTTTTCCCTTCCAACACTTTTTTGGTACAATGCACCATTTGACCTTGAAAAATTAAAAACTAGTATTGTCAAGAATTTTCAAGGGTGATACCTTCTGATTTTTTTCAAATTTTTTTTATTTTCAAAATTAACCTCAACTGCTTAAATACCTTCAGGTTAATAGTACAAAAATGACGTAAAGTGTCATTTGTCAAAATGTCATTTTGCAAGGGTGCCACGCCCTAAAGTGTCAAAATTGACATCATTTCAAGGTCATCTCCGAAACGGTGCCAGTTAGAGCAAAATGGACGTCAGATTTGTGTTCCCCAGGTTCAAATTAGTTAAAAAAAATTACTTTGATTAAGGAAAATCCAAAATGGTCGCCGTTAGTATAGTAGGCCCAAAAAATCCCTAATTCAGATTAAAATTCCGTGCACTTTTCCAGAAAATCGTCAATAACTCGCTTATTTAAAACATCCTGTATAAAACCACCGTATAACAAAAGAAAGCTAATAAATCTATCACGTGACGTTAAATGAGCACGGCTAAGTTGTTCCGTTTAGGTGTTAGAGGGCGTCAAAGTTGGCTCTCGTTTGTTGCAGTTTTTGCTCAATATCTCAGGAACGTTTCGGGTTAGGTTAGGTTAGGTTAGGTAACTGACTATAAACCTTAGTTAATAGTTCAAAAATGTATAAAACAAATTATTTTTGAATTTTCACATTTTCCAATTTTTCCGGAAAATTTTCTGGAAAAATTTCCAAAAATTTAATTTTTCGGAAATTTTACATTCCTGTTTTTTACCATCTTTGTCCAACTCATTATTGATTTCCTAATGAAATTTTCTTACCTCTGTACAATAAATGGTGTTTCAGAAGTGTAGTCGTGAAGCAAACCATATTTTTTCTGCTACACCAGGTATATTGGGGTATTTCAGAGTCGTAGAGCGTAAAAACCAGTCTAATTTTAAGTTGAAAAACTGTAGGAATACATTTTTTCTTGGTCTTTATTTATTCAATTAAACTAATTAAGGCAACGCCACTGTCTCCAAGAAGAATTTAAAGTTACATGCCCCACCCACACACTCTGGTGAAATTTTCCAGTTACTTTCACGGCACTCTTGCGAATCGCGATCGCGAATCTCAGTTGACCGTCTGCTGTTTAGATGGCGCCACCGGTCGTTTCGCGAATCGCCGAATAATAAATATGTCTGGGTAGTCGGTCTAGTGTTGTGATGCTTTTTACCGTATTTTCTTTAGTTTTAACGCAAAAAAACGCAATTAAATTTAGGAGAACTGAACTAGGTGATGTGCCCCCGGTGTTCGCTCAGTGTTTCGGTCCGGTACAGTCATATTTCCGTCAAAATCGCCATTTGTTTGGGTAAGTACCTGTAAGAAGTTTTCACTGTTGTCTGACCTAATTACGGGTTTTCTGGGGTTTTTGGGCCGTGGGGATGTTGCTTCTGGTCAGTAATGGAAAAGTACATACCCTTGTTATGGTTTCCACAAGTCTCCAAGGAAAAAACCCTTAAATTTACTGACAATCAGCTGATGAAATTCTAGGTTATTTTTGCACTCATCCCCATTATTTTCTCTCACTTGGGGGGGAATGTTAACGTTTTACTGACTTACGAGGTTTGTTCGGTATTGTAACGGCCTCAAAACGATGCTGTAACGTCCATTTTAGCAATTTTCTGTTGAATAATTCAACCATTCTGGAAACAAAAATAATTATTGTGCTGATATGATTTTATTTTTGGCACTGATTTTTAGAACAAAAACTCTAATTACGTTTACGTACCCAATAATGTCCTGTCTAAACATAATATTATTATTATAAACAAAAATAACCATTTTTACTGTTAAACACTGACGTAAAATTGGTTTCAAAAATGTCAATCATTTTCAGTTCATTTTTTTTTTTTTGGAGAGGAGGTACTTACACGTGACCATTATATTTAGTGCAAAAGTATTGGGCACGTGACACTCACCGAATTTGGTTACTCGCAACTGTTCTACAGCCACGGCAACTGTGATTAAAATGTTAAACAATGGCTGACACTGCAGCCATGTTTGTGTGTTTATTTTGTGGCGTAATTACTATTTTAATTTTGTCTTTAAAAACCTATTTGTTATGGTTTAGTGGTGTGCTACTTTGTATTGTATCAGTGACAAGATTACTATAATAACGAAAAATTCAAATGCAGGTAAGTTTCTGTTCATTCACTTTGAATGTAGTTTATTCAGTCACGTGACTATTGTCAAGAGTTTAACCTAAAATACGGTATCTATGATACAGGGTGGCTAAAATTTGTGTGTGTATGTGTGGATATCTCCAAAACGATAAGAGATACAGCACAACAGTTTTACCTCTATTCGCACCGCACGTCTAATCGGAGATTAATTCAAGTTTTGACTTTGATGTTACTTTATTTATACTGTAGACCAAACGTCACAGTCAAAACTCGAATTAATTTAATCCAGGATTAATCTCAGATTAGACTTGCGGTGCAAATGACCATTAGTTTTTGTATAAAACTAAAGTTCAAATTGGCACGTGACACTCACCAAGTTTGGCCATTCGCAACTGTGATTAAAATATTCAAAAATGGCTGACAGGACCGCCATGTTGACGTACAATGTCAAAGTGTGTTCAAAATTATCGAGTTATTGAAGGTTAAAGTAGTAGCTGTCAAATTCAGTCAATACTGTCAAACAACTCGTTTATTTGCAACACTTTGTACAGACTTTTATATGTCAATGGATATGGGCTTTCCAAGAATATGGCCGTTTGTGTTGGTAGGGTGCATCGTTTGGCCGCCAGAAGTCGATTTTCGCTTGCACTAAGTGGCCAACATAACGCAAAACCCATTGGAATAGTGGTGGTGTTTCAGGCAAATTTGACCCTTACGAAAATTGTCATTTGCAAAATCCGTTTTTCAAGAAATTTCTATGCATTACATCGTAGTAGACCTCATGTAACCGTGTTTTCTTGATTTTCCAGGGTCAAATTAGCCCTAACTAGTCAAAAAGTGTTTCTGGGGCACCCTGTCTGTAAACCGTAAATAACGCGCGTATTTGTATTACTTTGTATATACTTTTATATGTCGATGGACAGCCAATGAAATGAGCTTTATATTGACGTAGAAAAGTTGGTTGGTTAGTGGTACCGTTTAGCCACTAGAGGGCGTCAACTTTGACCAAATTTTTTGGTGTTTCCTTTTGTTTGGCCGCTAGAGAGCGTCAAAGTTGACTATTTTTTTATGACTTTTTTCGTGCATTCTTTTGTTCAATCTTCAATAACTCGTTTATTTGCACCATTTTTAGTAGTGTTTTATACGTCAATGGATAGCCAATGAAATGAGCTTTCTAACAGTCTCCCAATGTGAATGGATAGGTTAGACGGTTTGGCCGCTAGATGGTGTCAAAATTGACTAATTTTTTCATAACTTTGTTGGTGTAGTCTTTTGTTCAATAACTAGCTTATTTGCCCCACTTTGTGTAAACTTTTATATGCCAATGGATAGCCAATGAAATAAGCTTTCTATTGACGTATAAAAGTTGATGGGTTAAGGGTACGGTTTTGTCTCTAGAGAACTGGGAAATTTTAAAAAGTAAAATTACAAAATTAGGATAATTTTTCATTGTATTCCAACGGAATTCCTTGAAACTACCAAACTTTATTTATGTTTAAATTATTATTATTTCTCCATTAATAGTTTTTTAAAAATACCCACTGTAATGCCCATTAATTCCTAAAGTTTGTACACCATAATGCCCCAGCAATTTACCCCTCGGTTGTGGGATTCTTTGACCAGAATATATAATTTTTTTGTTTAGATTAGTTTTCTTGATTTTTGGTCATGGTCGTCAATTTGTCGAAAATTAAAAAGCAAAGGCAAAATTGGAATGTTTTGATTAACGTTTCAGGCATGTTTTGCCTATTTTTCAAAATATTTGCCCACTAACAGCCTATGATAATACATAATACATTTTTTAAAATAGTGGACTTAGCATAAACATAGAAGTGACTCAAAAGTTTAAAATAGAGCTACATACTACATCATCTGTAAGGATATTTTAAAATTTACTCACTTTTCCTACAAAAACGATTATTACAAGCTTACCTCAATTAGGTGCAAACATACACAATTAACATTCAATATTTTCATGCAAATTTCCTCAAAGAAGTTATGATTTTATTTAAAATTGTGCACTGGAACCTTGTGTAGGTTTAGGATATTTTAAAAGCAAAAATAGACCGAAAAAGGTTGAATGTCAACAGTCAGTCTGTATGGCCATACAGATTTTTCCTGTACGATATATTAAATAATATAAAAAACAAATTTACTTAAATAAGGATAGTCCCATATTAGTCACTGCAAATTTCAGGTCAGTTTAACAACTGTCACGTGACTGAACTTTGATTGTAATTCATTCAGTCACATGATTAGTATTGACTTGAATGAAAATGACTTTAAGTTCCATCCAACGTAATAATGAAAAAAATCAAGTTGGAGCTAGTTTTTGACATTTTTGACTTGGTTAGGTCAAAATCCAGAAGAAGTGTTTGAAGAAAGTGTTTTCGTTGAATTTAGATCACCAAAAAACTGTAATTTTAACTGGGACTGTATGTATTATTATGTCATTTTGTAGTCCTAATTCAGGGCAACTTAATGAGCTAATAAGTCAAAAGATAAATTTGAGGTTAAAGTTTTCTTTAATTCGTCGAAAGTGTCTTCTATTATTTTACATGTTCTCAATACTTTCGACCTGACATCTAGTTACTAAATAAGTTATTTAAAAACTTGACATAAAAATAATATATTGAAGGGTGTCTAGACTCGAAATAGGGGTAACAAAACTATAACCTCACCCTTCGATTGTAAACCAGTTCGCCCCACCAAAAGTCTCACACTCACCCCACGATTTGCCTATTTTTATCGCTGCCCATCATCCTGTTAGAGGGGGCTACAATAGACCCTTGTCAACCATCTTAAGGGTAGTCGACTAGGGAGATTTTTACCGTTTACTTCAAATTTACTGGTTTTTGGTTGGTCGGAGACTTTTCATCTATTTTTCTATTGGTGCTTCGCCCTTTTTGTTCACACTGGTATCAGTAACCGGTGCTTTAACCTGTAAATTTACACATGAAAATATGTGTGAAAGTGATTTGCTTTTTCAAATCTACTTTAGTTTTTGATTAATTATTTTGTCAGTAAATGTTGCAGGAAATGGTTTTGCTCCTGTAAGAATTTGAGACACCGTGTATGTTCATTTGAAAGAAGACTATTTTAGAAGAAATGTTCATTAAAAAATGAATGAAAAGCTAGATATGGTCCATTTTTTTTCCTGTGGCGGTTACGTCATCATTTGCCTTTCTTGTCTATTACATGCGTTCCGAGCGCGATGGAATTTTGACGTCATCTAGTCACGTCGGCAATGAATCAGGACGACAAGGCTCGAGAAATCGGCCGCCATTGTTGGTAAAAAGTAAACAAAGAGACATTTTTTATTTTTGATGTAAATTTTACAATATTTTAAGGAGTATTTTGATTTAACTTGTTTTTAGTTGCGATACTACGTGTGAGACTAGATAATGTGTGTGTGTTTCAGTAGTCAGTTTTGAAAATGCCACATTCTTAATACACTTTACAACTATCAAGGGGCCCAGTGAAACATTCTGAAGGAACTAGAGTTTGTGGAACAGAAAATGATGCCTTTTCTAATAGAAAACACTATCACAATGAAACAGCCCATATATTTACTTACTCCAAAGAAGAGTTTTTACAAGAACACTACAAAAACCAAGTTTATTCAAGCCAGTGGTTCTCAAAGAAACAGGGATATGGAGTAAAGGTGTATTTAGCAGAGGCTGACAAGGTGATTTACCTAATACTATAAAAAGGACTCTGGTAGAGGTATTAATGAGCTGCTAATACTAAATAGCTTATGTTTCAGGTACCTTTATTTGCCTAATCTGGAGTTTGCTTATTATGCTTTGAAAGAGTCCAAATTTAAAAAGTCCCATTATCAATTGCTCTAAAAAACTGAACAAAAGATGTTTGAAGCTATGGTTATAATGGTGTTGTCAAAATCCATATGCAGAGTGTTGAAAAAACGAATTTCTAATAAGTTTCAGGTAATATTAGAAAGATACAAGTTACTTAATACATAAATTTAATCAAATGCCATTATTTTGCAGAATTAGCCCTTATAAATTTTGCTGTATCTTCTCTGACTATAAGGCTAGAAATAGATGGTGCTACTGTTAAATACTTTTACATCAGATAGTAGGTTAAATTACTATTTTAATTGTATTCATTATGAAATATACAAAAAATCTTTAAAAAGTACACTCAAGTTTCTTTTTTATTTAAGAAGTCTAGTTTTCTTCATAAACAATCATAAAATTAGATAATTTCTTTAACTGAGGTACCTACCTGCGCTTACAATAAATTGAATTGAAATTGAAAAAACATGTTAAATAAATCACACAACAAAACCAAATTGATATGTATTTAATGCTGGGTAAATTTACAAAAGGAAATAAATAAGCAATCTATATCACAAAACCAAGAAGCAAGTTCTTAAAACACCAACAATTCTGTTATAAGTTAAAACACTGCTTTAGGATTTAATAGTCCCCAGGATACACACATTACCTTTCCTTTCTTGCAAATTTTATGGAATAATTCTTGAAACGTTGGTATTGGGCTGTTAATGACTCGTTTGAATGCACCTATCTGTGATGTTCTTTCCAGATAATTTAAATTGAATGTGGTTGTTGTTCCCAAGCCAAAGTTTGATTGGAACTTTCCGCCTTTGTTTACCACCAAATGTTGCAAGTTTTCCAGTTTGGTGAAGAAAAATCTTAAATTCTACGAAGGTCTCGCAATAACAACACTAATTAATAAACTTAAACAACCCTAAATTAAGTTTTTATTTCTTCTGTTTGTAGTTTTTGGTGTTTTTCAACTTTTTTAAAATTCCTAACCTCAAAATGTTTAGCCGACTGTCAGTTGGGACTATGCCCTATGTTGCCACATCTTCCACGAGCAGATGTGAACCTGGTGTATTGTTGGTTGCAGTAATAAACGGACCGATGAATTATACAGATTTCGAAAAAAAAAAGCATTTATTGCATACAAAACATGTGAGATTCTTAGAATGTTTTTTTTCATTTGTCAATACGGCAACGTCCAAACAGGTGATTAAAAAGATGGATAGCCTAGCTTGTAATAAACGACGTGCGTAAATTTCAATATGGCGGAGCACTTGATGACGTAACCGCCAGGGGAAAAAAAAATGAACCATAGTACTAAAAGCTATTTGCTTCAAATAAAAAAGTTACAATAATTCAAAAATTGAAAAAATGCTAATTTCGCAAAAAGTGCAATTTTGGCAATTTTTTATTTTACTCCAAGAGGGTTCCAATGCACAGCAAAGGGCATATTTATACCAAAGGACCTTAAATTAGGTGAAATAAGTACAAAAAAAGCAATTTAAAACTTTGGATTTTTCAAAAAAATTTAAAGAATGAGGGGGGGGAGGTATTAGGAGTATTTTTTTACTACTTTTTAAATGTGAATATCTCGGTAACATGAAGAGCTAGAGAGGCCCGTTTTGACTCATTTTGTAGTATTTTGTATCCTCTTTCTAACGGCGAAAATTTCTAAATGCTGCTTACAACACTTGATCGATTTTAGTGAAGTTGATAGTGAAATAAAACGAAATTTCCGGTCAGGAATTTTTTTGGGATCCTTTGAAATGGTCGCACAAAGACAGAATGACCAAAATCAGTGCCTAGGTCGAGGTCAGTCACCCTGTCTGGGCCTGTCGGCACGCACTACCCCAATTTCGCAAAAGGAATCGACGGAGACGGCGAAGCGACGATGCGTCTCTATAATCGTTCCCGGTTCTTCGACCATGTAAAAGCCTCTAGACTTACTCGCAAACGCACACAATCTGACAGAACACCAGCTCGAGCCCGAATCCATGTGCGGCATGGTCCAAGATCCCGCTTATAGTCCATTAGAGCACTTCAAAAAGCGGATTAGAGCCTCAGCCCCGGTCTCGTACCGGCTTTTGTTTTGACTGGGCCGCCAGACACGCAGAAAACTTGCACACAACAGGACAAGCGTAAACCTGCGCCTACTCTTTTCATTTCATTGACGGTTTCATTCTGGACGTTACAGTTTAGAAGCTGCCGATAGGAACACGATGTTTTAGTTTTCAAGTTAAATTGAAATCTGTGTTACTAAGACCCTGTTGTACTATCACAGTTGAATTGCTACTGTAATTCATTTATGAAATTCAGTAGATTTCGTCACTGAACCGATTTGGTATAAATAAGGCTCGTTGGTAAGGCAGACGGTAGAAGACAGCTCCGTCTCGTGCCACAAAATGTAGTCGTCCCGAATTCCGCAACCCGCATCTAGTTCGTAAATTAATGAAATAGTAAGCCAAAGAGTGCCAAACCTTCCAGAAAGCTGCCCTCATTGTCACACAAGACGCACCATAATAACACTGGGTAAAGAAAATCAAACAAGGCGTATTCGACTAATATGGGCTGCTGTAGGAAAATTGGGACCTAACCTAACTTAACAAAGAAGGTTTTCAACACATGTGTTTTGCCAGTCTTATGGTATGGAAACAGTGACTCTCCCAGTTGAAAGCGCGGATAGACTAAGAACAGCACAACGAGCAATCGAAAGAACTATGTTGGGGATAAGCCTAAGGGATCATATACAGAAGTCGATGATGTTATAGAGCACGTCAGAAATGGCGTTGGGTGGGGCAGGACAAGACAATGACAAATGGACAAGACGTACAGTACAGTGGCGTTCAAGGCAACATAAAAGAAGTGCTGGTCGTCCACAGAAACGATGGATCGACGATATAAAAGAGATAGCGAGAAGGAAATGGCACCAGGGTGTGTATTCTTGAAAGTAGGGAAGGGAATTATCAAGAGAAAGGTCTGTAGAATGTCAAAGGAAACATCAATTGTCTGCTGCTTCTGTCACATTCTATCAACATTTCTCTTGAACATTCCGTTCCCTGTTTTAAACTTGAACAGATCCGAATGGAAGCAGCAAGAGGAGGCCTATGTCCAGGAGTGGATGCAAAATGACAATAAAAACTTAAAAGCGCCAAGTCAGACATTTCTTAGTTAAATGTTGCTGAGAGAGATATTGTAAATAATCGAATATAGCTAATTTTCAAAAAGTCTCTGTATACAGGCTGTTTTATAATTATATATACGCAGGACTTCTGGATATGGTAGCTCTACATCATGTGGAATAACACCAATGTGAATAAAAAGTCAAAAGTTAAAATAGACAAGAGCTGACAACAAAAGTATGAAAAATATCCATCGAACAACGGAAAAGAAACTATAGTCTATCCGGCGAACCTACGGAGTAATAAAAGCGAAAATTAGGAGGGGTTGACCCGCCCCGTCCATTAGTATTGGTCTATATCCGGTCCGTTTTACAATATAATATCTTCTTCTCTCTCTAATATAAGGACTTCTCGGGTCTCATGTCTCGATTCACTTTTACGTACCTGTTTTACAGTGTAATGCGGGCTGACCAAAGTTGCCGCCCATCCAATTTTATTACTCCGTAGGTTCGCCGGATAGACTATAGTTAGAAACATCTCAGGGTACACATTCAGAGACAGAGGAAAGAAACACAGACATAAGGCACGTACGTGAGGTAAAGACATTGTCAGGTGGGGATGTAAACGTAGAAGAGCCTGAAATGAACACGTGGATAGAATGGTTAGCAAAAATCGACAGAAATGGTATACGACGCTTCTTAGGGACCTTCCAAAGAGATGGATAGAGTCGTGGTCTTTAACATTTCAAGAAAACTGCAAGTTGGAAAATACAAATAACACAGAAAAATACTGAGGCTTTTCGGTTGAAAATGGTTAAGTTTTGTTTTTTGTTTATCAATCCCAATCCTCTGACCGGTTTCGCCGTATTACGGCTCATCAGAGAGGCTATAGGGCTTAATAACCAAATGATGTTGCACAACAACTATCAATGAGGCTTTTCCTCATGTTGTGACATCAGCTGATCTAACCAGTACATCATAAACCTTCACTTACTACTTGCTGTAATTACGTCGAAAAAATGGACCTTTTGATTTGAAAAACATGTTAGAGACAAAACAACAGCAGTTAACATCAAAATGGCTCAGTCCGATGTAGAAAAATCCTAATTTATGGTAAAAATCGAGTAGGGCGATTACGTAAACAATAGGAAATTTCTAGGGTGTCGAAGGCGCGTTTAAAGGAAAACAAACCCTTAAAATGTCAACGTCTGTCCTAGTCAACCCTGCGGAGGTTCGGCTGCTAGGTCGGTGACCCTGCGGTGCGTCTAGCGCGTCGTCTAGACGCCCCTGTCGATCAATACACCAAGTGCAAAACGACGCCACCTGCACACAATGCAATTTGTCCTCGTCCAGCTCGCTCTGCCGTTTCTTTTGCTTGCGAGACAAATTCTCATCGTTGTCTGTACGGTCGACAATTTGTATTTTCTAAGGAGTTGACTATAAGATGATCAAAGTGAGACTTTTCGAGACACGAAAACGCTTTTTAGGGAAAAAAATTCGAATTTATTGGAGACAGATTACAAAGGTTACTCTACTCAACAGGGAACATGAAAGGTTTTTTTTTTCATTTTCTCTCTTCTGGCACGTTGAGCTGGATTTATTAAAGTTAACTGTAAAATACTTATTTACAAAAATGCCGAAAAGTGCTAAACCGATACGCCCTGCTAAGTTAAATATGAAAGGTTGCATGTTTCGTCTTGTGTAGGACGTCATCAGATCATGGTCCCTCCGGTAGATTAAGGAGGAGGGGTTGGAACACCTTTGATGCTGATTATCTTAAATGATTGTGTCAATTCACAAAGTTATAGATAAGAATTTAAGTACAAATTTTTAAGTTAACGTTTTGGGTTGGCATAATTAATATGGTTCTTATTGGGTCATTAAGGAAAATCTCAACAGTAATACATTTTGGATCTTCTACACAATCGTATCAAATGCCAGAGATAGAAAGTTAAGCCATAGAGAATCCGTGATTTTAAACAGATGGAGCTCTTCTTCAGTCTACAAGGGTTATTACAGATTTTCTTGCTGACAGATGGATAGACAAATTTGAAGCCATAGCTTGATGGATCTAAGTCACCTGATCTCTCCCCATTCTCTTCTTCATCTTTTTCTCCATGTCGGAGGTTGGCTATCATCATTGCTATTCTTACTTTGTGAACTGCGGCTTTGAATATGTTGGAGGACGTGACGACGAACTATTCTCGTGAGTTCCTAAGCAAGGATACTCTTCTCCTTCCAACAGACCTCCTTCCCTGGATTATGAGTTGCAGAACCTTTGATAACGTGTCCAAGATGTTGCAATTTTCTCTTTTTAACTTCATGTAGAATCTCCACGCTTTTCTCCGTTCTTCTTAGGACCTCTACGTTGTTACAAACAAACTCACCATCCTACGGTATGTTCACATCTCGAAGGCTTCCAATTTTGGCTCGCAATATACGTTCATGGTTCAAGCCTCCACACCGTACAGAAGGACTGGGAATACTTAGCATTTGAGTGTCCGAGTTCTTAAGTCCAGGCTTAAATCGCGACTACATAGGAGCTTCTCTTCGGAGGAAATGCCCTTGGAAGTCTTATTCGCCATACACGTGCTGGCGCAAAGATGCATGGATGTATATGTAGGTTTTTAAGGCTTTTAATAAAATGAGACACGACCGCCTTATTCACCTACTCCAGAACAAAAAGGGCATCAGAATTATTACCGAACTTTATTACAACCAGAAAGCAGAAATGAAAATAGGAAATGAATTTTCGGATGAAATCGAAATAAGGCCAGGATCCGTACTGTCTCCCATCCTATTCAATATGTACTCTAAGGAAATCATTCAGGAAGCGTTGGAGGATGAAACAACAATACGCATAAAAGAAAACAGTAAACCAATTAATAATGTACGATTCGTTGATGACACGATACTTATAGCGGAATGTCTTGAGGATCTGCAACAACTGCTAGATTGTGATGTGGAACTTAGTGAAGAGAAAAGTCTAACTCTAAATACCAAAAAAACTAAATTCATGATGATCACAGAATCACAACAGCGCCAAGAAAGCCTAATGATCCATGGAGAACAAATAAAGAAAGTGAGAAAATACAAATACTTGAGAGCAATAATTAACGAAGAAAACGATTACACTGAAGAGATCAAATCAAGGATCGGACAAGCAAGAAGCGCATTTAACAAGATGAAAAATGTTCTCTGTTCTGTTATATGGGATGGAAGCATGAACGCTGAAAAAAAATTCTACTGATAGATTGGAGGCTTTCGAGTTGTGGGCGTACAGAAAAATGTTGAGGATAAGCTGGGTGGATAGAATTACAAACGATGCAGTGCTGAGAAGAATGAGAAAACAGAGAGAAGTCCTAAACACTATCAAAGTTAGAAAACTTATCATCACGTCATGTGGGGAGAGCGCTACGGGCTGCTACAGGTTATCATGCAGGGGCGGAGAAGCATAGGAAGAACAACCTAAGAATGTGGTTCAACTGCAGTTCTGTGAATTTATTTAGAACAGCGGCATCGAAAGTTTGAATTGCTGTGATGGTTGCCAACCTTCTCAGAGGAAGAAGATCACCTTTTGGTTGACATCAAGACATGGTAAACCCAAACTGAGTATCAACTTTAAGGAAAGAAGAGAGGAGATCTTTAGTGTGTGGCTCATTATAAACTGATTGTACGGTGTTCTTCGCATTTCTCGGCATTCTGCTTCTTAGGAATTGCGACAAACGTAGACCGAAGCCACTTTTCTGGTATTATTCCTGTTTCATATTTCTTATTAAACAGGATTGTTGTGAAGATGCGGTGGAGCAATATTGGTCAGAAATGGAAGCCACACAGTTGGGCCAGGTTTTATGGTGCCAGTAATGATCCGCATTGACTCATTTAGCTGAACGTCAATATTATGAGTGTGGGAACTTCTATACCATACTGGGGTATAGTGCTTGCATCAGCTTCCCATGTGCCAGCAAGTTTACAAAGAATGTTATTTGTGGTCTTAATCTTCAGTGCGGTTTTCGTTATGTGCTGCTTGTAGGTTAGGGATCGGTCCAGCGTAACTCCGAGATATGTAGGATAGCGGTTATGTCTAATTCTCGTTCCACCAAGGTAAACGCCTGTTTGAGTGATGAAAGACGCAGACTTCCGACTTGAGTGGGTTAGGTTTAAGGCACCACTCGGTATAATTGGTTGTGTCGTCTGTTAGATGATCGCTTTCCAGTTCTAGAGACTTATGCTGGTTTGCCAAGGCTATATCGTCTGAGTAAATGCGCTGTGGTAGGAGGTAGGTTGTTCGTATAGATATTGAAAAGCAGGCAATAGTATAGATATTGTGTTGTTCTAGTTTGCATAATTGTTACTTTTGATGCATTCTATGTCGGTTGGGACTACATTGGACGCTGAATTTGGCTCGTTCTTGGTCAATCTGTGCCAAATTGTATTCTTTCGCCTCAAAACTGGCAAAGGTCGATTCCGGTGTTGTTCTAGTCTGCATAATTGTTACTTTTGATGCATTCTATGTCTGTAAGGACCACATTGGACGCTAAATTTGACTCGTTCGTGGTCAACCTGTGCCAAATTGCTGCTGCTGAAAAGCAGGGGGGTAGGGGTGTGGCTCTTTTTGTCATTAATATGGACTTGTAATTCTTCGTTTCCTCAGCATGTTTCTAATAAGAATGGATAGCTTTTTGCATGGAAACATTTCTTGGAACTTGTACATCATCCCATCTCCCCAGACCGTATCATATGCCGAAGACAAGTCTATGTGGTCTTTAATCCTTTTTTATAGCCTGATTCGATATGTGAGAAGTACTTGGTCTGTGCAGCATCGGTTAGTTCTGTAATCAGCTTGTTTAGGGATTATATTGCGTTCGGCCATGGGAGATATTTTAGTTTAACAATTTGTCGATGCAGCCAGAAGATCTGCACTTTTACAATTTTTATGGTTTTTATGATTTTACTTTAAAAAACCTACATTGGTAATGCGTTAAAGTTGAATGTAAAGGTTGTGGTTGAAATACCTAAAAGAGACGGTTGAAGGAATGAAAATTGAACGTAACTGCACAAGTTCTTCGACCCCCGTACCGAAGCCAATCGGTTCGGAAAGACTTCGTTTCCATTATCGAGACCCCATCTAAATGTTGATTTTTATAGACAGGTACATGTTTTAAAGAAGTGTTCACAAAACACACCTGGCTGTGTCGTATTCTAAAAAAAAGGGGGATTTAAGAAGAAAGGTGGCTACACACAAAAAACCCCCCCAAGACAAATAAACAATATATTGGCGTCGTTCCATAGTTTCATCATCATCAGAATTCGGTCTCTTTCGACTGAACGTGATGTGATGGAAAGTACGCTTGCATGTGTGTGAAAAGGAAATTTTTGCAGACCGAAAATGCCGCGGCAGCTGCTTCCAAACAACACACAAAGACGATTTTTCTCGATTTGTTTAAAAATCTTCCGGACCAGGTCTCTGCATCAAATCCCGTTGGGGGTCGGAATAATAAATTAGCGTGCGCTTGGAAACCGGACAGTGGCGTAGTTTTACGGGTTTTAACACCCTTCGCAATGTCACCCTCGGAACAGTCAGCCTATACGCAAACCAATTTCCAATATCACGGATTAATTGTTGCTGGGTGGTTTTCAACAAAACTGGCGGCCGCACGCCACTGTTTCATAAAACGTCTTATCGTTTCGACGAGCAAAATAAAAAGATACTGGTGTACGGGAGAGATCCACTGAGAGTCTTTGTTTAAACAGAAAACAGGTCGGTTTCGTATATATAGGGAGCACCACTCAATAAGAAAAAAGTTTAAATAGATGGGGTCGATTCGACTGCTATATCAGCCTCAATGCGACACCCAGACAGAGACAGAATTTTTTACCACTTTAGAATAAATCCTCTTTCTGTTTCCTTCTCTTTGATAGTTTTTTTTTTTCGGTTTAGCTCGTCATATTAATACAGAGCGTTCCATAACATACACATGTCGAAAATTGCGTTTCACCCTGTTGGATACAGCGAATTTCATCAACCTGCTGATTGTTGGACTACTTTCAACTAAAAAAGAGATTTTTTACATACAGGATGATCCAAATTGGTTGTAGAACAATTCAAGAGTGAAAAGTACAGGGTTGGTATACCATTTAGTAGTTAGTACAGCTTCGGACTACTTTATTTTTGCAAATGGGGAAAAAAATACAAAAAAACCACCAGAGAATGATAATAAAAGACCATAAAAAAAATGTATAACATATAAGTTGATTTTTAATGGAGCACCCTGTATATTTCCTGATGATGATACATTTTTTCTTTTGGTTCCAAAAATATATAATAATTTGACGTTTGGTTCAGTTATTTTCGAATTATTGACATTTAAAGATTGCGACAGTGATCATGCGTAATCAAAGAGACTAAACGTCATTAGTATTCGAGTTGATGCTCCATCCAGTGTGCAGAGCACATTTAACGTCACGTTGACGTAATTTACCAAAACAATATATTAACCAACTGTCAAATTACGTCATCGTGACATTTGGTACCTCGTCAGTGGGTTTTACAGGCGATTTTATCCCTGACTGTCTTTTTCAAACTGTGTTTCTGGCAATTCAAACTTTGACACCGCTTTTCTCCCTTACTGTACCAAATTTTGTAGTGGTTTTTTCTGGTTATTGGATAGGAAATTTAATGAGGATTCCAAAAATGTGCTTAAAACAGTCATTTTCTCACTCCAAGTGGGGTTTACAAGCGATTTTGTCCCTGACTGTTCCTTCAAACTGTGTTTCTGGCAGTTCAAACTTTGACACCGCTTTTCTCCCTTACTGTACCAAATTTTGTAGTGTTTTTCTGGTTATTGGATAGGAAATTTAATGAAGATTCCAAAAATGTGCTTAAAACAGTAATTTTCTCACTCCAAGTGGATTTTACAAGCGATTTTGTCCCTGACTGTTCCTTTTCAAACTGTGTTTCTGACAGTTCAAACTTTGACACCGCTTTTCTCCCTTACTGTACCAAATTTTGTAGTGTTTTTCTGGTTATTGGATAGGAAATTTAATAAAGATTCCAAAAATGTGCTTAAAACAGTCAATTTTCTCACTCCAAGTGGATTTTACAAGCGATTTTGTCCCTGACTGTTCCTTCAAACTGTGTTTCTGGCAGTTCAAACTTTGACACCGCTTTTCTCCCTTACTGTACCAAATTTTGTAGTGTTTTTTTCTGGTTATTGGATAGGAAATTTAATGAGGATTCCAAAAATGTGCTTAAAACAGTCATTTTCTCACTCCAAGTGGGTTTTACAGGCGATTTTGTCCCTGACTGTTCCTTCAAACTGTGTTTCTGGCAGTTCAAACTTTGACACCGCTTTTCTCCCTTACTGTACCAAATTTTGTAGTGTTTTTTTCTGGTTATTGGATAGGAAATTTAATGAGGATTCCAAAAATGTGCTTAAAACAGTCATTTTCTCACTCCAAGTGGGTTTTACAGGCGATTTTGTCCCTGACTGTCTTTTTCAAACTGTGTTTCTGGCAGTTCAAACTTTGACACCGCTTTTCTCCCTTACTGTACCAAATTTTGTAGTGGTTTTTTCTGGTTATTGGATAGGAAATTTAATGAGGATTCCAAAAATGTGCTTAAAACAGTCATTTTCTCACTCCAAGTGGATTTTACAAGCGATTTTGTCCCTGACTGTTCCTTCAAACTGTGTTTCTGGCAGTTCAAACTTTGACACCGCTTTTCTCCCTTACTGTACCAAATTTTGTAGTGTTTTTTTCTGGTTATTGGATAGGAAATTTAATGAGGATTCCAAAAATGTGCTTAAAACAGTCATTTTCTCACTCCAAGTGGGTTTTACAAGCGATTTTGTCCCTGACTGTTCCTTCAAACTGTGTTTCTGGCAGTTCAAACTTTGACACCGCTTTTCTCCCTTACTGTACCAAATTTTGTAGTGTTTTTTTCTGGTTATTGGATAGGAAATTTAATGAGGATTCCAAAAATGTGCTTAAAACAGTCATTTTCTCACTCCAAGTGGATTTTACAAGCGATTTTGTCCCTAATTGTCTTTTCAAACTGTGTTTCTAGCAGTTCAAATTTTGACATCGCTTTTCTCCCTGACTGTACCAAATTTTGTATTGTTTCTCTGGTTATTGGATAGGAAATTTAATAAAGATTCCAAAAATGTGCTTAAAACAGTCATTTTGTCACTCCAAGTGGATTTTACAAGCGATTTTGTCCCTGACTGTTCCTTCAAACTGTGTTTCTGACAGTTCAAACTTTGACACCGCTTTTCTCCCTTACTGTACCAAATTTTGTAGTGTTTTTTCTGGTTGTTGGATAGGAAATTTAATGAGGATTCCAAAAATGTGCTTAAAACAGTCATTTTCTCACTCCAAGTGGGGTTTACAAGCGATTTTGTCCCTGACTGTTCCTTCAAACTGTGTTTTTGACAGTTCAAACTTTGACACCGCTTTTTTCCCTGACTGTACCAAATTTTGTATTGTTTTTTTCTGGTTATTGGATAGCAAATTTAATAAGGATTTCAAAAATGTGCTTAAAACATGTCATTTTTCACTCCAAGTGGGTTTGACAAGTAATTTTGTCCCTGACTATCAAACTGTCAAACTGTGCTCAAAAGTTGCAGAAATTTGGGTTTAGAAAGGTTTTTCTGCAGTATTCGATACGATACGTGCTTCTGAGATGTATGACAGTTATTTTGACAGTGGTCACGTTACTGCCTATCTAAATTATCCTCCAAAAACCACTGTCAAAATTAGTCAAGAAACCTACAGTTTTCGAAACAAGACGTGTTTCTGAGATTTATGACAGTTATTTTGACAATTTCCAGTTTGTAAATTACAAATTATTTAAATAATAATGTCACAACATCTCATAAACATTATTTGTCATAATTTAAACATGAAGTAATCAAGAAAGGTGACAAAAAGCTGAAAATATTTGAAGGCTTTCAAAAGGATTTCAGGATATCAGGATATTATTTCCTGTCACACTGAATTTTCCTTTTCCAGTTTTACATTACAAATTTGCACAACATGGCAACGTGGCGCCCCAATCAACTGTTTCTCTTCATCCTGCATACTCCAGTTGCAGTTTTGGATCGGAACGTTATCCATGTAGTCGTTCAAGGTTTCCACATTTTTCACGTTGTCGCCAGAATCTGGATCCGAAGACGTCCGACACTGTCCGAATGCATTCCCATATCGATCTCGGGCGGCTTTTCGCCTGGCTTCCAGCCACCTATTGTACACGTTCAAATACCATTTTGATGGCTGGAGTTTGAGGTTATTTTTACGAAACAGTGTAACCGACTTGTTGATGGTAAATTAACTGGTGAAAATGCTTAGTCACCGTTATATCGGAAAACATTCAATTTAGTTGAATTTCCAGTGCCGTTAAAGTAATTTTTATTCTCTAAAAGCGGAAATGCATTTTTTTCAGTTGTAAAATTGGTAGCCGTGCATAAAAAAAAAACAGCCTGTAAACCTAGCGTGCCTTGGCAGTATATCGGAACAATCCCCGATCCGGGGAGTATCTCTCCGTTTCTGTCATTCGCGCGGTGCTAGAGCGAGACAGACACGTGATCAGCGCCACGCAAAGGGTTTACGTAATGGCCGACCGTTATGCGCAGACACTGTAGAGGCCATCGGCGTTACTCGCGGATCGCATTTTGAATCCCCCGTTTGGGTGCAATCGCATCGATGCATTTGTGCAACCAAGTCGAGTTTCATCTGACTTTCGATTTTTTTCCTCTTCAAATCCATGCCGGGAAGTGAAAACGGGATTTTTTTTTGGGTGTGAACTTTCGAACCGGGTGCATCCATTACGTGCAACAAAATGGCGCTGGTGTCAAACAATTTTTTTTTCCTAGTCATTTTGTGTAATTCCGGTTTTGTTGGTGCATTGTGCAGTGTCCAAATGAGGATTTTTCATCTTTGTCTAGCAGTCGGTTTGGTCTGTGTGGAGGTAAGTGCCCTCTAGGGTCAATTTCCCGTTCTAGTGCTAAGAAGATCATGCGTTGGCAAAATTATGTTGGTGAGAAAAGTGCAGACGTTTTTAAGGTCGTTAAGGTCACGCTAAGAAATGGAAAAACATTATTTTTTTTTTTTAAGCACTCGGCCAGCCAATGAGAGTGGCTGAGTGCGATAGCGCTTTAAAAATGGCGACGAGATTTGACGACGATCTGCTCGGTAACCGCGTGGCTCCGATTCACTTGTATATAATGTTGGTTATTTAACAAATTATACTCATTTAGTTTTACAAATTAATTTTTTAGCAAATTTCCTGGTAAGTCATAAAATGTTACATATAATCACCAAGACCTACTAGCATTTTTCTGTCAGGCCTAATTTTCTAGTGTAACTGTACAAGGTTAAATATTTTTTATCTAAACTGAGTTACAATAAGCTTTTATTTGCTAGAAAAGTTTTAAGCAGGTTTTACACCAAAAGTTTTACTTCAAAGAAATTGGACACATTTATTTGATCTAATTTTATGCATCAAATAAATTCATGAATTTCTTGAAGCATAATGTGATTTCGTTTTACACCTATCAAACTTTTATGTCCAAGCTGTCAATGAAAACAGTTTGGCCAACCAAGAAGATTATTCCTACTTTGTTTTCTTATTTTTCTGGTTTTTTGAATATTTTGAAATCTCATAATCGCCTTGAATGCTGTATTTATGTATTGAATTCTGCAGCTTCAACTGAATACTAATAGTCAGTCTCTGATTTTAACCTCACTTTACTTTTAGTTTTTATCTGTTGGCAGTTGGCATTACGCAAAACGGCAAGTTTGATCAAATAAGTTGGATGAAAATAGAACCTGTCCTATTTGGTGAAAAATTTGAAGTAAAATTATTTGAAGGTAAATTTGACATAAAATTTTGTTTTATACTGGTAAAATTTGTCCTTGAAGCAGCTTCATGAATAGATTCATGAATTTCTTTGACATCAAAGCGCTGTGTAAAACCTGCTTTAAAAACAAAAATCAAGTGGAAAATACCTCACAATTATTAATTATTGCTCAAAATGCCTAATGATAGTAATAATGCCTCAAATTACCTTGAAATAGTTGAAATACATCGAAATGCCTTTGAATTATTTAAACTGCCTCAGAATGCCTATATTTCACCTCTCAGAATTCTTAAACCGAGTTTAAGACTCCTGGTATTGAAATAATCATAAACCTTGATGAAATACACTCTTGATTGTTGTGAAATTATTTTTTTTTTAGTCACGTGACAGTTTTTAGTTTAGATTAATTAGGTAAGTAGCATGTCTGCTTTTACAATTTGTCAAAGTGTTATAAGGATTAATGATTTATAATCAAAATTACTTTCTAGGGTTACGTCATAGTTTTTCCGAATTTTACCTAAAAGGTTAAAATTGATTTTTTTTTTAAGTCACGTGACAGTTTTTATGTTAGGTTAGTTCAAATTTTTGACACTTGATTTGATCTTGTGCCAAAAATTTAAATTTATTTTCTAAGGTCAGGTGACTGTTTTTCCAAATTCTGACAAAAATGTTTTTTCTACGGTTACCTAAAATTGCGGGTTATATTTTGACGTTTGAACGAAGCTTCTAACTGTCATAGCAACCAAGTTAGCGCGTGTCAAATAAAGACACTTAAAAGAGACAGTCCAAAAATTGGTAATTTAAATATAGACAGAAGTAAAATTGTAAAAACTACGTTACGTGACTTTGATAATTCAATTTTTGAGCTTGCAACACTGTAAAAGTCAGTTGACATTGTCAAAAACAGTCACGTGACCTTCAAAACGCAGTTTAAATTTTGGAAAATTGGTAAATTAAATCTAGACAATTGTAAAAGCTGAAATTGCAAAATACACGTCACGTGACTGAGATAATTCAATTCTGAGCTTCCATGCTTGCAACACTGTAAAGGCCAGTTGACTCCTGTCAAAATTAATCACGGGACCTTTAAAATGTGGTTCAAACATTAAAAGTTTGGTAAATTAAATTTAAATAGTCGCAAAAGCTGAAATTGTAAAAGACACATCACGTGACTTCGTTTATCCAATTTTAGAGCTTGCAACACCGTAAAGTCCAGTTGACACCTGTCCAAAACAGTCACGTGACCTTCAAAACGCAGTTTAAACTTTGGAAAATTGGTAAATTAAATCTAGACAGTTGTAAAAACTTAAATTGCAAAATACATGTCACGTGACTTAGATAATTCAATTCTGATTTTGCAACATTGTAAAGACCAGTTGACATATGTCAAAATGAGGCACGTGATCTTTAAAATGTGGTTTAAACATTAAAAGTTTGGTAAATTAAATTTAAACAGTCGCAAAAGCTGAAAATGTAAGAGACACATCACGTGACTTAGTTTATCCAACTTTAGAGCTTGCAACACTGTAAAGTCCAGTTGACACCTGTCAAAAACAGTCACGTGACCTTCAAAACGCAGTTTAAACTTTGGTAAATTGGTAAATTAAATCTAGACAGTTGGAAAAACTTAAATTGCAAAATACACGTCACGTGACTGAAAAAAAAAACGTAATTTAAACTTTGGGAAATTGGTAAATTAAATTTAGACAGTTTGAAAAACTGAAATTGCAATATTCACGTCATGTGACTTAGATAATTCAATTCTGAGCTTGAAACACTGTAAAGACCAGTTGACACCTATCAAAAACAGTCACGTGACCTTTAAAATGTGGTTGAAACATTAAAAGTTTGGTAAATTAAATTTAAACAGTCGCAAAAGCTGAAAATGTAAGAGACACATCAGGTGACTTTGTTTATCCAATTTTAGAGCTTGCAACACCGTAAAGTCCAGTTGACATCTGTCAAAAACAGTCACGTGACCTTCAAAACGCAGTTTAAACTTTGGAAAATTGGTAAATTAAATCTAGACAGTTGTAAAAACTTAAATTGCAAAATACATGTCACGTGACTTAGATAATTCAATTCTGATTTTGCAACATTGTAAAGACCAGTTGACATATGTCAAAATGAGGCACGTGATCTTTAAAATGTGGTTTAAACATTAAAAGTTTGGTAAATTAAATTTAAACAGTCGCAAAAGCTGAAATTGTAAAAGATACATCACGTGACTTCGTTTATCCAATTTTAGAGCTTGCAACACCGTAAAGTCCAGTTGACACCTGTCCAAAACAGTCACGTGACCTTCAAAACGCAGTTTAAACTTTGGAAAATTGGTAAATTAAATCTAGACAGTTGTAAAAACTTAAATTGCAAAATACATGTCACGTGACTTAGATAATTCAATTCTGATTTTGCAACATTGTAAAGACCAGTTGACATATGTCAAAATGAGGCACGTGATCTTTAAAATGTGGTTTAAACATTAAAAGTTTGGTAAATTAAATTTAAACAGTCGCAAAAGCTGAAAATGTAAGAGACACATCACGTGACTTAGTTTATCCAACTTTAGAGCTTGCAACACTGTAAAGTCCAGTTGACACCTGTCAAAAACAGTCACGTGACCTTCAAAACGCAGTTTAAACTTTGGTAAATTGGTAAATTAAATCTAGACAGTTGGAAAAACTTAAATTGCAAAATACACGTCACGTGACTTAAAAAAAACGTAATTTAAACTTTGGTAAATTGGTAAATTAAATTTAGACAGTTTGAAAAACTGAATTTGCAAAATTCACGTCATGTGACTTAGATAATTCAATTCTGAGCTTGAAACACTGTAAAGACCAGTTGACATCTATCAAAAACAGTCACGTGACCTTTAAAATGTGGTTGAAACATTAAAAGTTTGGTAAATTAAATTTAAACAGTTGCAAAAGCTGAAAATGTAAGAGACACATCAGGTGACTTTGTTTATCCAATTTTAGAGCTTGCAACACCGTAAAGTCCAGTTGACATCTGTCAAAATTAGTCACGTGACCTTTAAAAGACAGTTTAAACTTTGGAAAATTGGTAAATTATTATAATAATTTGTAATAAATGTTGTTTCAACTCAATATATCATGTAACAAAGATAAGACAATAAAAATGGTTAAAATGGCTGCTTATTAAAAAAAAATCCCCATTTTTTGCTCTCATCTCAATCAGAGGCGGTTAAATTGAAAACATTCACTACTTTAAATGAGACACCCTGTATATTTGTAGGTCATTCGACTGGGCTTACTGAGACCTACACAGTGACCAAAACATTGCAATACAAAATGTTTTTAGTTTTTCGATGTTTTTAAGGTTAAAAGTGCTCTTATGACAGGAAATTGCACTGAAAACATGGTTATTATATTCAAAGTACCAAAACTTCACAATTTTAAATGAGACACCCTGTACGTTTTACGGTCAGAGCTACACTGTGACCTAAATATTGAGATACAAAATCGTTTTAGTTTCTGAGATATTTAAAGTTAAATGTGCTCTTACCTTTTCCAGGAAATTGCAGTGCAAACGCTTCCGCTTAAAACCGCAAAAGTTCAGAATTTTAAATGGGTCACCCTGTATATTTCAGTTCAGTCTGGCCAAGAGCTGACACAGTGACCCAAATATTTCACTTCAATATGTTTTTAGTTATCGTTTTTTAGATATTTAAGGTTAAAGATAGCTCTTAGTTTTGTCATGAAGGTTTTTTGGGGTAAAGATACACAATTTCGGTTTTTAGTTACCTAACTATGGCTGCCATATTAGATTTCATCAAATCGAATGAAAATAAATATCAATAATCATTTGTTAGGTCACATGACACTAACTCACGTGATATTGCTGCCATGTGCCACAGCACGATCATGTGACAAAGTGTCAGAGCTGATGAATGACCAAGGCATTTTTTGTGTTATTTTAGCTAAACAGTAAGTCCTGAACAAAACCAGACACACTGTATACAGGGAGTCCCAGAAACAAGACAACAAACAATTATTAATTAGTTCTGTTTAGAACCAACCATTTTTGTTCAAAAAGCTCAGTTTTCTCATTTTTGCAACACATTTTCAATGAATAGTGATAATTAATTGATTATTTTAGAAATGACAGTGACAGTGTCTTTTACGCCAATACGACACAAGTAACGTCATGTTCAAGTGACGTAACAACCATTTTATCTGGTCTGTAGCTTACCTTCAAAATTGTAGTTTGTTGTAGTATTAATAGAATTATGGGTATGGGCTATTACGAAGAAAAGAAGAAAACTGGCATTAATGGGCTGATTACCTTGTATGTTTTGCTCGTTAGCCAGCAGTCTTGACAGAAAATTTATTGCATTTGCTGTTGAATTCAAACTTAACGTGCAGATAAAAACGAATTACACCGAACAGGAATTCATTACTGTACGATTTTTGTAATCGGTTTGAGTTGTGCAAATTAGCCTAGAAAGTTCAGAAAAAATTGGTTTCGTACTAAAAAAGTAAGTTTACCATAATCAATCAAGAAAAACCTTATAAATGGACGTTTAAAATTTGTAAAATGGATAGAAGAAAAGTTAGTATTCACCAAGTGTTGGTCACTAACCAATAGGAGATCAAAATGCTGGTCTTACATCGATCGATAGTAACAAATTTATATAACTAAATCAGTTTTTGTGTTTTCTTTTAAATAAATAATTCCAAAGTCAAAACAAAGTATACCAAATATGTGGTATACATAGTTTTGTTTCATTGGTTTGTAAAGCGCAAAGGACGCCACTAACCCAGCGTGTTACCTTGAACCATGACCGTTAGCTTTTCTGGGAGGGATGGTAGTGAATAAACACCCTTTCAGGTCGAAAAAAAGGGGGTCACGCAAAATACGCCCGTATGACGGTGACGTAGGGGCATTATGCAAAAATTGCACATCTCTAACCATTCTGCGCGATATTTAGGGTGCCAGAGGCGGACTCGAATGAATTTTTTCTGTTTATATTATCACAAGTTTACTAAAATCAGCAAATTTTTTTTGACCAACCACCTAAACTATTTCATCAAAATTCAGTAGCATCACGTGACCTTAAAATCGTTTTCCGTGTTTAGGTCACGTGATTTATGTTGCGACTGTAAATTAGAGTGAAAATAAAACAAAATTGTCGTTTTTTGTATTTACCAGAGGAATTTTTAAAGTTTTACTTCAAACCGAGAGGATTAATGGGCATTACTAGAGATATTTTGAAAACTATTAATAGAATTAGAAACGTCTAAATTAAATTATAAAAAAAATCATAAAATAATTTTTTCTATACATCTACCATTAAAATTTAAACCTAAATAAAGTTTGGTAATTTCAATGAATTCCATTGGAATACAATGAAAAATTATCCTAATTTTGTAATTTTACTTTTTAAAATTTCCACGTTCTCTAGCGACAAAACCGTACCCGTAACCCATCAACTTTTATACGTCAATAGAAAGCTTATTTCATTGGCTATCCATTGGTATATAAAAGTTTATACAAAGTGTGGCAAATAAGTTAGTTATTGACGATTGAACGAAAAAATGCACCAAAAAAGTCATAAAAAAATTAGTCAAATTTGACACCCTCTAGCGGCCAAACCGTTTAACCTACTCATTCAAATTGGAGACTGTTAGAAAGCTCATTTCATTGGCTATCCATTGACGTATAAAACACTACAAAAAATGGTGCAAATAAACGAGTTAATGAAGATTGAACAAAAGAATGCACGAAAAAAGTCATAAAAAAATAGTCAACTTTGACGCTCTCTAGCGGCCAAACCGTCTAACCTATCAATCCATGTTGGTAGCTTTTTAGAAAGCTCATTCCATTGGCTTTCCATTGACGTATAAAACTCTAGCAAAAATGGTGCAATTAAGCGGGTTTTTGAGTATTAAACAAAAGGATACACCAAAAAAATTGGTTAAAGTTGACGCCCTCTAGTGGCTAAACGGTACCACTAACCAACCGACTTTTCTATGTCAATATAAAGCTCATTTCATTGGCTGTCCATCGACATACAAAAGTGTTTTACAAATACGCGTGTTATTTACGGTTTACAGACAGGGTGTCCCAGAAACACTTTTTGACTGGTTAGTGCTAATTTGACCCTGGAAAATCAAGAAAACACGGTTACATGAGGTCTACCACGATGTAATGCATAGAAATGTCTTGAAAAACCGATTTTGCAAATGACAATTTTCGTAAGGGTCAAATCTGCCTGAAACACCACCACAATTCCAATGGGTTTTGCGTTATGTTGGCCACTTAGTGCAAGCGAAAATCGACTTTAATGATTTTATTTCTACAGTTTTGCTACGTCAAATAAGTATCCCTCAAATAAGTTAGAGTGGTTACAGTCAAGAAAAACGTTTAGTTAGCTTTGGAGCCCTCTGGCGGCCAAACGAAGCACCCTACCAACCCAAACGACCATATTTTTGGAAAGCCCATTATATTTTCTATCCATTGACATATAAAAGTCTGTACAAAGTGTTGCAAATCAACGAGTAGTTTTGACTGAATTTGACAGCTACCAGTTTAACCTTCAATAACTCGATTACTTTGACAGTTACAGGGTGGTTCAATGTATCGATTTAAAGAATAAATTTTTTAAATAAGAGAAAACTTACCTTAATTTTTTAGAACTGAGCTCTTTTTTTGACCATCCTGTATAATATATTTTTCTTCACCCACTCTTAGAACAAACCTTGTATAACACGACAAGTAATGATAAATTAAAATTGGTGTTTTGGAGACTGAAAATCGTAAATTTCACATAGAACGGTAAATATCTCAGAAACGGATACAGACAAGTGTATGACATTAATGAATTTGACGTGGAATCCAAAAATGAAATAATATACAAGGTGTCCCCTTTAAATTAAGCAGCAGTTGATAGGTAGTTAGGTTAGTTGTTGGGAGTTATTAGGAATTACTGGGCATTAGAAGGAATTAGTGTACAAAATTTGTAAAAATAATCGAAAAATTTGGGACACTGTGTATTCTACGAAGGCAGGCAAGCTATTCATGAGATTCCTAGAATCGACCAAGTCCACTTCCTTGATAGAACAAAATAATATATTATCTGGTGGAGGTTTGAAAATTTAAAGGCTTGCTGCGGTTTAGAGAACCTGGTACCAATAGAATTAAATTATTTATAATGTTCGCGACCAATCAGAAGCGGGGGCAGGTAAAAATTATAGAGAATGGCGGAACCCAAAGTGTTTTTCTCGGAAACAAATTTCGACTTGATAATATCATTCCTATAAGCGCGTACATGTACAAAAGAAAGCTGACGACATTCGTGTATAGTAAATATATGACGTGGTTGGTGTGCAGATGTTCCGAGGAACCCATTGACCTGAAATTTCGCACGTATATCGATTTTGATGGTGTTTGTGTGTTGAATGCCACATTGGTACTCGTCCCATCTATGCACAGGGTAGGACTTAGTGGAATAGTCACCATTTTATAAAAGCAAATTTGTTTTCTTTAGTAAAAGGTAATAGCAAATATGTCAAAAAAGGGTTTCAATTTTAATTTCTCCACTAAACTTAATTTTTTTCTTTGTAAGTTTGACAAGGACAAAAATTTTATCAGAATAGACCTGATATATGCAAAAGTTTTGCTATTTCAGCAATCTAATTTTCTTATTTCACTAACATTCTGGGAGATATTTGTGGTAAATCCACTTTTCTATTATATCACAACATTTGCTTTTTATAGTGATAAAACAACGAGCAATATAAGGATGGATATGAGGTTCCTATCGCACGAGACAGTTACTGTAAATTACAAATACTGTCTTTCTGGCAGTCTAAACTTTGACACCGCTTTTCTCCCTGACTGTACCAAACTTTGTAGTGTTTTTTCAGGTTATCGGATAGGAAATTTAATGAGGATCCCAAAAAGGTGCTTAAAACAATCATTTTCTTACTCAAAGTGGGTTTTACCGGCGATTTTGTCCTTTCAAACTGTGTTTCTTGCAATTCAAACTTTGACACCGCTTTTCTCCCTGACCGTACCAAATTTTTTAGTGTTTTTTTAGGGTATCGGATAGGAAATTCAATGAGGATTCCAAAAATGTGCTTAAAACAATCATTTTCTTCCTCTAAGTGGGTTTTATATGCGATTTTGTCCCTGACTGTCCTTTCAAACTGTGTTTCTTGCAATTCAAACTTTGACACCGCTTTTCTCCCTGACTGTACCAAATTTTTTAGTGTTTTTTTAGGTTATCGGATAGGAAATTCAATGAGGATTCCAAAAATGTGCTTAAAACAATCATTTTCTTCCTCTAAGTGGGTTTTATATGCGATTTTGTCCCTGACTGTCCTTTCAAACTGTGTTTCTTGCAATTCAAACTTTGACACCGCTTTTCTCCCTGACTGTACCAAATTTTTTAGTGTTTTTTTAGGTTATCGGATAGGAAATTCAATGAGGATTCCAAAAATGTGCTTAAAACAATCATTTTCTTCCTCCAAGTGGGTTTTACATGCGATTTTGTCCCTGACTGTCCTTTCAAACTGTGTTTCTTGCAATTCAAACTTTGACACCGCTTTTCTCCCTGACTGTACCAAATTTTTTAGTGTTTTTTTAGGGTATCGGATAGGAAATTCAATGAGGATTCCAAAAATGTGCTTAAAACAATCATTTTCTTCCTCTAAGTGGGTTTTATATGCGATTTTGTCCCTGACTGTCCTTTCAAACTGTGTTTCTTGCAATTCAAACTTTGACACCGCTTTTCTCCCTGACTGTACCAAATTTTTTAGTGTTTTTTCAGGTTATCGGATAGGAAATTCAATGAGGATTCCAAAAATGTGCTTAAAACAATCATTTTCTTCCTCTAAGTGGGTTTTACATGCGATTTTGTCCCTGACTGTCCTTTCAAACTGTGTTTCTTGCAATTTAAACTTTGACACCGCTTTTCTCCCTGACTGTACCAAATTTTTTAGTGTTTTTTCAGGTTATCGGATAGGAAATTCAATGAGGATTCCAAAAATGTGCTTAAAACAATCATTTTCTTCCTCTAAGTGGGTTTTATATGCGATTTTGTCCCTGACTGTCCTTTCAAACTGTGTTTCTTGCAATTTAAACTTTGACACCGCTTTTCTCCCTGACTGTACCAAATTTTTTAGTGTTTTTTTAGGGTATCGGATAGGAAATTCAATGAGGATTCCAAAAATGTGCTTAAAACAATCATTTTCTTCCTCTAAGTGGGTTTTATATGCGATTTTGTCCCTGACTGTCCTTTCAAACTGTGTTTCTTGCAATTTAAACTTTGACACCGCTTTTCTCCCTGACTGTACCAAATTTTTTAGTGTTTTTTTAGGGTATCGGATAGGAAATTCAATGAGGATTCCAAAAATGTGCTTAAAACAATCATTTTCTTCCTCTAAGTGGGTTTTATATGCGATTTTGTCCCTGACTGTCCTTTCAAACTGTGTTTCTTGCAATTCAAACTTTGACACCGCTTTTCTCCCTGACCGTACCAAATTTTTTAGTGTTTTTTCAGGTTATCGGATAGGAAATTCAATGAGGATTCCAAAAATGTGCTTAAAACAATCATTTTCTTACTCGAAGTGGGTTTTACCGGCGATTTTGTCCCTGACTGTCCTTTCAAACTGTGTTTCTTGCAATTCAAACTTTGACACTGCTTTTCTCCCTGACTGTACCAAATTTTTTAGTGTTTTTTTAGGTTATCGGATAGGAAATTCAATGAGGATTCCAAAAATGTGCTTAAAACAATCATTTTCTTCCTCCAAGTGGGTTTTACATGCGATTTTGTCCCTGACTGTCCTTTCAAACTGTGTTTCTTGCAATTTAAACTTTGACACCGCTTTTCTCCCTGACTGTACCAAATTTTTTAGTGTTTTTTCAGGTTATCGGATAGGAAATTCAATGAGGATTCCAAAAATGTGCTTAAAACAATCATTTTCTTACTCGAAGTGGGTTTTATATGCGATTTTGTCCCTGACTGTCCTTTCAAACTGTGTTTCTGTTCGTTCAAATTTTGACACTGCTTTTCACCCTGACTGTACCAAATTTTTTAGTGTTTTTTTAGGTTTCCGGGTAGGAAATTTAATGAGGATTCCAAAAATGTGCTTAAAATAAGTATTTTCTTACTCCACGTGGGTTTTACAGGCAATTTTGTCCCTGACTGTCCTTTATACCGTGTTCAAATTTCAACTGATTTGAAAGTTTTTTACATCAAACCAATTTTTTCTAAATAACTCAGAAATGGTGAGAGTTACGAAAAATTTGCAAGAGACCAAAAATGTTCCTAACGAACTCCTTAATTGATCACCGTAAGTTTGCAGGACCGTTTTTGCTTCCAGTATACAGGGTGTGCATGAAAATTATGGTGATTGACTGTTTTTGGTCACCCTGTACGGAATTTTTCTCATAGAATTTTTTGTTCAACATCACTGGAAAGAGGACGTCAAAACGGTTCGTTTAAGTGGTTGAACCACCCTGAACTCCCAAAAATAACTGAGTTACAGAGTGTTCAAATTTCAAACCACAATTTCAACCTTTGAAATTACATCAAACCAGTTTTTGCTAAATAACTCAGAAATGGTGAAATTTACGAAAAATTTGCAAGAGACCAAAAATGTTCCTAATCAACTCCTTAACTCAGCATCGTAAGTTTGCAGGACCGTTTTAGCTTCCAATATACAGGGTGTGCGTGGAAAGTATGGTGATTGACTATTTTTGGTTGCATTGTACGCAATTTTTCAGATAGAATTTTTTGTTGAACAGCACTGGAAAGAGGAGCTCAAGACGGTTAATTTGAGTGGTTCAACCTCCCTGAACTCCCAAAAATAGCCGAGTTACAGGGTGCTCAAATTTCAAACCACAATTTCAAGCCCAAATGAAAGTTTTTTTGAAAAAAACAGTTTTTGCTAAAAAACTCAGAAACGGTGAAAATTACGAACAATTTGAAAGAGAGCAAAAATGTTCGTAAAGAATTGCTTAACTTATTCCTGGAAGTTGCACAGTCCGTGAGTGTCGCTACTATACAGGGAGTGCATAAAAAGTGTAGTGATTCAGTTTTATAACTTTTCAAATTAATGACAGGAAAATGATATTTTTCAAGCAAATTTCAATTAGTTCCGTTTAGTTTTTCTAGTCAAACTGGAATTTACTGGTAAAATTTTAAATTTTCCTGTCACCCTAAATTTTACTTTACCTTACCAGTAAATTTACGCCCATCATTAGTAAAAAACTTTGAATATCCTGAATTTTAACGTTTTAATTGAAAACTGTAGTTTGTTATTGTATTTTTAACTTACAATTTTAGTTTTGATACCCCTTTTACTAGATTCTAGTTCCAGAAACTTGCTAACAATTTTTAATTAAAATATATGAAAGACTTATGGAATTTTGAAGGAAATGAGAATAATGTTTCTCAATATTCTCACTTTTAGATAATAATTTAATTATCTGTATTTATTTTGTAAGTTTTGCATGTACAATTGTACCAATGATGAGATTTTAACCTAGAAACCAACTTGGCAATGATGTTATGGGTCAAAATGTAAAATTGGCAACACTGTTATTCAGACCATTTCAGTGACTAAATCCGTCACGGAAAGTTTTTCACGGAGCTAAAACTTTGACCTCAAATATCTCGGAAACGGTACTCTTTTTTTTAGTATTTTTTGGGTCACCGTGTAGCCCTGAATGTGCGCAATCCACTAATCTACAAATATACCCAGTGTCCCATTTGAAATTCGTCCCTTATGGTACTTTGAACCCAATGACATTACTTTTCTGGGGGGTAACAGTCAAGAAGATAAGTGACCTAATACAAAGATACCTTAATTTTGAAGAGAGACAAAATTACTGAAAATAACAAATTTCCCATAAAATGGTATAAATATCTCAGAAACGGATACAGATAGATGTATGACATTAATAGGCGAAAAATGTCTAGAATTTGACGTAGAATCCGAAAATGCAAAAATATACAGGGTGGCCCACTTGTCTGTCCAATTGTGTTGATTCGGAAAATTTGTGGGTATTGTTCGGTGGAATTATTAGGAATTACTTGGCATTACCAGGAATTAGTGGGTATTATTGGCATATTAGAAGTTAGTGTACTCTTTGATGTTCCATTGCGATATCTTGAATAATTATACAGTGAAAGTGTTAAATCATAAATTCAGTGTATATAAATAGATTGTTTACAATTTAATATATTTGTATATAGAACCCTGTAGAGAGTGTTTCAAAATTTTTACAGTCACGTTACATATTGGGATTAAACCAGCTGTATGCACTCATAAAAATAACCAATCAATCAATTTACAATGCTAATGGTGTTTGTGCAATATTCGTTTTCAGATTTTTAATTAATTCTATGGTAATTGCTGTTTACGCGTTATTAATAGTCTTTTGCGATAAATAACATAAAATTGATAACAAGTTTTCTTTAAAGCATCTTTAAAACGATTATAAATTTTTAAATTATTTTAATAGCGTTTTCTTTGTTTCTAGATTGAGTCCAAAAGTGATTAATCAGATTGTCCGGTAAGTAAGTTTGTAACTAGAAAGTTAAATGTTTAAAAAAATGATCTCTCAGAAACTAACTAAAAACTTAAAAATGAAATGTGCAAGAAGAGTTGATCAGAATGTTACTAAGGTCTAGTTTTGCTTATTTTTGCGTTTGCGTTACTATGGGAAGTTTCATAACAATGCAAATTTATTTGAAGCAAAATTGGACCTTAAGAATTTTTTTTTATTCAAAATTTTATTAAGTAAACTACAACACTGGTTCTACTTTTTAAAACTATTTAGATACCAAAATACTAATTTTGTAGATATTTGTTTCTATTTTATATTAACAAGCATATTTGTGATCTTTTAAGTCTAACTCTACTTAATGTAATACAAAACAACTGTTTCTACTTAAATCAAAAGTTTGGTTTGTTACTCAAATTTGGGACACCAGGTATATTATCGGGCTACCTAGAAATGAACTGTTGACATAAATATCTACAAGATTCGTATTTTGCCCTATTTTTAGTAAAATCTACAATAATTTAGGAGAGGGTGGTTAAATGTTGAATATCTTTACATTTTACTATAGAATTTGACGTAAAATGTAAATAACGAGAAAAAAAATTGACATCCTGTCTCATAATCATAATTTTGATTTATTACTCAAATTTGGGACACGCGGTACACTATTGGACTATCGAGAAATAAGATTCGTTTTCTGCAGTTTAAAATTCAAAAATTGGTTGAATGGGTGGCTAAAATTCAGTCGATCACCCTGTATGTACCGGGTGACCCAATAAGACTATTCCTCGACCATATCTCGGGAACCGTTCGTCGTATCATTTTGGGGTAAAACATTTTTTAGGTAAATCGGCCATGAAGAATCGCTGGAAAATATTTTCAAGTTCTAAAAATGACCACCAGAGGCCGTAACTGCCATCTTAAATTTTTAAATTGTATTTTCTATAAATTTTGCACAATAAACTATAGTTTTTTTCTCATTTTTAAAGCGAACCAGTTTATCTATCATTTTCGTAAAAAACAAATTTATGTTATTTCAAAAACAAAGATGGCGTGATTGTTTTTGCAATAACCTGCTTTAACTTCTTAACGGTTTGACCAATTTTAACAAATTCGGTATTGTTGAAAAGAGCATTTCTTGGGCAATACGAACCAACCAAAATATAGTTAATTTAGTTGAATTTTTCTGCGCCAGGGGGCTACTTATGACACCATGACTCAAATTCCAAAAAAAAATAAAAAAAACAAATGGAATGATATGACTTTTTCTTTATGAAAAAGTAGCCAAATAACATCCAAATAGGCCAGTGAAAACCGTAGCCTGAAATATTGAGAAAATGAGATTATGAGATATGGTCGAGGAACAGTTTTATTGGGCCACCCGGTACATTTAAAAGGTTATAATTTTATGTCAATGTAAATAAAGCCTATTTTTGCTTATTACCACTGGTTACTATTATGGGAAATTCCATTACAATAGCGGATTTGTTTGAAGCAAATTTGAACCTTAACACATTTGTTCTGTTCTAATTTAATATTTTTGCTCATTACTATTGGTTGTTATTATGGCAAATTCCATTACAAAAACCGATTTGTTTTAAAAAAAAATATATTGCCTCATAAATTGTTGTTGTAAAAAATGTGAATGTTAATAAAGTCTATTTTTGTTTATTCTGAATTTGCGCCACTATGGAGAATCTCACTAAAATACAGATTTGTTTCAAGCAAATTTGAACTTTAACCACTAAGTTGTTAGCCAACAACAAATTAATTACTATTGGTCAAACTGATGTTTGTTGATCTATGATATCCCTCTCACTGACCACACCCTGATCTCTGATTGGTTGGGCCGGTTTGTAGTGCGTAGCGTATACACGCACTGCGTGCTCTCGACCAATCAGACGATGCGCCACGCACTTCCGCTGCGACTGGAAAGCTGCGCAACCAATCAGAGCCATTTTATCGACTAGCGCCAGTTAGTCGGGTCTTGACAAATCCTAAACTATTTTAGTTTAGGTTAATTAGTAGCAGTGTTGCCAGATCTGAAAAAAATAGCCGTCTTTGGGGAATTTGAATCACATTTGGATGTCTCCAACTCAGAAATAGTAAATGATGTCAAGTTTTTTTGTATTAAACGTGTCAACTGGCAAAATCGGATCAATAGAGCTATTAAACTAAAACAATGACTTGAAGAAGGTTTAAATTAGTGTTAGCACACTTTATAGCTTCAGAAGTGACATTTTGACAGGAAAGGGCATCTAAATCTGTCACTATTATAATGGTAACTGAAATACCAGTCCATAAGGCTAGAAAACTAGAAAACCTGCTTAAAAGCACTGTTATAGTCGACTTTGGGCTATATTGTGTAAAAAAATGAAACTTCTAACATAAAAGCTGAATTTTTGGGGAATTTTCCTGTCATAAAGTTAGAAACTATCAAAAATCTTCTCCATGAAGCTAGAAAATGACTTTCTTAACTTTTAAAACTCACTCTATGAAGCTGTAAAAGTAAAAAAAAACATGCTCAAAAAGTTTTAAATCATTTTAAGTGATTTAGTTGAATTTTGTGTTGTGTATTCCAAAAATTTTTCAAAAATCCAAGTACTAAATACTGTTCGTTTAGAGATTATCAAATCTATGTTGAGTAGACGTATTAATATCACACCCTGTATAGAATCTTAAAAAAGCAGTGTTGCACATTTTCTTTTTTGAAAAAGTCATAAAATTTCTGAAAACATTTCAACTGAGTTTGTGTTTTTAAAAATCAACGAAATTCTCAGCAATTTTTTGGACTACTGTGTAGTCCTCCATCATCGATATTTTAACTCTCTTAGTTACACCTTTCGTGTTCCAGTTCTTTCTGTAATTCTTGAAACCTTGAATGGCTTTAATCGGCTACCATCAAAGTATAAAGTGTATCAACAAAAACGTACTTACGAGGTGTGCGTGACGATAATTCAATTTGTAAAAGAGTTGGAAAATATTTATGTGCATGACCTAGATGCCCGGGGTGAGTAACGACAATTTTCTACTCGTCGTTCTTTGTTCTGTGTGTGTGTACTTGGCAACAACGAAAGAACTGAACCTGCTAAACAACCTGCTTATGTCACTCCGACTGTCTTTTTGGTTTTTTTCTCTGTCTTGGGCGACCGGCCAATAGCCATCCCGAACGTTTCGGATATGTTCTCTCTCTCTCTCTGGGTGCAACAACGGTAATAAGTTATTGATCCGAGCTTAAAGTAACCAAAACAGCACGAGGAGTAACAGAGAGTGTAACAAAGGAATGTGTGCTTGCAAGGACAACCGGGCTATTTTAAAACCGTTCCGATTTTTGGTGTTTAAATCGTTTTGTACAGGATGGTTCTCTGTATAAATGAGATTCAATGAATTTCTTTCATAACTTATACCAAGTGATGTCATTAAATTGAAAACTCCTAAATCTGAATCACTGCACTTTTCATGCACCCCCTGTATAGTAGCGGCACTGACGGACAGCGTTTCTGAGTTATTTTGCAAAATCTGGTTTGATGCAAAAAATGTTCAAATCAGTTGAAATTTGCGCACCCTGTAACTCGGTTATTTTTGACAGTTCAAGAAGGTTGAACCACTCAAATTAATTGTCTTGATGTGCTTTTTCCAGTGGTGTTAAGCAAAAAATTCTATCAGAATAATTGTGTACAGAGTGACCAAAAACAGACAATCACCATATTTTTCATGCACACCTTGTATACTGGAAGCAAAAACGGCCCTGCAAACTTACGGTGCTGAGTTAAGGAGTTGATTAGGAACATTTTTGGTCTTCTGCAAATTGTTCGCAACTTTCACCGTTTTCGAGTTATTTAGCAAAAACTGGTTTAATGCAAAAAATGTTTAAAATCAGTTGAAATTTGAGCACCCTGTAACTCGGTTATTTTTGACAGCTCAATAAGCTTGAACCACTCAAATTAATTGTCTTGAAGTCCTCTTTCAAGCGGTGATAAGCAAAAAATTCTATCAAAAAAATTGTGTACAGGGTGACCAAAAATAGTCAGTTACCATATTTTTGATGCACACCATGTATACTGGAAGCAAAAACGCTCTTGCAAACTTACGGTGCTGACTTAAGAAGTTGGTTAGGAACATTTTTGGTTTTCTGTAAATTGTTCGTAACTTTTACCGTTTTCGAGTTCTTTAGCAAAAACCGGGTTGATGGAAAATATTTTCAAATCAGTTTGAATTGTGATTTGAAATTTGAACACCCTGTAACTCGGTTATTTTTGACAGCTCAAGAAGGTTGAACCACTCAAATTAATTGTCTTGAAGTCCTTTTTCCAGTGGTGTTAAGCAAAAAATTCTATCAGAAAAATTGTGTACAGGGTGACCAAAAACAGTCACTCACCATATTTTTCATGCACACCTTGTATACTGGAAGCAAAAACGGTCCTGCAAACTTATGGTGCTGAGTTAAGGAGTTGATTAGGAACATTTTTGTTCTTCAGCAAATTTTTCGTAACTTTCATCGTTTTCGAGTTATTTAGCTAAAACTGGTTTGATGGAAAATATTTTCAAACAAGTTGGAATTGTGGTTTGAAATTTGAACACCCTGTAACTCGGTTATTTTTGACAGCTCAAGAAGGTTGAACCACTCAAATTAATTGTCTTGAAGTTCCTTTTTCCAGTGGTGTTAAGCAAAAAATTCTATCAGAAAAATTGTGTACAGGGTGACCAAAAACAGTCACTCACCATATTTTTCATGCACACCTTGTATACTGGAAGCAAAAACGGTCTTGCAAACTTACGGTGCTAAGGTAAGAAGTTGATTAGAAACATTTTTGGTCTTCTGCAAATTGTTCGCAACTTTCACCGTTTTCTAGTTATTCAGCAAAAACTGGTTTGATGCAAAAAAAAATTAAAATCAGTTGAAATTTGAGCACCCTGTAACTCGGTTATTTTTGACAGCTCAATAAGGATGAACCACTCAAATTAATTGTCTTGAGGTCCTCTTTCCAGTGGTGTAGAGAAAAAAATTCTATTTTAAAAATTGCGTACAGGGTGACAAAAATAGTGAACCACCATACTTTCTTTGCACACCCTGTATACTGGAAGCAGAAACGCTCTTGCAAACTTACGGTGTTGGGTTAAGGAGTTGATTAGGAACATTTTTGGTCTCGTGCAATTTTTTTTTAACCTTTACCGTTTTCTAGTTATTTAGCAAAAACTGGTTTGGTGCAACAAATATTTTAATCAAACCCCCTTGGAGTAAGAAAATGATTGTTTTAACCACATTTTAGGAGTCCTCATTAAAGTTCCTATTCAATAATAAAAAAAAAACACTACAAAATTTAGTACAGTCAAGGAGAAAAACAAAATTTGAATTGTCAAAAACACAGTATTTGTAATAAATACTGGTCAAATTTCAAGCGTTAAAATTCACTTGCAATGATAATCCTTCAACGAGTCTTGATTGTAAGACACCCTGTATAAAAAGAGAGAACACTGGATTGAAATGTACGCATACACAACAAACAAGTTTTTGGACTGGACTGGAAAATGGGCCAATCAAAGCGAGTCGCAAACTGCAGTGTATATCTAACTGGGTCGCACGAAAGCGCATAAATATTTTCGTTTCGAGCTGGAATTTTCTCGCTTTAATAAATTTCGCTTTGAGGAGACACTCCTAACTTGTTCCGATGAAAATTATCCTTCTACAAGGATTGAAAGAGGATTTCACGGGCTACACAGTGGTGCAAACTAGATTTTTGTAACTGTCAAAATAACTAAATTACGAAGCGATAAAGTTTGCACCATTGTTTCAACAATTTAGAAACATTAAAATTAGCGTGTTTATCGTGCAAGAGCTCTCTAATTTGCCACATTTCCTGTATTACTCTTGTGAGGAATTGAAAGAGGATTTCACGGGCTACACAGTGGTGCAAACTAGATTTTTGTAACTGTCAAAATAACTAAATTACGAAGCGATAAAGTTTGCACCATTGTTTCAACAATTTAGAAACATTAAAATTAGCGTGTTTATCGTGCAAGAGCTCTCTAATTTGCCAAATTACTCTTGTGAGGAATTGAAAGAGGATTTCATGGGCTACACAGTGGTGCAAACTAGATTTTTGTAACTGTCAAAATAACTAAATTACGAGCGATAAAGTTTGCACCATTGTTTCAACAATTTTGCAAGAGAAACATTTTAAATACTCTTTGAGGCGTGTTTGGTCGTGCAAGAGCTCTCTAATTTGCCACATTTCCTGTATTACCCTTGTGAGGAATTGAAAGAGGATTTCATGGGCTACACAGTGGTGCAAACTAGATTTTTGTAACTGTCAAAATAACTAAATTACGAGGCGATAAAGTTTGCACCATTGTTTCAACAATTTAGAAACATTAAAATTAGCGTGTTTATCGTGCAAGAGCTCTCTAATTTGCCACATTTCCTGTATTACCCTTGTGAGGAATTGAAAGAGGATTTCACGGGCTACACAGTGGTGCAAACTAGATTTTTGTAACTGTCAAAATAACTAAATTACGAAGCGATAAAGTTTGCACCATTGTTTCAACAATTTAGAAACATTAAAATTAGCGTGTTTATCGTGCAAGAGCTCTCTAATTTGCCACATTTCCTGTATTACTCTTGTGAGGAATTGAAAGAGGATTTCATGGGCTACATAGTGATTAAAACTAGACCGCTGTAACTTTCAAAATAACGAATTGAGGAGAAGTCAAAATTTGCACCACTTTTTCGATTAAATGATAAACATCTGGGTATAGTGCAATAGCTCTCTAATTTGCCACATTTCTTGTAACGTTCTACTGAGGGATTGAAAGAGGATTTTACGGGCTACACAGTGGTCCAACCTAGACTTTTGTAACTGTCAAAATAATTTTAATTAATGTTTAGTTCACCTGAGATTTGAACTACAAAATTTGACTTTATCAACTTTATTTTTTATTAAATTTTGACTATCTTCGTAAGTCGAATATTCCAGATCACACGTTTCATCCATGAAACAGTAATACAAAAAAAAAACGGAAATAGAATAAAAACACAAACTCACAGAACCAATTCAACTAAAAACAGAAAACTGTAATGGAACAAAGAAGAAGAAGAAGGTTTGAAGTTAGAAAGATGAAGCTAATAAAAATTCAAAATAACGAATTCAACTAACCTCAAACTTCAGTAGTAAACAAGTGAAAAAAACAACATAAATGTCACTTTATACTACTAAATTATGGTGAGAAAATGAGAAATTGAAAAATCTCTTCACAGTCAACACTCAATCGTTAAAATAATTAGGAATGTTGCAAATTATGTAAGTAACAATTCAGATTCAGGCATTTGGCAACGCTGCGGTAAAATTTGTGTCTACTAGACTTTTTAGTGGGTTTTCTGTCCTTGTCCCGCGCATGCAATTGGGTATGAATTACTGTCAATAACACGGTTTCTTTATGGTCGTTTTTATTTTTTTTTTAATTGTGGAATAAACTCGTTTAAAAGTCAACTAATACTTTTTCAAAATTGATTCAAACCACTAAATAGTTTTTTGATTTTTGAGTTTGAATCAGTCTATACAGGGCGATCAATTGTATTTTGATTAAAACGACTAATTCGAGATGGCTCAAACAACCATTTTCTTTAATAACATAGAAATTATTTTGGTCACAAGTGAGTTAGTTGGGAGCAACGTTAAAAGTAGAGTTTATTGTTGGGAGAGAGAAAAATGACTGAAAATAATAGTAAAGTACCGAAACAAACAAAACAAACCACATGCAATTTAAAGAAACTGAGTTTACTCTTTAACTGTGTTTGTTGATTTTTGGTTGAGAAATAGTTTTAGGTTTTAGTTGGTAAAAAATCACTCAGACCCACCCGGTACAGCTGGCAAATTGCCCCATAAAGGGAGCAGAAGCCCCTAGTTAGATTAGAATTACAAATACTGTCTTTCTGGCAGTTCATAATTTGACGCTGCTTTTCTCCTTGACTGTACCAAATTTTTTTGTGTTTATTCGGGTTATCGGATAGAAAATTTAATGAGGATTCCAAAAATGTGCTTAAAAGAATAATTTTCTTCCTCCAAGTGGGTTTTACATGCGATTTTGTCCCTGACTGTTCTTTCAAACTGTGTTTCTTGCAATTCAAACTTTGACACCGCTTTTCTCCCTGACTGTACCAGTTTTTTTAGTGTTTTTTTAGGTTATCGGACAGGAAATTTAATGAGGATTTCAAAAATGTGCTTAAAACAATCATTTTCTTCCTCCAAGTGGGTTTTACATGCGATTTTGTCCCTGACTGTCTTTTCAAACTGTGTTTCTTGCAATTCAAACTTTGACACCGCTTTTCTCCCTGACTGTACCAGTTTTTTTAGTGTTTTTTTAGGTTATCGGACAGGAAATTTAATGAGGATTTCAAAAATGTGCTTAAAACAATCATTTTCTTCCTCCAAGTGGGTTTTACATGCGATTTTGTCCCTGACTGTTCTTTCAAACTGTGTTTCTTGCAATTCAAACTTTGACACCGCTTTTCTCCCTGACTGTACCAGTTTTTTTAGTGTTTTTTTAGGTTATCGGACAGGAAATTTAATGAGGATTTCAAAAATGTGCTTAAAACAATCATTTTCTTCCTCCAAGTGGGTTTTACATGCGATTTTGTCCCTGACTGTCTTTTCAAACTGTGTTTCTTGCAATTCAAACTTTGACACCGCTTTTCTCCCTGACCGTACCAAATTTTGTAGTGTTTTTTTAGGTTATCGGATAGGAAATTCAATGAGGATTCCAAAAATGTGCTTAAAACAATCATTTTCTTCCTCCAAGTGGGTTTTACATGCGATTTTGTCCCTGACTGTTCTTTCAAACTGTGTTTCTTGCAATTCAAACTTTGACACCGCTTTTCTCCCTGACTGTACCAGTTTTTTTAGTGTTTTTTTAGGTTATCGGACAGGAAATTTAATGAGGATTTCAAAAATGTGCTTAAAACAATCATTTTCTTCCTCCAAGTGGGTTTTACATGCGATTTTGTCCCTGACTGTCTTTTCAAACTGTGTTTCTTGCAATTCAAACTTTGACACCGCTTTTCTCCCTGACCGTACCAAATTTTGTAGTGTTTTTTTTAGGTTATCGGATAGGAAATTCAATGAGGATTCCAAAAATGTGCTTAAAACAATCAGTTTCTTCCTCCAAGTGGGTTTTACATGCGATTTTGAACCTGACTGTCCTTTCAAACTGTGTTTCTTGCAATTCAGACTTTGACAGCGCTTTTCTCTTTGACACTATCAATTTTTTTTGTGTTTTTTTGGGTTATCACATAGGAAATTTAATGAGGATTCCAAAAACGTGCTTAAAACATTCATTTTCTTATTCTAAGTGGATTTTACAAGCAATTTTGTCCTTGACTGTTCTTTAAACCATGTTCAAATTTCAAACCATAATTTCCACTGATTTAAACATTTGTTGCACCAAACCAGTTTTTCCTAAATCACTCGAAAACAGTAAAAGTTACAACAAAATTGCAAAAGACCAAAAATGTTTCTAATCAACTCCTTAACCAAACCCCGTAAGTTTGCAAGACCGTTTTGGCTTCCACTATACAGGGTGTGCAAAGAAAGTGTGGTGGTTCACTATTTTTGTCACCCTGTACGCAATTTTTGGGATAGAATTTTTTGCTCAACACCACTGGAAAGAAGAGCTCAAGACGGTTCATTTGAGTGGTTCAACTTCCTTGAACTTCCAAAAATAACCGAGTTACAGGGTGCTCAAATTTCAAACCACAATTTCAACTGATTTGAAAATTTGTTGCTTCAAACCAGTTTTTTCCTAATAACTCGAAAACGGTGAAAGTTACGGAAAATTAGCAAGAGACCGAAAAGTTTTTAATCAAACTCTCAACTTAGCATCGTAAGTTTGCTGGACCGTTTTTGCTTCTAGTATACAGGGTGTGCATGAAAAGTATGGTATTGGTTTTTGGATACTCTGTTCGCAATTTTTCAAGTAGAATTTTTTGCTTTAGACCACTGAAAAGAGGACCTCAAGACGGTTAATTTGAGTGGTTCAACCTTCCTAAACTCCCAAAAGTAACCGAGCTACAGGGTGGTCAAATTTTGGTTTTAGGTTCACAATTGCAACTGATTTGAAAATGTCTTGAATCAAACCAGTTTTTGCAAAATAACTCGGCACCGTAAGTTTGCAGGACCGTTTTTGCTTCCAGTAGGTATACAGGGTGTGTCAAAGATTAATCGCTGAATTTTCTATTAAAAAATAAACGTCATACAAAAAATCTTGATTGATTAATATGTGTGCAGTAATTTTAAAGGAGTACAGTAACCGTTTTATTCGTGAGTAAAACGCTTTTTATCACACTCGTTATGTAAGAAGCGATACTAAATTTAACGTGTCTACATTAAACACCCCAATTTATAGGCAAAAAGAAAAACAACCATCTCAAAAAGACAATGTAAGATTTATATCAGCCTCAATCGGACACCATTATACCGCTTAATTGAATTATCAATCAATCAATTAAGCGCCTTCTTTAAAATGCTCGTCAGCAATTCGTATTATACCGTTTAAGTGGTTTTCCTAATTGGAATTGGAGGTTTATACAAACTGACTTTTATTATGTTGTACCTAATCAATTTCTAGGATTTGTACCAGCAACCCAACAAGGTACAATAATGGTCTTACACCTGGATCTTTCACAATCATTTTACGTGCACAATGTTTCAGATTTCCATATAATTACAGTAATTTAAAAAATTGATTTTGAAAGAAAATACTTTCAATTTTACTATTATAGTCGATGAATTGTGATTGTTTCAAAAAGAAAATTGAGTGATTGAGTAGTCATTTTAGCACAGCAGAGACTTTTGACTATAACCTAATAAGATATCACAGAAAAATACAAAATGACGAATTTTGTAAGATCTCAGTGGTTGGTTTGACAGCTGTCAAAGTATGACAGGACGCATGTGCTGTCCAGCAGTCTACAAATTCGACAATCAGACACATCTATGATTGTTTACCCAAAAAACATGTAAATTGCATAACGTTTTATTAGATCGATTTGAAATTTTTGAAAATGTAATCAATTAAATCGAAAAAGTTTTAAATTTAAAAATTTTTAAAATTAAAAAATTGTGTTTAACATTCAGTCGGATTCGATCCAACTACCTGATTTTCGGGGTTTGTGGGTTCGAGTCCAACTGAATGCTGAACAGGATTTTTGCCTGACTTTTAATTTATGTTTTAATGGCAAAAATTACTTTCTATTATTTAGTATATTTACAGACGATGATCAATTCCATTTAAAAATTCTGTTTATTTTTTCGAAAATTGGGTTTGGAGTTTCGCAAATTTTTCACTTTTTCAGAAAAAAAAATAGACATTTTCTATTTTTATGGCATAGAAAGCTCCTGACCTGTGATGTTTTTAGAAGACTAAAAAAAATAGGAAAATCGGTTATTTTGTCGAAAATAATTTTTTTTTAAATAATTACAGTCATTTTCTTATTCCAAATGGGGTTTACAGGCAATTTTGTCCCTGACCGTCATTTCAAACAGTATTTCTGGCAGTTAATATTTTGACACCGCAAAATTTTGAAGTGTTTTTCAGGTCATTGAATAGGAAATTTAATGAGCATTCCAAAAATGTGCTTAAAATAGTCATTTTCTTATTTCAAGTGGGATTTACTAGCGATTTTGTCCCTGACTGTTCTTTCAAACTGTGTTTATGGCAGTTAAAACTTTGACACCGCTTTTCTCCCTGACTTTAATAAATTTTTTAGTGTTTTTTCAGGTTTTTGAATAGGAAATTCAATGGGCATTCCAAAAATGTGTTTAAAATAGTCATTTTTTTTATTCCAAGTGTGGTTTAAACACGATTTTGTCCCTGACTGTTCTTTCAAACTGTGTTTATGGCAGTTAAAACTTTGATACCGCTTTTCTCCCTGACTATACATAATTTTGTAGTGTTTTTTCAGATTATTGAATAGGAAATTTAGTGAGGATTCCAAAAATGTGCTTAAAATAGTCATTTTCTTATTCCAAGTGGGGATTACTGGCGATTTTGTCCCTGACTGTCCTTTCAAATTGTGTTAATGGCAGTTAAAACTTTGACACCGCTTTTATCCCTGACTTTAACAAATTTTTTAGTGTTTTTTGAGGTTTTTAAATAGGAAATTTAATGAGGATTCCAAAAATGTGCTTAAAACAGTCATTTTCTTATTCCAAGTGGGGTTTACAGGCGATTTTGTCCCTGACTGTTCTTTCAAACTGTGTTCCTGGCAGTTCAAATTTTGACACCGCATTTATATCTGACTATACACAATTTTGTGGTATTTTTTTCAGATTATTGAATGGGAAATTTAATGAGGATTCCATAAATGTGCTTAAAACAGTCATTTTCTTATTCCAAGTGGGGTTTACAGGCGATTTTGTCCCTGACCGTCATTTCAAACAGTATTTCTGGCAGTTAATATTTTGACACCGCAAAATTTTGAAGTGTTTTTCAGGTCATTGAATAGGAAATTTAATGAGCATTCCAAAAATGTGCTTAAAATAGTCATTTTCTTATTCCAAGTGGGGTTTACAGACGATTTTGTCCCTGACTGTTCTTTCAAACTGTGTTTATGGCAGTTAAAACTTTGACACCGCTTTTATCCCTGACTTTAACAAATTTTTTAGTGTTTTTTCAGGTTTTTAAATAGGAAATTTAATGAGGATTCCAAAAATGTGCCTAAAACAGTCATTTTCTTATTCCAAGTGGGTTTTACAGACGATTTTGTCCCTGACTGTTCTTTCAAACTGTGTTTCTGGCAGTTAAAACTTTGACACCGCTTTTCTCCCTGACTTTAACAAATTTTTTAGTGTTTTTTCAGGTTTTTGAATAGGAAATTCAATGGGCATTCCAAAAATGTGCTTAAAATAGTCATTTTCTTATTCCAAGTGGGGTTTACAGACGATTTTGTCCCTGACTGTTCTTTCAAACTGTGTTTCTGGCAGTTCAAACTTTGACACCGCATTTCTATCTGACTATACACAATTTTGTAGTGTTTTTTGAGATTATTGAATAGGAAATTTAATGAGGATTCCAAAAATGTGCTTAAAACAGTCATTTTCTTATTCCAAGTGGGGTTTACAGACGATTTTGTCCCTGACTGTTCTTTCAAACTGTGTTTCTGGCAGTTAAAACTTTGACACCGCTTTTCTACCTGACTTTAACAAGTTTTTTAGTGTTTTTTCAGGTTTTTAAATAGGAAATTTAATGAGGCTTCCAAAAATGTGCCTAAAACAGTCATTTTCTGATTCCAAGTGGGATTTACAGACGATTTTGTTTTTGACTGTCCTTGCAAACTGTGTTTTTGGCAGTTCAAACTTTGACACCACTTTTCTATCTGACTGTACCAAATTTTGTAGTGTTTTTTGAGATTATTGAATAGGAAATTAAATGAGGATTTCAAAAATGTGCTTAAAAGAGTCATTTTCTTATTCCAAGTGGGGTTTACAAGACGATTTTGTCCCTGACTGTTCTTTCAAACTGTGTTTCTGGCAGTTAAAACTTTGACACCGCTTTTCTCCCTGAAACGAAACGTGTTTCTGAGGTTTATTACAGTTATTTTAACAACTATCACGTGACCGTTTAGCTAAAGATGGTTTTGAAATCACGTTACAACTGTCACTAACGTTAAAAATATCAAACCGTGCTCAAAAATCGCAAAAATCAGTGTTTGAGAAAAGCTGTCTTGTAGTATTTGATATAAATAAAAAGGTATTTCCGAGAATTACGACAGTTACTTTAACAGTTGTCACGTGACTGTCTAACTAAATTATCTTATAAAATCACGTGATATCCGTCACGAATGTTAAAACTTAGCAAATAAATGATGAAAAATAGAAATTCCTTATTTTGTATAAGTATGGTTTATACAGCAAATTGGCATTATTTTTCGATGTAGAATCGATGACTAAAATTAGTTTACTAGATATTTAGCAAAAAAAGTTGTATTTATCTCTGTACTTTAAAATCAAACATTACCAATATTGCAATTGCAAATTGCAACTGCAATTCTCTCCCCATTTAACCGACATACTAGACATCGAAAAGAACTCACCCTGTATAGGGTAATTTTTTAAATTTTGATTTAGTTGGAAGTTTGCCAGACTTTTACATTACTCTGCTAATATGTCATAATTTAATAAGCCGTAAAATAGGTATAATTTTATTATCTAGCATGGCATGGAAGTATATCAGTCAATCCTCCCTATAACATGATTTTAGCTGCGGTTTTTGACTTTTTTTTACCGAATTTTTTAATTTAAATTTTAAAACTAGTTAGAGTCGCTGCAGGCACAATTAGACTCTTATCACTAGATCACCCTCAGACCAATTTACCTTAATCCCCCTAAACTTCCCTCTTCCGTCATCATCATATCCCGGGACCTCGAAGACCCCAAGATCGGGCGTCGTTGCCAAATTTCGAATGTCGTCGTTAAACAAGCGTAACCTTGACGACGCGTAGGGTGTTTCTAAGCAACATAGCTGCGAGGGGCGGAGCCCTTCGGCGTCCGTCCCTCGGCCCTAAATTTCAGGTGACAGGCCGTAGTAAAACTGGGTCGTTCCGATCAATTTCGGGAGATGTTCGGCTCCGATTCGCGTCGTTAATATTGTTATTGTTTATTGTTATTGTTGTATGGAATTGTTGGTTTAGTGAGGAGAAGGGGGGGAAGAGGGTAGTTGGCAATTAATCACTTGTGTACCGTGAAATGGGCAAGTTTCCCACTGACTACGAACAAAGGGTTGTGCACCACTTAGGACATGTGAAGCTGCCCCTTGGAAGTGGGTGGCATCAAATTTCAACTTGCAATTTTACGCCTAAAAGAACTGTAAGGTCCTGTCAATAACAAGGTAATTTACCCTTTTATGTTTTTTACTTTTTTATTATTCTATGGAATAATATGGAAAGGTATTGCGGATGGGGAGGGAAAACCAAGAAAAGTGTATTATTTTGTTTTGCATTATTCAAGTCTTCTTTGATGGAAATTAAGATGTCAGTCAAATTATACTTATCTGTCATTTTTTTTTAAATCATCTTCATGTGCAATATTTGCGTAAATCTAAGCACAGTGAGTGTCCAGTTTGTGATTGGTCAAGAAAAAGCAGCAAGCTGAAAGCTTAAAAACTAACTCAAGTTGCCAAATCTGAAGTTTTTTTATAGAGAATTAAAAGGGCTACAAACTGATCCAAACTGGAACCTTCTAGCTCTTCAACTAACCGAGTTACATGCTTTCAAAGTACCGGCAGTAAAACTTGATTACCATTATACCGCTCCTTAACGTTTTTCTTAAATTACTTGGATTATTTGTATAATTTACTGTATGATGTTTTTTACTTATCCTATAAGGAATTAAAAGGGCTACAAGCTGGTCCAAACTAGAACCTTCTAACCCTTAAAATAACTGAGTTATGAGCTGTCAAAATAACAACAGTAAAACTTGATTACCATTATAGCGCCCTTTAACTTTTTTCTTAAATTACCAGGCTTATTTGTATAATTTACTGTATGATGTTTTTTACTTATCCTATAAGGAATTAAAAGGGCTACAAGCTGATCTAAACTAGAACCTTCTAACCCTTCAAATAACTGAGTTATGAGCTGTCAAAGTAACAACAGTAAAACTTGATTACCATTACAGCGCCCTTTAATATTTTTCTTAAATTACCAGGCTTATTTGTATAATTTACTGTATGATGTTTTTTACTTATCCTATAAAGAATTAAAAGGGCTACAAGCTGATCTAAACTAGAACCTTCTAACCCTTCAAATAACTGAGTTATGAGCTGTCAAAGTAACAACAGTAAAACTTGATTACCATTACAGGGCCTTTTAACTTTTTTCTTAAATTACCAGGCTTATTTGTATAATTTACTGTATAATGTTTTTTACTTATCCTATAAGGAATTAAAAGGGCTACAAGCTGATCTAAACTAGAACCTTCTAACCCTTCAAATAACTGAGTTATGAGCTGTCAAAGTAACAACAGTAAAACTTGATTACCATTACAGCGCCCTTTAACTTTTTTCCTAAATTACCGGGCTTATTTGTATAATTTACTGTATGATGTTTTTTACTTATCCTATAAGGAATTAAAAGGGCTACAAGCTGATCTAAACTAGAACCTTCTAACCCTTCAAATAACTGAGTTATGAGCTGTCAAAGTAACAACAGTAAAACTTGATTACCATTACAGGGCCTTTTAACTTTTTTCTTAAATTACCAGGCTTATTTGTATAATTTACTGTATAATGTTTTTTACTTATCCTATAAGGAATTAAAAGGGCTACAAGCTGATCTAAACTAGAACCTTCTAACCCTTCAAATAACTGAGTTATGAGCTGTCAAAGTAACAACAGTAAAACTTGATTACCATTACAGCGCCCTTTAACTTTTTTCTTAAATTACCGGGCTTATTTGTATAATTTACTGTATGATGTTTTTTACTCATCCTATAGAGAATTAAAAGGGCTACAAGCTGATCTAAACTAGAACCTTCTAACCCTTCAAATAACTGAGTTATAAGCTGTCAAAGTAACAACAGTAAAACTTGATTACCATTACAGCGCCCTTTAACTTTTTTCTTAAATTACCGGGCTTATTTGTATAATTTACTGTATGATGTTTTTTACTTATCCTATAAGGAATTAAAAGGGCTACAAGCTGGTTTAAACTAGAACCTTCTAACCCTTCAAATAACTGAGTTATGAGCTGTCAAAGTAACGACAGTAAAACTTGATTACCATTATAGCGCCCTTTAACTTTTTTCCTAAATTACCGGGCTTATTTGTATAATTTACTGTATGATGTTTTTTACTTATCCTATAAAGAATTAAAAGGGCTACAAGCTGGTCTAAACTAGAACCTTCTAACCCTTCAAATAACTGAGTTATGAGCTGTCAAAGTAACAACAGTAAAACTTAATTACCATTTCAGGGCCTTTTAACTTTTTTCTTAAATTTCCAGGCTTATTTGTATAATTTACTGTATAATGTTTTTTACTTATCCTATAAGGAATTAAAAGGGCTACAAGCTGGTTAAACTAGAACCTTCTAACCCTTCAAATAACTGAGTTATGAGCTGTCAAAATAACGACAGTAAAACTTGATGTTCATTATAGCGCCCTTTAACTTTTTTCCTAAATTACCGGGCTTATTTGTATAATTTACTGTATGATGTTTTTTACTTATCCTATAAAGAATTAAAAGGGCTACAAGCTGATCCAAACTAGAACCTTCTAACCCTTAAAATAACTGAGTTATGAGCTGTCAAAGTAACAACAGTAAAACTTAATTACCATTACAGGGCCTTTTAACTTTTTTCTTAAATTTCCAGGCTTATTTGTATAATTTACTGTATAATGTTTTTTACTTATTCTATAAAGAATTAAAAGGGCTACAAGCTGATCTAAACTAGAACCTTCTAACCCTTCAAATAACTGAGTTATGAGCTGTCAAAGTAACAACAGTAAAACTTGATTACCATTACAGGGCCTTTTAACTTTTTTCTTAAATTACCAGGCTTATTTGTATAATTTACTGTATGATGTTTTTTACTTATCCTATAAGGAATTAAAAGGGCTACAAGCTGGTTTAAACTAGAACCTTCTAACCCTTCAAATAACTGAGTTATGAGCTGTCAAAATAACGACAGTAAAACTTGATGTTCATTATAGCGCCCTTTAACTTTTTTCTTAAATTACCGGGCTTATTTGTATAATTTACTGTATGATGTTTTTTACTTATCCTATAGAGAATTAAAAGGGCTACAAGCTGGTCCAAACTAGAACCTTCTAACCCTTCAAATAACTGAGTTATGAGCTGTCAAAGTAACAACAGTAAAACTTGATTACCATTACAGGGCCTTTTAACTTTTTTCTTAAATTACCAGGCTTATTTGTATAATTTACTGTATGATGTTTTTTACTTATCCTATAAGGAATTAAAAGGGCTACAAGCTGGTCTAAACTAGAACCTTCTAACCCTTCAAATAACTGAGTTATGAGCTGTCAAAGTAACGACAGTAAAACTTGATTTCATTGTAGCGCCCTTTAACTTTTTTCCTAAATTACCGGGCTTATTTGTATAATTTACTGTATGATGTTTTTTACTTATCCTATAAAGAATTAAAAGGGCTACAAGCTGGTCACAAACTAGAACCTTCTAATCCTTCAAAAAAATAACTGAGTTATGAGCTGTCAAAGTAACAACAGTAAAACTTGATTACCATTACAGGGCCTTTTAACTTTTTTCTTAAATTTCCAGGCTTATTTGTATAATTTACTGTATAATGTTTTTTTACTTATTCTATAAAGAATTAAAAGGGCTACAAGCTGATCTAAACTAGAACCTTCTAAACCCTTCAAATAACTGAGTTATGAGCTGTCAAAGTAACAACAGTAAAACTTGATTACCATTACAGGGCCTTTTAACTTTTTTCTTAAATTACTAGGCTTATTTGTATAATTTACTGTATAATGTTTTTTACTTATCCTATAAGGAATTAAAAGGGCTACAAGCTGATCTAAACTAGAACCTTCTAACCTTTCAAATAACTGAGTTATGAGCTGTCAAAGTAACAACAGTAAAACTTGATTACCATTTCAGCGCCCTTTAACTTTTTTCCTAAATTACCAGGCTTATTTATATAATTTACTGTATAATGTTTTTTACTTATCCTATACAGAATTAAAAGGGCTACAAGCTGATCTAACCTAGAACCTTCTAACCCTTCAAATAACTGAGTTATGAGCTGTCAAAGTAACAACAGTAAAACTTGATTACCATTACAGGGCCTTTTAACTTTTTTCTTAAATTACCAGGCTTATTTGTATAATTTACTGTATAATGTTTTTTACTTATCCTATAAGGAATTAAAAGGGCTACAAGCTGATCTAAACTAGAACCTTCTAACCCTTAAAATAACTGAGTTATGAGCTGTCAAAGTAACAACAGTAAAACTTGATTACCATTACAGGGCCTTTTAACTTTTTTCTTAAATTACCAGGCTTATTTGTATAATTTACTGTATAATGTTTTTTACTTATCCTATAAGGAATTAAAAGGGCTACAAGCTGGTCTAAACTAGAACCTTCTAACCCTTAAAATAACTGAGTTATGAGCTGTCAAAGTAACAACAGTAAAACTTGATTATCATTATACCGCTCCTTAACGTTTTTCTTAAATTACCTGGCTTATTTGTATAATTTACTGTATGATGTTTTTTACTTATCCTATAAAGAATTAAAAGGGCTACAAACTGGTCCAAACTAGAACCTTCTAGTCCCTTCAAATAACCGAGTTACGAGCTGTCAAAGTACCGGCAGTAAAACTTGATTACCATTACATGCCCTTTAATCATTTTTCTTAAATTACCAGGCTTATTTGTATAATTTACTGTAGAATGTTTAGCACTTATCCTATAAAGAATTAAAAGGGCTACAAGCTGGTCTAAACTAGAACCTTCTAACCCTTCAAATAACTGAGTTATGAGCTGTCAAAGTAACAACAGTAAAACTTGATTACCATTACAGCGCCCTTTAATATTTTTCTTAAATTACCAAGGCTTATTTGTATAATTTACTGTATGATGTTTTTTACTCGTCCCTATAAATGAATTAAAAGGGCTACAAGCTGATCTAAACTAGAACCTTCTAACCCTTCAAATAACTGAGTTATGAGCTGTCAAAATAACGACAGGCCTCGTCCTNNTNGAGNGGAAATTAC